>CM064513.1:14434842-14819582 GCA_032716605.1 Paralithodes platypus
GGAATAAACAAAACATTCATACTCTCACGAACCTTCCTCTGCTTCATGTGGGAAAAGGTGCCATCATTGTCTGCGGTGTGTGTGTGTGTGTGTGTGTGTGTATGTGTGTGTGAATGAACTAATGAATGCACAAAACAAAATAAGACATGGCAGTGCAACAGTATAGGTCATTACCCCTAGCATGCAAATATTGTATTATGTTTTATAGAGAAAATAAAATCAGTAAATAGACTTTTGTGTGGTGTGTGCTTTACCGAAGTGGCTTTACTGCAGGCGGACCACATGCAGTTTATCTGACCAGCACACCGCTACTTCACACACACACACACACACACACACACACACACACACACACACACACACACACACACCAAATATATTTTTGGCATTTTCTTGATCATGAATTTGAGAGAAATATTATACAAAATTTACAAATCTTCGATGTTTTGATAATATTGTCTCGAGATTATTAATTTTATGTTATGCTAGGAATTAGGACATTGTGTTTATATTTAGATTAAAATAGCTACATTATATATGCCATTAATAATCAAAATATCAAAACAGGGTGAAATAGAGGCATTGTTTAATAGTGTTAGACTGAAAATTAATCTGTTGCATTATAACGTAATGATTATATATATATATATATATATATATATATATATATATATATATATATATATATATATATATATACCGGTATATATATATATATATATATATATATATATATATATATATATTTTTTTTTTTTTTTTTTTTTTTTTTTTTTTTCTTTAATACATACGAGGTTGAAATAAATGGCAATTTCTGCGTTGGAAATTTTATTATTCAAAGTTTCCAGGTCTCTGATGAGTTTTCGCTGGGTGGCAGGAAGTAGATGAATGAGATGAGCAAAATTCATGGTGGTACAGGGTTACATTAATGTACATGATGATACAGGATATACGACGCGTTTCACTGGACAACCAGCATTATCAAGTAAGGATAGAATGATATAAAAGGTAAACAGGAAGGGTATATATAGAGGGTTGGAGGATCAGAGGAGGCGAAAATCAGGGGAAATAAATGTACATGATGAAACAGGATGTATAACATGATACCCTTCCTGTTTACCTTTTATATCATTCTATCCTTACTTGAATACTACTTCCTGCCACCCAGCGAAAACTCATCAGAGACCTGGAAACTTTGAATAATAAAATTTCCAACGCAGAAATTGCCATTTCTTTCAACCTCGTATGTATTAAAGAAAATGTATTACCTGGCTTTACTAGCATATATATATATATATATATATATATATATATATATATATATATATATATATACTGTACTTAGATGAAGCAAATCCCTACCCCCCCCCCTCTCTCTCTCTCTCTCTCTCTCTCTCTCTCTCTCTCTCTCTCTCTCTCTCTCTCTCTCTCTCTCTCTCTCCTCTCTGGTGGTAGCATGTGTACTTGTGTGTTTTGGGGCTTATAGAGTGTGTGTGTGTGTGTGTGTGTGTGTGTGTGTGTGTGTGTGTGTGTGTGTGTGTGTGTGTGTGTGTGTGTGTGTTTGTGTGTGTGTGTTGGGAGAGTGGCTCGGGCATGAATAGACAAAAGCTCATTAAACATTTGCAAGTAAAAATAACACTTTCACGACCTAGAAAAATACCCGGGGGAAAGAGAAGAGAAGAGCCTTGACCGGGGTGTTGTTGCGCAAAGCCGCCTGACCGTCCAAATATGGGGGGGAGGAATGTTAGCGGTCCTCTGGGGGGGGGCTGGGGCTGGGTCAGGGGGGAGGAGGAGGCGGAGTCAGGGGAGAGGAGGTTGGGTCAGTGGGGAGGAGGAGGCGGGGTCAGGGGGGAGGAGGCTGGGTCATGAGTAGAAGGATGGTTCAGTGGCTATTAGATTGCACTCGTGAAACGACATTTAAGTAGACCAAGGTACAACTGCTGATAAGTACTGTAGCCCTTTCTCGGAAGCATTAATTGTGTATTTTCAAGTGAATATAACCTTTTATCGATGGTTTTCACGTGTTCCTAATGGCCTGTGATATAGCACTATTTGATTCACGCCGTAGATGTGTCCAGTTAATGCCCCTCTCCCTAAATATCTTAAATATCATCATCAATGTTTATGGTGAACTATTGATATTGAGTGTGAAAATCGTGTTTGCTCATAATCTTCATCAAGTTTACATAATGACACTATATCGTTGCTAGATTTATCTACCCTAGTTTACAGATAATTACTGGCAAATACATTATTCTGAGGTCGCTAGTGTCATGAATTTGATAAAGGTATGTCTTGAGTCAAGGTGTGTGACATTTGATTAAGGAGGGTTAAGTTGAAATCCAAATACACCAGTTTGGCCACGAGAGAGCAACGTATTAAATTTGGTCTAAGGTCAAGGCTAAGGTGAAGGTACAGTCGTGATCTGGAATTTATGAGCAATACTTGGTTGAGCATTTCTGATACACCGACGAAGCAATTTGACGAACATATAGACTCACAATCATCGAATTTTAAGTCCTCACAGATCAATGCTCTTTGCCTCGTATTTGTCGTAAAGAGGTGTTCAATTATTCATGACCACGACTGTATGTCATGGATCAAATAGTGTGCTAAGATCTCAAGTATGTCACTATGAGTAAAGCAGGTATCACACGAGAGATTTCATAGTCATAGTCAACATTCGATGATCAACATTTTATCAGGCAATATTTCTGGAATATTTTGCACTGGTATCGGAAAGTAGACTGATGATAGATGAATTTAGGTGACAGAAAAATATTAAATGTTTACCTCATAAGCTGTCAGACCAGAGTGAAAAAGTGCTCGTGTGATACCGGCTTAAGGTGAAGGGCATGTTATGAGTCAGGGTATGTTTATGATATCGAAAGGTTTTCATAGTGTAATGAGTAAATTATTATGTTTTAATTCACAGCTTGTGCTACACTGTCATGCATTATTTTGTCTGTTGGATCTTGTTGTTAACGTACACGTAGATAGTGCCACATTTTTATAGGTATGCAGTGCTTTTACGGTCACAGGGTAGGCAGTAGTATTGCCAACATAATACCGTATATATCGTGAGTTAAACCTTGGGGGCTATGATGTCAAGGGTCATTAATGGGTGCTCCTATGGCTTCGTTGTTACTATGTCTCATGTGGTATGTAGAGATGGATTGACATAGCCATCTATTGAGTTTATCAATCTTGTGGATCATAGTCTGCGTTGCCAAGGTGTGTGTAATGTCCTGTCGATAATGAGTTGCGTTTTCGTGGATTAAAGGATATTTTATTTTTTCTTATGTTTTCCGTGTTTAGGGAATCATTGTGTGAGACTTTAACACTTTCAGCACGGATGATACTAATTTATGTATTATGGCTATCATTAAACGATATTACTCAGTTTAGGATGAATATGTGGGAGTTTAAAGGATAAATGAGATCTACTGTATTTTACCCCTTTGATCCCTTGAGTTCCTTCCCTAAGCTGTATAATATCGTCTACTGATAGCAAGAATAGAATAGAAATAGGCATAATGATTATGAAAGGGTTAAGTTAGTTGTATTTTATAGTTTGCCGTCGGTCTCTATGCAAAGCTGCTTAGAATAATCATATTAAAATATATGTTTACCGAGGAAAGCATAACTACATAAAAACATCAAAGTTGATAACAATAATAATTTGAAAGATGGTTTGAAAATGATGTATACATTAAGTTTGTTTACGTATTAACAGGATCAATATTTGCTAAACAAATATATACATGTTTGCAGTTATCAATCTTATATGTCAGCATCAAACACCGATTATTCAAAGTTTCTAAAGTATTGGCTCATCGATAGTTGATGCGCTTATATTCATGAACGTACAACTGGAATGCATTCAATATTTTTATATATATCATTTGTTAGGGAAATGTCAGGGACAGCAGACACATTTTCATAAAATTCACATTCTTCGATCAACTCTCTCACTTGAGTCTATGCTTATGCAAGATCATTGCTTATGCATGAGTAGACGCTTACTTGATGTTTTGCCCTCCGACCTAGTTTCGATTTTGGTGCAGATATTTCGTTTCAAAGTAAAGTCGGTATCATAAGAGCGAAAATTAAATGTGAAATATACGAGTGATTATACTGAAAGATTTAAGGGGAGATTTGTTTGTTTATTTTCTGGACCTACTACTCAAATCGGTGCCCACACCAGCATAACAGCCACACTCCTAAACGGCCACGCTCTTAAACGGTCACACTCCTAAACGGCCACATACCTAAACGTCCACACACCTAAACGGCCACACACCTAAACGGTCACACAGCTAAACGGTCACACACCTAAACGGTCACACACCTAAACAGCCACACACCTAAACGGCCACACACCTAAACAGCCACACACCTAAACGCCCACACACCTAAACTGCCACTCACTTAAACGGCCACACTCCTAAACAGCCACACACCTAAACAGCCACACACCTAAACGGTCACACACCTAAACAGCCACACTCTTAAACGGCCACACACCTAAACAGCCACACACCTAAGCAGCTACACACCTAAACAGCCACACACCTAAACGGCCACACACCTAAATGGCCACACACCTAAGTGGCCACACACCTAAACGGCCACACACCAAAACAGCCACACACCTAAACGGCCACACACCTAAACGGCCACACACCTAAACGGCCACACACCTAAACGGCCACACACCTAAACGGCCACACACCTAAACGGCCACACCTAAACGGCCACACCTAAACGGCCACACACCTAAACGGCCACACACCTAAACTGCCACACTCCTAAACTGCCACACTCCTAAATGGCAACACACCTAAACGGCCACACACCTAAACGGCTACACACCTAAACAGCCACACTCCTAAACGGCTACACACCTAAACAGCCACACACATAAACGGCCACACACCTAAACAGCCACACACCTAAACAGCCACACACCTAAACAGCCACACACCTAAACGGCCATACACCTAAACGGCCACACACCTAAACGGTCATACACCTAAACGGCCACACACCTAAACGGTCATACACCTAAACGGTCATACACCTAAACGGTCACACCCTTAAACGGTCATACACCTAAACGGCCACACACTTAAACGGTCATACACCTAAACGGACACACACCTGAACAGCAACACTCCATAACGGCCACACTCCAAACCGGTATCCACACCAGCATAGTAGGGAACCTGAGGGTCCTTGAAGAGATCGAAGAGGGTAAAAAAAAAAAAAAAAATATCTGAAGGGCAAATTGCAGATAGTGTAACTAATGACACGGTATATCAACCCTTTCACGCATTTATGACGCAGAGGTTGCCAGATTAGCAATAAGAAATAGAGTTCTCTCACTCTTATAATTACCTCTCCAAAATTAGTTTTCTGCCCACAGCTAACTCAAAGACAACTGCAGAGGTTGAAGTAACTAAACTAAAGGTTTCTAAATACCCCTGATGGTAACAAAGCCTTTGTTACCATCAGGGGTATTTAGAAACCTTTAGTTTAGTTACTTCAACCTCTGCAGTTGTCTTTGAGTTAGCTGTGGGCAGAAAACTAATTTTGGAGAGGTAATTATAAGAGTGAGAGAACTCTATTCTTATTGCTAATCTGGCAACCTCTGCGTCATATGAGTCTGAAAGGGTTAATGATAACACAGGACCGGCTGGAGGTGGGGGGGGGGTTCTATACGGTATACGCTATAGTGCCGTTACCGTAACAATAATCCAGTGGCGGTGACGGTACGGGATACTTAATTAGGGGGGTTTGTATTGATGTGTTCATGTATTTATGTATTTATTCATGTATTATTAATTTTTAGTTTCCTACTAAGACCTCCATCAATCTATTTATTTTCCTACCAAGACCTCCATCAAGCTTAAAACAAACTCCCAAGACCTCCATCAAGCTATTTATTTTCCTACCAAGACTTCCATCAAGCTATTTATTTTCCTACCAAGACCTCCATCAAGCTATTTATTTTCCTACCAAGACCTCCATCAAGCTATTTATTTTCCTACCAAGACCTCCATCAAGCTATTTATTTTCCTACGAAGATCTTCATCAAGCTATTTATTTTCCTACCAAGACCTCCATCAAGCTATTTATTTTTCTACCAATACCTCCATCAAGCTATTTATTTTCCTTCCAAGACCTCCATCAAGCTATTTATTTTCCTTCCAAGACCTCCATCAAGCTATTTATTTTCCTACCAAGACCTCCATCAAGCTATTTATTTTCCTACCAAGATCTTCATCAAGCTATTTATTTTCCTACCAAGACCTCCATCAAGCTATTTATTTTCCTACCAAGACCTCCATCAAGCTATTTATTTTCCTTCCAAGACCTCCATCAAGCTATTTATTTTCCTACCAAGACCTCCATCAAGCTATTTATTTTCCTGCCAAGACCTCCATCAAGCTATTTATTTTCCTACCAAGACCTCCATCAAGCTATTTATTTTCCTTCCAAGACCTCCATCAAGCTTAAAACAAACTCCCAAGACCTCCATCAATCTATTTATTTTCCTACGAAGATCTTCATCAAGCTATTTATTTTCCTACCAAGACCTTCATCAAGCTATTTATTTTCCTACCAAGACCTCCATCAAGCTATTTATTTTCCTACCAAGACCTCCATCAAGCTATTTATTTTCCTTCCAAGACCTCCATCAAGCTATTTATTTTCCTACCAAGACCTCCATCAAGCTATTTATTTTCCTACCAAGACCTCCATCAAGCTATTTATTTGCCTACCAAGATCTTCATCAAGCTATTTATTTTCCTACTAAGACCTCCATCAAGCTATTTATTTTCCTACCAAGACCTCCATCAAGCTATTTATTTTCCTTCCATGACCTCCATCAAGCTATTTATTTTCCTACCAAGACCTCCATCAAGCTATTTATTTTCCTTCCATGACCTCCATCAAGCTATTTATTTTCCTACCAAGACCTCCATCAAGCTATATATTTTCCTACCAAGACCTCCATCAAGCTATTTATTTTCCTACCAAGACTTCCATCAAGCTATTTATTTTCCTACCAAGACCTCCATCAAGCTATTTATTTTCCTTCCAAGACCTCCATCAAGCTATTTATTTTCCTACCAAGACCTCCATCAAGCTATTTATTTTCCTGCCAAGACCTCCATCAAGCTATTTATTTTCCTACCAAGACCTCCATCAAGCTATTTATTTTCCTTCCAAGACCTCCATCAAGCTTAAAACAAACTCCCAAGACCTCCATCAATATATTTATTTGCCTACGAAGATCTTCATCAAGCTATTTATTTTCCTACCAAGACCTCCATCAAGCTATTTATTTTCCTACCAAGACCTCCATCAAGCTATTTATTTTCCTACCAAGACCTCCATCAAGCTATTTATTTTCCTTCCAAGACCTCCATCAAGCTATTTATTTTCCTACCAAGACCTCCATCAAGCTATTTATTTTCCTACCAAGACCTCCATCAAGCTATTTATTTGCCTACCAAGATCTTCATCAAGCTATTTATTTTCCTACTAAGACCTCCATCAAGCTATTTATTTTCCTACCAAGACCTCCATCAAGCTATTTATTTTCCTTCCATGACCTCCATCAAGCTATTTATTTTCCTACCAAGACCTCCATCAAGCTATTTATTTTCCTTCCATGACCTCCATCAAGCTATTTATTTTCCTACCAAGACCTCCATCAAGCTATATATTTTCCTACCAAGACCTCCATCAAGCTATTTATTTTCCTACCAAGACCTCCATCAAGCTATTTATTTTCCTACCAAGACCTCCATCAAGCTATTTATTTTCCTACCAAGACCTCCATCAAGCTATTTATTTGCCTACCAAGATCTTCATGAAGCTATTTATTTTCCTACTAAGACCTCCATCAAGCTATTTATTTTCCTACCAAGACCTCCATCAAGCTATTTATTTGCCTACCAAGAACTTCATCAAGCTATTTATTTTCCTACTAAGACCTCCATCAAGCTATTTATTTTCCTTCCATGACCTCCATCAAGCTATTTATTTTCCTACCAAGACCTCCATCAAGCTATTTATTTTCCTTCCATGACCTCCATCAAGCTATTTATTTTCCTACCAAGACCTCCATCAAGCTATATATTTTCCTACCAAGACCTCCATCAAGCTATTTATTTTCCTACCAAGACCTCCATCAAGCTATTTATTTTCCTACCAAGACCTCCATCAAGCTATTTATTTTCCTTCCAAGACCTCCATCAAGCTATTTATTTTCCTTCCAAGACCTCCATCAAGCTATTTATTTTCCTTCCAAGACCTCCATCAAGCTTAAAACAAACTCCCAAGACCCTCGTTCGAAATAAACTTCTACATGTTTCGGTAAAATAATATTAGTCCCGGTCGAAAGCCGGTTCCTCCTAAACTACAGGCTCGCTAGCGCTCGCCAGGATAAAATCTACACCTGAATAGCACAACAGTTCTTAAGGGGAGATCTCCACTTGAGGGATTTTTTTCTTGACCCCTTTCTCACTCATGTTTAGCCCCATTGCTTTTGATATTATAAAACGTTCGCCCCATTAGTTTAGCGATTTTAAGAACTTTCACCCCATATTAAGACCTTTCGTGCAATGCAGGTGTCGATTTTATCCTGGCGAGCGATAGCGAGCCTGTAATTTAAGAGGAACCGGCCTTCGGCCAGGACATTTTTCTACCGAAAAATGTACAAATGTACCTTGAAAGGGACTCAAGGGGGTGTAATTTTAAGCTTGATGGAGGTCTAGGTAACAAACTAAATACCTCCCCTTAAAATCACCAAACTAATGAGGCTAAACATGAAGGAGAAAGGATTACAGACAAAACAAACCTCCCCTTTACCCCTTCTGTACCGACGACGTTTTTTTATTTTTACTTTGTTCTGGCTATTATTAGACAATTGTATTAGTTTAAAAAGGGTCTCTAGCAATTAACAAGCTTCGAAATATCTCACTTAACCCTTTTTATTACCACAGATCCTTCTTTAACCGGACAAAATTGTCTGAATATAACTAGACTGAAATTAAACAGACGTCGCCGGTACAGAAGGGGTTAATGTAAGCTTAGAAGAGCAGGATGATCATGAATACGATAATAATGATGGGATCTTGGCTGTTAGTGAACCATCTTGGCTGTTAGTGAACCATCTTGGCTGTTATAGTGAACCATGTTGGAGGGTTCACAGCTCAAAGGGGCGGGTACAGTGTAGGGGGCCGTTGAGGGGTTGTTCTTTATGGACCCCCTTCTCCTTCATGCTTAGTCCCATTAGTTTTGAGATTATAAGACGTTCGCACCATTAGTTTTGCCATGCTAAGCCCTTTCACTTAATTTCTTGTTAATATTATGACTATAAAGGTGTCGATTTTCGCGAGCCTGCAACTTAGGAGGAGCCGACCTTCGGCCGGAGCATTTTTCTACCGAAAAATGTACAAATATTTCTTAGCTTAGCCGAAACAGATGTTATTGATGATACTGTAAATGGACACCAGAATGCCACACTGTCATCAATACCTGTTTTGTATTATTATCTATTATTATCATCATTATGTTTTTATTTTTTAAAGTGTCACAGCTCAAGGGCGTCGACATTAGTATGCTATTAAATTATCATACTTTTTCCTACGTTTTCAGCAAGGTTCTAATAACATGGATACATTAAATAAGCAATTAGGTAAACGAGTTTCTAGAATTATAATTAAACAAAAAACACTATAATTATGAGTAATTAACCTGTAAGCTTATGATCAAAGTGAGTATAATAATTTAAAGGTAGAATTTAGATTAGTAACTTGAAATAAACAAACCTAATCAATTAACCTTTTCAAGACACGACTACGCATTACTTTTTTGTTTTCTGGCTATTATTAGACGATTGTTTCAGATTAGGAAGGGTATATGGAAATCAGAGGGTTAATCTAGATCGTCTTTACCCATATAATTCCCACAAATCCTTCCTAAACTGCATAAAATCGCCTAATGATAGCCAGATTAAACTGTCAAAACGAGTCATAATCTTCGTCAGAAATACAGTTAACCCAGTCAGTACCGGTGACGTTCTTTTCAATTTATTCGGGCAATTATTAGACGACTTTATTCAGCTTAGGAGGAACATCTACCAATTAAAAGGCTACAGACTATCTCAATTAATCAATTTAGCTGCCACATATCCTTCCTAAGCTTAATAACATCTGATTGTAGCTAGAATCAAGGGAAAATGACGTCGCCGGTACAGAAGGGGTAAACACTTGCAGCATTCAAGAACGCATTTATTTATTTATTTATTTGTTTATTTTGGCTAATAATAGAACATTTTACTAAGATTAGGGTTGAAGGTTGCATATATTATGTTCTAACCCTTTTATGCTCACCCAGCCTTCCAAAGCTTAATATAATCGTTTAAAGGGCTAGTGGCTGGTGTTTTGGTCCATTATTTAATTTATTCACATATGTTTTTTGGGGGGGTTCCTCGCTAAACCTCCCTCAAACTTAGAAAACATCCACTAGACCCGCCTCAAGATAAATTTGTAAATTTTTCGGTAGAATAATGTCCCGGCCGAAGGCCGATTCCTCTCACAATTACAGGCTCGCTATCGATCGATCGCCAGGAAAAAATCGACACCTAAATGGCACGAAAGGTTTTAATATTGACAAGGAAATGGGACGAAATGTCTTAAAATCGACACACTAATGGAACGAACGTCTTAAAATCTCAAAACTAATATGATAAACATGAGGGAGAAGGGGGTGCAGAATAACAGCCAGAATAAAGTGTGGTAGCTCGTCAAAACACCTCCAAGAGATTAATGTACAGTATATAATAAATAAGTAGCATCAAACAGCCATAGACAAACACGGATCTCGCAAAAAATACTGGTACACTAGCCACCGTGAGAAGGAATGCCATTGATATCACGTAAACGAAATAAATAATGCTGAGAGGAAAGAATAAGTGTGTGAAGGAATCAGAAGTAACGGTGAGGGGGTATATAATTATCTCTCTCTCTCTCTCTCTCTCTCTCTCTCTCTCTCTCTCTCTCTCTCTCTCTCTCTCTCTCAAACACGTAAGATTAATTAGTAAGGCTGGAGATGAAAGGGTGAGTGTGTGAAGGAATTAGAGGTAACGGTTTGGGGGAAGCATTACACACACACACACACACACACACACACAACAAAAGAGAGAGAGAGAGAGATACACACACACACACACGCTTGCATACAAGCTTGCATACACACATACACACCCGCTCGCATACAAACACACGGTCACATGCACAACCACGCACTAGCACAAACACAAAACACACACGAACACCACATATGCACACGCACTAGCACACAAACACCCACGACACTATTTAAGCTGGCCTAATCACCCACTTAACCCTTTCAGTTTATGATGACTCCCTTTTCGATTTATTATTGCTAACAATAGAGGGTTTTAACCAATTTGGGATGGCCCTTTAAGAGTCAGAGGGGTTATGTCTATTACAAATAACTCCCTGATTCCCATAGTGCCTCCCTAAACTAGATAACATTGTCTGCTGCTAACCAAAATGCAAGGCAGAAGAGCGTTAGAGCATACTGGGAGTGTTAATCTATCAAACATATGCACATTGTCTGCTGCTAACCAAGGCAGAAGAGCGTTAGAGCATACTGGGAGTGTTAATCTATCAAACATATGCACATTGTCTGCTGCTAACCAAGGCAGAAGAGCGTTAGAGCATACTGGGAGTGTTAATCTATCAAACATATGCACATTGTCTGCTGCTAACCAAGGCAGAAGAGCGTTAGAGCATACTGGGAGTGTTAATCTATCAAACATATGCACATTGTCTGCTGCTAACCAAGGCAGAAGAGCGTTAGAGCATACTGGGAGTGTTAATCTATCAAACATATGCACATTGTCTGCTGCTAACCAAGGCAGAAGAGCGTTAGAGCATACTGGGAGTGTTAATCTATCAAACATATGCACATTGTCTGCTGCTAACCAAGGCAGAAGAGCGTTAGAGCATACTGGGAGTGTTAATCTATCAAACATATGCACATTGTCTGCTGCTAACCAAGGCAGAAGAGCGTTAAGCAAGGTTCACACATTGGCGAGTCGGAGCGCAACTCCAACGCGAGTGATGAAATTTTTGCACTCGCCAATGATTATCCCAAATTCGCCGACACTCGCCAACACTCGCACGGACTCGCGGTGAACCGCGTAGACTCGCGAACGCGGCCAAAATTTTTGTACAGACACAAAAATTGGAGAGTCAAGTGGGAGTAGGACGCCAACTCGCATAGAGTCGCGTAGACTCCCGTAAACTCGCGTAGACTCGCGTAAACTCCTGTAGACTCGTGTGACACTCATGTAGACTCGCGTGACAGTCACGTTGTACTATTTAGAAATTTAATGATCGCGAGTCTACATGAGTGTCATGCGAGTCTACATGAGTGTCACACGAGTCTACATGAGTGTCACAAGAGTCTGTTTATATTATCAACAAAAATCGTAGCAGCGAAACGACTGCACCTATGGCTTTCATATTTTTACCACATGTACCTTACCCTTTTGGCTACCCACAAAAAAAATCCCAAATTCCTCCTCCCACACACTCGCTGACTGTCGGTCCCGTCAGAAGGAAAAAAAAAAGGAAAATCTGTGGCGGCGAAACGACTGCACCTATCGGTTCCATTTTTGTGTGACAAGTCCCTTAGCCTTCTGCCTTCAACCCACCACACCCCCAACCGCCTCCCACCACCCACTTCCAGCGTATCCGTACGAAGATAAGAAAAAAAAGGAAAATCTGTGGCGGCGAAACGACTGCACCAATCAGTTCCATATTTGTGTGACAAGTCCCTTACCCTTCTGCCTTCCCCCCACCACACCCCCAACCGCCTCCCACCACCCACTTCCAGCGTACCCGTACGAAGATAAGGAAAAAAAGGAAAATCCGTGGTTGCGAAACTACCTTACCAATCGGCTTCATATTTGTAACATGAGTCAATTACGCTTCTACCTTCCCCACACCATCCCCCAAACCACCTTCCCAGCACCCTCCTACCCATACATAATAAGAATGATGTGGAATATGCATAGGATAATTATATGATGACAAATAATAATATACAGATTGATATCCAACATGAAATATAAATAAATACAAGATATAAATTAAATAGAATATACACTCCTGTTAACTTCCTGTAGACTAGCGTTCATCTCGTGTAAACACGTGTAAACTCATGTAAACTCCTGTGACACTCATGTAGACTCCTGTAGACTCGCACTATTCGTACCCTGGAATTTGACCGTTATTTTTCAAATTTTGGCGGTGCGTGTTGGGGTCGTGTTAAACTCGCCAACACTCCCGTAAACTCGCGTAAACTCTTGTAAACTCATGTAAACTCGTGTAAACTCGTGTTAAATTTGTGTTCTATGCGTGTTTACTCGCATCAGCTGCTACTCGCGTTGGGTTCGGGCTCCATCAACGGCGACTTGCGGCGAGTGTGACTCGCGTTGGCCTCGCGCTCCGACTCGCCTATGTGTGAACCTACCTTTAGAGCATACTGGGAGTGTTAATCTATCAAACATATGCACATTGTCTGCTGCTAACCAAGGCAGAAGAGCGTTAGAGCATACTGGGAGTGTTAATCTATCAAACATATGCACATTGAGGGCAGATTTTCACTTAAGTTTTTTTTTCTGGGCCTCCTTCTCCCTCACGTTTAGCCCCTTTAGTTTTGAGATTTTGTGACGTTCGCCCCATTAGTTTCACGATTTTAAGATTGTTCATCCCATTTTTGTCAATTTTATGACCTTTCGTGTCATTTAGGTGTTGATTTTTTCCTGTCGAGCGAAAGCGAACCTAGAATTTAGGAGGAACTTTTCTACCGAAAAATGTACACATTTAGCTCAATGGGGGTTCTTCGGGGTCTTTTTTTAAGCTTGATGGAGGTCTAGGGAACAAACTAGAAACCTCCCCTTAAGCACACTTGTCCATTCATACACACACACGCACACTCTCTCTCTCTCACACACACACACACACACTATCTCTCTCTCTCACACACACACGCACGCACTCACACGTACTCAGATACACGCACTCACATACACATGCACATACACACATACACCTGATCATTCCCACTCACACACACATGCACGTACACACACACATACACCTGATCATTCCCACTCACACACACATGCCAGCACACAAATATTCCCCCTCCACCTCTTACCACCCGCCTAACCAGTTTTTGTTCTCTCTTGGGTAACAGGAAAGTACCGCTCGTCTCTCTATCTATCTATCTATCTATCTATATGCTCAGGCCCAATCCCCATTTTGGGGGTAGCCGACTCAAGGCAGAGCAAGAACAGGGAAAGCACAAAAACAACATAAAACAACAAATAAACACAGATAAAAAGCACAAACTCACACATATCCAGGTCACCCAGGAGAAGACCCAGAGACCAGGGTCACCAAGGTCGCTCCAGCACTCCCCCGGCCCCCCGACCACCCGGAGAGGTTCCGATCTCGGCAGGCAGACATGCAGCGGAGCCAAAGCCACAAGCCCTCCCACCACACTTCCAGGCGCACCCTTCATATTAATCGTCTCCCCGGACCAGGCGCCTGATGGACTATTATCTAGTCCAACTTGCGCCCGACCCCTTACTCCAAATGACCACGTGTTCACTCAACTATGCACAAGCATTCTCCATTCACTCCTGTCCACCACCACTTCCCCTGCCTGATCTATAGTCATTCCTCTATCATCCAAAGCCTTTCTTACACAGTCTCTCCATCTCAATGGGAGTCTTCCTGCCCTTCTATCTCCCCTTGTATCTGACTCACATATTATCTTTGTAAGCCTTTCATCTCCCATTCGTTCAACATGACCATACCAGCTCAGCACCCTTCTGTCCACTCTGGCTGACAAATGTTCCTGCTGCCCTACTCTCCTACGTATCTCTTCATTCCTCAATCTGTCTCTACGTAACTCCACAACTCCACACATACTCCTCAAGCAGCTCATCTCCATCACATCCTCGTCTCTCTATGAATGTCAGAAACAAAATCAATGTGTTAAGGGGAGATGGGCCGTATTGTTAGTCTCTTAATTCATGTATTCCTTTATTTATTAGTTACCTCGCTAGACCTCCATCAAGCTTAGAAAAAATAACCCTAAACCTCCCTACAAGATAAACTTGTACATTTTTCGAAAGAAAAATGAACCGGCCGAAGGCCGTTTCCTCTTAAAATTTCAGGCTCGTTATCGCTCGTCAGGAAAAATCGACACCTATAAATGGCACTAAAGGCCTTGAAATTGAGAAAAATGGGGTGCAAGTTATTAAAATTACCAAACCAATGGGGTAAACGTCTTAAAATCTCGAAATCAATGAGGATAAGCAGAGGGAAAAAGGGGTCAAGAAAAAATCCCTCAAGTGGAAATCTCCCTTTACTTTATCATAGATAATATTATACGGTTGGGAATTTGGATATGAATGTTATAAATGTTTCAAGACCATCGCTCATACTGGCTAAGATATATACAACATGATCTCTCTAAATCACACACACACACACACACACACACACACACACACACACACACACACACACACACACACAACGTATACAGGTTCTTAAAGGTAATGTTTTCTGTTGTTGTTGTGTTCCTATATAATGCTTTTTGCGATATAATACGATAGCAAGTACTAAATAATAATAATATTTAACAAGTGTTCATACATGATATACACAGATATTCAGAGTGATTTAAACAAATTATATTATACCACATAATTAATATATACATTTATAAAGAAGATATGACTGCGTAAGTAAAATGTCAAATCTTGTATACCTGCGGACTTTTATCTAATTTCGGTTATCATAGACGAATTTATGCAATTTCGGAAGGATCTCTTGGAATCAAAGGGGTAACCACTATCTCAATAACTCTTTAGCTCCCACAAGGTCTGAATAATGGCTGAATGAAACAGTCTAATAATAGCCAGAATATACTGTCAAAACGCGCCATAATCCTCAACGGGTTAAATAATATTCTTAAGGGGAGGTTCTTAGTTTGCTCCCTAGACTTCCATCAACCTTAAACAAATATCTCCAAAAAAAAACTCCCCCTCTCGAGATAAATTTATGAAATTGTCTTTCAAAGTTACAAGCGTCGCTATCGTTCACCAGGAAAAAATCGGCACCTAAATGGCACGAATGGTCTTGAAATTGACAGAAATGGGGCGAACGGCCTTAAAATTGCCAAACTAATGGGGCGAACGTCTTAATATCTCAAAAACGAATAGGGCTAAACATAATGGAGAAGGGGGTCCAGAAATAAACCCAATAAGTGAAAATCTCCCCTTAAGTTAAAGGGGTCCCAGGTCACGAGACATTGCATAAGAAGTTGAAAGCATAATATAAAAGGTGGCATCACAAGGTCATCTCTCCAGGTACAGATGGCCACATTAGTTTGTATCCACTCAGTAATTTATATATGAAAGAAAACATAACATGATTGATTCGACACAATAATTTGCTATATTACCGATAATTGGTCATATTTTTATAAGAAACTACATTTCAACCTTAATCATACTATTGTTCCTTGTATACATAAAATCATCTAGTGTATAGAAGTTTATGTGGCAAACTGGTAAGTAAAATATTTTCTTATTTTGGGCAGTGCATAAATACTTAGAGTTACTAGTATTAATATTTGTTTTCACCAGTTTAAGGGGAGTTATTTGTGGGGGTATAATGTAATAAACATTGCCATCAATTACTATTATATGTGGGTACACGTATAACCATTGTCAAACCTATTCTATTCTATTACAGTATAATTATATACTCAGGCCCAATCCCCACTTTTCCTATTGTTTTCCCTCTTTTTGTTTTTTTTTGTTTTTTTTTTTGGGGGGGGGGGCGACTGAAGACAGAGCCAGAATAGGGACAACACAACAGAAAGCAATGAACACATAAACACAAAATACAAATTCACACACATCTAAAGCCATTGTAAAACCAAATCCAATAATATCTGATTAAGAGAACCGCCCTTTATTATAATCACGAAGTTCGGGTCACATTTTTCATTTCTTTATCCTCTATCGTTCTGCATCATTTAATTTGATACTAGGCCTAATTTTTTTTTTTTTTTTTTATTCAAATGTATTCATGGTGCGTAGTAAGATTGGCGCTTTCATGGTTACTCTTTTCAGTGTATCATGAACAATAATCCAGACTGGTAAATAGCCTCTAAAGTCTTATTTTAACTAACTAACCCACTCAACCATGATATGAAATACTAATTATGACTGATCATCTAAATTGACCTTCCAATTTAGTTAACAATCTATATAGATTTGTTTCCTTTTTGCATCATCCAAGACTGAGATCATCCCCCATTTTTAATAATGGATTTCAATTTATTGTCGTTAGTTGCAGTACTTATAAAATTAAAATCTCGAGTCACTATATTCATAACTGTTAAATTACTTATTCCTAGCAGTACTTTTTCCACAATCTCTCATCGATCTGTCCTTGAGAGCATGCTAATCCTTCGCATTGGACAATATATGATATATATTGCATTAAATATGTATTGTATATTTACCATTCGAATCACCACAAACCCCTACATAGTAAAAATGTATACCATCTAATATAGTTGCCCATTAAATCGTCATTTTCTTTTACAACTATCCGAGTCATTTTCTATAAACTCACTTACAGCAGAGACTTATCTAGCTATAGTAAATGGGCTTTTATTGAAAGCCAAAGAAATAATTATTTTTATAATAATACAATCCTATGTAAGTAAAAGTGCACCTTCTTTAAATATGCATTATGTTTTCATGTCTTAACAAAAACCATGAATTTAATTTTAAATGTTAAAATAAGGGCAATACTTGTTGATAATTATTTATTTAGTTACCCATTAAAATGTTCTATGGTGCTATTGACTTTCAAAGAAAATGTACATTATAGCACAAACTAAAATATTTGTTCCATTCGCCCTATCAAACTGACTCGCATTGCACACACTACAATTATTATAAGCTCGTACATAAACACACCCTTATGCTCATATTTACAATCACAAATACACACCCCTTCAGCTTACAAAGTTCCCCAGAGTGTTGGGGCTTGTATTGAAGGGTGAATAAAGAATACGAAAAACATAATGAATATTTAAAGAAGGTGCACTTTTACTTCTTCTTCTTCTACTTCTACTTCTTCTTATGGGGTAGGCCGAGTATTTCTACCCAGCCACGCCTTTGTATCGGCTTCCTCCCTATTAGAAAAACTAGGAAAAAAAATAATGTAGGGGTTACTATAGCTAAATAAGTCTATGCTGTAAGTCTGTAAGAGAGTTAATAGAAAATGACTGATTGTTGTCAAAGAAAATTGTGTTTGGATGGGCAACTACAGTAGATGGTATACCTTTTTACTGTGTAGGGATTGTTATCGGTGAGTGTATGTGTGAGGATTTGGGAAGAAGGATTAGGATAGGATCTTACTATATTAAATAAATGTGAACATAACTACAGATGTAATAGGCCAACCAAGATACCTATTACCTCCCTACAAGCTACAATTACCACACGGAAAAACTTGTATAATTGTTATTGAATATCAATTTAAGGGGAGATGTGTCGTTTTTCTAGATCCCCTTCTCCCTCATGTTTAGCCCCATTATTTTTGTTTTAGGTTTTAAGATGTTTGCACCATTAGTTTGCCGATTTTAAGATTTTTCACCTCATTTTTGTTGTCAATATTAAGACTTGGGGTAATGTTTCTTTTTGCAGGATCAGATATTATACATTATTCTAACGATGTCCTCTTTTCCCAGGATGAGCGAGGTGTGGGAGCTGAACACGATGGACCGACGGTACTCTCAGCCCTCCAGTGCCACCGAGCCTCGCACCCTCGTTACAGCACGTCAAGCAGGCGGTACGTTTTATTTATTTATTGTCATTATTATTATTTTATATTATTATGTTTTTGTATATTTATTTTATTATTATTGTTATTATTATTATTTGTATTATTATTATTATTATTATTATAATTATTATTGTTATTATTATTGTTGTTATTATTTTATCATTATTATTATTATTATTATTACTTATTATTATTATAATTATTTGTATTATTATTATTATTATTATTATTATTATTATCATTATTATTATTATTTCACAACCGTGGTCAGAACTAGCTAAGAATTATTTGGAGGAACAATTCTAGGGCTGAGATAAAGTGCCAGTGTCATAAAATGGATAATCCTTTGAGATACTGATTCAATAAAGTGGCAATATCCTGTTCCCTTAGTGCTATAATGGCTAATATCGTCTATTCAGAAGGTCTGCTATATCAAGCAAATATACTGAAGCAAAGGTCTTCATATAACAAAAATCTTTGCAGAAGAAGGGCCTGTAAAATAATGTTTTACTTTTCCATTAAAGTTTGGCATTACACAAATTGCATCTCTCTCTCTCTCTCTCTCTCTCTATATATATATATATATATATATATATATATATATATATATATATATATATATATATATATTAATGATGATATCAGTGAGTTGTCCTCCAGGATAACGTATTTTCAAAAGGAAAAGGGTAGCCAAAACAAGGAAGATCCCCATCTTCATATTTATTGCAATATTTCGGACTCTGCGTCCATCATCAGGTCAGTACACGATCCTATAAAATGAAATTAGCATACATAAAATTTCGTAAATAGAAGGACCCGTAAAATAGTTTAAATACAAAGTAAATAAGGGTATAAAATACCTAAATGAAATTAATTCGTTAACAAACACCAGTACCGCATGAATAAAAGGAAAACTAATGCGATATGACTAAATAATAAAGACCAATCCCTACCAACCTAGATCCAACCCCAAGCCCACCTCGAGTACAACTGAAGACCATTATTTGATAATTTAACACTACCACCGACAACCCCAAAGACACAAAACAAAAGAACATCTGAAAATTATATATTCTGACTGGGCGTACAATGTGAAGTACTCCTAATGAATTTGAAATTAAACAAAACAAATATGAAACAATTAAAACTAAACCATTTGAAAACTGACTAAACAATTGAATCAGTTCATAGTATTCAGTTCCGGCTTGAGTTGTTGAATTAATATCTTTTCCCCTAAAAAAGTATTTTGTTCATTATTGAATTTACCTATTATTTCAAAATCATTCTCTGAGAAAAGATGGTCATTCTCATGTGAATTATTTCTTATGGCCGAAAAGGGCATTTTATTAAGATATTGACTCGTTCTATAGCTCCTACCCAAATGTTCAGATATTCTAATTTTGAAATGTCTGGAAGTACATCCGACATACCTAGCATTACAGCTGGGACACGAAAATTTATATACAATATTTGAACACATCAGGTTAGGAATACGGTCTTTAAAATTGAAAAATGAACCTATAGTGAAATCATTATTGAATATTATTCGAAAGTTAACGGCAGGAAATTCAATTTTGAGAGAGGCTAGCAACTTCTTCCTGAACAAGAAACTTGATTCTCCATAGAAAGGCAATTTAACATATTATTTGATAAGTTTAGGTACTTCCGAAACTGTGACCTCTAAATTTTGCTTCGTGTATAGATTTTTTTTAAGTACTTTATTAAATACATTCATAGTATAATTGTTGGATATAAAATACTGCTTCAAAACTCGAATTCTAGATGCATAACATTAAAATTAGAACACACATTGTAGGCACGATTTAAAAGTGTTTTAATAGAGTTTATTTTGAAAATATCTGGGCAGAAACTAAGCCAATTGAGACCTACACCAGTAATAATTGTCCTAAAGATTTCAAACCCTTTTTCTATAGACGATATGTAGATGACTGTTTTTTTATTTTCAATAGAAATGAGGATATACTTTTGTTTTTGGAGTATTTGAATAAACAACATCCCAATATTAATTTCACAAAGGAGGTTGAAGATAGCAATACATTAGCTTTTCTGGATGTTAAAATAACCAAAACCGGGAACGGATTGATCACTGATGTTTTTTTAGGAAACGAACCTTTACTGGTGTAGGTCTCAATTGGCTTAGTTTCTGCCCAGATATTTTCAAAATAAACTCTATTAAAACACTCTTAAATCGTGCCTACAATGTGTGTTCTAATTTTAATATTATGCATCTAGAATTCGAGTTTTTGAAGCAGTATTACTTTAAAAAAATCTATACACGAAGCAAAATTTAGAGGTCACAGTTTCGGAAGTACCTAAACTTATCAAATATGTTAAATTGCCTTTCTATGGAGAATCAAGTTTCTTGTTCAGGAAGAAGTTGCTAGCCTCTCTCAAAATTGAATTTCCTGCCGTTAACTTTCGAATAATATTCAATAATGATTTCACTATAGGTTCATTTTTCAATTTTAGAGACCGTATTCCTAACCTGATGTGTTCAAATATTATATATAAATTTTCGTGTCCCAGCTGTAATGCTAGGTATGTCGGATGTACTTCCAGACATTTCAAAATTAGAATATCTGAACATTTGGGTAGGAGCTATAGAACGGGTCAATATCTTAATAAAATGCCCTTTTCGGCCATAAGAAATCATTCACATGAGAATGACCATCTTTTCTCAGAGAATGATTTTGAAATAATAGGTAAATTCAATAATGAACAAGATACTTTTTTAGGGGAAAAGATATTAATTCAACAACTCAAGCCGGAACTGAATACTATGAACTGATTCAATTGTTTAGTCAGTTTTCAAATGGTTTAGTTTTAATTGTTTCATATTTGTTTTGTTTAATTTCAAATTCATTAGGAGTATTTCACATTGTACGCCCAGTCAGAATATATAATTTTCAGATGTTCTTTAGTTTTGTGTCTTTGGGGTTGTCGGTGGTAGTGTTAAATTATCAAATAATGGTCTTCAGTTGTACTCGAGGTGGGCTTGGGGTTGGATCTAGGTGGGTAGGGATTGGTCTTTATTATTTAGTCATATCGCATTAGTTTTCCTTTTATTCATGCGGTACTGGTGTTTGTTAACGAATTAATTTCATTTAGGTATTTTATACCCTTATTTACTTTGTATTTAAACTATTTTACGGGTCCTTCTATTTACGAAATTTTATGTATGGTAATTTCATTTTATAGGATCGTGTACTGACCTGATGATGGACGCAGAGTCCGAAATATTGCAATAAATATGAAGATGGGGATCTTACTTGTTTTGGCTACCCTTTTCCTTTTGAATCTTGTCCACTGCGAGGGCTTTTCTCTCGTCTTTTATTGATTCAAATGGGTGCTCTTGCAAGGCTCGCCCGACAGATCTATTCAATAATATTTGTCTTCGCTGAGGTCATTCTTTAGCATGTAAATGAGTATGGAGGTAGCTAAAATAAAGCAAACAATAATAACTCTGGGAGAACTGCTGAAATCGTATTGCTGGCTAAATTATTTATCTCTCTCTCTCTCTCTCTCTCTCTCTCTCTCTCTCTCTCTCTCTCTCTCTCTCTCTCTCTCTCTCTCTCTCTCTCTCTCTCTCTCTATATATATATATATTTTTTTTTTTTTTTTTCTTTAATACATACGAGGTTGAAAGAAATGGCAATTTCTGCGTTGGAAATTTTATTATTCAAAGTTTCCAGGTCTCTGATGAGTTTTCGCTGGGTGGCAGGAAGTAGATGAAGGAGATGAGCAAAATTCATGGTGGTACAGGGTTACATTAAAGTACATGATGATACAGGATATACGACGCGTTTCACTGGACAACCAGCATTATCAAGTAAGGAAGGAATGATATAAAAGGTAAACAGGAAGGGTATATATAGAGGGTGGAGGATCAGAGGAGGCGGAAAACAGGGGGCAAAAGTCTGCTATTGGTGGAAGGGAAAACTAGGAGAGAAAAAGGGGGTAACCGCTTCACGCATGCGCACTGGATGCGGGATGGTGGTCGATAGGTGGGGTCGAAGCTGATTGGCTGCGTGTCGAGGGGCGTGGCCTAAGTTGTGTGGCGCCTGCAGAAGACGAAGCTGAAGGAGGTAGCGCGGGGGGCTGCGTCAAGGGCACCGGGGGGCGAGGAGGGGTGTTAGGTCCTGTAGGGTAGTGCCTTTTGGCAGAAGGAAGGATCTGAAGGTCCAGAGTTTGGTTGTTGATGTTGGGATGTAAGGCTTGGATATATAAAGCTTCGAGTATAGGTAATCTCCTTGGGTCACTTTCTTTATCGAGTATGGTGGTGTGTTTCTCTAACTCGTTGCGTGTGAGGTGAGGGTGGTTAGGAGAGACCAGAGACCTGGAAACTTTGAATAATAAAATTTCCAACGCAGAAATTGCCATTTCTTTCAACCTCGTATGTATTAAAGAAAATTTATTACCTGGCTTTACCAATATATATATATATATATATATATATATATATATATATATATATCTCTATCTATCTCTCTCTCTATCTATCTATCTATCTATCTATATATATACAGTATATATACTGTATATCATAAATATTGTGGATACTAAATAGCTCAGTTGAAAGGGGAAATATACTGTAATATTGACAGCGACAATATTATATGTGGTTGAATTTATTGTTGTACACCACGACTAACAATATACATATTACCTAAACAAATATAAGAATGAAGCACTGAAAGGATTTAATTTCCAAAAGTTGAATACAGATTAGTTTTGTAGTGATAAAAATACTTTGAACAAAATCCTATCACAAAGTTAAGCCATCAACAAAAGAACAAAAGCACAAGTGTATATGGTGCCCCAGTGTAGAAGGAATAACCCATTTTTTGTGTTCCGTATCAGTAGTAAATACATTTTGTAAAATCACTAGAGGCTACCGCATAAAGAGGAAGTTGTATTATATGTTTAGATTAATAATTTTACCAATACCACACAAGTGTTTTATATCAAGAGAAAGTACTATGATTTTATGTCGTTTGAGCTTAGCCTGTAGCATATTGAAAGTGGACAAGGTACAATTTAGGCTTGACAAAGTTAACCAAAGAAAGTGGAGGTCATATTTTGACACACTAGTAACAGTATCAGAGGTTTTTAACCTGGGGTCCATGGACCTCTTGGGGGTCCATGGACAGGCTTCAGGGGGTCCGTGAAGGGCCGCTAACAATCTGTATTGGGCGTGAAGCGATCAGGTGTTAATACTGACTTGAGATGGTAACTGTGAGTGAGTTACTCAATCAGACTCAGTCCTACTGAAGCTCACAACTAGTGAAGGTGTGTTTGTGTAAACTACTGTAAAGTGACTTATAGAATTGTTTGCTTGCATTTTCAACATAAAATCAACCAGCAAATAAATTACACAACCGTCATATGGCAAGAGTCATAATTTAGTGATATTCGAATTTTCTTCAGTCTTACTTGGGCGGTGATAGGGAGAACACGCTATTGTGGGTCCTTGTCCCTTATAAATATGATAATAGAATTTATAAGCGATATACACGTGCATATCTATTGGATTTATGCATCACATATATCTGTTTTTATTTTATACTAACCGCTAACCGTTTCACCCCAATGTCGCCGAAATGCCTACCCAGCTATAGCTGTTCATCAGAATCTCTTTCTACACGCCGCAATGTTGCATCTCTTTCACTCTACTATCGCTATTACAACAATCAATGTTCTTCAGAGCTCTATCAGTGCATACCCCCTTCCTTGCGGAGAGTATAATTAGGCACCCGCCTTTCAACACAGTCCCACTCCTATTCTGCCCAGCTCTTCAACCCAAGAATTGGCAAATTTTCTCGGTCTTCTTCTAAACAAGTGAACTCTGGAACTCTCTCCCTCAATCAAAATGTCCTTCATCCTATGACTTAAACTGCTTTAAACTTCGTGTGTACAGGTATTTTGACCCCAACGTCCCTTGAATTCGGCCCTGTCACTCCTTCGGCTTTGGGAGAGACACTCGTTACAGGCAACCTGCCTTTGTCTCATTTCATACACATAACAAAAAAATATGTGGAAAACAAATAAAAATACTAATTTTGCACAGTATTTGGTCCCTCATATTTTCCTTTTTGACTGCCTTCAGGAAGCAGGAAATGCTATTTAAGGGGAGGTTTCTAGTGTGTTGCTTAGACCTCCATCAAGCTTAAAATTACATCCCCTAGACCCCCTTTCAAGATAAATGTGTACATTTTTCGGTAGAAAAATTTCCCGGCCGAAGGCCGATACCTCTTAAGTTACAGGCTCGCTATCGCTCGCCAGGAAAAAATCGACACCTAAATGGCACGAAAGGTCTTAAAATTTACAGAAATGGGGCGAAAGTTATTAAAATTGTCAAACTAATGGGGCAAACGTCTTAAAATATCAAAAGCAATGGGGCTAAACGTGAGGGAGAAGGAAGTTCGGAAAAAAATCCCTCAAGTGGAAACCTCCCCTTAAGGCACTCCAAATGTTCTAATTTTTCCGGGGGTGCATGACCCCGGACCCACCTAGAGATCACAGCTTCGGCGCTCAGTCGCGCTATAATGATAACGGATTGGGGAAATATAATGATAACACAAAACATGTTTTTTTGTTGTTGGTTTTTTTTGGGGGGGAGGGGATTGACACCCTGAGTATGAGGCAATCAATTTTAAATACAATAAGTATGTTCATTGCATGCAACATTTCGTATCTGTATTTTTTCCTGGGAGGGGGTCCATAGGTTTCAACAGATTGTCAAAGGGGTCCGTGATTAAAAAAAGGTTAAGAACCCCTGCACTAGTTGGCCAACAGAAGATCCAATAGCGGCTCCAAGAACTTTTCCTGCAATTCCAACAATCCCGGTTGCTCCGGCAGACTGGAATATTGCCATCTAAAAGAAATCAAATAAGGGTATTGTTACCTGATACTTTTATTGTATATTTTATCAAAACCACAAAGAATATTACAGTCATAGAAACTAGGATACTTAAATTTAATTTTTTATTTTTTGGATGGGAATGTGTTGCAAGGTGGGTGTCACCCACTATCCGCAATGGAGGGGGTATACACTGAGAAAGTTCTGAAGAACACTGATATTGTAATAGTGGTCGAAGAGTGAGAGATGCAACTTTGCGGCGTGTAGAGAGATTGTAGAAAATTAGTAAAAGTAGTCGAGTTGATGAGACAAAATGCTTGTGACTCTACCCTTTCGAGAAGTGCAGTAAGAGTGGAACCTCCCCACACATGCAAACAGTATATACTCGATACATGGATGCACATTGCCCCTGTTCAGACCAAGAAGCTGTGTGGGGATGAAGAACCCACGGAGGTGGTTGAGCACACCTAACTTCTGGGAAGCTGTTTTTAGCAAGAGTGGTAATATGATTTTTCCAAGAAAGGTCAAAAGAAAAAGAAACACCAAGAATATTGAGAGCTGATGATGGGTTGATTTGCGTATTAATGAAGAGTAGGGGGTAGTGTGGAAGATTGTGACGAATAAATAGACAAAAACATTGTGTTTTGGAAGCATTAAAAGCAACAAGGTTCTCTTTGCCTAAATCGGACATACTTGATAGATCAGAAGATAAGTGTGATACGGCCTTATCACGTGAGTTTTGAAGTAACTGCGTAGTGGGTCGTTGTGTAAATCTAGTTTAATAGTGTAAAGTAAAGTCATCGGCATAGAAGTTGATAGGACTAGAGGTACAGCTGAGATCATAAACAAAGGAACGGGAGGCCTCTTTAGTGTACTAATATCAATGTTATTGCTGTAATGCAAATGTGTACAAAGCGTCAACCTAAGGGGACCCACCTCGTATTTTTTTTCTCTCTCCTTCTCTCTCTAGGTTGTATCCATTCAGTCCCATTCAGCCTACTGTTTTAAGACGTTTATCCCTATTCAGGTTTCGAGCCAGTATATTTTTTATATATATATTTTGTTTTACAACATGCTAAATTTGTACATTTTTCAATAGAAACATTTCTCCGGCGAAGCCGGATTTCTCCATACAATGCTGGTTCGCTATCGCTCGCCAGGAATAAATCGACACCTGGATGGGGATAAACGTCTTAAAACAGTAGGCTGAATGGGGCCGAATAGATACAAGCCAGAGAAAGAGAGAGAAGGAGAGAAAAAAGCAGGTGACCCCCCTCAAGGCACGTAATATTGAACAGCAAGGAAACTCGGTTAGAACAAAGAGACCCTTTCCACTAACCCCCCCCCCCCCCCATACAGCTCCATAGGACAACACGCCCTTCACTCAGGTCACCCCATCATAAACGATCACTTTGCAGTTCTTAAGGGGGTAGTGCTTGTTTTTCATCGATATATTTATTTGTTAATTGGTATTTTAGCTTCCTCGCTAGACCTCCATCAAGATTAATAAAACACCCCCTAGACCCCATTTCAAGATAATTTTGTAAATTTTTCGGTAGAAAAATTTCCCGGCCAAAGGCCGGTTCCTTAAAATATTACAGGTTCGCTATCGCTCGCCAGGAAAATTTGACACCTAAATGGCACGAAAGGTCTTAATATTGACAACAAAATGGGGCGAAAGGTCTCAATAAACACCAAACTATTGAAACGAACCTCTTCAGATCTACTAGATGGCAATGAGAAATTAACTGATCTGTACTTCTAAGATTCATAATTCAAGTTATTTTTCACATTTTTCTGTATTAAATAATGTTTATGAGTTTGGTCATTAACTTATATAGGTTTACCACGTAATCCCTTATAAAAAAAATCAAACTGTGTAATTTTGTTTAGGCCTTGAGAAATAATTGTAATTTACGATGATACTTTCGTATTTTATATTGTGTGTTTTATTTGTCATTAATTTGTATTACGTATTGAGGTTAACCAATGTATTCTGTGTTTCATATTTTTCATACCGTCATTTCTTAGGGTTTATAAAATAATTGTCATTTACTATGATATCAGTGTTTTCTGACACGTGTGTGTATCATTTGCTTTAGATTTGCCCGATGATGGAGTAAGCGTCTCCGAAACTTAGCAGTAACAACAGATAAGATGAATCAAGCCCTGGGGTCTCTATTAATTATATATATTGATATATATATATATATATATATATATATATATATATATATATATATATATATATATACTGTATATACAGGTATGTATATGAAGGGAGACGAGGAAGATGCATACGGCGTTCCACCAACTACAGGCAAATCATATTAATTCATAGATAATCGCGGATTTTTCACGACTGGGTGTACTATTTTGGCTTCTTCTTGACACAGGATATTCGTTGGGTCATATCCATTTGCTTGCCAAATTACTTCTTAATATATAGAAGAACACGGTTATATATCACAGTTGTCTTATCAACAGCTGGCTTCTGAACAACAACAGCAATACCAAAAACAGTCATTCCTAAACCTTCGTATATCACGTAGGCACAAATTAAGCTTAGCGAAAACAAGTAAATACGTCACCATTGTTTGTGCTAAGTACTACCATAAATTACAGAAGCTGATTTTGGTTAATTGAAGAGAGAATCATCTATAGACAATTCTATTAGTAAAACTAAATTTTTTAAAGTTTGACATATATACTGTATATATATATACTGTATATATTGCATTATAACTCTTTAACTTACCATTCCACCAGTTGCGGCAGATGCCACCCAACCTCCAGAGGAAATCGCAGATACTGACATTGCTTTGGCAGCTATTGATCCTGCAGCAATACCCGCTGGCGTGAAGCCAATAGTTGTGGGCAACATAATATTTAATGCTTTGCATTAGTTAAAGGGAGACTGGCCGTTTGTTTGGCCTATTAATTTATTTATTCATATATTGTTTTAGTTTCCTCTCTAGACCTCCATCAAGCTTAGAAAAACATACCCTAGACCTCCCTTCAAGATAAATTTGTACATTTTTCGGTAGAAATATGTCCCGGCCGAAGGCCTGTTCCTCTCAAAATTGCAGGCTCGCTATTGCTTGCCAGGAAAAAATCGACACCTAAATGGCATGTAAGGTCTTAAAATTGACAACGAAATGGGGCGAAAGGTGTTAAAATCGCCAAAGTAATGGGCCGAACGTCTTATAATCTCAAAACTAGTGGGGCTAAACATTAGGGAGAAGGGGGTCCAGGAAAACGGTCTGCCTCCCCTTAATAACTTCAATATGAAGACGATGTAATGTTTCTCTGCTTAATCATGCGGTCATTTGATGAGTATATCTGCGTGGAAAGAATCATTGAGTGAAAAAGGGTTTACAGAAATGCTGCATGTTAAAATAACTGAAAAGTTAAGGGGGGTCACCAGCTTTTTGTTTTATCTTTCTCTCCTTTTCTCTCTTTTTCCTGGCTTGTATCCATTCGGCCCAATTCAGCCAACTGTTTTAAGACATTTATCCCCATTCAGGTGTCGATTTCTTCCTTTCGAGCGATAGCAAGCCAACATTGTATGGAGAAATCCGGCTTCGCCGGAGAAATTTTTCTATCGAAAAATGTAAAAATTTAGCTTGTTGTCAAAACAAAACAAAATATATGCTGGCTCGCTACCGCTCGCCAGGAAAATATTGACACCTGGATGGGGCTAAACGTCTTTAAACAGTAGGTTGAATGGGGCCGAATGAATACAAGCTAAAGAGAGAGGGAGAGCAAGAGAAAAAGAGCGAGGTGGGCTCCCTTAACACAATGAATATAAAGGAGAATTTTACTTACAACGTTTGGCATAAAGCTTCTTCAGGTCACTATTAGCGGTTGTCCTTAAATTGACTAACATCGTTTATGGTTAGAAATAATAAATTGATAATGACTTTATCGTATTGAAGGGGTTAATATACTTGACCGTAAATTAGTGAGTACATTAAACTAAAACTTATTTTAATTAACTGTTAAAAAAAAAAAATATATATATATATACAGTATATACAGTGTATATATATATATATATATATATATATATATATATATATATATATATATATATATATAATTATATATTATATAAAAAGGTGTATGTTGCCTTTATGGACTTGGAGAAGGCCTATGACAGAGTGGATAGAGAAGGTTTGTGGAAAGTACTTAGAATATACGGCGTAGAGGGCAAGTTGCTGAAAGCAGTGAAGAGCATGTATGAGGGTGCAAAGGCGGCAGTACGTGTGGAGAGTGAGCAGAGCGAGTTCTTTGACCTGAATGTTGGTTTGAAACAGGGGTGTGTGATGTCCCCGTGGTTGTTTACTGTATATATGGATGGAGTTATGAAAGAAATACTATCAAGAGCAGTGGATGTTGGTGTATCGCTGAAAAGGGAGGGAATTGAGTGGAAGCTACCTATACTGCTGTTTGCGGATGATACAGTTCTGATGAGTGATAATGAATGGGAGTTGCAGGGTCTGGTAAATGAGTTTGGAACAGTGTGCGAAAAAACGGAATTTGAAGGTAAATACGGGGAAGAGCAAGGTTATGGTCTTCGAAAGGGGTGAAGTCACAGAGTGTGAGGTGAAGCTGAACGGTCAGGCTATGGAGATCGTCAACTCTTTTAAGTATCTGGGCAGTGTGTTGAGTAAAGATGGGACTATGGATGAAGAGGTGCAGGAGAGGGTACAACAGGGGAAGAGGGTTGTAGGAACGCTAAAAGCAGTAACAAGAAATAGGGTGGTCAGTATGGAAGTGAAGAAGTCCTTGCATGACAGTGTGGTAATCCCGACACTGACTTACGGAAGCGAAGCATGGACGTTGGTTGAGAGACTCAGACCAAGAGTGAGAGCAGTGGAAATGAATTACTTAAGGAGTGCGTGCGGAGTTACATGGAGGGATAGACAGACTAATGAGGAAGTAAGAAGGAGGTGTGGTGTGGAGGTAGATGTGCTGGAAAGTGTGAAAAGGAACAACTTGAGATGGTTCGGCCATATGGAACGTATGGAAAGCGAGAGAATGACTAAGAGGGTGTATGAGAGCGAGGTGGAGGGACAGAGGGGGAGAGGTAGACCGAATATGAGGTGGAAGGATGGAGTGAGGAAGTACATGAACGAAGGTGGTGCTGGTTGGGGGGAGGGGCGTCGACTGACTGGGGACAGAGGTGCATGGGGGCGGTTCGTTCGTGGCCACCCCTTCGGGGATCACGGCGTCAGGCAATAGATAGATAGATAGAATTATATATTTATTTATTTTATTTATTTATGTTTTGTTTTTAACACGTGTGTGTAACGTGGAAGGCAATACAGATATTGTAATTGTGGGACTTAGGCCTGCTTACAAAAGATAAAAATGGTATCAAACTACAGTATAGTTTGTTGCCAATATGTCAAGTATTTATGTTTATACAACACACGCCTACTAACCTGGAGGGGCAAAGACCGCTACAGCAGCACCAGCTGCAGCTCCAACAACCATGCCGATCATACTGTACGTGCCGAAACAAATTGTATATATTAACCCTTTCAAGCTCCAATACGCGTTGCTGTTCTGTTTTCTGGCTACTATTAGATGATTTTATTCAGACTAGTAACGGTATATGGAAGTCAAAGGGTTGATTGAGATAGTATTTACCCTTTTAATACCCACAAATTTTTCCTAAGCTGCATAAAATCATCTAATGATAGCCAAAACAAACTGCTAAACCGCGTCCGAGCTTCAAGGGGTTAAATCAACATCATCATTCAAGGGGTGCAGCAAAAGAGGAAGAGATGTCAGAATGAAACTTTGGATTATCCGCTCTCTATGCTGCCATGGGCTAGGACACAATCAAGCACAGCAGGTCAATGAGGATAAGTTTTAAGGGGAGATGGGCCGGTTTTCTGGATCACTTTCTCCCTCATGTTTAGCCCCATTAGTTTTCAGATGTTAAGATGTTTGCCCCATTAGTTAGTCGATGTTAAGACCTTTCGCCCAATTTCTTCGTCAATAGTTAGACCTTTCGTGCTATTTAGGTGTCGATGTTTTCCCTGGCAAACGCTAGTGAGCCAATAATGTTGAAAGAACCGGCCTTCGGCCAGGAAATTTTTCTACCAAAAAATGTACAAATTAATATAGAAGGATATTTTTTTTAAATTTGATGGAGGTCTAAGGAGAAAACTAGAAACATAATAAAAAGATATATAAATGAGCAAATAATTTAGCCCATCTCCCCTTAAGTGAACGAATCAGTTACGATACTCATCTGTTTCGTTGTCTCACTCACGTTCTGGAACAAGACCTCCTTATTTCGTAATGTTGAGCGATCGAATCTACTGGCTATAAGCCTATACCAGGAAATACAGAGAGATCATCAAATATTTAACTAAATTATATATTAATCCAATAACGCGTTCATGTCAACTCTCTTAACCTTGATAGGATCTTTTCCCGAGGAAATTTATCCTTCTAATCTTGGTATCCTAAATACCGACATTGTAATTTTAGCGCCGTCAATATAAATAACATACCTGTTCTGGGTTATATTGTCATTGCCATTATTTGGCTTAAAAATAATTAGGTGTAAACGAAGTATAATTCTGCTCTATTCTATTGGAATTAGGCAATATATGTTATGATAAAATTGTATCTAAATGAGAGAGAGAGAGAGAGAGAGAGAGAGAGAGAGAGAGAGAGAGAGAGAGAGAGAGAGCACAAGATGGAGCACACAATATACAAATGGAGGCAAACAATTATTTCTTGATGTAGACACAAGCTGTATTGACATGAGGGAGAGGGAGAAATTGGGTCTGGGAGGCATTGAAAGTAACGAGATTTTCTCTGCCCCGGTATCTCAGATGCATCACTTAAAATTTTTGGGAATACTTATTAATTTGGGGGAACCTGAGAACAACAATGCTTCGAGTGTACACGTGTGTGTGTGTGTGTGTGTGTCTATGTGTGTATATGTGTGTGAGTGTGTGTGAGTCTTTATTATGTGTTTGTATGTGTCTTCCATCTCCTTCATTAGGTTCTCATAGACACCTGACCGCCTGGCGGAAATAACACACCTAATTTTATTGTGATTCGCTTATTGTTGGCTGACGTCTGCGACTTATCGCTGACAACTCATCGATTGTGTCTGCAAAAATTCACAGGCATGTCGTCGAATGGGGTCCATGTAGTCAAACTTGCTCGGAGTGACTGAAATTCATATTTGACAGGGGTCGGAAGTTGTCGATCTACGGTCGCAGATATTTCAGCGACAGGTCAGGTCGCAGAATACTCGACAACATATCAGAGACTGCTCAGCAACAAAATGCATGTAGTCATTAATTTTATCAGAATTAACGGTCACAAGCCTGACAATCGTGCCCATTTGTATAGAAAATCAGTTGACGGGCATTCACCTAACCAAAATCGGGAATGTGGGAAAGCCCCTTAACTCATCAAAGGCCTTGAGATTAGTGAGTAAAGTTTTGAGATGTAGATTACGACACCTTATGTATACACGTCACGTTATTTGGAGAGAGCAGCTAGACCATCGTTCACAGTATCTTCAAATATGGTATCTTCTTAGGTGACGATATAGGGGATACAGGTGCCGATACAGGATATTTGTAGAACAGCGGGAACTATCAGTTCACCTAAAAAACACCCTTGCATTTGGTGCGGACTCGATCTGAGGTCCATTTCGTCCGCAATTGTTTATCAAGCCTGTGCCTACTGCATATTATCCAAGTTAACACAGTTTACTTACTAGCTCCGGGTTCCTATTTACTGCTAGATGAACAGAGGCATTCAGTGCTAGTAGGCCCCCAATAGTCATGGCCTGCCAGATATTGAACTCTGGTCATCTCGGTTGTGAACTGATTACTAACAAATATGTCACAGGACACCCTTATATAGGCAAGCGGTCAAATTAAGGAGGGGAGATTGTAGGCACCAATCGAGCAGGGTAGTACCCAAGGGAGGCCACATAGGCATATGATAAGGAGTTTCTGGAACTCCTGTTTCATTTACCTGGCTTCCCTCACTGTTTCTATATGTGACTCACCTACACATAGGTTAATCCAGCTAACTCTCACAAACACTTCCTCCTTTTATTAATTGCATTACACTTAACAAGTACATCACACGTCTTTCCGACACGCCTAAATGATCTTTAATGTACCTTGATATTGGCTCTCTATTACTCCTTCAAGCTTCGGGGGGACACTTGTTGCAGGCAGCTTTGCCTTTTGTCTTCTCCGTGCACCTAGAAAAATATAATTGGCATATTCGCGCATGAGGGAGGCTTGAGCTGAATTGAGGCAAACTGTTGAATTGGGAAGAATGGTAACATTGGGGCAACCAATCGATTAAGAAAGTAGTAATATTATTTGACCAATTAAACATAGAGTTAATGAATCAAACTCTTTTGGAGTGTTTCGCAATAATTATGCATTAGACTACAAAAGGCACACTTGGAATGATATAAACACAGACTATTTGTAGTAATTAACTTGTAATTTACCTTTCCACGTAAGTAAAGCTGTCTCTCGAATAAGCGTACACAAACTGGACTACAGCACCGTCAATGTCAGGCAGGGAAGTGGGTGGATCAATAGGTCCGAGTGCATACAGTACATATCCCTCCGTTTGTCGTATGCTGACGTGTTGTTGATAAGAGCAGGGATGCAGAGGTATGAGTACTAATGTAAACAATGCACTACCTTGCTAAACAAAAATTGCTAATGATAGATTAAAATCCTCACAAAATGACGAAGAACGGGTGAAATTTGTAGAGCTACGACGCAAAGCCAAAAAGTTAATTAAGCAAAGTAAAAAGACCTTAGAGTTACATATTGCGAATCAAAGTAAAACAAACCCGAAAAAATTCTATAGTTATATCAGAAAGAAAAAAGTAGTTACTTCAACTGTTGGACCGTTAGTCGATGAAAATGGAGAATACACCAAAGACGAAGTACAAATGAGTAATGCCCTCAATACCTTCTTTGCATCAGTTTTTACAACCGAAGACCTCAGTGATATCCCTACACCATCACCGATTCAGATTGATAATTCACATGTTCTAAGCAATATCACCGTTACAGAGAGAGAAGTATTGAATTGTTTAGATAAACTCAAGGTAAATAAAACGCCTGGACCGGATACAATCTCGCCTAGAGTTCTAAAGGAAGCTAAGGATGAGCTCTCCAAACCACTGACATTACTATTCAATAAATCCTTGCAGTCTGGAACTATGCCTGATCAGTGGAAGCTAGCCAACGTAACACCGATATTAAAAAAAGGCAGCAAATCCCTACCCAGTAACTATCGTCTAATTAGCTTAACCTCAATTGTATGTAAAATGCTAGAAACGGTCATACGGTCATACGAGACAGACTCGTAAATCACTTAGAGGAAAATAACATACTTAAAGATACTCAACACGGCTTTCGTAAAAACGTTTCTGTTTAACAAACCTCTTAGACTTCTTCCACGATATCCTGTACCTCTACGATGAGAGTAAAGCTGCAGATATTATAAACCTTGATTTTCAAAAGGCCTTTGACAAAGTTCCCCCCCCCCCAAACGTTTACTGCTAAAACTAAAAGCGCATGGAATACAAGACGGTGTGTTGAAATGGATAGAAAATTGGCTCAGCAACAAAAAGCAAAGAGTAGTCATAAACGGTAAGGCATCTAAATGGACCAATGTAAGTAGAGGGCACCCCAGGAATCGGTACTAGGACCAATTATCTTTCTAATTTACATCAACGACATAGATGAGGGTCTCACCTGTACAATCTCAAAATTTGCTGACGATACAAAATTGCAAATAGCGTACTCTCAAAAGAACAAGTTGACGATATGCAACACAATCTAGATAAATTGTCATGTTGGGCCCAAATTTGGCAAATGAGTTTCAATGCGGATAAATGTAAAGTACTACATATCGGATACCTAAATGAGAAAGCAAACTATTCGATGAATGGCTCTCAGCTTAAGAATGTAAGCAGAGAAACCGATCTGGGAGTAACAATATCGAGTAACCTAAAACCGAGTCAACAATGTTCAGAAGTTGTTAAAAAGGCAAACAAAATAATTGGCTTTATAGGCAGGTCATTTGAGCATAAATCCAAAGAAGTTATCCTAACCCTTTACAATTCCTTAGTCCGCCCTCTTCTGGAATACTGCGTTCAATCCTGGTGCCCTTATTACCAAAAAGATATAAACAAGCTAGAACGAGTTCAACGTAGAGTTACCAAAATGATACCTAGCCTAAAGAACAACCCATACGAAGAGCGTCTTAGAGAATTAAATCTATTTCCTTTAACCCAGCACAGATTAAGAGGTGACTTAATTCAAGTGTTCAAAATTATCAAAGGCATCGCCAATATGAACTGTAGTAAGTACTTCACTATCGACCAATCTAATTACACGCTGGAAACGGTTGCAAAATGATTGGTAAATCTTTTAACTCGCATGAATCTCAGAATTTCTTCTTCAATCGAGTTGTCAACTTGTGGAATGGGCTTCCCCGAAACGTTATAGACTGCATCACCGTTGATTCATTTAAACTCCGCCTAGACAAATATCTCGTACTCAAACCCGCGACTGACTGTGTTTGTAAATGAATAACTTTATTTTATCCCCCCCTCAGTTACTAACCCATCTGTCCTCTACTAACTTCCTAATCCTGCCACGGACTTTAGTTCCAGGGCAGTAATTCCCTTTTCAATGTTCCCTTACCCACTCTAAACCACTGTTTGGACACTTGATCCTCAGTGTTTTGGAGGACAAGCAACCTAGAAGGGTCACTGTTGCTTGATTTCCTTTGTACCTTGAATATGTTAATAGTTTTCTTATATATAAATATTATTTTATCACACTATGCTTGCCTTCACAATGTATAATGCAGAGTAGTATCTCGAGTGCTCAATATTCCCGTTTGCTTTTGAAAGTACTAGTTTCCTTCTATACACGTCAAGAGCGACTGTTCCGTTAAACCTCTTATCGATTAAAAGATAATGTTATCTAAAAGTGGTAAATGTTGACTTATAGTCAAGAATATATATATATATATATATATATATATATACACAGTATATATTCTCCTACTTTCTCTATTCTATTCTCAAAGCTAAAGGCAGATATTTGCATACTTGCACAACAAACTCACTTGCTCTCATATTCCTGATTTGAACTCCTCTGAATTCTCAATTTATGGCTCAAACTATCCAGTCATTCTCATACTAAACATTTCTGTGTTGTCTATCTTTCCCCCAACTCAACCGAATTGTCCAATTTCTTTGACTATCTAAACTCTAAAGTGGAACACATGTTTCCTTTTTCAGAAATCTCCATCCTCATTCCACTGACCAACCTGGTAAACAAGCCTACATCTTCAGAAGGAAAAGTTTCACAAGGGTATAGGTACCTGTAGCGAACAACATCTTCGTTATGGTACCAACGTTTCTACATAATAAAGATGTTGTTCGCTACCTACACCCTTGTGATACTTTTCCTCCTGAAATTACGGTTCCATACGTACACCCCTATATCCGAAAAACCTACATCTGTTTTTATGCTAATTGACATAAAGCAGCTGGTTCAGCAACCCACCCATATCCCGGATAGCTTCAGAGATCGACCCAACATTCTTGACTTGTTTCTAACTTCTAACCCTTCTTCTTATATATATATATACTGTATATATATATATATATATATATATATATATATATATTATATATACATATATATATTTATATATATATATATATATATATATATATATATATATATATATATATATTGTTACGACCTGGCACTCGGGTACACAAGGGCTCTCAATCAGGACTCTAATACGGCTCGCTGCCACAACGGAAACACACGATCCCAACCCCTGAGTACTGCCAGCCGAACAAAAAACACCAATACCCTCCAGAGTTCAATCTGCTATAACGGGGTATACAAGAACTCGGTACTAGTGTTCAACAACAGACTAATAAAGAGACAGGAATTCTCTAGTCTGGTCAACAATCAAACAAAGAAGTAAGAAACAACAACACCAAAGAATAGTGTTGGCCGAAGCCGAAGTAATCCACCCTTGACTAAGAACTTAAGAAGTCCTCCACCCTCTACTTCGGATCGGCACTATTACGTTACGTTAATTAATAGTCCTTAAGCATCGAGCAAGGAATCTTCTGAAAAAAGTTAGATGCTTCTCGGATGCTCGTAAGAAGTACGTATCGGATTTTGAACAGTAATTCAATAAGAAAAACACTGGCAATTAAATACTATTACAGGTTTAAATTGGCATAAGAATAATTAAAAGAATATGCAATAGTAAATGGCAAACATTAAAAAGAAGTACTCCGCAAATGCAACGGCAATAGCCTACTCGGATTGTGCTCGTGGGCCACTAATCACTAAAGTAGCCAAGCTTGCAACACATGAAATCAATAGTGCATAAACAATATCATACATAAGGAAAGCTTCAATACTATTCTGTATCTACTAATCGAGTAAAGTCTAGCTGGGGTACTGTGGGCAAAAGGTAGCAGTGACTGAGCAAAAACGGCTCGTAGCCTAGCGAAGTCCTCACAACTGTTTAAAGTATTACGTTAACACTAACAAGTGCACTTTGAGAAATCCAGATCTCTTGTATCTGGTTTTCTCCCGGCTCCTTGACAAAGTAAAAACAAGCTGTTAATAAAATACAGGGTGGTTAGGCTCTTGCCCTCACGCACTGTAAATTATTAACTCAACACAGTCAGCCGCGAAGACAACCTAGGCTTCACTGAACCGAAACGAGTATGCAGGTTTATCGCTTAACCACTGCATCAAACAACAACTCGTAACACAGAAAAGCCTTACCCCAGTCTAGCATTACCTAGACTAGCAGAAACCAGGAATAATAATAATAACACACAGGGAAATGCATAGACAAGTGCAACAAACATAAATCAATCCTATTCTAAGTTAACCCTTCCAAAATAGGCTATCTAATAGGCATGTATCTCATGAGAACTCAAGCGATAATACGTTGGCTGACTAGCTCTGCACCAACGGGACCATGGAAGTTAAAAAGGGTAGGGAAAAGAGGAGATAAGAATGTAAGGTAGTAGAGAAAGTTCACATCAGTCAGAAGAATATATATAGTTAGCAAGGGAAATGAGAAGTCGCTCTGCCTAATGAGTTCTGATCAAAAAATGGCTAGACTTCCCTTTTTATACTCGGCCCTCTAGTGAGCCCAACGTGAACTACTAAGGACCGCCCACTGACAATCATTACGTAATTTCTCTCTCTCCTCTGGGATAGACAAAGGCTTTCCTAGCACTGAGGGGAGGGGGAGGGGGGGGGGAGTGCTAGTGAGTTAGGCCCACCTCCCGCATGGCGCACCCACTGACCCCCAACTGTGGCTGCCGCTTCTCCCATCATTACAAATAAGTTTTACACACAATACTTATAACTAATGATATAAAATAGAACTCGTTGACTCAGATGAAAACAAAATACATATTCATATTACTTATAGTACAACGGCTCACATGAACTAAGTTAGGAAACTCTACATAGACTACAGCCAAAGTTCCTGCCCTGACGATCCTAGCGAGAGTGGGGCATGACTAGGCGTTCTGTACAGCATGCTCACACTGGACATGCGTCACACCTCCCCCAAGATTTTACTTGCTCAACCCTGAGCTAAAATCTGACAAACACAGAACCCCATCAAGCCCCTCACACCCAGCGACCCAGCGACCGCATGGCACTAAAACAAAGCTGAGTTTATCACCAAAACGCATCTTATTATTAACCAAAAATTCACATTTTATAACTCCTCCCAACAATAGCAAAAAGACACAATATCATGCTCCCAGAGCGAGCTTACAGCAGCTCAGCCGTTTGATAGTTTGTGGACTACTCAAACTCTATAGGCTATGACAAACTTATACGATTACCTATATCAAAAGAAAGAGTTTTTTATATGATTTTTATATTTTAATATGTTTTTCCCGGCTGCACTATAAGGGCAGCCTATTTTCCTCCACTCAAACCCACACACCTGTGATAGCCTACGACTGATCATCCACCCTTGATAAACAATCCGCGATCACATTGTCACATCCAGCAATATGACGGATGTCCAGGTTATACTCCTGCAACATCAAAGACCACCTGGTCAGTCTCATATTGTGATTGTGAAATTGATTCAGGAATCTCAAAGGGTGATGATCAGTGTAGATAACCACGACTGGTCCATAGGCTGGAACATACACCTCGAAGTGCCTGAGCGACAGCACAATCGCCAGTAATTCCTTTTCTATTGTAGAATAGTTCTTTTGTGCAGCATTGAACTTCTTAGAAAAGAAACTTACTGGGTGTTCCACACCTTCATTGTCTGTCTGTAGCAAGACGGCACCAGCCCCTACACCACTAGCATCTGTTGCCAGCTGAAAAGGCCTGTTAAAGTCTGGGGCCCTGAGTATCGGGTGAGTACATAGCAAATGTTTCACCAAAGTGAAAGCCTTTTCACACTCAGGTGCCCACAAAAACTTTTTGTCTTTAGATAACAAATCTGTGAGAGGTGCCAACACCGTTGAGTAACCTTTTATGAAGCGTCTGTAGTAGCCTATCATACCCAAGAATCTCATAATCTGCTTCTTGGTTGTTGGGTGCGGAAATTTATTGATAGCCTGTACCTTGTTCTGAGGAGGGCACACCTGTCCCCTTCCCACTACAAACCCAAGGTACTGCACAGTGGCTTTTACGAAGTCACACTTTGCCAAATTTACTACCAGACCTGCTTCACTAAGTTTCCGGAACAAGGTCTCAAGGTGCTCACAATGGCTCTCAAAGTCGTCATCATAAATGATTACATCGTCCAAATATACGGTGCAATTTGGAATGTCCTTTACAATTTCATTCATCAGGTTCTGAAACGTTGCTGGTGCATTCTTAAGCCCGTAAGGCATAACATTGCACCGGTAGGTACTCCCGTCCACAACAAAACCACATACCTCTTTAGCACGCTCGGACAAAGGTACTTGCCAGTAACCTTTTACTAAATCTACTTTAGACAAAAAACGAGCATTACCAATTTTGTCAACACTATCATCAACCCGAGGAAGAGGATATGGGTTAGTTGGAGTCAAACCGTTTAACCTACGGAAATCAATACAAAAGCGTACCTTGCCATCTGGCTTAGGCTGCAGTGTTACAGGGGAAGTCCACTTAACTGTGCCTTTCTCTATCAACCCTCTACCGAGCATATACTCCAACTCATCCCTCAGAGCTGGTAGTTTTATGGGGGGCACACGGTACGGGATTGACTTAAAGGGTAGATGGTCCCCCACGTCAACATCATGCATAGCCTGAGTAGTGAGGCCTGGGTGTTCAGCAAATACAGTGGGGTATGAACCGAACAACTGACGGATAGCATCAAACTGCGGCTCAGGCAAATGAGCTATAGCCTCGTCAGCCCTTAGGCTCGAGTTCCCCGCCCACTGATCCGCTGAAACATGTTGATCCCAGCTATCCTCCTCTGAAGCTTGACTGTCCCCCTCTCCTTCTCCACCACGGCCGCAACAAGCCAACACAGGGACAGTGAGAGGCTCAGAGGGGCGCCTCACATACTCTTTAATAAGGTTCACGTGACATAACTGGTTCTTTTTCCTCCTGTCTGGAGTGGCAACAAGGTAATCTAAGTCTGAAATTTTTTCTACAATTTTATAAGGTCCAGTGTACTTCGCAGAGAGGGGGTTACCAACCAAAGGCAACAAAATTAATACCTCTTGTCCTACAGTGAACTTCCGGAGCCTCACTTTGCGATCATACCTGTCCTTCATCAAAGCTTGTGATTCTGTCAAATTTCTACCTGCCATCTCCAGACTCTTAAGCATGCGCTCACGGCTTTCAAGCACATACTTTAATAATGGACAAGGCTGCACAGTCCCCTCCCAAATTTCTTTCAGCATGTTAAGGGGGCCCCTGACACGGTGTCCAAAAATCAGCTCGTTTGGACTAAATCCCAGGCTCTCACCAGGTACCTCCCGAGCAGCAAACAGCACATAAGGCAATCCAAGATCCCAATCCATACCGTTGTCAGCACAATAACACCTGAGCATGCTTTTAAGTGTAGCATGCCACCGCTCAAGCACCCCTTGACTCTCAGGGTGATACGCTGACGATACTACTGCTCGTATCCCATGCTGTTGCATTGTTTGCTTGAACATGTTGGAGGTGAAATTAGATCCCTGATCAGACTGAATCTCCTCCGGGTACCCGTACCTTGAGAAGTACCACAACAAGTTACTGACTACCGTCTTAGCCATTCCATTTTTCATAGGGTATGCATCGGGGTATCTAGTGGCAACATCCATTATGGTTAACAAAAATTTATTTCCCGCCTTAGTGGGAGGGAGTGGACCAACCATGTCAACAATAATTTTACTAAAGGGTGGCCCAATCACAGGAATAGGGTGTAACGGAGCCTTAGGAATAACTTGGTTCGGTTTCCCGACACGTTGACAAATATCACAGGAGTTTATCCATGACTGCACATGAGACTTCATCCCCGGCCACCAAAACAATTTCCCCAAAGCCGCCACCGTTTTTCTCACCCCTAGATGTCCTGCCAGTGGTGTGTCATGCGCCAACCTCAGTAGGCTATCCCTGCACTCCCGTGGCACCACCAACTGGTCCACTACTCCGGACCCCTTTTGCCAACTACGTTTAGGGTCTTGAAAACGCCTATAAAGGATGCCTTCTAAATAAAAAAAATCTCCTGGCTGTGCATCGCCGTCCTCGTCGAGCTCTACAGCTCCATTAGCACACGTTTGGAGCTCAGGGTCCTCTAGTTGCAACCGACTTATATCTGAGGGTGCCAAGCGATCTAACTGCTCCCGGAGCAATGCATGACCTTCCCCGATACTGGGCTGCTCCCTCTGTCTCTCTCGATGTACATAACGTTGCTGTCGTGGAGACTCGTCATGCCCAGCCTCGTCACTCTCGATGACAGGCCCAGGGGCTACTCCAGAATTAAGTAATGGTGCTAATACTGAATCACCCAGGAGAGCCGCCGAGTCAAAACTCTTAAAACCAACTCCAGCTTTAGCCTCCTCCTGTTGATCGTTCCTCCGCTGGTCTGAAGGCGGAGGACTAGGCTGTGACACTTTAGCTGCCCGAGCTCGGGTGACAACACACGCCATGGGTTGTGTCTGGCACCGCTCGACCCACTCTTGCTCTTCCCTACTCACGTCGGCCGGCCTCTCGGCAACGACTAAGGGGAGGACCCCCGAAGCGGGCATTGCAAAGTCGTTGCCGAGAAGAAGGTCGACGCCCTCCACTGGCAGTTTCTCCACAATCCCGACATCCAATTCACGTGCCACACCATCCACCTCCAACTCCAACCGCACCAGCGGGTATGACCGAGTTGCATTAATACCCTGCACCACTACCACCCGAGCCGCGTTTATAGGGTAGCCAGTCAAGTTTTTCATCAGAGTCTGGGAAGCACCTGTATCACGCAAGACCTCTACTCCATGCTTGCGCCCCGCCCACATCACGCAACCCCGCCCTCTATGGTCGCAAAAACATCCTGAGCAGGGTTCGAGCCTCCCAGGTGCTTCTGCATTGGCTGTGCCTCAGCCTCTGACGAACTGCCCCAGGCAAACTCAGATGACTTCGGAGACACACCAATGTTGCAGGCCAAAGACACAGCTGCTGTAGGTGGTTTGCTAGGACAGACTCTTGCAAAGTGCCCCTTTTTATGACAATGATAACACTCCACCTCCCCTTTGGGCTTCCCTTGGTACTGGGAAGGGCCCGGCCCCTTCTTAAATGGGACGGTGCTAGTCTTGTGGTCAGTCTTGGTATCATGGCTCTTGTACTTGTTTGCATAAGGTATATCACTAACTCGGGGGGTGGGGCGTCACGCCCCTTGTTACCTGCCTCACTACGCTGGGCAGACCCGCACCCACGAATTAGTGATAGCCGGAGGTCAGCCATCTCAGCTGCCTCCTGTAGAGTTTTTGGGTTCTTTTCTTTAATAGTTAAAGTCATTTCTGCACCAGTACACTTATAAAACTGCTCGAGCAGAAACAGCTCAGTCAACTGTTCGGCCGTCTCAGCTTTCTCAGAACGTGTCCAGTTTTTAAGTGCATCTTTTAAGTCCCGGGCATGTTCAAGAAAGGTCACCTCCCTAGTCTTTGTAACACCCCGAAACTTCAATCGATATGTTTCCGGTTGCAACTCGTATGCCCGTAGGACAGCTCTCTTCAATTCTGGGTAGTCAATGCAAGACTCTAAAGGCAGTGCATCATAAGCCTTCAGACCCTTACCCGTAAGTCTTGAGGAGACTAGAGCTGCCCACTTCTCTTCAGGCCAATTATGCTCCCTACATTTCTTCTCAAAACGATTAAAAAATTCTGTGACTTCAGTTTCACTAAATACCGGCACCAATTTGACTAATTGGGCCAAGGACTGTTCTCTTACTTGGCCCTCACGGCCCATCCAAGTCCCTGTCGACTCTGCACGAGACTTATCTAAATCTAATTTAGCACAATATTTCTCCGAGTCGTACTTAAGCTCAGCCTCATGCCTCCTAACCTCAATCTCATGCCTCCTCGTCTCATCCTCCTGCCTCCTGGTCTCATTTTCATGCCTCCTGGTCTCATCCTCCTGCTTCCTAGCCTCAATCTTAGCAAGCTCAAGTCTAAATACCATATCTGGAGACAGACAGGAAGAGGGAGCTGCCACTACTGAAGGAGGGGGGGCAAAAACTGGGGAACCACCATGTGCACCACCCGAGGGCACTCCAATCTGCCAATTCTCATCCCTCTGTGGGAGAGTGCTAACCTCCGGTAACTGAGTGGACGGCACTGTGGGAGTCGAGTGAGAGGGGATCTGGGGAGGAACCCCCCCAAACGCCCTCTCCTCCGAAACCCCATGTCGCCCACGCAACACCCAGGAAATCAGCTCCCCCTTGGACATCCCTACTACATTGGAAATTCCCAAAACCTTGGCTATCAGGTGCAAGCCACAAACATCCACCCCAGTCAGCCTCTCCTCCGTCACGTGGTACCGCTTACTCACAAAAACTCTAGCATCCTCCTCACTGGTTACTAACGGCACACCTTCAAATGGCATCTCTCGCTCATCGTCAGTGCTAATGCACGACATACTGAAGTCCACAAAAATTCACGAGACAAAAGTGTTTAAACTTCCTATGCAAGCACTAATTACTAAATTAACTGGAGTCTCTTAAATGCTTTACTAATTGCCATACAAAAACAAATATTCTTCAATATGCACGCTAAAATACAAACAAACAAATGTTGTACAACTCTGCAAAAATTTATACTGTTCACAAAATCCTAAGCAAGGTCGCCATTTGTTACGACCTGGCACTCGGGTACACAAGGGCTCTCAATCAGGACTCTAATACGGCTCGCTGCCACAACGGAAACACACGATCCCAACCCCTGAGTACTGCCAGCCGAACAAAAAACACCAATACCCTCCAGAGTTCAATCTGCTATAACGGGGTATACAAGAACTCGGTACTAGTGTTCAACAACAGACTAATAAAGAGACAGGAATTCTCTAGTCTGGTCAACAATCAAACAAAGAAGTAAGAAACAACAACACCAAAGAATAGTGTTGGCCGAAGCCGAAGTAATCCACCCTTGACTAAGAACTTAAGAAGTCCTCCACCCTCTACTTCGGATCGGCACTATTACGTTACGTTAATTAATAGTCCTTAAGCATCGAGCAAGGAATCTTCTGAAAAAAGTTAGATGCTTCTCGGATGCTCGTAAGAAGTACGTATCGGATTTTGAACAGTAATTCAATAAGAAAAACACTGGCAATTAAATACTATTACAGGTTTAAATTGGCATAAGAATAATTAAAAGAATATGCAATAGTAAATGGCAAACATTAAAAAGAAGTACTCCGCAAATGCAACGGCAATAGCCTACTCGGATTGTGCTCGTGGGCCACTAATCACTAAAGTAGCCAAGCTTGCAACACATGAAATCAATAGTGCATAAACAATATCATACATAAGGAAAGCTTCAATACTATTCTGTATCTACTAATCGAGTAAAGTCTAGCTGGGGTACTGTGGGCAAAAGGTAGCAGTGACTGAGCAAAAACGGCTCGTAGCCTAGCGAAGTCCTCACAACTGTTTAAAGTATTACGTTAACACTAACAAGTGCACTTTGAGAAATCCAGATCCCTTGTATCTGGTTTTCTCCCGGCTCCTTGACAAAGTAAAAACAAGCTGTTAATAAAATACAGGGTGGTTAGGCTCTTGCCCTCACGCACTGTAAATTATTAACTCAACACAGTCAGCCGCGAAGACAACCTAGGCTTCACTGAACCGAAACGAGTATGCAGGTTTATCGCTTAACCACTGCATCAAACAACAACTCGTAACACAGAAAAGCCTTACCCCAGTCTAGCATTACCTAGACTAGCAGAAACCAGGAATAATAATAATAACACACAGGGAAATGCATAGACAAGTGCAACAAACATAAATCAATCCTATTCTAAGTTAACCCTTCCAAAATAGGCTATCTAATAGGCATGTATCTCATGAGAACTCAAGCGATAATACGTTGGCTGACTAGCTCTGCACCAACGGGACCATGGAAGTTAAAAAGGGTAGGGAAAAGAGGAGATAAGAATGTAAGGTAGTAGAGAAAGTTCACATCAGTCAGAAGAATATATAGTTAGCAAGGGAAATGAGAAGTCGCTCTGCCTAATGAGTTCTGATCAAAAAATGGCTAGACTTCCCTTTTTATACTCGGCCCTCTAGTGAGCCCAACGTGAACTACTAAGGACCGCCCACTGACAATCATTACGTAATTTCTCTCTCTCCTCTGGGATAGACAAAGGCTTTCCTAGCACTGAGGGGAGGGGGGAGGGGGGGGGGGCTAGTGAGTTAGGCCCACCTCCCGCATGGCGCACCCACTGACCCCCAACTGTGGCTGCCGCTTCTCCCATCATTACAAATAAGTTTTACACACAATACTTATAACTAATGATATAAAATAGAACTCGTTGACTCAGATGAAAACAAAATACATATTCATATTACTTATAGTACAACGGCTCACATGAACTAAGTTAGGAAACTCTACATAGACTACAGCCAAAGTTCCTGCCCTGACGATCCTAGCGAGAGTGGGGCATGACTAGGCGTTCTGTACAGCATGCTCACACTGGACATGCGTCACAATATATATATATATACAGTATATATATATTATATATACATATATATATTTATATATATATATATATATATACAGTATGTTTTCTATGTGAGTAAAGGAGACAAAAGGCAGAACTACCTGTAGCGAGTGCCTCCCCCAGAGTAGAAAGAGTGACAGGGCCAAAATCAAGGGACGTTCGAGTCAACATGCCTGGACACATGGAGATTGAAGCAATTTAAGTCATAGGAAGAGGGAAACACTTATTCTGGGAGAGTTCCAGCACTCAGCTGTTGAATAGAAGAAAAATTGAGAATAACATTTCACTCCTGGAGAGTTGCACAGATTAGGGGTGGAATTGTGTTGCAAGACGGGTGCTACGTGCTTTATGAAGATGGGGTGGAATACACTGAGAGAGCTCTGAGAAACACTGATTATTGTAATAGTGGTAGAATAGTGAGAGAGATGCAACATTACAATGAAGCAAGAGACTGCAGTTATTGGTGAGTGGACGTGAGTTAATGAGACGGAAGGCTTTCTTTTCTACTTTGTCTAGAAGTGCTGTGTGAGAAGATCCTCCCCACACGTGTGAACAAAACTCAATACATGGACGTACTATGCCCCTGTACACAGCAAGAAGCTGCGCAGGGATAAAGAACCCCTGGAAGCGGTTGAGCACACCCAGCTGCTGGGAAGCTGTTTTAGCCAGAGTGGTAATATGATCTTTCCAAGAGAGATCAGAAGAAAAAGAGACACCAAGAATATTAAGAGAAGATGAAGGGTTACTTTGTATGTTGTTGAAGAGTAGATCATAGTTTTCTGAAAAGGGGCGACGAGTAGACAGATCGAGAAATTGAGTTTTGGAAGCATTGAAAGGATTTCTCTGCCCATCGCCTTCAAACTCAAGAATCTCATACTTCCTATGTTTCTGCCCGGAATCAAGCCAAATCTGTTCTTCGCCTCGCCAAACACTCTTTCATCAATAATAAATGCACTGAACTATCTAACTCTAGCTCTTCCCAAACTTTCTGGCATCTCGCCAAAAACCTCTACAACAATATGTCTTCCTCGTATTTCCCTCCACTTTTCCACTCTGATGGCACTACCGTCACATTATGCTCTGACAAAGCTGAACTCTTCCCAAACTTTCGCTAAAAACTCCACCTTGGATGATTCCGGTGCTATTCCTCCCTCTCCAACCCCCTCTCACTTACTCATGCCTAATATCATAATCTCTTCTAAAGATGTACTTTCTACCCTCTCTGGGCTTAATACTAAGAAGGCGTACGGTCCGGATGTTGTTCCTCCTGTTGTACTCAAAAACTGTGCTTCCATGCTGAATCCCTGCCTAGGCCAACTCTTCCATCTCTGTCTCTCTTCTAACGTCTGGAAGTTTTCTCTCATTCAACCTGTCCCAAAGAAGGGCTCTCAACCCTCCAACTATCGCCAAATTGCTCTAATTTCTTGCATCCTATTGAAACTATTCTTACTTCAAAATGTCTGAACCATCTCTCTTCTCATAATCTACTCCCAGATTGCCAGTATGGATTCCTTAAGGATTGCTCTACTGGTGATCTTCTTTCATATTTTACTAACCCATGGTCATCCTCCTTGCAGGACTTCAGTGAGACCTTTTCTATTGCTTTAGACATATCAAAGGCCTTCGATAGAGCCTGACACAAATCTCAAATTTCTAAACTACCCTCCTTCGGTTTCTATCCCTGTATCTGTGCCTTTGTCTCTAATTCCTTTCCGGTCGTTCCATAGCTGCGGTTGTGGACGGCCATCGTTCACTTCCTCAACCTATCAACTCAAGGTTTTGTCCTATCTCAAATTCTCTTTCTAACACGAGAGCAAGTGAGTTTGTTGTGTACGTATACACAACATCCACCTTTCGGTTTGAAATTAGGATAGATATAGTAGGAGGGTACAGAGAAAGATTTTCTGTCAGTAGTCCTAGACAACTGAGTTTCGGTGTGAAAGAGGAGAATAGGGTAGGCAAAGGAGAGGTGGTGTTCAGCAGAGTAGAAGTTAGAGAAAAGGCCACGAATGTTGCTAAAGTTGGTAGTGAGAGTGTAAGGCCTCGGTCAAAGACATTTTGATGGGTCATTGAGTGAGTTTCAAGACTATGTTTTGTGGGCATTTATGGTCCCCCCCTTCCCCCCATGGGGACTCCGAGGCTGGGTCTTTTTGTGTCATCATTGTATTTTTTACATTTTGGCATATTAGAAAGAAGAATAGTGTGCTTGTATGGTGTGGTGTTAAAGAGAGCGAGTGTTTGTAAGAGCTAGCTGGATTACTCTCAGTGTAAGTGAGGCACAAAGAAAAGCAGTAAGAGAAGCCAAGCAAATGAAACAGGAGTTCCAGCGACTTCTTATCACATGCCTGTTGTTGTTGTTCCCCAAGCTGCCTGGCCGAACAGCCCCAAGGTCCCCAGCAAGGCCAAGGCCATAACCGAGCGCCCCCACAGAACCCTCCCTGCCGACCACAATAATGCCTGGATAACCGAAGCCACTCCATGGCGGGGAGCTGAGGAGGGTGCGGAAACGCCCGGGAAACCAAAGCCCCACCCAGGGCCCTGTGCCCCTCAGCAATTATGAAGAGAAAGATGAGGGGCAAAGGAAAAATGTGACGCTTTGGCTTCCAATCTTGGTAGATTGGGAGGTCAATCCACGGAAGACACGCCGTCACTTGAGATCTAGAAAATATATAAGTAAAAGGAGCAGTCAGAGTAAGCTATGGGTATGGCAGAGATCGCTCAGTTCTCACTCTGATGCATGCCTGTAGCCTCCCCTGGGTCTAGGCCTGTTCGGTTGGTGCCTACAATCTTTCCCTGGGATGATTATTTATGAACACTTTAATTACCTTTTTCATACTCATAATATGTAAGTTGTAAATCCCGGGAGGATCACATGCTTTCATTAATTTCATTGGAAGGTGTTTGGTGTTGGTAGTGAAATTATTAAATTATATTATTTACAAACAATGGGGGCAGGAAGCTAGGAATCCTTCTCCCCTTGTAATATTCACCTACTAAACGAGACAGAGTAAGGGGCGAGGGAGCGCGAAAGTGGTCCCGGAGCCTAAGAATTGAAATTTTAAATTTTGTTTTCGTTCGGGATCTGTCTCGATTCGACCATCCCCAGCCATGGGGTACCGGTATGTGCCTGAGTATATACATACATACATACATGTTTTTACTCCTGTTCTTATTGTGGATTAGAAACTGGCTTCTGATAATAAAACTCCTCTACATGTTAACAGGTACGGGGTGCTTGGGGTGACATATGGAGGTTTTGATACTTCTGAAAGTCTCCATCATTGACTCTTCATGTCTAATCACTATTTTCTGTATTCATAGATAACCTACGAGGAACGCCGGTCAACACGGACCCTGGTCAGTTTATATCTACGTTCCAGCCTAACTAATGCTAACTTGATCCAACTAACATACTGTAGCTTAAGATAGCTTAACATGTATTTGCTTAATGTAACATAACTGTATACAACGTCATAAGTTTATTTATAAGTTATTCAATTACATGCAGCTTAAAACGAATTCTTCAGTTACTGACACAAAGTTTTCATCAATGTAAAAAGAATATCTTTCAATATCATTTTAATTCATTTAGCATTTTCACTTTGATAGGCCCTTCTAGATTAGAATAAATACGTTTTGATGTACTTATTCCGGCACCCGCTTAGTATGCATACCCAGTATTGGCTTTCCAATCTTGTAAACTGAGGGAGTTGGAGTGGGGGGGGGGGGCCTCTGCCCACCCAACCCCCACCCCCGCTTAAAACCTATTCTGGTACCCTCTTAGTACGCATGCCACCCGTATCCCGGATCGCTTCGGAGATCGGCCCAACATTCTTAACTTGTTTCTATCTTCTAACACTTCTTCTTATACTGTCGATCTTTTCTCTCCTCTGGGTTTATCCAACCATAACCTTATCTCTGTCACCTGTCCTATCTCTCCAGTAGGCCACCCTATACTCCCAGCCGGCGGCGCTTGTGGCACTTTGGCGCTGCCGACTGGGAGGCTCTGTTCTCATTCCACTGACCAACCTGGTGAACAAACCTACATAATTTTTTATCCTAAATGACCTAGAGCAGCTGGTTCAGCAACCAACCCGTATCCCGGATCGCTTCTGAGATTGGCCAAACATTCTTGACTTGTTTTCAACTTCAAACACATCTTCTTATACTGTCGATCTTTTCTCTCCTTTGAGTTCATCCGACCATAACCTTATCTCTGTCACCTGTCTTATCTCTACAGTATGGCCACCTGATTCTTCCAGCCGGCGGCGCTTGTGGCACTTTGGCGCTGTCGACTGGGAGGCTCTCTGGCAATACTTCTTTGATTTCCCATGGAATTATTTTTGCTTCCGTGGCTGGGGACCCTCGGAGATTGCTGAACTTTCAATGTTGTTTCTGTTCAGGATCTGTCTCGAGTCGACCATGCCCAGCTATGGGGTATGTGCCTGAGTATATACATACATACATACATGTTTTTAATCCTGTTCTTATTGTGGATTAGAAACTGGCTTCTGATAATAAAACCCCTCTACATGTTAACAGGTACGGGGTGCTTGGGGTGACATATGGAGGTTTTGATGCTTCTGAAAGTCTCCATCATTGACTCCTCATGTCTAATCACTATTTTCTGTATTCTTAGATAACCTACGAGGAACGCCGGTCAACTCGGATCCTGGTCAGTTTGTATCTACGTTCCAGCCTAACTAATGCTAACTTGATCCAACTAACACACTGTAGCTTAAGATAGTTTAACATGTATTATATTAATGTATCATAACTGTATATGATGTCATAAGTTTATTTATAAGTCATTCAATTATATGCAGCCTAAAACAAATTCTTCAGGTACTGACAACGTTTTCATAGATGTGAAAAGGATATATTTCAATCTCATTTTAACTCACTTAGTCTTTTCACTTTGATAGGCCCTTCTAGAATACAATGAATTCCTTTTGATGGACTCAAGCTAAATAAATGTACTTATTCTGGCACCCCCTTAGTATGCATTCCAAGTATTGGCTTTCCATCTTAAAAACTGAGGGAGTTGAGGGGGAGGGGAGTGGCTCTGCCCACCCCACCCCTGCTTAAAATCTATTCTGGCACCCCCTTAGTACGCATGCCACCTGTATCCCGGATCGCTTCGGAGATCGGCCCAACATTCTTGACTTATTTCTAACTTCTAACACTTCTTCTTATACTGTCGATCTTTTCTCTCCTCTGGGTACATCCTACCATAACCTTATCTCTGTCACCTGTCCTATCTCTCCAGTACGACCACCCAATACTCCCAGCCGGCGGCGCTTGTGGCACTTTGGCGCTGCCTACTGGGAGGCTCTCCTCTCATTCCACTGACCAACCTGGTGAACAAACCTACATAATTTTCTATACTATATGACCTAGAGCAGCTGGTTCAGCAACCCAACCGTATCCCGGATTGCTTCGGAGATCGGCCCAACATACTTGACTTGTTTCAAACTTCTATTACTTCTTCATATGCTGTCGATCTTTTCTCTCCTTTGGGTTCATCCAATCATAACCTTATCTCTGTTACCTGTCCTATCTCTCCAGTACGGCTACCCGATTCTCCCATCCAACGGCACTTGCGGCACTTTGGCGCTGCCGACTGGGAGGCTCTCTGGCAGTACTTCTTTATTTTCCCATGGAATTATATTTGCTTCCGTGGCCGGGGACCTTCGGAGATTGCTGAACTTTAAATGTTGTTTCTGTTCTGTCTTGAGTCGACCATCCCCTGCTATGGGGTATGTGCCTGAGTATGTATATACATACATACATACATGTTTTTACTCCTGTTCTTTTTGTGGATTAGAAACTGGCTTCTGATAATAAAACTCCTCTACATGTTAACAGGTACGGGGTGCTTGGGGTGAAATATGGAGGTTTTGATGCTTCTGAAAGTCTCCATCATTGACTCCTCATGTCTAATCACTATATTCTGTATTCTTAGATAACCTACGAGGAACGCCGGTCAACACGGATCCTGGTCAGTTCATATCTACATTCCAGCCTAACTAATGCTAACTTTATCCAACTAACACACTGTAGCTTAAGATAGTTTACCATGTATTATATTATTGTATCATAACTGTATACGATGTCATAAGTTTATTTATAAGTCATTCAATTACATGCAGCTTAAAACAAAGTCTTCAGTTACTGACAACATTTTCATCGATGTAAAATGGATATCTTTCAATCTCATTTGAACTCATTTAGCCTTTTCACCTTGATAGGCCCTTCTAGAATACAATTAATTCGTTTTGATGGACCTAAGCTAAATAAATGTTCAGATGTATTAAGGATAAATATGTAGGGCATATGATCATTTGCTCCGACTAACGCCATGCAATATCATAATGCTTGTAGAAACTATCTCCTTCGAGGGATAATTACTTAGTTATTTAATTAAGATTAATTTGTGTTGCTTACATACAATATATACAATTGCAATAACATTAACCTAATTTTTATTCCAAGCCTTATTAAATATAGCAGTCAAGCGTCACTATAGCCGTTTATTATTACCTGTTTGTCTAAAATTGCTGTAATTAATAAGTAACGACGACTTCGAAGGGCCCTTGCCTTTAATGATGTGTTTTTACTTATAAATTAATAGTTTTCTGTGTGCTTTGTGTAGACGTGGAATGATATTTATGATCGATAGTAACCACATGTACCAATACAATCGAGTACCGGTATTAAGCATCAGCCAGATTATTTTCAGGACCGGATTAACAGTAAAAATATACTCAAATAACTTGAACACTAGGCATTCATTGTGTTTAGATTAGAGATATGTTTAATTGTTATCTTAATATAAGGGATGCTTGGAAAGATGTTGCTGGAATTGACATTAATGGGTATATGTATTAGCCACTGGTAATATATGCTTCGACAAATCGTACTATAATATAAGGGTTTTCCAGAATAAACTCAAATCCGAGAAGCTACTGGTCCCAACCATTCTGTATTTGTAGAAATGCTTTGTAATACTTTTGACAATAATTAATATCCATTGATAGTAGCCTACTAACCTATTTATAGAAATATTAAATACATAGACTGTACAAAATGGTGCATATAATCAATGTGCTGCAATCCTTTATACTGCGAACTTCCAATTTTTTTTTAACACATTTATGATGCAAAGTTTGAACATGTTTAGCATTGAATGTTAAATTAGTGAAACTTTATTCATATATATATAAATACTCTGGAAATATGTACTAGTTTCGTTACAGTATATGTGTTTTATTATACACACACATTTTACAGCGCGATCCCAATCATTCTGGAGTTGTGATACGCCATTATAATAATTTAGAAAATAACTATCGTTCTCGTTTAAGGGAACCCAACTCGCTTTTTTTCTCTTTCTCTCCCTCTCTCTTTGGCTTGTATCCATTCGGCCCCATTCAGCCTACTGTTTTAAGACTTTTACCCCCATCCAGGTGTCAATATTTGCCTGGCGAGCGGTAGCGACCCAGCATATATATCATTTTGTTTTTACAGTAAGCTAAATTTTTAAATTTTTCGATAGAAAAATGTCTCCGGTGAAGCCAGATTTCTCCATACAATGCTGGCTCGCTTTCGCTCGCCAGGAAAAAATCGACACCTGGATGGGGATAAACGTCTTAAAACAGTTGGCTGAATGGGGCCGAATGGAAACAAGCCAGGGAAAGAGAGAAAAGGAGAAAAAGATAAAACAAAACAGTGACCCCCCTTAAAGTACCCATCAATTAAATATCTTCTCCACAGCAGGTGGTTCAGCACACCTATCAACCTGTGACGACCTCCACGCCTGGTCCATCTACCGCCAGAACCTTAACTCAGATTTCACCGACTCCGCCCTCGGGTCGCAGGAGAAAGCCCAGCTGCCCTACGGAAACTTTCAGCTCAGGGAGTCTACTGTGCACTCCATACTCAATAATCCTAGGTAAGTCAGGAGGGGATTCATTAGTGTCCACCCCCATACTCAATAACCCTAGGTAAGTCAGGAGGTGATTCATTCGTGTCCACCCCGTCGGGGATCAATGCATGTGGCAATTGATAGATAGATAGATAAAGGGATTCTATTGTTCACCCTATACTCAATAATCCTAGGTAAGTCAGGAGGTGATTCATTCGTGTCCACCCCGTCGGGGATCAATCAATGTGTCTGGCAATTGATAGATATATAGAGTAAGGGATTATATTGTTCACCCTATACTCAATAATCCTAGGTGAGTCAGGGGTTATTCTGTCCTCAATAATATCTCAATAATACCATTAATCAATAATGCAATTTTTGTTACATTTGAAGGTACAACTTTTCGTTCGTGCTCTTAACATTCTCAGGATTACTTCTCTACTGAATATGAACAGCACCACCACTCATTATAAATAAACAAGTAGATTGTCATTAGACTTATAAACAAAGTGACATGAAGATGAAGAATGGTAGAAGAGAACAATCGACATTCCTTACCCAGGTTGTTGAATTAGTTGTTAGAGGCATTTTATACAAGTTTAGTGAATCCGGCCTGGTGAATATTCTTGGCTAAGTTATCCCCCCAAAATAGGCTACACCGACGTTTTCTATCATAGCCAATATATACCCAAAGCCGCGGTGTTTTATCCGTAGATTTATATGTTTTTTATATGATGACGTCTGATATGCATCGGCTACCGGTAATTGTTTTTATTTATTTGGGTATCAGTTTTGTGTAGCATATTATAATATTTTATAACGTAAAATAATAGGATATTGATATTTTGTTTTAATTTTCATATTACTGGAGTCATCACCATAGACATGGAATATTACGAGAACATTACATTTGCAGATAATAATATGACATTCGCTCGGATCTTAAACAAATTTGAACAATAAAATTAATGGATAATAATATCGATATTACAGTATTAATTAATATTGCATTATGTATTATGTTGTGGTTATATGCCGAAAGATATTATAAACATGTATTTTGTCAATTTTATAATCACACCTGCGTGTATCGGTGTCATCCTTTTTATTCAATTCTGACCACTATTAGACGATTTTACTCAGCTTAGGAAGTACGTCTACCAAATAATAAGGACACAGACTATCTCAATTCATCCTTTCAGCTACCATATATCCTTCCTAAATATAATAATATCGTCTATAATATGTAGCTGAAATCAAATCAAAATAGACGTCACCGGTACAGTAAGGGACATACAAGGTGGTAAAGAATTCGCTTACCCAATCTAGGCCTCCAGTAAGGGGAGTTTTTTTTCTGGACCCCTTTCTCCCTCATCTTCAACCCCATTAGTTTGTAGATTTTCAGAATTTCGCCCCATTAATTTGGCGATTTTAAAACCTTTCGCCCCATGTCTCATCAATTTTAAGACCTTTCGTGCCATTTAGGTGTCGAGTTAATCCTGGCGAGCGAAAGCGAGCCTGAAATTTGGGAGGAGACAGCCTTCGGCCGAGACATTTTTCTACCGAAAAATATACAAATGTAGCACGAAGGGGGTTCTTGGGGGGGGGGGGGGGTATTTTAAGATTGATAGAGGTCTAGGGAGCAAAGAAAAAAATTGATAATAATACAAATTATACACTAAAATATAGAAAACAAATAAAAGAAAACGAAAAAAATAGAAAAGAGAGAGAGAGAGAGAGAGAGATATATATATATATATATATATATATATAGAGAGAGAGAGAGAGAGAGAGAGAGAGAGAGACAGAGATATAGAGATAGATAGATTAAGTCAACTGGGTACCCGACATATGCACCACCCTGTATGTAGAGGTGCGTAGATCATTACCTGTGGGAACACCTGAGGCACTCCCAGGACACCCACATATTATCACACTCACATTTGGCTACACCCCACACACACTGTAGCTCCAATGATAGTAACACACATACACACACCCTCACACTACACACACACACACACACACACACACACACACACACACACACACACACACACACACTCTCACACTACACCTCACACACTACACCCCACACACTCACACAACACCTAAGGTACTCCCAGGACACCCACATATTATCCCACACACTTGGTTACACCTCACACACTCACTGTACCTCCAATGATAGTAACGGCATACACATACACTCACACTACACCTCACACACTACACCTCGCACTCACACTACACCTCACACAATCACACAACACCTGAGGCACTCCCAGGACACCCACATATTATCACACACTCACTGTACCTTCAATGATAGTAACGGCATACACACATACACACATACTCACACTACACCTCACACACTCACACAACACCTGAGGCACTCCCAGGACACCACATATTATCACACCACACTTGGCTACACCCCACACACTCACTGTAGCTCCAATGATAGTAACGGCATACACACACACACATACACACACACACACATAAACATACACACACACTCATGCAACACCTCACCGTAGCTTGACCGATAGTAACGCACCCAGACACGTACTATCAACGACAAAAGTTCGTTTCCCAACCTGCCACTGTGTGAATCCGAATCACCTGGGGGTAAACAAACGAAGTATTTATTGGGTGTAAATGGCACTTCTTGCAGATGCTTCGTTTGTCGACCCCCTAGTATTTCAAATTCACTCAATGGCTGGTGGAGGGACCGAACTTTTATTGTTGATAGTACCCATAGCCATACCCAACACAGACACACAACACCCCATACACTCACAGTAATTCCACCGATACTAACGCACCCTCACGCGCACTTATCCACCCATAGCCAGACACATACACTCACCCACATACACCTACACCCACACACTCACTCACCCACACAACACCTCACACACTCGCTCACCCACCCACACCCACAACATCCCACACACTCATAATAACACCACCACTAATACAACACCCACATTTACACACACAACACCGCACACACTCACCCACCCACCCACGCAACACCTCACACACTCACACCCATCCACGCAACACCTCACACACTCACACCCACCCACACCTCACCCACGCAACACCTCACAGACTCACCCACCCACGCAACTCCTCACACTCACCCACCCACGCAACTCCTCACGCTCACCCACCCACGCAACACCTCACACACTCACCCACCCACACCCACCCACGCCACACCTCACACACTCACCCACCCACACCCATCCACGCAACACCTCACACCCACCCCCACCTCACCTACGCAACACCTCACAGACTCACCCACCCACGCAACTCCTCACACTCACCCACCCACGCAACACCTCACACACCCACCATAACACCACCAAATATTCTAATGAATTAATTTAACTCCCAACACCAAACACCATCCAATTACCAAACACCGTAAAATTAATGAAAGCATGTGATGCTCCCGGGATTCGAACTTGGGATACCACGAACATATCTTAAACACTCTAACCATTACACCACCAAGACATGACTACGATTAATATCCATTTATCGAATACTGGATATCAATCTAACCATGTACTCAGACCCAACTGCCCACTGAATAGCGTAATGTTTATGTGAGAGGAAAGAACAATGTATGGGGCACAGATCTCAAAGGACCGACCTCGCTACGAACTGATCCTGAACCTACAGAAATAATCTAATTAAGGGGAGGCAGACCGTTTTTTTGGAACCCCTTCTCCCTAATGTTTAGCCCCACTAGTTTTGAGATTATAAGACGTTTGGCCCACTAGTTTGGCGATTTTAAGACCTTTCGCCCCATTTCGTTGTCAATTTTAAGACCTTTCGTGCCATTTAGGTGTCGATTATTTCCTGGCGAGCGATAGTGAGCCTGTAATTTTAAGAGGGACCGGCCTTCGGCCGGGACATTATACCGAAAAATTTACAAATTTATCTAGGGTTTTCTTTCTTTCTAAGCTTGATGGAGGTCTAGGGAGGAAACTAAAAAAATATATGAATAAATTAATAGACCAAACAAACGGTCAGTCTCCCCTTAATTAAGTTCACTCCCAACGCCAAAGACCTCATAACACAAACTAATGCATAAGACGTATAATCCACTTTTACATCGATAAATAATAAGAGTGTTCATTGTTTTTGGTAAGTAAACAATAATGAATTCTGCAACTTAACGTTACATTGGCTTCCCAGTTCCCATTGTTAAAATATTCACCTCATCATTTATGTATTTACTTATCATATAATTATATGATCAACTAGTTTAGGAAAATAATGGATGTAATTTAATTATGTCAGTGCCCCAATACACTGTTCAAGGTGCAGGCAACATAGTTATACATAACTAAACTATACAATTGCCTATGAAATCATTTTCATGTTATTAGCGCGCGTGCGTGCGTGCGTGTGTGTGTGTGTGTGTGTGTGTGTGTGTGTGTGTGTGTGTGTGTGTGTGTGTGTGTGTGTGTGTGTGTGTGTGTGTGTGTAAACTCACATACTTAAACAACAATGGTATCATGGCCTGACCCAGAGACACACGCACACACACCTACACTGTAATACACCTCCATACACACACATATACCTACACACACGCACCCCTACACTAGTGGTATTATGACCAGACCCAGAGACACACGTACACACACCTACACATACACTTACGTACACTGTAACACACACACACACACACACACACACACACACACACACACACACACACACACACACACACACACACACACACGCACCCTTACACCAGTGGTATTATGATCTGACTCAGAGACACACGCACATACACACACACACACACACACGCACACGCACACACACACGCAAACACACACACACACACACACACACACACACACACACACCCTTACACCAGTGGTATTATTACCTGACTCAGAGACACACGCACACACACCTACACTTACACTTACCTCCACTGTAACACACCTTCACACACACACATACTGTACACCTACACACACACACACACCCCAACACCAATGGTATTATGACCTGACCCAGAAACACTCGGTGAGCCAGTTCTCAGCGACGGCATGATTCAGCTCTATATCCTGACCCTTGGTGTAAGTCCGTACCCACACCTATCCTGTCAACCCTACACACATACACACACACAGCTCTATATCCTGACCCTTGGTGTAAGTCCGTACCCACACCTATCCTGTCAACCCTACACACATACACACACACACACACACACACACACACACACACACACACACACACACACAGACACCCACACCCACACACACACACACAGCTCTATATCCTGACCCTTGGTGTAAGTCCGTACCCACACCTATCCTGTCAACCCTACACACATACACACACACACACAGCTCTATATCCTGACCCTTGGTGTAAGTCCGTACCCACACACACACACACACACGCGCACACACACACACACACACACACTCACACACACACAGCTCTATATCCTGACCCTTGGTGTAAGTCCGTACCCACACACACACACACACACGCAAACACACACACACACACACACACAGCTCTATATCCTGACCCTTGGTGTAAGTCGGTCCCCACACCTATCCTGCCAACCCTACACACACACACACACACACACACACACACACACACACACACACACACACACACACACACACACACACACACACACACACACACACACACACACACACACACACACACACACACACACACACACACACACACACACACACACACACACACACACACACACACACACACACAGCTCTATATCCTGACCCTTGGTGTAAGTCGGTCCCCACACCTATCCTGCCAACCCTACACACACACACACACACACACACACACACACACACACACACACACACACACACACACACACACACACACAGCTCTATATCCTGACCCTTGGTGTAAGTCGGTCCCCACACCTATCCTGCCAACCCTACACACATACACACACACACACACACACACACACACACACCACTGCTCAAATTCACGTAGATTAGGCACACCCTGGAATCGTTGACAAAGAAGTTTTTATATGTTTAAAAATATTGTCTGGTGATGGATGGATTAAGATCTATGAATGCAAGCACTTCGGCAATGTTACTCGAACGAAGGCGCACTTAATTTAAGTTTCATCGCTTCTTGAGATTGATGGCAGAGGCATGAAGATTAAGTGACCCTTTTAATACTGGTCTCCACATCCAAAACATAATACAGTTGTGTGATTTTAATGAGTGTGACATGAGGCACCTGTGACTCTGATCTACTCCTCCCACCCTAGTGTCTATAGTCTCCCACGTTCGGCTACCGTACTCTGCCATTACGTGTCGTACAGCACGGCCAATGCGCTAGAATTGTTGTGAAGTCAATTTCGAGACAAGCCTATCAAAACAGGGTTCAAGCGCATTCGAAGTATCTCTCTTTGATTACGAGAATAATTCAAAATCGGAATAATGTACTCTAGTGTGACCACAGAAGGTCTTAAACAATCTTTGAGCTCCTTCCACACCTGAAGAGTATTCTGATGTTAAGAAGCTATTTGCAAAACGTTGTCTTAAAAGTGTTCCCCATAAAGTGGTGTGTTTATTCAAGAGTATTTAAGATAAGCCAAACCTGTCATACCAGAACCAGATTAACTTGCTCATGTAGTGATGTACAGTACACCCTATGTGGTGGATTGTGTTCTTTTATTTATAAATAATTATTTTACTTAGCGTTGTTTCCACATAGCGATTTTGATTCGTTGTTTTGTCTTTTTACTGTGTTCGTATACGTTTTGGTTTTTTATTTTGCAAGTTTTACATTATAATATCTTAGCAATACAAACTTCTGTAATATTTAGGATTAGCTTTTCCGCCTTTTACTCACTACTTTGTGAATATCCGCTCTAGCAACTGAAATTTCAATCTGCGATTATATATTTCACTTTTAATAAGTTGTCTCCAGAAAATGAGTAATATTAAAGGTCAAAATCCTTCGATTGCATAAATTCTAAGACGGTTTTTTGTTTGTAATTTAATTCTTAAGACAACAACATATTATACGGCTAAGAAGTTAATGTTATGTTTATACAATATATAAAATTTACAATATATGAATACACACCGCTGGTTGGAATTATCCTGTACAGTTAACAGACGATCCATTCAGGACTGTGTGTACTTACTCTAGTTGTACTTACTCTAGTTGTATTGCGGGAGTGAGCATGCTCGTTATTTCCCGCCTCCTATATGTGTAGGTGTTATATGTATCGTTGGAATGGCTGTGGATGTGTGTGTAGTCTGTATTTTTAGCCAATTGGCGACATCGGAAACGAAGGCTTAGGGTGGATCTGTATGGTACCATTCTCACTATAGACGGTACCGTCTCGCCCGAAGGCTTAGGTAGCCATCAGCTTAGGTGAACCATATGATACCCATCTCGCCTTGTACCATTTTTGCCAACCCCAGAGGGGACGTCACAACGTCGTCCACTTATTCCAGGTACCTATTTACAGCTAGGTGAACTGAGGCTAACACATGAAAGGAGACAAGCCCAATTTGTCTCCGCCCGGCCGGGGGATTGAACCCCCGACCCCTCGTGTGTGAGACGAGAGCTCTACCTACTAGGCTACGGGCTGTGTGTGTGTGTGTGTGTGTGTGTGTGTGCGTGTGCGTGTGCGTGTGTGTGTGTGTGTGTGTTATTAGAGTATTAGAGCTACCCAAAAACACACAATAATGTACAAATATTATATAAAATTGCTATATATTTTCAGGCAATCAAACGTTCAAATGCTCAAGTGGCATGAAGTACATTTTTTTGGAGGATCGTTTTGTCTTTCATATCCTGCCTCCTGGTTTTCTTTGGTTAACTCTTTATTTTTCGTATTTCCCCTTGCATAGTTCCTTAGTTCTTTCTGCTTCTCCTTGGTTAGTGCCTCAGTTTTTTATTCTCTTACTTGGTTACCTCCTTAGTTCTTTCTGCTTTATTCTTGGTTAGTTACTTAGGTTTTTTCTGCCTTTCCTTGGTTAGTTCCTTAGTTTTTCTGGCTTTTCCTTGGTTAGTTCCTTAGTTTTTCTGTCCTTCCTTGGTTGAGTCCTTAGTTCTTTCTGTTTGTCTTTGGTTAGTTCCTTAGTTTGCTCTGTTTGTCCTTGGTTGGTTCCTTAGTTTGCTCTGCTTTTCCTTGGTTAGTTCCTTAGTTTTTCTGGCTTTTCCTTGGTTAGTTCCTTAGTTTTTCTGGCTTTTCCTTGGTTAGTTCCTTAGTTTTTTCTGTCCTTCCTTGGTTGAGTCCCTAGTTTTTCTGTTTGTCCTTGGTTAGTTCCTTAGTTTGCTCTGCTTTTCCTTGGTTAGTTCCTTAATTTGCTCTACTTATCCTTAGTTAGTTCCTTAGTTTTTCCTGCTTCTCCTTGTTTAGTTATTATTTGTCTTTCTTAGCTTTGCATAGTTCCGTAGTTCTCACTCGTCTACCTTTCTCACAAATCATATAATCATTTCACTTGTTTTTCGTAGGCACCAGTTCATCCACCTACGCATACGCACACACACCACACTCTCACACACACAGACACACACCAACACGCACCAACACGCACATTCACATACCTACCTACACACACACACACACACACACATACACACACCAACACGCACATTCACATACCTACACACACAAGGACATACACACAGCTGATATACACACAAACTTGTATAAGTATAGTCAGCACACATACATACCTTTGCACACATGAACATGTAAGTACACACACACACACACACACACACACACACACACACACACACACACACACACACACACACACACACACACACACATCTTCTTCCCCCTCTGTGGAAAGGAAAATTACTTAATGATCGTAATTTACCATACGGCGACCATCCCCCGTATTTCCACAACTACCACACAACCACCACACAACCTCATCAACCGGTAGAACTCTCATAGTTTACAATAATTATTACGCTACACTCAAACTGTTTTACGGATTTCACTGGGGTAGTTAGTGTATGATTTATTACCTCCTTGAGAATTTCGACACGATTTTACAGTTTATTCTGGCTTTTATTAGACGGTTTTATTAAGGTTAGGAAAGATTTGTGTGGAGATAGAGAGTTTATTGATATATATTTAAGCCCTGTTTGTCCTTGAGATCCTTCCTAAAGTGCATAAAATCACCTGCACTTTAGAATTATAACATTCTCATTTTGTACATAGCTTATTATTAATTACCGGTACTATATTTCACTGTAATAAAATTGTGAAAATATGCAATGCAATATTTATTATTATTCTATCATACAGCATATACTGTACATGTTTATTAGAATCTATAATGCTTACTATAGTCTATCGGCAGGTATTTGTAAACAGTATGAAGGATTGAAAAGGTTTTAGACACTTGCTGAGCACCTAGCAAAAATGAACATCTGGCAATTAAAGGATCTGTATTTCTCTATCATCGATAATACTCTTATAAATTTGATGGTAGCGAATTAGACAACGAACTAATTCTAATAAATATTGTGTTATTTTGGAAACTTAATATTTGATGAGCGTCAAACAATGTATGTATGTATGTATGTATGTATGTATGTATGTATTTATGTATGTATGTACTGTATCTATGTATATACTAAGGCACATACCCCATAGCTAGGGGTGGCCGACTCGAGACAGAGACCGAACAGAAACAACATTTATAGTTCCAATTCTTAGGGTCCAGGACCACTTTCGCGTTCCCTCGCCCCTTTCTCTGTCTTGTCAAACAATAACAATAAGTTATCGATAGGTTATAATTAATAATTGAATATAACTAAAGGTGGCAATTGTATATGTCCATTATTGACTTTGTGTTAAAGTGTATGCAATTTGAGTAATTATGGAGAATAAAACTTACAAAAGAACACTGACTTGAATTCACTTAAAAGTGAGAGTTATAACTGTACAGATAAATACATATGCGTTTCCAGATTTACCAAATATAGTGCACTTCACACTATAATCCGAAGCAACGTTTGCATGCACCAAATATTGAAATCGTGCAATGTGATGGAAACGTTTATCTAATACTTAACAGGTGCATTGATTCTCTAGAAAAAATTACCAACTCAATACCTACCAAAGCCACCATGCAGTCCCAATTACTACCACATCTGCCACAATTACAGGTCACGCCATAACTACCACAACACCATAACTACCACAACGCCATAACTACCACAACGCCATAACTACCACAACGCCATAACTACCACCACACCATAACTACCACAACGCCATAACTACCACAACGCCATAATTACCACAACGCCATAAATACCACAACGCCATCACTACCACAACGCCATAACTACCACAACGCCATAACTACCACAACGCCATAACTACCACAACCGCCATAACTATCACCACGCCATAAACCACAACGCCATAACTACCACCACGCCATAACTACCACAACGCCATAACTACCACAACGCCATAACTACCACAACGACATAACTACCACAACGCCATCACTACCACAACGCCATAACTACCACAACGCCATAACTACCACAACCGCCACCCCCATCACCACACACCACATACACTATAACTATCGCAATCTCACCCCCACCACAACACCAGTAAACGCAACACATCTCTTAAGGGGGTTCACCGGCTTTTTTTTTATCTTTCTCTTCTTTTCTCTCTTTTCCTGGCTTGTATCCATTCGGCCCCATTCAACCAACTGTTTTAAGACGTTTATCCCCATCCAGGTGTCGATTTCTTCCTGGCGAGCGATAGCGAGCCAGCATTGTATGAAGAAATCAGGCATCGCCGGAGACATTTTTCTATCGAAAAATGTACAAATTTAGCTTGCTGGCAAAACAAAAAAATATATATGCTGGGTCGCTACCGCTCGCCAGGAAAATATTAACACCTGGATGGGGTAAACGTCTTAAAAGAGTAGGCTGAATGGGGCCAAATGGATACAAGCCAAAGAGAGAGTGAGAGAAAGAGAAAACAAGCGAGGTGGGACCCCTTAAGAACTTTATTTTGCGGTAGTCCAAATTAAGCTTTTGCAGGGTCTCTCCTGACCTTTATAAGAGGTTAAAAGCTTGTGGAGCAATTATCCTTCACCAATATTGATCGCCCTTGATTAATTGATTGATTGATTGATTGATTGGATGTTTGACTGAATACGATGACTTATTATTCATTCTTGATACCGTGAGATAGCTTTATGGAATTTAAAGGGACAACAAATAATCTCGTTTCACTCTCTAACCACAATGAATCTTTTACAGTTGAACGATCACCAAATGGAAGTAGTTAGCAAATATGATGAAAGTCGGTGTCAATTTGAGTGTGGTAGAAATGAGCTGTAATTTACTTTTAGTTGAAATTATAGACAGTTACATACAAGCAATAATATAACATCTTGGGAATACTTATTGTTTAAAACAAATATCGAATTAAGACTAAGACAAAGTTGAAGAAAAGATCAATTTGTTCTGGCTATCAGTAGACGATTTTATTCAACATTTGAAAGAACCTACAACATATCCGAGAAGAAGGTAAAACCTTTCTATGTTAACCATTAAATTTCCAAAGGTCTTAATAAATTAAATTCGTCTAATGATAAGGACTGAACGGTTCAAGGAAAATTGAGTATAGAATTAAGACTAGAGCTCAAGTAGGTTCACGTTTAATTAAGGTAAGCTAGTGGAACTTCGTGAGGTTAGCCTACTTGTATGTTGAAGAAAACTTACGAAATATATAAGGAAATCCCAAATACAGTTAAGATCTGTTATGGGTTAGGTGAAGTTAATTTCAAGTTTAATTACAAGTTAGTGTAGCGTTGTGGACTACGTGTACAGGAACAAAGCTCGTCAGGACTGCTAAGTAAGGAAGGAAATCACATACATATTTATTAAATATTACAGGAAAAGTTAAGTTAATTTCAAGTTTAATATTATTAAGGGGAGATATCCACTTGAGGGATTTTTTTCTGGACCCCTTTCTCTCTCATGTTTAGCCCCATTGCGTTTTAGATTTTAAGACGCTCGCCCCCTTTACTTTGGCGATGTTAAGAACTTTCGCCCCATTTATGTCAATTTTAAGAACTTTCGTGCCATTTAGGTGTCGATATTTTCCTGGCGAGCGATAGCGAGCCTGTAATTTAAGAGGAACCGGCCTTCGGCCGGGACATTTTTCTACCGAAAAATGTACAAATTTATTTTGAAAGGGGATCTAGGCGGTGTCATTTTAAGTTTGATGGAGGTCTAGGGAACAAACTAAATACCTCCCCTTAAGGTATGATCGAGTCGCGTCATGGACTACGTGTAGTCAGCAAATCCCTGGAGGATTACAGTTCCATAATCAAGTCCAAGCTAAGTTTAATACTTAATGTTGGCCATAATCAAGTCCAAGCTAAGTTTAATACTTAATGTTGGCCATAATCAAATACAAAATTAAAACGTCCAATTTATGAGGTTAAGAAAAGTAAGGGATAAAGCTCATGTATTGTTTAGTGTAATACAATGACGTGATCCTGTTGAAGGCTTTAAATATAATTAAGGTTAAAACTCAGGTAATGTCGAGTTTTAACCCCTGCTGTACCGGCGACGTCTTTTTAATTTTATTCGAGCTGTATTTAGACGATTATGTTCAGTTTAGGAAGGATCTGTGGTAGTAAAATGGGTTAAGTAAAATAGTTATAAGCCTGTTAATCGCTGGGGGCCCTTTTTAAACTAGATAAAATCATCTGGGTTGTATTCAGTTAGCCCCATTCAGCCTATTGTTTTAAGACGTTTATTCCCATCCAGGTGTTGATTTTTTCCTGGCGAGCGGTAGCGAGCCACAATTTTTTCAATGTTTTTGACAGCAGGCTAAATTTGTATATTTTTCTATCTTTTCGATAGAAAAAATTCTCCGGCGAAGCCGGATTTCTCCATACGATGCTGGCTCGCTATCGCTCGCCAAGAAGAAATCGACACCTGGATGGGGATAGATATCTTAAAACAGTAGGCTGAATGGGGCCGAATGGATACAAGCCAGAGAAAGAGAGAAACAGAGAGAAAAAAAGCAGGTGACCCCCCATTAAGTTGCAGTAGAGGAGAGGATGTTCTGTACGGCAGCCAACCCCCCCCTGGAGGATTGTCGTGATCAGGTCCGTCATGCGGGGAGGCGGAAGCTAGAGCACACCTGACCGATAATTACCACGTCTCTTAGGTTTTTACCCTTCCTTCCGGTGCTGATGGGGAGCGTGGTGGGAGGCGATAAGGCGAGGGGGGGGGGGGATATACTCTATTTATTTTCTACTGACGTTAAATTGCAAAGTTCCCATTAAGATTTCTCAGTTATTTTGTAGATTTTGTAATTAGATATGGTGTTAATTATATATAATTGGTCATAATATGATGCAGAGACGTAGTAGTTGCACATTTGTCCACTATATTTTTTTTTTTTTTTTTTTTCTATGTGATTGAGGGAGGCAAAAGGCATAACTGCCTATAGCGAGTGCCTCCCCCATAGTTGAAAGAGTGACAGGGCCAAAATCAAGGGACGTTCGAGCCAAAATGCCTGGACACACGGAGTTTGAAGCAATTTAAGTCATAGGAAGAGGGAAAGACTGATTCTGGGAGAGAGTTCCAGAGCTCAGCTGTTGAGTAGAAGAAAGTTTGAGAGTAACGTTTCACTCTTGGGTTGGAGAGTTGCACAGAGTAGGGGTGGGATTGAGTTGCAAGACGGGTACCACGTGCCCTACGTAAAGGAGGTGGTATGCACTGGGATAGCTCTGAGGAACACTGATTATTATAGTAGCGATAGAATAGCGAGAGAGATGCAACATTGCGGCGGAGAGAGAGAGATTGCAGAGAGTTGGTGAGTGGACGGGAGTTAATGATACGAAAGGCCTTCCTTTCAACTTTGTCTAGGAGAGCGGTGTGAGAGGAACCTCCCCACACATGTGAACAATACTCAATACAAGGGCGCACTATGCCCCTGTACAGAGCAAGAAGCTGTACAGGGGAAAAGAACCCCCTAAGGCGGTTGAGCACACCCAGCTTCTGGGAGGCTGCCTTAGCAAGACTGGTAATATGGTCCTTCCAAATGAGAGCAGAAGAAAAAGAGACACCAAGAATATTGAGAGAAGATGAAGGGTTGATTTTTGTATTGTTGAAGAATAAGGGATAGTCCGCTGGGAGATCCTGACGGGTAGATAGATGGAGAAATTGGGTTTTGGAAGCATTAAAGTTAACAAGGTTTTCTCTGCCCCAATTGGAAATAGTATTTAGATCAGAATTTAAGAGTTCTATGGCTTCATTACGTTTGTCGTTGAGGGATTGCTGGCTGGGGCGTTCTGAAAAACTAATGGAGTAGTGCAAGGTTGAGTCGTCTGCGTATGAATGGATGGGAATTAAGGTACAGTTAAGGAGATCATTTATAAAAATTAGAAAGAGAATAGGAGATAGGACAGAGCCCTGAGGAACACCGGAGTTTATAGAGTGAGGAAGTGAACAATGGCCGTCCACAACCGCGGCTATGGAACGGCCGGAAAGGAAATTAGAGACAAAGGCACAGATGGAGGGATAGAAACCGAAGGAGGGTAGTTTAGAAATTAAAGATTTATGCCAGACTCTATCGAAGGCTTTCGATATGTCTAGTGCAATAGAAAAAGTCTCACCGAAGTCCCGAAAGGAGGATGACCAAGAGTTAGTAAGATATGAAAGAAGATCACCAGTAGAGCGACCCTTAAGGAAGCCATACTGGCGATCTGAGAGCAGATTATGAGAAGAGAAATGCTTAAGAAATTTGGAAGCAAGAATAGTTTCAAAAACTTTAGAAAGACAAGAGATAAGAGCAATTGGACGATAGTTGGAGGGTTGAGAGCGGTCACCCTTCTTTGGGACAGGTTGAATGTGAGCAAACTTCCAGCATGAAGGGAAGATGTTAGAGGATAGACAGAGACGAAAGAGTTTGCCTAGGCAGGGAGTCAGCACGGAAGCACAGTTTTTGAGAACAACAGGAGGAACACCGTCCGGACCGTACGCCTTATTAGTGTTAATCGATAAGTTAGCTGCTAAAGGATTTTTATTTACTGTCAGATGAAATGAAACTGAGTATAGAGACCCTGTGATAACCAAGATCGGGCACTTGTTTAATTTCGTATATTATTTTTATCATTGTTCTTAAGATGGCCCTCCTCGTTTGTTGTTTCTCTCTCTCTCTCTGGGTTGTATTAATTTGGCCTCATTCAGCCTACGTTTAAGACGTTTATTCTCATCCAGGTGTCAATTTGTTCCTGGAGAGCGGTATGTAGGCAGTGTATAGATCAACTTGAGTCAGCTTATCTCTCTCGGTTCCCCCCATGGCAATCAGAGCGTGCTGATTGGCTGGCGGGTCTGAATACCCTCGCCTTGCAGCAACCCTGGCCGCTGATTGGTCCATACATTTGTCACTACAACTATTATTATCACTATTAATATTGTTATCATTATTATTATTATTATTATTATAATTTGTTTATCTCTGCCCACAGATATGGCCCCAAGAGTGAGCTGGGCACCAACATGTTTACGTACCTTAAGTTCGGCCTGCCCCGCGTCTTCCCCCCCACTGCCCCGGGTCGCGAGGGCAGCAGCGGTTACGACTCCAGTGACGACGGTGGTGGAGGTGGGGGTGGTGGTGGAGGTGGTAGGGGGGGTAGAGATGGGGGCAGAGATGGGGGCAGAGATGGGGGCACCTCAACTATAGGCCGTGGGGACAGGTACACAAGGAGCAAGAGTAATCCAGATTTACTGGCGGCACGGGATTGGAACACACCGTCATCTGCCAGGGAAACCAGAGCAAAGGTTAGTTTGGCCCCTTAAACCTTCGCAGTCCATTGGTTAAGCCTCCTTCAAGATACATTTGTTCATTTTTTTCTTCAGAAAAGTATCCTGGCCAAAGGCCGCTTTCTTTTAAGTTTTATGCTTGCTATTGTTCGCCAAAATACAATGACACCTAAATAAGGCGAAATATCTCATAATCGCCAAACTAATGAAGTGAAAGAAAGGGGATCGAAATAGGTCATCATCTGCAAGGGATATAAAGGCCAGAATTGTTTTTAATGTTTTTGATAGCAGGCTAAATTTGTACATTTTTGAAAGAAAAACTTCTCCGGCGAAGCCGGATTTCTCCATACAATGCTGGCTCGCGATAAAACGAAACCTGGATGGGGATAAACGTCTTAAAACAGTAGGCTGAATGGGGCCGAATGGATGCAAGCCAGAGAAATAAATAAAAGGAGAAAAAAAAGCAGGTCACCCCCCTTAAGAAAGTAATATGTGATTCAGGTGTGCTTATTGACATAGTATTAATGCTTTGAGTCCTGAAAGTAAATTATAAGTTAAAGAATATCGTCTAATAGTATTCAAAATAAGACGAAACTAAAGTCAACGCGCTGAAGGAGTTAACTCTGTCATCTCACCAAGAGTTCCTATATAAAGTGATGGCCGTGTGTCAAGTGTTCATTTGGCCCGGAGTCATGAGTAGTAGAGGAAGTAAAATATACATGTAATATATATATATATATAACCCCCACCAAAAGAAAATAGGGTAAGTGCCAGAGTATATACATTATACATATATACTGTACATACAATATATACAGTATATATATATAATTATATATAATACAAATAATATTGTAATAACGCAATAGAACATAGATATATGTTTACAATATGAAGCTGGGTAATGGAAGTAGGTTAAAAACAATTAAAGTTCAAAATAACCCCCCCCCCCCCTCCTCCCAAAAAAAAAAATTTATTAAGTTTCCGTTCTGTGTGACCTCCAGCTGAGCCGAGGAAGCCAGAACAATGGGCCAATAGAACTCTGTCGGATCGGGCCTTAACCCTTTGAGTACCAGCGACGCGTGTTATATTTCATTATAGCCATATGTAAACGATATTATGCAGCTTAAGAAGGAGCTGTGGTAGTAAAACGAGTTGGTTGAGTTAGTTTGAAGTCTAATTATTGCTAGAGGTCCTTCCTGAGCTGCACAAAATCGTCAAAATATAGCTAGAATAAGATAAAAATGGCGACACCGGTACAGAAGGGGTTAAGTTAATCGGAAGTCCTCCGTCATGGTCGTGGGTGGGTGACTTTTCGCCAACAAGTTGCTTCGCCTACACCCGAGTTGTCTGTAGTTTCAAATAATTTAGACTGAATAATTATACTGCAGAAAAGTCCAAAAGTCCGTTCACTAAACAATGACCCACCATATATTATTATGACTTTAGACAACATTTTTAAGGGGAGATGGGGCGTACTAAGGTTAGGATAGATTCATATTTTTTTTGGACCAACCCACCAATTAACTTACAAATAAACCAAATTAATGAAATCAATGAAATAAATGAATACATGTGGTACTCCAAGGACTCAAAATGAGTTATGGGTAATGAGACCCTATGTACTGTCTAACCGAAGGAAGTGATCACACACTCTGCGGTCTGGGCCCCGTGTGAGGCTCACAGGTATCATCATTCCCATTCCTCATACTCACCTGTAATTATTAACCCAGGTGGGAGCATCTGACGCTGTGGTAAAGTCAGCTGCTCTGATTGGATGGCTAACCCTTTTAGTATTGGGATGCTATTTTGACGACTATTTGACTATTTCATACAGCTCGAACATTCCTTGATTTTGGCCCTGTCACTCTCTCAATTGGGGGAGGCACTCGTCTCAGTCAGTTCTGCTTTTTTTTTCTCCCTCAGCCACATAGAAACAAAACAGCTGAAGAAGGACCTCAGACAAGCAAAGTTGTGAAAGTTATTTAAATTACTGTATAATGTAAATCCCTGCGAGCCTTTCTATGCTTCAACATTATTGATGCACTTTTTATAATTCAAAATCCCTGAGCATCTTTATAAACTTCAAAATCCCTGACAGCCTTTCTAAACTTTAAAATCCCTCAAACCCTTTCTAAACTTTAAAATCCCTCACACCCTTTCTTAGCTTCAAAATCCCTGAGACCCTTTCTAAGTTTCATAATCCCTGAGAACCATTCTAATCTTCAAAATCCCTGAGACCCTTTCTAAACTATAAATTCCCTGAGACCCTTTCTAAGCTTAATAATCCCTGAGAACCATTCGAATCTTCAAAATCCCTTATTTCATTTCTAAACTTGAAGATCACTAAAACCAATTCTAACTTTATAAAATCGTCTAAAGCCAATGTAGTGAAAGACGGCGTGCTGATATACTGAAGGGGTTTAATAGCAGACGTTGGATAAGGAACGAGAAGGACCTGAAGGAGTGCTGCGGTGTAGGTTGCTTGCTTTATGGCAGGAAGCTGGAGTAGATCTCGTCAAGATTACTGATGGATTTTCCAAGTCATATGCGTCTTTTCTTGTCAACATGATTTTAAAGTAGTAATGCTACTTCCGGTTTCATATTTTGTTATATATATATTTATTTATTTATTGAAAAGACTTCCAGGATTCACCATATTCGTGCTATGAAAGACCTGATACCCACTTTGCCTGATAAAACCTACTCTTAAATTACAGGCTCGCTTTCGCTCACCAGGAAAAAAATCGACACCTAAATGGCACGAAAGATCTTAAAATTGACAGATATGGGGCGAAAGTTCTTAAAATCGCCAAACTAAAAAATTCAAAACTAATGTGGCTAAACATGAGGGAGAAGAAGCTTCGAAAAAAATCCCTCAAGTTCAATAATTTCATGTGTTTCGTAACGAGAGTCAAATGTGTGGCCCCCAGCGCACCAGTAAGAGTGAAATTCAACCGTCGGTTCCTTTTATGTTAACAATAAGTTATAATGCAAGCTACAATGCCATTCCTACTCACTCAATCAGGTCACCTCTTGATACGACCCTCTATCAAAAATGGCACGAAAGGTCTTAACGTTGACAGAAATGGGGCTCAAGTTCTAAAAATCGCCAAACTAATGGAGCGAATGTCTAAATATATCAAAAGTAATGGGGCTAAACATGAGGGACAAGTGAGTCCAGAAGAAATCTCCCCTGAACCTTTAAGTGTCTTGGTGGTGTAATGGTTGGAGTGTTTAAGATCTGTATGTGGTATCCCAGGTTCGAATCCCGGTAGGATCACATGCTTTCATTAATTTCATTGGGAGATGTTTGGTGTTGGTAGTAAAGTTAATTAATTAGATTATATCCGAGTCTCTTTAAGGGGGGTCACCTGCTTTTTTTTTATTTTTCTCTCCCTTTCTCTCTTTCCCTCGGCCCCATTCAGCCAACTGTTTTAAGACGTTTATCCCCATCCAGGTGTCGATTTATTCCTGGCAAGCGATAGCGAACCAGCATTATATGGAGAAATCCGGCTTCGCCGGAGAATTTTTATATCGAAAAATTTACAAAATTAGCTTGCTGTCAAAAAAAAAATATCTATATATATCTATATATATATATATATATATATATATATATATATATATATATATATATATATATATTATGCTAGCTCGCTACCTCTCGCCAGGAAATATTAACACCTGGATGGAGGTAAACGTCTTAAAACAGTAGGCTGAATTGGGCCGAATGGATACAAGCCAAAGACAGAGGGAGAGAAAGAGAAAAAAGCGCGGTGGGCTCCCTTAATTATAATGTGAGGCCGGTATCACACGAGCACTTTCTCCTGCAACATGTATCCTCAACACTGGCCAGGCAGCTAATGAGGTATATTTTAAGGGGGTTGGTTGGTTTTCCTGGACCCCCTTCTCCCTCACGTTTAGCCCCATTAGATTTCGGAATTTAAGACGTTCGGCTCATATATTTGACGATTTTAAGACCTTTCACCCTATTTCTTCGTCAATATTTGGACCTTTCGTGCCATTTAGGTAAATACAAATATATAAAACAATAAACAAATTAATAAACTAAAAATAAATATATAAATTAATATAACTTTATCTTCCTAGAATCATAGATGATACGTCATGTTCAATAATTCCTGGTTGCTATTTACTGGTAGAGGAACAGAGGCATGGAGTGTGAAGGTGAAAGTATTGAAGTTAAGCCTTTACAACGGCACCTCGTATTGTCTTTTTGAAGAGTGTTGAGAGGGGAGAAGTGGTGTTGGAGAGAGAGAAAGCTGTTGGAGTGGCTTTGGTGAAGGTATTTAGGGAGAAGCTTTTACAACGGCACCTCGTATTGTCTTGTCGAAGAGTGTTTAGAGGGAGAAGTGGTGTTGGAGGGAGAGGATGCTGTTGAAGTGGCTTTGGTGAAGGTATTGAGGGATAAGCCTTTATAACGGCACCTCCTATTTACTTTCCGAAGAATATTGAGAGGGGAGAAAGGGTGTTGGAGAGAGAGAAGAAGCTGTTGGAGTGGCTTTGGTGAAGGCATTGAAGGATAATCCTTTACAACGGCACCTCGTATTGTCTTTCCGAAGAGTGTTGTTGAGAAGGAAGAAGGGGTGTTGAAGAGAGAGAAAGTTGTTGGAGTGGCTCTGGTGAAGGTATTTAGGGAGAAGCCTTTAAAACGGCACCTCGTATTGTCTTTCCGAAGAGTGTTGAGAGGGGAGAAGTGGTGTTGTGGGGCTCATTGGTTAGCGTGCTTGGCCCTCAAGTGGTGTTGTGGGGCTCATTGGTTAGCGTGCTTGGCCCTCAAGTGGTGTTGTGGGGCTCATTGGTTAGCGTGCTTGGCCCTCAAGTGGTGTTGTGGGGCTCATTGGTTAGCGTGCTTGGCCCTCAAGTGGTGTTGTGGGGCTCATTGGTTAGCGTGCTTGGCCCTCAAGTGGTGTTGTGGGGCTCATTGGTTAGCGTGCTTGGCCCTCAAGTGGTGTTGTGGGGCTCATTGGTTAGCGTGCTTGGCCCTCAAGTGGTGTTGTGGGGCTCATTGGTTAGCGTGCTTGGCCCTCAAGTGGTGTTGTGGGGCTCATTGGTTAGCGTGCTTGGCCCTCAAGTAGACTGTAGCTGTTTTTCGGTCTATTAATTAATGTATTCATTTATGTTTTAGTTTCCTCGCAAGACCTTCATCAAGCTTTGAAAAACACCCCCTAGACTCCCCTCAAGATAAATGTGTACATTTTTCGGTAAAAAAAAAAATCCCGGCCAAATACCGGTTCCTCATAATAATATAGGCTCGCTATCGCTCGCCAGGAGAATATCGACATCTAAATGGCACAAAAGGTCCTAATATTGACAAAGAAAATGGTCAAAGGTCTTAAAATCGCTAAACTAATGGAACAAACTTCTTAAACTCTGAAAACTAATGGGGTAAATGTGAGGGAGAAGGGGGGGGGGGGCAGAAAAATAGATCATCTCCCCTTAAAAGACAGCGGGGGGGGGGGGGGGGGGGCACCAGTCTCCGCACAACCCATCAGCAACCTCCCATTATAACTTATATCGCCTACGTATCCCTTTTTGGTCGATGTTTACATTTATTTATTGTTGTTTTCTAATTGCCTCCCTAGATCTCCATCAAACTTTAAAAAACATCCATTAGATCCCCCCCTTTTTTTATTAATTTGCACATGTTTCGGTAGAAAAATCGGTTCTTCAAAAATTACAGGCTCACTATCGTTCGCCAGGAAATAAATCAACACCTAAATAGCACGAAAGGTCTTAACATTGACGAAGAAATGGGGCCAAGGGTCTTAAAAATCGACAAACTAACTGGGCAAACATCTAAAAAATCAGAAAAATAATGGGGCTAAACATGAGGGAGAAAGGAATCTAGAAAAACGACCCATCTCCCCTTAATGCATGCTACTCACTCACCCCTGCCCTACTGACCTGATAAATCCTCTGACCTAGCTCAATCCCTTCAAATATGCACTCTCAGAATTCGAGCAAGGACAATGTATTAACCCCTTCTGTACCGGCGAAGTCTTTTTAGCTTTAATCTGGCTGCTGTTAGACGATTATATTCAGTTTCAAAAGGGCCTCCAGCAATTAACAGGGTTCGCGCTATCTCACTTAAGGGGGGTGACCTGCTTTTTGTTATTTCTGTCCTTTTCGCTCTTTCTCTGGCTTGTATCCATTCGGCCCCATTCAGCCAACTATTTTAAGACGTTTATCCACATCTAAGTGTCGATTTGTTCCTGGCGAGCGATAGCGAGGCAGCATTATATGAAGAAATCCGGCTTCGCCGGAGAAATTTTTCTATCGAAAAATGTACAAATTTAGCCTGCTGTCAAACAAAAATAAAAAATATGCTGGCTCGATACCGCTCACCAGTAAAAAATTGACACCTGGATGGGGATAAACGTCTTAAAACAGTAGGCTGAATGGGGCCAAATGGATACAAGCCAGAGAATGATAGAAAAGGACAGAACAAAAACAGATCACCCCCCTTAACCCTTTATACTACCGCAGTTGCTTCTTAAACTGCACAAAAACCGCTAAATATAGCTAGAATAAATAAAATAGACGGCGCCGGTACAAAAGGGGTTAACGATAGGGTAGGAAACAATATATGGACCAAGGAAAGTAAAGTAGCAAACAATGCACTGCCGAAAACACTCAAGCCCTCTCTTATCTCCCATTACAGAGTTCGAGCGAGGACAATCTACTAGATGAAAACCTACTCCCTCTATATAATTTCACATCTCCGTTACTTTACATAAACATTCCCTCTAATGATCTCGTATTTACTTTTAACACCCACAGAGTTCGAGCAAAACCAGCTATTAGATGAAAACCAATATACTTTCATCTCTCCTTGACTTCACATAAACACTCCCTCTAGTAATCTCTTACATACTATTCCCCTCCAGAGTTCGAGCGAGGCCAACCTGCTAGCGACGGACGGGTACTACCGGGAAAGACGGGGAGCAGGAGGGGCACCAGTCTCAGCAGCCATAAAGCACCACAACAGGAGGCTCAACGGCTCTCAAATGTCCCTTAACTCCCTCCAGTCCCGCCGATCAAGGCAGAGAGTCGCCATCTTCAGTCATGTGAGTCTCCGAGCTGGGTTCTTTGATAGCTTTGTAATTATCGCTGTTAGTAGGTTGGCGTAATTAAAATATAGTATTATGCTTACCATTACACGATTTTAAGTTTGTATCATACGAGCCCTGTTTCCTTCAACCTTTATTTTCAACACTGGTCATGCAACTTATGAGGTTAACTTTCTTAATAATGCCCTGCTATAATTTCATCAATAATCAGTCTAGTTTCCAAGAACAGTGCATTTTATCCCATAAATATGTCCACAAACATAGTGACCATAGAATGTTGACAATAAAAGTTCTTGTGTTATGTTCGCTTTAGTTACCATCTCAAGATGTTATGGGAGTCAACTCTTTTTCGGTGAACCAATGACACCCACAAAACTTCTTAACCCTCTGACGCACGTGAGGACGCGATCGCGTCCTAAGGTACTTTTGCCCTGGCGCACGTGTGGACGCGATCGCGTCCTTAAGCCCTTTACGAAATTCGGTAAAACCACACTAAAGACACGATCGCGTTCATTTCGGACATAATATATCTGCTATACAAGTTAATATGTTGGGGTATCTGGCAACAATTCTGGAAAATCTAAGCCCACTTATTGAAAAAGGTTTTAATTTTAAAGACACGACAATTTCGGCTCATCTTAAGCCTGAAGCGGGCTCAAAATGAGCAAAACCTGTCGTTTTTTTTAAATACTTTTTTTTTCTGCTATTTTTAATAAGTGGGTTTAGTTTTGCAGTAAGTGATAAATTGCAGTTCGATTATTTAACACACCCTCCTCGTTTTACTTTTAGTTACTAATTTACACGACTCTAATTAATGTAAATAATATCTCATGAAATCTTTGGAGTAATGTCCATTTCGATCTGGTTCGCATTATAGCTTTGATAGACTCAAAATGTTAAATTTGTTATCATCAAAACACAGTAAATACAGTAAATGACCCATTAATATCCTATCACTCCATTCACCTTGATAACTTCCCCTGGCAAACATCTTCACTCTGCTACAAATAACATGAGTACAAGAGAGCCCCTTGTACTCGTTCTGCTTGCTGGTTCTCGCCATAAACGTTAAGTGCCTCTTAAAACACTTGGTGAGAGTTACGGTCCAGCCTTCCATTATCGTAAACAAAAAATACAGACCACCCTCTTTTCGGCCATTTTATATCTGGAAGCCATAAAGTTGCGAACGTGGTGTGCTATGTCGACTTGTATTTATTGCAGGGCTGCCTTCAGTCTTCAAGCATTTCCACTCTTAAGGGGAGGCAGACCGTTTGTTTGGTCTATTCATTCATTTATTCATATATTTTTTTAGTTTCCTCCCTAGACCTCCATCAAGCTTAGAAAAACACCCCCTAGACCCCCCTTCAAGATAAATTTGTACATTTTTCGGTAGAAAAATGTCTCGGCCGAAGGCCGGCTCCTTTTAAAATTGCAGGCTCGCTGACGCTCGCCAGGAAATAATCGACACCTAAATGGCACGAAAGGTCTTAAAATTGACAACTAAATGGGGCGAAAGGTGTTTAAATCGCCAAACTAATGGGCCGAACGTCTTATAATCTCAAAACTAATGGGACTAAACATTAGGGAGCAGGGGGTCCAGAAAAATGGTCTGCCTCCCCTTAAGCTAAAAGAACGCCGCCCCCACTCTTTCCCTGGACCCCTTCAAGCTAATAAAAAAAGCACCCCCAGACCCCCCCCCCCCTTCAACCCCTTCTATACCGGCGACGTCTTTTTGTATTTTATTTGAGCTACATTTAGACGATTTTATAGAGCTTAGGAAAGATATAGGGAAGCTAAAAGGATTAATTGAGATAGTCTGTAGCCTTTTAATGAGTAGACGGCCTTCCTAAGCTGTACAAAATCGTCTAATAGTTGCCAGAATATAATGAAGAGTACATCACCGGTAAAGAAGGGCTTAAGATTATTGTGTACATTTGATAGAAAATGTTCTTACCGAAGGCTGGCTCCTTCTAAATTGTAGGCTTGCTATCACTCGACTTGACAAACAAATCTATTTGAATGGGATAAACTCCTTATAATAGTCAAACGAATGGGGTAAAACGTCTTAAAATCACCAAGCTAATGGGGGCAAATAGGTGGCAGTCATTACGTTCTTATTATTAGATATAGTTACAAATAAGAAAAGAAAGATTAAATACAAGCCTATTTATATCCCTAAACCATATGCCTCGTTACTTTATGGGCTATGTCTCACCTCAATGGAACTACATTTCTTAAGATAGCCACTCAAATGGAATAAAACGTCTTAAGGGGAGGTTTTTAGTTTGGTCCCTAGATATCCTTCAAGCTTAAGATTACACCCCCTTGAGCCCCTTTCAAGATATATTTGTACATTTTTCGGTAGAAAAATGTCCCGGCTGAAAGCCGGTTCCTCTTAAATTACAGGCTCGCTATCGCTCGCCAGGATAAAATTGACACCTAAATGGCACGAAAGGTCTTAAAATTGACAGAAATGGGTCGAAAGTTCTTAAAATCGTCAAAATAATGGGGCGAACGTCTTAAAATTAGAAAAGCAATGGGGCTAAACATGAGGGAGAAAGGAGTCAAGAAAAAAATCCCTCGAGTGGAGATCTCCCCTTAAGATCACCAAGTGAATAGGGAGAATATGTGGTGGGATGGGGGGGGGGGGAGCATAAAAGACCACCCAGGATTTATATACAGTTAAGGGGGGTCACCAGCTTTGTTTTATCTTTCTCTTCTTTTCTCTCTTTCTCTGGCTTGTATCCATTCGGCCCCATTCAGCCAACTGTTTTAAGACGTTTATCCCCATCCAGGTGTCGATTTCTTCCTGGCGAGCGATAGCGAGCCAGCATTGTATGGAGAAATCGCCGGAGACATTTTTCTATCGAAAAATGTACAAATTTAGCTTGCTGTCAAAACAAAAATATATATATGGTGGCTCGCTACCGCTTGCCAGGAATATATGGACACCTGGATGGGGGGTAAACGTCTTAAAACAGTAGGCTGAATGGGGCCAAATGGATACAAGCCAAAGAAAGAGAGAGAGAAAGATAAAAACAAAGCGAGGTGGGCCCCCATAAACCATAAACCATGGCACGTGATGTACTGATATTTATTGCCTTCTAATCATCTCTGAAAGTGAGAGTCATGATGTAGATCGTGAAAATACGCACCACATTGCCGCGAGAAGCTGTGATATATATTATAGAGACTCAAAGGAAGGAAGATCGGTCAGCCTCCGCCATGTTGGTACCAGTGGGCTCATTGGATAGGAGCTTCTATTTTTTTATCCTCGCATATCACCATACCCAAGATTAACATTCGGCAATACTCAGAGTCTCAGACAATCATTAAATACGCATGTATGTATGTATGTTTGTATGTATGTATGTATGTATGTATGTACTCAGGCACATACCCCATTGCTGGGGGTGGCCGACACGAGACAGAGCCCGAAAAGTTCCCTTGCCCGTTTCTCTGTCTCGTCGAGTAGGAGAATTATACAAGGGGAGGATGATTCCTAGCCCCCTGCCACACTAAACACACATACCAATAGTATATACAATATATTAACATACATTATAATAAAAGGAATAGTATATAATTAAAATTATCAAATGAGACATATATTATATTCAGATTCAGACTCAAGAAGTTCATTGTCACAAACTATATCAATTTTACGTATAAAGAAACCCTTAGCTGCTACAGGATGCGTACGTTGGTTTTTGGATCTAAATTCTACATGATTAAAAGTAAATATCAGCCTGTTGTTTGATAATTCACCATTAGCGAGTTTCACGCTATAAGGAAGTTGGAGCCGTCAACATCGAAATAAAATGGTAATGCAATAATGATTTAGATTTCTAATGGATAAAAAGTATGATTAATTTGTTGTTATATTAAAAATTTACTACGACCGCATTTTAGTTGTTAATTCTGCTAAATTTCGATGTTTATGCCTCTAACATCCTTAAAGCCTGAAACTCGCAAGTGGTCAATTGAGGCAACTAGGGAAAAGATGGTCGATCTCTCATACTATAAGATCTATAGTGAAGTATTGTGGTGAGGTGGAAGAAAGCTATAAGGTGCAATATAGCTCTATGGGCAGAGGGGGAAGTAGCTCGTCCTAATGAACACTAGGATCATAAAGGTTTATTTTAAGAGTCATCATCACGGAGCCTTAAATGTCTGTTTATATCTATCTAGCTAGTTAGTTATCTATCTAGCTATCTATCTATCTATCTATCTATCTATCTATCTATCTATCTATCTATATATATATATACACACAAACACAGAAAGAGAGTGAGTGAGATTTTGATGGATAGAAAGACAGAGAGAGAAAGAGTGTGTGAGAAAGAATGTGTGCGATTGAGTCAGTGATCACGTCTTCTAACAGTTTCCCTTCATAATTCCTCTTTAACACGTAATGCACGATACGATGGACGTGACCAAACCTTTCCCCCGTAACGTAATGCTGTAGAGTCAGATCCGCTGTAATGATAAACACCAGGTATTTCTGTATGTGATGCAACGGTAAAATATTGAAATGGATAGATAGAGGGTGGGCGTATTTATTTGCGTATTCATTTATGTTTTCATTATTTTGTTTAGTTTCCTCCCTAGACCTCCATCGATCTTAAAAAAACACTCCCTAGACCCCCCTTCAAGATTAATGTGTAAATTTTTCGGTAGAAGAATGTCCCGGCCAAAGGCTGGTTCCTCTCAAAATTACAGGCTCGCTAACGCTCCCCAGGAAAAGGGGGTCCAGAAAAACCTACTACTTCCCCCTTAAAGGGTTGATAACTATCTCAAATTTCTTTAACTCGCATAACGTTTTCCTAAGCCAAATAAAATAGACAAAGAATTACCTATCTAAAATTATAAAAACAAGTATCGACGTATACAGAAAGGTTTAAGGGGAGGTTTTTAGTTTGGTCCGTAGATATCCTTCAAGCTTAAGATTACACCCCCTTGAGCCCCTTTCAAGATAAATTTGTACATTTTTCGGTAGAAAAATTTCCCGGCTGAAAGCCGTTTCCTCTTAAATTACAGGCTCGCTATCGCTCGCCAGGATAAAATCGACACCTAAATGGCACGAAAGTTCTTAAAATCGTCAAAATAATGGGGCGAACGTCTTAACATTAGGAAAACAATGGGGCTAAACATGAGGGAGAAAGGAGCCAAGACAAAAAATCCCTCAAGTGGATATCTCCCCTTAAGCAAAGACTAGAACATCAGATCAGAAAGACACTGTACGAGTTAATACTAATAGAGTGATATGTTTACTTCCTGTGATTTCTACAAGCATTTACTAAGTCGAATCAAATTTGTCTTGCGAAAGCTGGACTACAATTGACCACTCGCCAGTTTCAGGCTATAAGGAAGTTGGAGCTGTAAACATCGATATTAATGAGGAATGCAGTAATAATGTGGGTTTCTGATGGATAAAAAGTATGATCCATGTTGTTATTATGTATGTACTGTATATATGTATTATGACCGTATTTATATGTATGTACTGTATATATGTATTATGACCGTATTTATATGTATGTACTGTATATATGTATTACGACCGTGTTTGTACTGTATATATGTATTACGACCGTGTTTGTACTGTATATATGTATTACGACCGTGTTTATGTACTGTATATGTATTATGACCGTATTTATATGTATGTACTGTATATATGTATTATGACCGTATTTATATGTATGTACTGTATATATGCATTATGACCGTATTTTAGATCATCATTTAGCCATTTATGGATGGCCACAGCTACAACTTCTTTAAGGGGGGTGACCTGCTTTTTGTTATTTCTGTCCTTCTCTCTCTTTCTCTGGCTTGTATCCATTCGGCCCCATTCAGCCAACTATTTTAAGACGTGTATCCCCATTTAGGTGTCGATTTCTTCCTGGCGAGCGATAGCGAGCCAGCATTATATGAAGAAATCCGGCTTCGCCGGAGACATTTTTCTATCGAAAAATGTACAAATTTAGCCTGCTGTCAAACAAAAATAAAAAATATGCTGGCTCGCTACCGCTCACCAGTAAAAAATTGACACCTGGATGGGGATAAATGTCTTAAAACAGTAAGCTGAATGGGGTCAAATGGATACAAGCCAGAGAAAGATAGAAAAGGACAGAACAAAAACAGGTCACCCCCCCCCCCTTAATATAGACCAACAATCGCAAGTGGTCAATTAAACAGATGCAAACGTAAGGAAAGGCCAAAGGGTTACCATATCTACTAATGAAAATACCCTCTGTATAATATGCATGATCACAAAATATACACATTGAATATACAACAAATGCTATAGTCCTATATTCATATATTTTTGCATCGTAAATATATATTGTGATTCTATTCTATCTATCTATTTACTCAGGCCAATTCCCCATTTTATTTTATTTTATTTTTATTTACTTTTTATTTTTTGTGATACTGATGTCTATAATACAGGCTTTCATAGATACTAGTTTAGTAGTTCCATAGGGATTGGGCCCATACGGAATATACGGAATTGGGCCCATACGGGATTGGGCCCACGGGATTGGAACCTAACCTAACCTAACCTAACCTAACCTAACCTAACCTAACCTAACCTAACCTAACCTAAGTGGGCCCAATCCCGTGGTCACCTATTTAGTATGTAGATATGCTTAATTTTTTACGTTTACATTATGATTTATGCTCATATGAAGGTCTGAAATCATTGGTAATCTTAAGGGAGCCCACCTCGTTTTTTTTTCTCTCTTTCTCTCCCTCTCTCTTTGGCTTGTATCCATTCGGCCCCATTCAGCCTACTGTTTTAAGACGTTTTCCCCCATCCAGGTGTCAATATTTTCCTGGCGAGCGGTAGCGAGCCAGCATATATATATTTTTGTTTTGACAGCAAGCTAAATTTGTAAATTTGTCGATAGGAAAATGTCTTCAGCTAAGCCGGATTACTCCATACAATGCTGGCTCGCTATCGATCGCCAGGAAGAAATCGACACCTGGATGGGGATATACGTCTTAAAACAGTTGGCTGAATGGGGCCGAATGGATAAAAGCCAGGGAAAGAGAGAACAGGAGAGAAAGATGAACTAAAGCCAGTGACCCCCCCCCCCTTAATCTTACTACTGCATAAATATTTGACAACAGAGGGAGTTAGCCGACAGGAAGTGGTTGACCAATGTTGTTTTGTGTTGTATGCTTGGAATTTGTGAACTGTTAAGCTTGTGTATGTACTCTCTCTCTCTCTCTCTCTCTCTCTACAGATCATATATTTCTCATTATCAACTATAACTTTCAGTCACACACACACACACACACACACACACACACACACACACACACACACACACACACACACACACACACACACACACACATATGGGCGATCCTAAGCACGTACACAAGAAAACACATAGAAATTGTAGATTCAGTGCAGCTACGCGTATGTAATATATAACATAAATATAATTAAGGAAAAAGTTAAACGATTCTAATGATTTAATGAGATATTTGGAGGTAATTTTGTGTGCATGTATATTTTCTTTTCTATATATATACCGCTATATGTATACCGCTATGTATATACCGCTTTTCTCCGGCGAGACGTAGAAGTCGGCTAAAGGGGATCGGGGGCGGGAGGCCTGGTATCCTTCTCCCCTTAAATAAATCTACCAAAAAAACGAGACAGAGATAGGGGCGAGGGAACGCGTTCGTGGTCCCGGACCCTAAGAATAGGAGCTTTGAATGTGCGTGGATGTAGTACGAATGAGAAGCGAGAGGATATTGGAAGGTTATTTGAAAGAAGGATGTATGATGTCCTTGCACTGAATGAAACAAAGATGAAAGGAGAGGGAGAAGTGGATTTTGGAAACGTGATAGGTAGAAAGTCTGGAGTAGACGAGGGAGTCAGGGGGAAAGAAGGAGTGGCTATTATTGTGAAGGAGGAGTTGAGAGAGTTTATAAAAGAGTGGAAAGAGGTGTCATCAAGGCTAATGTGGGTGCGAATGCGGTTTAAGGGTGAAAGGTGGGTTTTTGTAAGTGCGTATGGACCAGGAAGTGAAAGAGAGTTAGACGAGGTAGAGGGTTTGTGGGAGGATTTGAGAGATTGTCTACAAGGGTTTGATGAAAATGAAAATGTTATACTTTTAGGGGACCTAAATGCTAGGGTAGGAAATGAGCCTGTTGAGGGAGTCATCGGTAGTTTTGGTGTGGATGGAGTAAACGAGAGTGGAGAAAGAATGAAAAATGTATGTGAAGAGTGCAGATTGAGTGTAGGTAATACGTTCTTCAAAAATAGGCGTATACACAAGTACACCTGGCATAGACTTGTGAGGGGAGAGATTGTAGAGAGGGCATTGATGGATTATGTGCTGGTGACAAGGGAAAGATTGTGTAGACTGCTGGATGTGAATGTGATGAGGTGAGGCGGAGGCGGAGGGTATGTCAGATCATTACCTGGTGGAGGGAAAGCTAAGAGTTAAGAGTTACAGGAGAATAAGAGACAAGCGTGAAGAAAGAGAGGTAATAAAAGTTAGTGAGTTAGAGAAGAGTGCAAAAGAGAGGGAGTACAAGGAAAGACTAAATGAAAAGTGGATGGAAGTGAGAGAAGTAGAGGTTGAATGGCAACAGTTTAAGGAAGGAGTGAAAGCAAGTGCAGAGGTAGTATGCGGCAAAAGGAAAGTAGGAGACAGAGGTATCAGGAAGGGAAGCGAGTGGTGGAATGATACGGTGAGAAAGGTAGTTGAGGATAAGAGACAGTGTTTTGAGAGGGTTTTACAGGATGGTAGTGTTGAGGTATAGGAGAGGTACAAGGAGAAAAGGAGAGAGGCAACACGGAAAATTAGAGAAGCGAAAAAAGATGCAAACGAAAGGTGGGGTCAAAGGCTGAGTGAGAATTTTGAAGAACGAAAGAAGATGTTCTGGAAGGAGGTAAATAAAGTAAGGAAAGGAGGGCAAAAGAGGGAAGAGTCAGTGAAAGATGAAAATGGAGAATTACTAGTGGAACCAGTTGAAGTGAGGAAAAGATATGCCGAGTATTTTGAATCTTTGTTAAATACAAGAGATGGAAGAGAAGCAGTGATTGAAGCAGAGGTGGATGGAGATAGGTTACCCAGGCCACCCAGGTGGCAGGGAATGAATGAAAGGATTGAGGAAAATGAGGTGAAAGAAGCAGTGAAACAAATGAGAGCGGGAAAAGCAGAAGGTTTGGATGGTATTGCTGTGGAGTGTATAAAGAAGGGTGGAGATATTATATAAGGAGATAATAGATTGGTTGGTGAGACTTTCCAATGTGTGCTTTGCTGTGTCAATGGTACCAATAGACTGGAAGAGTGCATGTATTGTGCCGTTGTACAAGGGGAAGGGAGATCGGCAGGAGTGTTCAAGTTATAGAGGTATTAGTTTATTGTCAGTGGTTGGAAAGCTGTATGGCAGGGTGTTGATAGAGAGGATAATAAAGTGTACGGAAGTTGCAATAGGAGAAGAACAGTGCGGTTTTAGGAGGGGAAGAGGGTGCGTGGATCAGATGTTTGCAGTAAGACAGTTATGCGAGAAGTATTTAGAGAAGCATAAGGAGATATTTTGGGCTTTTATGGACTTGGAAAAAGCGTATGATCGTGTGGACCGTGAAGCAATGTGGAAGGTGTTAAGGATTTATGAAATAGGAGGAAATTTGTTAGAAGCAGTTAAGAGTTTTTATGAAGGGAGCAGAGCATGTGTGAGAGTAGGAAATGGTGAGTTGAGTGAATGGTTTGAGGTAAAGGTAGGTTTGCGACAGGGTTGTCTAATGTCACCATGGCTATTTAATATGTTTATGGATGGTGTGGTTAGGGAGGTGAAAAGGAGAACTATGGGAAGAGGATTGGGTTTAGTAGGAAAGAATGATAGAGATTGGGAGTTGAATCAGTTGCTGTTCGCTGATGACACAGCATTGGTGGCGGATTCTGATGAGAAACTGCAGCGGGTAGTCAAAGAGTTTGGTGTGGTTTGTGGAAGGAGGAAACTGAAGGTGAACGTCAATAAAAGTAAAGTAATGGTGTGTAATAGGGGAGAGCATAGGGTGAATCTAGATGTGAGGCTGGATGGGGAAATATTGGAACAAGTAAAGTGTTTTAAATATCTAGGAGGAACGATAAGCAGGAGTGGAGGTATGGAAGTGGAGGTAAAACAGAGTGTGTGAAGGAAGGAAGGTTTTCGGAGCAATGGGAAGTATGTGGAAGACGAGAAATCTCGGAGTGAAAGTAAAAAGTGTACTGTATCAAGGAATTGTAGTGCCAACAGTGATGTATGGGGCTGAGACATGGGCTCTGAAGAAAAAGGAGAAAAGAGGGCTGGATGTGATGGAGATGAGCTGCTTGAGGAGTATGTGTGGAGTTACTCGTAGAGACAGATTGAGGAATGAAGAGATACGTAGGAGAGTGGGGCAGCAGGAACATTTGTCAGCCAGAGTGGACAGAAGGGTGCTGAGCTGGTATGGTCATGTTGAACGAATGGGAAATGAAAGGCTTACAAAGAGAATATGTGAGTCAGGTACAAGGGGAGTTAGAAGGGCAGGAAGACCCCCATTGAGATGGAGAGACTGTGTAAGAAAAGCTTTGGATGATAGAGGAATGACTATAGATCAGGCAGGGGAAGTGGTGGTGGACAGGAGTGAATGGAGAATGCTTGTGAATAGTTGAGTGAACACGTGGTCATTTGGAGTAAGGGGTCGGGCGCAAGTTGGACTAGATAATAGTCCATCAGGCGCCTGGCCCGGGGAGACGATTAATATGAAGGGTGCGCCTGGAAGTGTGCTGGGAGGGCTTGAGGCTTTGGCTCCGTTGCATGTCTGCCTGCCGAGATCGGAACCTCTCCGGGTGGTCGGGGGGCCGGGGGAGTGCTGGAGCGACCTTGGTGACCCTGGTCTCTGGGTCTTCTCCTGGATGTGTGTGAGTTTGTGCTTTTTATCTGTGTTTATTTGTTGTTTTATGTTGTTTTTGTGTTTTCCCTGTTCTTGCTCTGTCTTGAGTCGGCTACCCCCAAAATGGGGATTGGGCCTGAGCATATAGATAGATAGTATATTTTCTTGCATTCAAGAAAATACAGTAACTCTGGCTCCGATAGATCATTACTGGGAGTAAGTAGGAGAACAAATAACAAAGTCCTACCTGCTAAAATTGAAGTTACAGTATCTGTTATCTATAATACCGATCTATTTTATCTTTCTGAGTAATAGTATTTTGTAGGGTAGTTAGTAGGTCCCACCCCTTCACGTTCTTATATCTATTGGGTGGAAATCTTGCTGTGCAGTCAATATAAAGTTGGATAAATAAAGATTCAACTATAGAGACTAGACACTTTCGGTTTATCTCATTCCCTCTTGATCCACCTGAAGAAGGCTCAAGATTAGCCAGAGCAGCCATGTCTACAGTAAAAACTTGTGTTCAATATGTGGGCTTACTTTTCACATCCATGCGGCTATGCTCAATATCTGTTTGTCATTCGAAAGCTGAATAAACCTGGATGGCGGCAGCAAAATAGAAAACAATAATAAGGAGAGAGAACCAGGAAAGTGGGGAGGGTCATAGCCAGTGAAGATGTGGGACGTGAAAAGCGGAGGTGGTTTTGTCAGTGTCTCTCTGACCGTGGCCGTGGTAGGGTGTGCGTGGTGCTGCCTGAGGGAACCACACGCATATACACACACACAACCTGCCGATCCTGTCATATACGGATAACTTCATGGAAACACTCGGAGGATATTCTCTATTAGTGTGCCACGGATTATTGTGATATTTATATACCAATTCTACTGTGGGATCTTTGGGTCTAATTAGTAAGACATGTGCGGTCTAGGCTTAAAGTGTTATAGACATTCCTAGCCATTAGACAGGAACTTAATTGGCTTAAAAACTGGAACTAGGCCCACGTCTCTCAAGTTCTTATGGATATGTGAAACAGACTACAATACCGAAAAGTTATATAAACCAAGGGATTTGGATAGTGTGAACGTTAATTACAAGATGGAATACATACGCCTGAAGAACTTTGCCCCTCGTTCCTTCCCCCCTGTGCCCTCACCCCCCACCTCCTCCTCCGACCTCTACCACCTCCCCTTCCGTCCCCTCCCGTCCCCTCAGAAGGCGATCCCCTCCTCCCACTCCTTCAAGGACTCCGGATACTCGAGGTTTTCCTACGCCTCCCCCAACGGCACCACCCAATACCCCCAAATCCCTACTCCCAAGTACTCCTCCTTCAACGCCGGGTCTAAAAATCCCTCCTACTCCCACCAAAATCCCTCCTCCTCCCACCCGCCACTCCCACCCCTCCCTACCGTCCCGCGAATCACGAATACCTCCTTAGCTCCCAACTCTCACTTAGCCTCGTACGCCCACAGTCCACTTTCAAGTACCCAGCGGAACTCGAACCGTAACTCTCCACCTGGTTCCAGTCACTATAACAACAATAACAATCACAACAACAACAACAACAACAACAACAACGGGTCATATCAGCAGTACAACAACACCAACCACTCATCCAATCATTCCCAGCAGCAACATTACAACTCGCCCAGCTCGAACCCAAATTACAATCATTCCAACACAAATCATCATAACTGTTCCCCTCCGAACATACGCCATAGTTTCTCTCATTCGAACAGCAACCAAAACTATTCTTCTAACCCAAACCCAACCTACGCTCCTTTGAACACACACCAAAACTATCCTCCACCAAACACCAACCCGAATTACTCCCCCCCTACCAGACACCAAAATTATTCTCCCCCTAACCAAAATCCACACAACAACTCCACCTCCAACAACTCTCACCAGACTAATTACTCCCCACCTACCTTCCACCAGCCCTACTCCCCACTGGCCCCTCAAAACTCCAACAGCCAGAACTACTCCTCCCACCCCCAAAACTCCAACAACCAGCACTACTCCCCATTCGCCTCCAAGTCCCCAAATTCCCCCCAGAACTATTCCCCACCCAACTCTCACCAGTCCGTATACTCTCCCCATGGGCCCAAACAGCCCCCAGACGGAACGGGGTACCGGGAGCCGCCCATGCTCAACGACAAGCTCTTCCCTCGCGACAACCCCTGGCCGGACGAGATGGGCGGAATGGGCGTGAAGGGGCCTCATATACAGGTCCGCGGGCTGGTTTACGAGACGAGAGGGAAGAGTGGAGGCTCCCATCTTCTGGACGGCATCTCCCTCGAGGCTCGGGGCGGGGAGGTCCTGGCGGTTCTGGCTACTAACGGTAAGATAAATATATTTTCCTTGCATGATTATTTTGTTGTTTCTTTACTGTGTCGTTTCAGTTCGTCTAAAGTCTTAAAATGTACGTAAAGAAATTGATGCTTCTATAATTATTGTTCCTGTTTAAAATTATGTTAATGTGAAATTATCCTTGCATGCTGTTCCAGTATGTTTTTAATGCTGTTTGATTTAGCCCATTTAGTATACGAGAACGCTTTTCCATATTTTAACTTGGCTAACATTAGAAAATATTATTCAGGTCAGGAAGGATTTGCGGAAATAACGAAGTTGATCGAGACTGATTTTATCTCTCTGAATTTAGATATATGTTTTAAGGAAAATATTATTATACAAAAATAGACAAATTAATAATTATAAGGAAAGGCAGCCTCGTATATAAGAAATGGGTTAGATTACTCGAAGTTGTCAAAGGTAGGTGAGGTAATCGGTGCAGACATATTTCGCAGGTCCAATATATAATTGTTGTGCACTCTTAGGCCGTACTCAACAGCTAAGATCATTCAATTGTGATCAGGTATCGACTAGATAAACAACAATTACGATACCACAATGTAATATTATACGAAGAGAGTTGTTCAAGATAGAGGCTAACGACAATTGGTGTAGCCACAATTACCTTAGTCCCACATATTTTTTTTTATTTTTTTTTTTGGGGGGGGGTTATTGAGATGGGAAAGATCGATGAATGGGATGTTTTGTAGTGCTCATAATGACTCCCAGGGCCATATGGAAATCCTTTACAAAATGATATGTTGTATCATGAAAATATGAAGTCATTATAGCTTTCTTTCGAATGTTCACGTCTCTATTCCTCCCCTAAAGGTCATGAATATAATGATTTTGTTTTGTTTACGATAGAATGATAATGAAAAAAAAAGGAACTTTTTTTTCCACATCTTAACAATTGTAAGTTGCATACTAATTCAAGAGTTTGGGGTACAGTTCCTCCTGAGTTCAGCGGTTCCAAACATTAATATGCTACGTGCATGAGGCTCGTAAGCCACTGGGTAGCCTTTAATTTTGTCTCGTGAATACTGAGTCAAGATGTTATTGTGAGGACCCGCGGTATTACCTACGTATGGTGCAGGCGTGGTCATGAATATTTAATGTACACCTCCAAATAATATAAATAAGACGGTGAGCATTGACTTGTGAAACCCAGTTATTTGATGTTTGTGGTTGAAGCAGCTTATCAAAATATTTAGCCAGTGTATCATAATTCTGCTTCCAATATTATTTTCAGAAATGCCTGTTCACTAAATATGGGGCTAATAATAGAAACTTGGTCTAATTATGATGCAGAAACATAGTAGCTCCATATCTTTTTGCAATAAGCATCGACCATATTGTTCCTTGGATGCCATAATGATGCGTAATTATCAAAGAAAGGGGCAATTTTGTATGCTATGTTATGACTTGCGGAAGCGAAGCATTGACGTTGGTTGAGAGACTCAGACCAAGAGTGAGAGGGGTGGAAATGAGTTACCGGTACTTAAGAAGTGCGTGCGGAGTTACATGGAGGGATAGACAGACGAATGAGGAAGTAAGAAGGAGGTGTGGTGTGGAGGTAGAGGTGCTGGAAAGTGTGAAAAGGAACACCTTGAGATGGTTCGGCCATTGGAACGTATGGGAATCGAGAGAATGACTAAGAGGGTGTACGAAAGCGAGGTGGAAGGACAGAGAGGGAGAGGTAAACCAAAAGAGAGGAAGTATATGGATGAAGGTGGTGCTGGTTGGGAGGAGGGGCATCGACCGACTGGGGATAGAGGTGCATGGGGGTGGTTCGTTCGTGGCCACCCCTTCAGGGATCGCGGCGTCAGGCAATAGATAGATAGATGTAGAATATAGATCCTGTACCGTTATTGCCGAATGCTTATTGAAATGCTGGGTGTGAAGGGAATTTAACCATCCCGAAAATCTCTGGGCCTGGCGCGGTTTCGAACCCGGCATATCAGACTCACGCGCTAACCACTGTACTACCACGGACGTACAATAGAATAGCAACCATAGCTCTCCTTGAAAGAACCAGGTGATAGTCTCGTGGTAGCTGATTCACGTAGTGGGTTTATTAGCCTCCTCCACCATCAACTATTTTACGCTATCCCAGACGTCAACTCGGGTACTTTTGTGGTTGCGGGATTTTTGCGGGTACAGAGTGTTGCACTTATTGTGGGTATATAAACATGTGAGTGTAAAGAGAGGCGTAAGGGGACCGACCTACTATTCGGCCCCATTCAGCTTACTGTTTTAAGACATTTCTCCCCATTCAGGTATCGACTTTTTCCTGGCGAGCCACAGCGAGCAATCATTGTAAAAATCCGGCTTCGACGGAGAAATTTTTCTACCGAAAAATGTACAAATTAAGTCAGCTGTCTAAAACATAATCCGAAATATGCTGGCTCTCTATCGCTCGCCAGGTGTAAAATGACACCTGGATGAGGATAAACGTCTTAAAACAGTAGAATGAATGGGATCGAATGGCTACTACCTAGAAAGAAAACAAAAACGGGTCGGTCCCCTTAATGTCAGCAGTGGCCTCAACATGGGTGAAGTTGGCCGATCTCAGTTACTATAGGGTCTCTCGGGGGGAATAGGTCGAATAGGATACAGAGCTTGCGGTCAAGCTGAAGGAGGTAAGTGGATAGAGTCCGTGAATTACTTGGGAATTATGTTCTTAGTGTAGCGGATTCCCGGATGTGCTTCGTTAACCTACCTCTGCCATTTGCCGGATGTTGTTGTTGTGATCGTGTTGGCACACCGTGAAGTTAAGCTCTAACGGGACCATGATTGAGAATTCAGTGTGTCATATCGGAGCAATTTTGTTTGAAGACTTGAATGAATATGAGAAGGAATGCAAGCAAACTAAAATGAAATAGCATTGTTGGTGTAAGAATGTTTCCTTATATATAATGGTATTGCTACTTTCATTGATCTGTCGAAGGCTTTTGATTTAGTTAATCATTTTGACTTGAGAAATATACATATTAAGCATGGAATTTGTTATGATATAGTTTTTATTATAATTATTATGTGTTTTACACCAACCAACTTCACATCTAAACTCAGTTAATGAAATCAACAAATACATGTGGCACTCCTTACCATTACCTTCGAAATCATACAGCGAATATCATATGGCAAGGGTTGCAAGGTATCTACCATTATATTGATCATGGTGTCAGGCAGCGTGGTGTCTTGTCTCCTTTAACTATTAAATTATATACAGTATAATATGATATTATAACCAATATTTATAAGATCAATTAGGGAGACATTCTCGGTATCACAAGAATAAATGTAATATCTTATGCTGACGTCAGTTTTGCTTGCGAACTTTTATGAAGGCATAAACAATTTATATTTACAATTTTCGCTGTGATGTGGATAAGCACAGATTGAAAATAAATAAGAACAAATCCAGATGTAATTAGTGTGAGCCTGTATTCGAGTCTCCGTGTGTCAATAGTGTATATTTTTACTTGTTCTTTAATATGTGTTGTGATGGCAGAGGTGTGTGTGTAATAGTGTGCAATAAACCTGGCTGCCTTCTGTGTTAATTTGTTTAAGTGTGTTAATAATTGATTGTGGGCATTGGTCCCAAACTGCAGCACAGTACTACAGTGTTGGCTTAAGGGGAGGTATTTAGTTTTGTCCCTAGATATCCTTCAAGCTTAAGATTACACCTCCTTGAGCCCCTTTCAAGATAAATTTGTACATTTTTCGGTAGAAAAATTTCCCGGCTGAAGCCGGGACCTCTTAAATTACAGGCTCGCTATCGCTCGCCAGGATAAAATCGACACCTAAATGGCACGAAAGGTCTTAAAATTGACAGAAATGGGTTGAAAGTTCTTAAAATCGTCAAAGTAATGGGGCAAACGTCTTAAAATAAGAAAAACAATGAGGCTAAACATGAGGGAGAAAGGAGTCAAGAAAAAAATCCCTCAAGTGGAAATCTCCCCTTAACAAGTGAGTTATATGCTCTGTGTTTGATGTCTTGTGTGCAGTCGTGTATATTCCTCCTCAGGAACCCCAGTGTAAAGTTTGCCTGGCTTCAGATGAGGTGAATGTGAGTGTTGAATTTAAGGTTGGTGGACAGGTGATTGCCAAGGTATTGATAGGAAGAAACTGGTTGTAATAGTTGATTGTGTAAAGTGTAGTTTGTTCATAATGGGTTTACAACATAGGTTACATTTATCAGGGCTGAAAGGCATCTGGCATTTGTATTCCTACTGTTCAAGGGCGTGTAGGTCATAATAAGAAATTTCACCTTATTTTGTTGGCGATCATAAGACTCTTCACCCCATTCTGCTGTCAATTTATTCTGGGTGAGCGATAGTAAACCTTTAATTTAGAACAAACGAACATAAGAACATAAGACAAATGGAAATCTGCAGAAGGCCTATTGGCCCATACGAGGCAGACCCCTTCTTCCAAATAATGGGTCTGGGGAGGCTTTTTATTTATTTGTGTTTGTTTTGTATTGTTATTTTTTGTTTTGTTTTTTTAGTCTAGGGGGCAAACTAAAAATAAATGGCTCGAAAATAGCCAATGCAATCAAAACCTTCAATAATAATGTAATAATTACTAAGCAACCCCCAAACGGTCGCACCAGCTAGCGTTAGGATGTGAAAGTATGTCACATAGCTACGGATATACGAAGGTTCAAGGAATTCTAGGACGCTCACCCTGGTTGGTAATGTTGTCTTCTCTCGCACGCAAGACCAATAATATACCTCGCATGGTCAGAAGAATGAGGAATACGAATGTTGACGTACCGTACGGTGGATGGCTTCGTATATGGAGATGTTATAACGATATATGCTATAAAATGTTCTTTCCGTGTTCTACACTTAGTTTTCCTTCATTCATGATGGAACAATTCAATTTAACCCTTTCGGCATTCGAGAACACATTTGCAATTTATTCTGGCTAATATTAGGCAATTGTATGCAGTTATAAACGGCCCTGAGGGAATTTAAAGGAGATAACGTCTATCTTACTTAACTCTTATCCCACAATTCCTTCCTAAACTGGATAAAATCGTCTACTAATATCCAGACTAAGAGAAAGAAAGGCGTCCCCGTATCCTTAAAAGGTTTTTATTATTTGGGTCGTTCCATCGTAAATGTCTGTGTTTTATAACTATTAAATAATACGCATTTGATTAATTACCGGTATTTTGCCAAACAAGTGAAAATCTACTTTCTCGTACGTTACCTATGCTAGCAGAAGATAAAACGGTTATCTCCGCCATGATGTAATGTGATCATTGGTTCATATGCACCGTTATGTGTTACGTGTTTGACTGTTAATGTATTAAATTGTGTGTATACATCGTATGCAGGAACGTGTACGGAATATTTGTCATTATATTTATTTAGTTATGTTCATAGAAACTGTGAACACGTGGATAAAATATGATGACGCTTCATACTCAGACAGTAACTTTATTATATTCACGACGAACTTTACCCAATATGATTCATAACCAAGTTTATTTAACCTGTATAACTATGTATTAAATGCTGTTACTAAAGACACTTACTTAAAAGTACTTACGGCTATATGAACGATATCTTCTCATTGGGTAAACAGATTTTTGGCAAATAGTGCTAATGTACATCAAATATTGTTAATGGTCTGTGAATAGTGTTTGAGTCCGGCGTGATCCAAGCCCTCATTAGTAGGTAGTTTGTATACAGAGTGACCGGCCCAGCACTGCGGCACAGCACGACTCTCTTAAAGGGTATTTACACCAACCTTTTTGTCCTGCATCATTTCCTAGCAACTGAATTCCAGTGTTGTGTGTGTGTACTAGTTTACTTTCAGCCTAGTTACCAATACCGATGGAAGTTATTTTTTTATTTTATTTTTCAAACTGTCTCACAACCCTTTTTACTACCACAGATTCTTCTTAGACTGAACAAAATCGTTTAATTATAACTAGATTAAAACTAATAAGACGTCGCCGGTACAGAATGGATTAAAGATGCGGACCTGAAAGATGGCTGGTGTGACTCTGCCTCGACTTTATGTTTACCTGTGGCCCCTCACACGCCGCTGTCAAACATGTGAATTTAGCCACCTCTGTCGGCTGACCTACAGACCAGTCAATCTGTGTAGTACGAAGAAACCAATATTATCTAAGCCTAATAATACAAGACGATGATATTCACCTTAAAGAAAGATGTCTTAGGTTTGGGGGGTTCAGGGTTACCTATAGTAACTTCTTCAGTACATTCAACCAAGTCTGAATGGTGACCTGCAGACCATTATTATTGAATACCAATTAACGTAAGACGATTTAATTCAGTTAATAGGATGATGTCTCATATTCAAAATATTTAAAACTACACCGAGCAACCCTTTCAGTACACTGGTACCTTGATTTCTTTTATTGTGAATTCTCTCCAACAATAATGATTTTATTAAGCTAAGAAGAGGTCTTTCCTAGTCAAAAGATAAATAATGGACAACAAACGGATATGTTGTAACATTGCAGAAAATAAAGTGTGTGAACACTATTAAATATTGTTTTCCTACGAGAGAGACCTAGGTGTGTGTAAATTTGTATTTTATGTTTGTGTGTTCATTGTTTTCTGTTGTGATGTCCCTATTCGGGCTCTGTCTTGATTCCCCCCCCCCCCCCCCAAACAAAAAAGGAAAAGTGGGGATTGGGCATGAGTATACAGTATACATACATGCATATATACATACGAGAGATATCCTATTCCTGTTCCGGAGATCAAAGTGAGCGACTATATTTAGGTTGGGAATGGTGGTGTGTTGTGCTGCGTCACTACAAGACTATGTGTGTGTTTCTAGTGTGTGTGTGTGTGTGTTTGTTGTGTGTGTGTTTCTAGTGTGTGTGTGTGTGTTTGTTGTGTGTGTGTTTGTAGTGTGTGTGTGTGTGTGTTTGTTGTGTGTGTGTTTCTAGTGTGTGTGTGTGTTTGTTGTGTGTGTGTTTGTAGTGTGTGTGTGTGTTTGTAGTGTGTGTGTGTGTGTGTGTCTGCCTGTTGGTTTGTATGTGTTGTGTACGTGTGTGTGTAAGAGAGATAAATGTGTGTGTATGTGCGTTTGCTTCAGGTTCCAACATTATATTGTATTGATATTCTTGATACAGAGTTGCAATATATTTGTGATTCCAATACTTAGTTTTATCATAATCGTTTATCGTGTACAAATTATATAACCAAAACTTACTGGGGGGGTTTTCAGTCATTGTATGCATATTAACTTTGATAGAAAATTATCACATATTGCCGACAATTGTGTTTATATATGTAAATATTTATATTAAACCTGGTGATTTTTTGTGTTCTCATAATGTTCGAACAAGACTTTCATAAATCACTTAGAACAAACACGTTAAAAACACTATAAAATAAACAATATTAATATGTATTCATAATTACGGTCAGTTTTTGTTTTTCTATGTGAATGAGGGAGACAAAAGGCATAACTGCCTGCAGCGAGTGCCTCACCCAGTTTTGAAAGAGTGACAGGGCCGAAATCAAGGGACGTTCGAGTTAAAATGCCTGGACACACTGAGTATGAAGCAATTTAAGGCATAGGAAGAGGGAAGAGAGATGGGAAGATGGGAGAGAGTTCCAGAGCTCAGCAATTGAATAGAAGAAAGTCTGAGAATAGCGTTTCACTCTTCGGTTGGAGAGTTGCACAGAGTATGGGTGGGATTGTTTTGCAAGGCGGGTACTACGTACCCTACGTAGGGGAGGTGGTATACACTGGGAAAGCTCCGAGGAACACTGATTATGGAAGTTAACCAATTATAAATGTCTCGAGAGGCTTACAATATCTCAGGGTGTCAAATGAAAAACGAGTCCTTAATAATTATACAGTCTCTATTATTGTATATATATAAAGCTAACATTGTGATTTTCAGTTCAAATTATGTCTTTGGCAGTGATAACATGCCAAACACAGTACTATTTCATTTTAATTTCCTTGTATTTCTTCTCATATTCCTTCAAATTTTTCAAACAAAATTGCTTCGGTTTGACACCCTGCAATATCTTTAGTTTATAATTATTACTTTATTGATTTGGTTACCCTGCGAGTAAAGAAAATGTTCATGAATATTGCTGTGAGTTTTATCAATACCGGTATTAGAGTGTATTCGGGACGCATATTCTGAGAATTACGATAGACAACACTGTAAGTTATCATATAAATGTAATCGCATCAATTTCAGAATGTATTAGTTTGTGTTGTATTTTCAATTTGGAATATATATAATTATCACTTCTTCTATAGTTATATGAGGCTTGTCAATAATATTAATAATTCCGAGTTTCATATACCGGTACACACACATATTCCGAGTTTCATATACCGGTACACACACATATTCCGAGTTTCATATACCGGTACACACACATATTTATCAAATGTGAATGCATATTTAGTGTTTTCAATAATTTATTATTTTCAATACTTTAATTAATGTCAATAATTTAGGATGGATGAACTAAAATGGTTGAAAATATTTAAGTCCGTGAACGTGGAGGGAGCTGCACCAAGGGGTAGACCCATGAAGCTATAATAATTATGCCTTCATGGGTAGACCAAGAATGACGTGGGATTAGCTGCAACCCCCTATTAAGACGGGATCAGACCATACAGTCTGATTCTTGAGTTATACAAAAAAAAAAAAAATTGACAAGTAAGGTAGCTCTGAACAGGTGTGCCTGGAGGAACACCATTAGGACGCATTTTGTGTGTAGCACTCGGTCTATACATTTATGTTAGTATGTATGTATCGTCGTAAATCAACGTTTAAGCTTAATTGATATTTTATAGTAAATAGCATCTGGATTAAGGGGAGGTTTTCAGTTTGGTCTCTAGATATCCATCAAGCTTAAGATTGCACTCCCTTGAGCCCCTTCCAAGATAATTGTACATTTTTCGGTAGAAAAATTTCCCGGCTGAAAGCCGGTTCCTCTTAAATTACAGGCTCGCTATCGCTCGCCAGGATAAAATCGACACCTAAATTGCACGAAAGGTCTTAAAATTGACGGAAATGGAGCGAAAGTTCTTAAAATCGCCAAACTAATGGGGTGACTGTCTTAAAATCTCAAAAGCAATGGGGCTAAACATGAGGGAGAAAGGGGTCCAGAAATAAATCCCCCGAGTGGAAATCTCCCCTTAAGCTTAATTGATATTTATATAGTAAATAGCATCTGGATTAAGTACACTACGTATGTTTGTTATACTAATACAACTTACTTTATTTGCTTCCTTGCTCAATAGCATGAACTAACGGTACTGGGAATCATTTGCTTTAACGCTTTGAGTACCAGCGACGTGTTTATATTTTATTCTAGCCATATTTAGACGATGTTATGCAGCTTAGGAAGGATCTGTGGTAGTTAAAAAGGTTGGTTGAGATAGTTTGAAGCCTTTTTATTGCTAAGGTCCTTCTGAAGCTGAATAATATGGTCTAATAGTTGCCAGAATATGATAATAAAAGACGTCCGTGTTACTGAATGGGTTAATACCGCCGTCTACCATCTAACAGCTCCCATCATTATCTATAAGTGAGAGGATTTACTGTGTGGTCATAGTATCCCCCCCCCCCCCTCCCCCCTATGTTATATTGTTGATGCCTTACTCCTGACTAATGAGGCTACTTGAGTGTGTGTGTGTGTGTGTGTGTGTGTGTGTGTGTGTGTGTGTGTGTGTGTGTGTGTGTGTGTGTGTGTGTGTGTGTGTGTGTCCCCCATTGGCCAGTACTGACGTCATGATCTTGAACAGCCCAGTCCTATCCATTCATATGCTGATGACTCTACCTTACACTATTCAACTAGTTTTCCAGAACTCCCCAACAAGCAAGCACTCAAAAAATCACGCTTAAATTCTGACCTATCAATCATTTATATTTGAGGCAGAGAAAATCTTGTTATTTTCGATGCTTCCAAAACCCAATTTCTTCATGTATCTACCCATAAAGAACTCCCAGAGGACTATCCCTTACACTTCAACAATACACAAATCAATCCTTCATCTTCTCTCAGTATTCTAGGAATCTCTTTCTCTCCTGATCTCACTTGGAAAAACTATATTACCATCCTTGCTAAAAACAGCTTCCCAGAAGCTGGGTGTGCTCAACCACCTCCTGGGGTTCTTTACCACTGCACAGCTTCTTGCTCTGTACAGGGGCAGAGTGCGTCCATGTATTGAGTAATGTTCACATGTGTGGGGAGGATCCTCTCACACAGCACTTCTCGACAAAGTAGAAAAGAATGCCTTTCGTCTCATTAACTCACGTCCATTCACTGACTCTTTGCAATCTCTCTCCCTTAGCCGCAGTGTTGCATCTCTCTCGCTATTCTACCGCTATTACAATAATCAATGTTCCTCAGAGCTCTCTCAGTGTATACCACCTCCTCTACGTAGAGTACGTAGCACCCGTCTTGCAACACAATCCCATCCCTATTCTATGCAACTCTCCAATCCAAGAGTGAAACGATATTCTCAAACCTTCTTCTATTCAACAGCTGAGCTCTGGAACTCTCTCCCTGAATCCATCTTCCCCTCATCCTGTGACTTAAATTGCTTCGAACTCCGTGTGTCCAGGCATTTTGGCTCGAACGTTCCTTGATAATGGCCATGTCACTCTTTCAACGGGGGAGGCACTCGTTACAGGCAGTACTGCCTTTTGTCTCCCTCATCCACATAGAACAAAATATAAAACATAAATATATACGTTAAGCGTGGGTGGCCCCGTTTGTACAGTATATGTGTGTTCGTGTGTGAGTGTGATAGTGTCCCTCTCAGTCATTTTGACGTCATAATCCTGAACAGACACCTTAAGTATGTGCTACACCAAGTTCTGATTTACATTTTTGTTCTCACCTGGCGGAAAGTTTAATCTGTTAGCAGCAGATTAATCAATAATTAATGCAATAATAGGAGATTGTCATGTATCTGTGATGTCGTACACGAATTCCAAATTATCGTATTTACTTATTTAGCTGCATACTTAGCTATAACAATTTTTAAAAGCTGCGGAATTGAATTGTGGACAAGACAATTTCCCATCAACTAGGAAAAGCAGACTATAGGTGAAGAAAGCCATCAAAATGTAGATTGTCCGGCCGCTCACCACTTTATGTTTTTGACCGGATGTGTGGTTGGTCACTGGCTTTGTTTAGGAGTCAGAAAACGGAAGTCGGCAACCTTAATCAGTTCAGATATAGCTGTTGACAAGGCGAAGCGGAAATTATTATGATATATGCTTATTAGAATTAATATATTCACATAGATAGTCTATATTCTACAGTATATGAGAAGGTTGAGGTACAGATATGAAAACAATACAAAATAATTGAACAAGCATTCTGTTATAGTTGTTTTGTGTAGGAACGTAGATAAATTATATTTACAGTAAACATTACTATTTTTGTTCTCAATTTATAATCTCTGCAAATTCCATTGTCAATGCTTCAGCAAAACATATATTGAGCGGAAATAATGCAAAATGGTATATTATAGCAACTCCATAAATTAAGACATTTATCTTGGATAAAAAAAATACATTCGTTCTTGGAGTAGCACATTCCCATCCATCCATCAGTGTTAGGTTGGCCTTTTGTCATCATCAAGTCCACTTAAGCCTCTCGTGGTGAAGCCCTTAACCACGGTCCATTGCCAGCATCATTTTGCTCCCGTTGCTCCCAGGAATCCGTCCCGGTGTGTCGCGGTGGTAGTCACGGAAACCTAACGTGGTAATGGTCCAGTCTCATGATCGGCAGATTTAACGCTGCTGACGTCGTTTTACGTTGGAGTCGGCAGCTAAATTGATGGTGGATTAATAGAGTCGGCTGACATTCCATTTAACATGATTTCAATAGCTTCTAGACCAGAGACGCTGTGTAAAGGCACGCGAAAAAAAAGAGATTGTGTAAGTCCGTGTTCAGTACTTTTTCCGGCGACATTCAATTGGCATCTTAATTTTGGGCAGAAATTTGGCGGTCTGTTACATTGGTATAAGCTTTTCTACTGTGGTTACATTACTAAAGTTTGGCTGTAAATTCATCAAACTTACTTAACCCCTTCTTTACCGGCGACGTCTTTTCGATTTTATTGTAGCTATGTTTAGACGATTTTGTGTAGTTTAATACGGATCTGTGATAGTAAAAAGGGTTAGGAGATATACTACGAACCTGTTAATTGTTGGAGGCCCTATTTAAACTGAAAAAATCGTCTAATAGTAGCCAGAATAAAGTTAAAAAGACGTAGCCGGTAATGAACGGGTTAAGAAACTTCCAGCCCAGAGATGCCAAGAAGACCAGTCACGGGAAAGATTGGGTTGTGGGAGTGTAGGAAGGGTTCTCAGCGGGAGCCATCAGAACACCCCCCTGCGGTTCCCACTTCCTCGGCCACTGTGGAGCCACCCGTCGCCGGTGACCGCAGACTGTGGGAACTCCACTTGGCATTGCGGTAGCCACTTTATTTTGTGTCACCCAGTTCTAGTCCTTCGTACAGATGTCATGGCAGCGTTTGAATGAAAACCCCTTTCTGTTTGTTTGAGGACTTGTTTTTTGTTTAGTTTTTGGCTCTCACTGAACGACTTTATTCAGTTTTGGAAGGGGTAAAAACTATAGGCCTGTCGATCAACCCTCGGACTCTTTCAAATCGTTCCTAAACTGAATACAATCGTCTACTAACAGCAAGATAAAAATGAAAAAAGGCATCCTGGTATCTTGTTAATGATACCTCTCAAAATACACAATACCGCACGGATGTTCTTCAGTTCCAGAGATTTGCTACGGATAATGATATATGAAATAGACTGGGGTATAATAGACTAGGTTAAGGGGAGATTTTAGTTTGTTCCCTAGACCTCCATCAAGCTTATTATTAAACCCCCTGGAAAGTTCTTAAAATCGCCAAACAAATGGGGCGAACATCTTAAAATCTCAAAAACAATGGGGCTAAACATGAGGGAGAAAGGGGTCCAGAAAAAGATCCCTCGAGTGGAAATCTCCCCTTAACTAAAATAGGTGTTGCCTGTGTTGGAATGATGAGAAGTGGGTTACATAAGACGAGCCCGCATTACCGAAGGAGAGACATACCGCAGTTTGGCAGGAGTGGGGTGCGATGCTCCTTAGCTGCTCCCTAGATAGCTGAGATACTGCTTAAGGGAAATAACCTACGTTCAGTAGCGTGATGTTCTTCACAAAATTAAAGGAAAATTTAATTCGAGTTTTGTAATAGGTTATTTCTGAACTCCCTCGGCATCAACTACAGGATATAACATTCGGAAAATTGCTTTGTTTATATCTCAGAATCTGACCGAAAGAGTGTAAAGCAAGTATCACACGAGCACCTGTCCCCTCCAAATTTATCGTCAACACTGGTCTGGCAGTTTATGAGGTAATTCTCACTCTGATAGACCAGCCCATCACCAAATGACTAGAACCCAATCCTCTCACCATCAGCTAGGAAAGGCCCTAGAAAGCCACCTTTTTGGCGGGAGGCTAGCTTCCCTATTTCAAACTCTTTCGGGGTTGGGCACCCGCCAAGATAGTGGTAATACAACATGGGTCCCATCCGAGCCCTTGGGTTACAACTCCTAGTATCCTAGCAACTCTTGACATGGTCATTCATAATCAAGCAATGCACAACTATAGTAAAGATCAGGAAGGCAAGCCACTTGCATATAATTATAGCCGAAGTTAGTACTCATGCACCAACCACTATGCCTTAAATCAGTTGCAATGTGTAAATGTCTTTTCTAATATTGGTAAAACATGGTAAGCCTATGATACTGCGAAGACGTTTAATGCGAAAAAAAAGTTCATCGGCCTCTGCAGGTTGCTATTGAATTTCCACACTGATGTACAAGCACGTTTCTTTAAAAAAAAAAACATGAATATACGTAGCAAAGATAAGCAAAATATGATACTCAGGATATAGAGTTGAGACCTATCGTAAACTGTGTCGTAGGTAGCGTCTCCCTCAGGTCGGTAAAGTCGGAAGGACGTTGACAGGAAGTGCCGTGAAAGCAGGCGGTCACGGCAAGATGAGAGGCGCCGTGGGAACCCTGTCACACGGAACAATGGTGAAATGAAACCCACTTAACTCACCATGTATCACGTGACAATTTGGGTTCAAAGAAATTATAGGTCGTCAATAATGTTTGCAATTACATCAGTCAGGTTTTAGGTTAGTTGACAAGGAAAAGAAAATAATAATTTGAGGATGGACCTTTATTATGACAACATTTTGCTATGCAGACCCTTTAGGATTATGACACGTTTTAAAAATCTATGTTTATATAAATGGACGATCTTATGCAGATTTGGAGAGTTATGTGGAAGCTAGAGAGTTAACTGGGATAGTTTTTACCACTTTGTTCAATATAAACCCTTCCTAAGTTTCATATAATCGTCTAATGATAAACAGAATAATTGTAAACATGCGTCCTGGTCAGCTCTCCACACCATTCGTCCCAGGTGCACGTGCCAGTAACTGTACCACCAGATTTTGAGGGCCAGTGTAATATATCAATACTGTATATAACTTTTATTAGATAAACAGGTCCAACAGTTATTTTGAATATTCTGTAATGAAATATGGTGCTAATTATTAAAACTTGTTCATAATAAGATAGAGAGACATAGTAATGTCATATTACTCCATTAAGTAACGAGACATTAGCTGCCAAGAGATTCGATTTACTGTCAGATGAAATGAAACAGAGTATAGTATCGGATACCTGGCCTAGTTTGCCGCGTGATTAGGAGTCTCGCTTATGGTAAGCGTGTGGGAATAACGGAGACCCTACCCTCGGGCAGTATCACACACTCAACCTAGAATTCCTGTATACGCAGAGAGAGCGCGGCCTTATTTTTGTATTAATTCATGTTTTATTTTATATTTGTGTATATATTATTTTCTGTTTTTGTTACGCTATTCTACATTTTGGTGTCGTAATTATCAGACAACGGTTTGATAGTTTTTTTTTTTAGAAATTATGTGATATCACGTTATTCTGTGATAAAATGGTATGCTACTTTACTTTTCATCGTGTAAGATTTAGATCAAAAGGCCAACCAATTATTGCTGTACCAGTATTGCCGAAAGTATATTATGGGCATGGGCATATTTGAGTGTAAAGAAAGGTTAACCCCTTCCGTGCCGGCGATGTCTTTCTCCATTTATTCTAGCTATATTTAGACTATTTTGTGCAGCTTAAGAAGGATCTGTGGTAGTAAAAAGGGTTAAATAAGGTAGTTCGAAGCCTGGTCATTGCTGGAGACCCATTTGAAACTGAATAAAATCGTCTAATAGAAGCCAGAATAAAGTTCAAAAACGTCTCCGGTACAGAAGGGGTTAATGACACCAGTGGCACCAATATGGCGGAGGAGGTTGACCGATCTCTGTTACTATAGGGTCTCTTACACAACCCTGACTTGGCTTTCTATTCAGGCGTGTGTGTTCTGATCCAAGTAACCCCACCAACAATTGACCCCTTGCGAGATTCAGGCCATAAGGAAGTTGGAGTTGTAGACATCGATATTAAGCAGAATTACTGGCTAAAATCTGGTCTTAGTACAGTTATAAATCCCTGAAAACCAAATTAATCATACTTTCTATCCATCATAAACCTACAATATTATTAAATGTTTGTTTGATATCGATGTTTACGGCTCCAACTTCCTTATAGCCTGAAACTCGCAAGTGGTCAATTCAAGAGAGCAAGAAGAACCAATATCAGCAAATGGTTATGTTGAGATACGGAATAAGGATTTGGAAATAACCAGTTCTGTTAGTGTCAGGTGAAGGTATTGAGGGATAAGCCTTTACAACGGCACCTCGTAGCTACTTTCTACTTTCCTATTTTCTGAAGAGTGTAGAGAGAGGAGAAGGGGTGTTGGAGAGAGAGAGGAAGCTGTTGGAGTGGCTTTGTTATGTTTGTTATTAGTCTGTTATAGAGTTCTGTATGGCCAATTCAGTACGTGTTGCAATGCCAAGCAAATATTCCGAAGGAAAGTCCTTAATATGGCGAAATATGTGTGGAAAAATGGCCAATAAGTTTATTTATTCATCTTGCACTGATGCTTGACATTGACCTTACATTACTCTCAACCCTTGACTGGCGTAGGTTCAAGTTCTGGGGCGGCAGTTGTCTGTGCCGAGTTGGAAGTTAATGGGAGATGGGTCGTTTTTTATGGACACCATTCTCCCTCATGTTTAGTATATGAATTTTGAGATTTTAAGACGTTCGGCCAATTAGTTTGGCGATTTTAACACCTTTAGCTCTCCATATCGTTGTCAATATTACTACATATCGTGCCATTTAGGTGTCATTTTTCCTGGCGAGCGATAGCGAGCCTGTAATTATAAGAGGAACTGGCCTTCGGCCGGGACATATTTCTACCGAAAAATTTACACATTTATCTTGAGGGGGGTCTAGGGGCCGTTTTTCTAAGTTTGAGGGAGGATTAGCGAGGAAACTAAAAAATAAATGAATTACTAGACCAAAAAACAGCCATTGCCCCCATAAGTGAGTTGTCTAAGGTGACTATAGCCGGTGTCACACGAAGACTCATTCCCTCAACTGTTATCGTCTGTTCTGGTCTGGAAGCTTATAAGGACAAGTTATAAATAATACTGCTACCTTATGTAATGTTGCATCGCAAACGAATAATGTTGGTCATCTGAAATTGACGGTAACAATTACATCCTTTATGATGAACAGCAAGTATGTAGCCGAATAACCAGTGTGTAACCTATAAGAATAATACACCTTATCTGCTCTCTCACATAGTATAAGAATAATACACCTTATCTGCTCTCTCACATAGTATAAGAATAATACACCTTATCTGCTCTCTCACATAGTATAAGAATAATACACCTTATCTGCTCTCTCACATAGTATAAGAATAATACACCTTATCTGCTCTCTCACATAGTATAAGAATAATACACCTTATCTGCTCTCTCACATAGTATAAGAATAATACACCTTATCTGCTCTCTCACATAGTATAAGAATAATACACCTTATCTGCTCTCTCACATAGTATAAGAATAATACACCTTATCTGCTCTCTCACATAGTATAAGAATAATACACCTTATCTGCTCTCTCACATAGTATAAGAATAATACACCTTATCTGCTCTCTCACATAGTATAAGAATAATACACCTTATCTGCTCTCTCACATAGTATAAGAATAATACACCTTATCTGCTCTCTCACATAGTATAAGAATAATACACCTTATCTGCTCTCTCACATAGTATAAGAATAATACACCTTATCTGCTCTCTCACATAGTATAAGAATAATACACCTTATCTGCTCTCTCACATAGTATAAGAATAATACACCTTATCTGCTCTCTCACATAGTATATTGAAAGTTGGTTGGTGACAACTCTATTTATCATTAGGCATTGCAATAGTTCTTGCAATTCAGGTGAAAAGAAGTTCCCTTCTTAAGGAGCACTGATTACACTACGAGATAAATGGTTATTGATATCTACAAAGAGATAAACTTAAATTATAAATCGCTTCGAGTTCCGTAATCGTCTAGATTGCTTTAAGCAGTCAAATTAACATAATCATAATTCCTTTCAATATCATAATATAGACATATTTGCATATAGACATATCTATAAATGCTATACATTTATAGATATGTGAAATGTTGTTTCTATTGTATTTAATTTCACATACTGAAGGTAATAAGTTATAGGTGAGTATGTACAGAGTGAAGGTGTGCGAGTGTGTGGTGAATGAGTGTGAGAGTGTTACAGTGAGTGAATGGACGCAAGCATGGAGTAAATGCATGTGTGTAAGAGTTAGTGTAGGTAGGTGTGTAGTGGGTGAGAGCGGGTGCCAGACTAAGTGAGGGAGTAGAAACAGGTGTGGTCGGGACAGGCAACCCACACGCCTCCACCCAGGCCACCTCGTTGTTAGCGTTAATGTTTTTTGTATCAGGTTGTGCAGGTGTTTGTGTGTAATGAGTGCAAGTGTGTGAATGTACAGTGATTGAGTGAGTGTAGGTGTGTGAATGAGCAGTGATTGAGTGAGTGCAGGTGTGTGAGTGTGTAGTGAGTGCAAGTGTGTGCATTTGCAGTGATTGAGTGAGTGTAAGTGTTTGAATAAACAGTGATTGAGTGAGTATAAGTGTGTGAATGAGCAGTGATTGAGTAAGTGCAGGTGTGTAAGTGTGTAGTGGGAGAAAAGTAAGCGAGTGCAGATGCGTGAGTATATAGTGACTGAGTGAAGGACATTAAGTGTGGCCATGACAGACAACTCACACACCTCGACCCTATGGCCCTCCCGACCACCTTGATTGTCAGTATAATTATACTGTATATAGTGTTTATGTGTGTTAGTAGTGAGCTTAGGTGTGTGTGTGTGTTGTGCGAGAGAGTATGTGTGTTTGTGTGCGTATGTGTGTAGTGAGTGACAGTTGAGTGGCAACCGGTGTGGTCGTGACAGTTAAGTCTCACGCCTCGACCTTAAGGCCCTCCCAGATCACCTCACTGTTAGTATATAAAATGTGTGTGTGTGTGTGTGTGTGTGTGTGTGTGTGTGTGTGTGTGTGTGTGTGTGTGAAGTGAGAGAGAGAGAGAGAGAGAGAGAGAGAGAGAGAGAGAGAGGAGGGGGGAGTAGGAGGGAGGTAGAGGGGGGCGGGGACAGATGTGTGAGTGTATATAGTGACTTGTTGAGAACAGGTGTGGTTGTGACAGACAGCTCTCACGCCTCGACCCTATGGCCCTCGCAGACCACTTCACTGTTAGTATATAAGGTGTGGGTGTGTGGGGGGGAGGGGGGAGTGAGTGAGTGTGGGTGTGTGCGTGTGGGTGTGGGTGGATGGATGGTTTCTCCCTTATGGGCTACATCCTGAAATTTCACGAATCTGCACCTCGTAAGAGGCCGATTTTTCACCATAAACAGCTGTTAAGTTATACGTGTGTGCGAGTGTGTTTTGGTGCGAAAGTGCACATGTCTGAGTGTGTATGTGTGTATGTATGTGTATGACAACGTGTATGTGGCCCTGTGTATGCAAATGCGTATATATGTGTGTGTAAGTACAAGTACTTGTGGAAGTGTGTGAATGTATGTATGTATGTGTGTGTGTGTGTGTGTGTGTGTGTGTGTGTGTGTGTGTGTGTGTGTGTGTGTGTGTGTGTGTGTGTGTGTGTAACCGCCAATACGGTTGTGTGACCACCAATGGGGGGGGGGTGACCCTCAACCTACAACGACACACAACGGCATAATTTACTGTTGTAATTTGACTTTAAGTCATTAGGACTTTATGAAAAGAATTGTACTTTATTTATGAGAGAAGTTTTGCATAAAGTAAATTTTTTAGCAATACTATATTGTGCCTAACATTTTGTTTAATCAAAACAATATAAATAAAATATGACATAACATATACAGTATTATTATATATATATATTATAATATATATATAATTATATTTTATCTCATTGTATATATAATTTTATGCTGTATACCTAGCTTGCTATTAAATATAGGCTCTGTCAGCTAGTGAAATTTATATAAGAATAACTTGAATAATTTGAGTAAAAATTTAATGAATTTCATATTATATTACTCAGCTAAAATATACACCATAACAAATATATTTCATAGTTCATAGGTTGAGTTTTCATTAAATAAGAGGACACACCTTTAGTTATCTGTGATTCATATACACTCATGCAACTCTCTATCCCATTACTTCCACAGATACTTTGTTCTCTTCTGTTCTTACTGTTTAGTTATATTTTACAAGTTCTTGTCTCGGGTCAGTAATTAATATGTCGCAGAGCATGTTTAAAAAGTCGTGAGGTGTTTTACGGTCCGTTTACGAGTAGTACTTCCTGTTTCACGACACACTATGTTCTTAAGGGGGGATGGTTCACTTTTGGGGCGATTTTTGCATGTATTAATTATTTTTCTAGTTTCCTCCTAGACCTCCATCAAATTTAAAAAAAAATCCATTAGATCCCCCTTCTAGATTAATTTGTACATTTGTCGGTAGAAAAATGTCCTGGCCGAAGCCCGGTTCTTCCCACATTACAGGCTCACTATCGTTTGCCAGGGAAAAAATCGACACCTGAATAGCACGAAAGTTCTAAATATTGACGAAGAAATGGGGCGAAAGGTCTTAAAATCGACTAACTAATGGGGCACACATCTTAACATATGAAAACTAATGGGGCTAAACATGAGGGAGAAAGTGGTCCAGAAAACCGGCCCATCCCCCCTTAAAGTTGTTGGAGGGATCTTCTTGGCACAAGTTAGAGTACTCTGTAATAATATTACAAAGGAATACAAAGAAACAACAGCAAATGTACTCAACAATTTAATCCATCTTATAATATAACATTTAGATTGTAAAATAATATAAATTCCAGAAACTGTTTTGACCTCGAAAAAAATGAATAGAATGACGTCAGCAAGATTCCACTCTCTTATTTTTATCATACGCCATTATTTCCCAGTTCTGTGTCGTGTAGTTCATTCACTATATAATTGAATAATTGGACACACTAGACGCTCGGGAACCGGTTAACTGAGACCTAATTAACTTAAGGGGAGGCAGTTGGTTTTTCGAGTCCTCCTCCTCCCTCATGTTTAGCCCTTTTAGTTATGAGATTTCAATTGGGTGTGGCTGGCAGGGGTACCCCACCACTGGAAATTACTGGAAGTGGCCATTCATGATATCTGGGACCCTGCAGAAAAGCTTGCAAGTGATTTGAAGTGGTTTTCTCATGAGCTGATCTAGGTCAGTTATGGGGTTTTGCCATTTTGGGGTGTGGCTGGCAGGGGTACCCCACCACTGGAATATGCTGAAAGTGGCCATTCATGATATCTGGGACCCTGCAGAATATTTTGCAAGTTATTTGAAGTGGTTACCTCATGAGCTGATCTAGGTCAGCTTTAAGGGGCTAATTAATGGTGGCTGGCGGGGGTACCCCACTACTGGAAATTACTGGAAATTACTGGAAGTGGCCATTCATAATATCTGGGACCCTGCAAAAGAGTTTGCAAGTGATTTGAAGTGGTTACCTCATGAGCTGAACTAGCTTATTTCTGGTGTTTTGCTATTTTTGGGCATGGCTGGCGGGGGTACCCCACCACTGGAATTTACTGGAAGTGGCCATTCATGATATCTGGGACCCTGCAGAAGATTTTGCAAGTGATTTGAAGTGGTTACCTCAATAGCTGATCTAGATCAGCTTTGAAGGGCTAGTTAATGGGGGATGGCAGGGGCAACCCACCAATACAAATTGCTGTCATCAACCATGGTTCATACATTGGGTTATGGAATGCCTATTACAGTTATTTAGGATGGGTTACTGTGCAAAACTGATCTAGATCATTGTTGGAGTGGATTAAATCCACTCTCATGGCCACATCCACCACAGCAAGCCTGCCAGTCGTCCAGTTCCATACATTAGCATTGATAGGTGATACTTTGGCGGGAAAGAAAATTGGTTACCTTTCCAGCTAACCTGACCCCCCCGGGCTCCTGCTCTAATATATATACTCTCTCTCTCTCTCTCTCTCTCTCTCTCTCTCTCTCTCTCTCTCTCTCTCTCTCTCTCTCTCTCTCTCTCTCTCTCTCTCTCTCTCTCTCTCTCTCTCTCTCTCTCTCTCCTCTCTCTCTTCTTCCTCCTCCTTCTCCTCCTCCTCTCTCTCTCTCTCTCTCTCTCTCTCTCTCTCCTTTCTTCTCTCTTCTCTCTCTCTCTCTCTCTCTCTCTCTCTCTCTCTCTCTCTCTCTCTCTCTCTCTCTCTCTCTCTGCCCTTTTTATATTGAATATAATCGTCTAATAATAGCCATAAAACAAATTAAAAGGAAGGAACCGGTATTGTGGGGGTTAAAAAAGGTGAAGGGTTTATTGCGACGACACAACAGTTTCCACTCTCTCTGAAGTCCTCTCACACCTGTCATGGGGTCACAATTAATGGGGTAGTACTTGGTTTTTGGGCTATAGATTTAATTGTTTTGAGTTTCCTCGCTAGACCTTCATCAAGCTCAACCCTGTACCGGTGATGTACTTTTCATTATATTCTGGCAACTATTAGACAATATTATTCAGTTTGTAAAGGACCTCCAGTAATTGACAAGCTTCGAACTATCTTACTACTTTTACTATCTTTTTACTACCATAGATCTTTCTTAAACTGCACAAAATCTTCTAAATATAGCTAGAATAAAATTAAAAAGACGTCGTCGGTACAGAAGGGGTTCAAACAATACCCCCTAGATCCCCTTTAAAAAAAAAAAAAAAAATCGGTAGATTTTTTTTTTCGGCCAAAGGCCGATTCCTTCTAAATATAGAGGACACATACAGTACACGCACACATATGATTGATTATAAAGTAACTAAGACAGGACAACACGAGCGCTGCTCAATTCCTGTAAACTACAAATAGGTAAATACAAATAGGTAAATACATGTACGAACACAAGCACATACACACAGACACACAGACATACACACACAGACACACACACACAGACACCCACACACATACACACTCACATATATGCATAAAACAAAACACACACACACACACACACACACAAAACAATCGTGCTTCACCTCTTCTCCTCACCTTTTATAAACCCTGTGTGAAGTCCATTGTAGCGGCCTGTAAACAGAGTCAGCTGGTGACGATCCACTGGCAAACACCATTAAGAGGTTCACGCTTTGGTACTTAGTATAGAAGTACTGATTGTGTGTGCAAACCTGCGTAATAATAAGTCAGGACACTCTTTTACCTTTTGGGGAGACACTCGTTACGAGCATCCTGCCTTTTTGTCTCTTTCATACACATAAAACATAAAGAGGGTATGGAAACTGATCAAATATATATTTCTTTGTCTTGTGAGTATTACATTGGTATGGGAATTACAATTTATAAATACAATCCAAGGGAGGTGTGGTATTGCTGCTGGGCTGGTAACTCTAAGGTACATAATTCAAAACTATATTAATGTGTCAAGGAAAGATATACTGTATATGTGGATACATTTGCAATACTTTTCAATTAAGAACACCGGCACGCCATAAAAACACCCTTTTTGTTTTCAGTACGTTTGCATTGTTTTAGCATTCCCAAATTAAAATTATGCATCGAGGTACATCTAGCTCAATAGATGGCGTGATGAAATACGTGAATCTAAGATAATAAGACATTGGCAATGCTGGTTCGAGTAGTTGAACAAGCACAAAGCGAAATGGCAACTACACAAGGAGCTACAAGATTAGGAGATCAAACTCGCGCGAAGCGGTTGCAAAACCAGTAATTAAGAATTAGACCTCCCGAATTCGTCGTGTCCAACGATATGATATGTATTGGCATGTGAAAAAGATAAGGTCATGTGTCATATTGTGACCGCATGTCAAAGTACAGTCGTGGTCATGAAAATAGTCAATCTTGATATAATCTTGATATCATCCATATTAATGACTAATTCCCAGTAATTCTCTCTCAGTGGTCTTAAAAGTATAGACAAATAATTTGCCAGTGTGCTATTATTGTGTCCAAAATCTGTTCACAAGTTCTTGTCCACGACTATGCATCAAGATTTGATTGTCTGACAGGTATGCTCGGTAGGTCCTAACAGGTAGATAAATGTCCATAAACTGAGTTCTGGTAGGCGAGTGTAGTCACAACAATTAATTGTTTTCCTGGTCTAGAGTAATCGCACTGTAATCACGGCGTAATCATAACAGCTGCCGCACATTTAATACCAGCGTGTTATTCAGGCCACAAAGGACACGTGACTACCAGAGCAGGTGGAGGAGGGAGGGACTACTGAAAATACTTACCGGCGTGTACTTCCGCCCCTACGTCACTCAGCCGTAGTCGCTAACACTTAAAATAACTGGACCTATACGAGACAGCCTAGTTAAGGGGTTAGTGTCTGGTTTTTTGGTTTATTAATCCATGTATTCATATATTTTTTAGTTTCCTCTTTTAGACCTCCATCAAGCTTAGAAAAACACCCCCTATATCCCCCTTCAAGATTAATTTGTACATTTTTCGGTAGAAAAATGTTCCGGCCGAAGGCCGGTTACTCTAAAAATATTACAGGCTCGCTGTCGCTAGCTAGGAAAAACCTAAATGGTACGAAAGGTCTTAAAATTGTCAACGAAATGGGTCGAAAGGTCTCAAAATCGCCAAAGTAACGGAACAAACGTCTTAAAATCCTAAAACTATTATGCTAAATATGAGGGAGAAGGGGGTCCAGAAAAAACAGAGCACTACCCCCTTAAAATAGCAGGACCTACGAGTCATAGGTATAGGCCTATAGTTCATACTGCCTATTTGGTTACTGCTCAAGAAGGCTAACCAATAATTAGTTTGGAACGGTAACATTGATATATGTACAGTATATACTGTATATATATATATTGCCTGACGCCGTGATCCCCGAAGGGGTGGCCAATATATATATATATATATATATATATATACTGTATAATTATATAGTATATATCATGATAACATAATTGTTTTGTAGTAACTAAAATAGTGTAATATAGTGTAGCATAGTGTAGTGTAGTATTGCTTACTATAGTGTAGCATAGTATGGTGTAATATAGTGAAGTATAGCATAGTGTAATATAGTGAAGTATAGTGTATTGTAATATAGTGTATTGTAATATAGTGTAGTATAGTGTAGCATAGTATGGTGTAATATAGTGAAGTATAGCATAGTGTAATATAGTGAAGTATAGTGTATTGTAATATAGTGTAGTATAGTGTAGTGTAGTGTAGCATAGTATGGTGTAATATAGTGAAGTATAGTGTATTGTAATATAGTGTAGTGTAGTGTAGCATAGTATGGTGTAATATAGTGAAGTATAGCATAGTGTAATATAGTGAAGTATAGTGTAGTGTAATATAGTGTAGTGTAGTGTTGTTATCATAGTGTAGTATAGTATAGTGTAATATAGTGAAGTATAGTGTATTGTAATATAGTGTATTGTAATATAGTGTAGTGTTGTTTATCATAGTATAATATAGTGAAGCATAGTGTAGTATAATATAATGTAGTGTAGTATTGTTTAGCATAGTATAGTGTAATATAGTGAAACATAGTGCAGTGTAATATAGTGAGTGCTTTGTTTATCATAGTGTAGCATAGTATAGTGTAATATAGTGTAATATAGTGTAGTGCTTTGTTTATCATAGTGTAACATAGTATAGTGTAATATAGTGTAATATAGTGTAGTGCTTTTTTTATCATAGTATAGTGTAATATAGTGTAGTGCTTTGTTTATCATAGTATAGCATAGTATAGTGTAATATAGTGTAATATAGTGTAGTGCTTTGTTTATCATAGTGTAGCATAGTATAGTGTAATATAGTGTAATATAGTGTAGTGCTTTGTTTATCATAGTGTAGCATAGTATAGTGTAATATAGTGTAGTGCTTTGTTTATCATAGTGTAATATAGTGTAGTGCTTTGTTTATCATAGTGTAGCATAGTATAGTGTAATATAGTGTAATATAGTGTAATATAGTGTAGTGCATTGTTTATCATAGTGTAGCATAGTATAGTGTAATATAGTGTAGTACATTGTTTATCATAGTGTAACATAGTATAGTGTAATATAGTGTAATATAGTGTAGTGCATTGTTTATCATAGTGTAGCATAGTATAGTGTAATATAGTGTAATATAGTGTAGTGCTTTGTTTATCATAGTGTAGCATAGTATAGTGTAATATAGTGTAGTGCTTTGTTTATCATAGTGTAACATACCATTTTGCAAATGCGATTGAACAATTAATCAAATGCTTTCAACATTCGAGTTAAAGAATGACAGTCTTCTATTTGCTTACAAATATCTTCCAAATCCATTCAACAGTCAGACATTTGAAATTGACAGTTTGCAAAATGTTTCAACAGCCACGTATCTCTAATTGATTTCAACAGTCTCCAAAACTGTTATACAATGTGAGTGAAACAATCATCATTCGAAAGATTTTATTTGACAATCATCAAAATTAGTAATACGCATGAATATCTATTGTCTGAGTACATTTACTTAAATATATCGATAAAATGATAATTGTTTTAAACAAACATAAGTTATATCATTTTAATGTCACTATAGTACGTACAGTACGTAATCTTATACTGTATGTACTGTACGTACTATAGTGACATTAAAATTATATAACTTATGTTTGTTTAAAACAATTATCATTTTATCGATATATTTAAGTAAATGTACTCAGACAATAGATATTCATGCGTATTACTAATTTTGATGATTGTCAAATAAAATCTTTCGAATGATGATTGTTTCACTCACATTGTATAAGTTTTGGAGACTGTTGAAATCAATTAGAGATACGTGGCTGTTGAAACATTTTGCAAACTGTCAATTTCAAATGTCTGACTGTTGAATGGATTTGGAAGATAGTTGTAAGCAAATAGAAGACGGTCATTCTTTAACTCGAATGTTGAAAGCATTTGATTAATTGTTCAATCGCATTTGCAAAATGGTGTAGTATAGTGTAATATTGTGAAGTATAGTATAGTGTAATATAGTGTAGCATAGTGTAGTGTATTGTTTATAGTAGTGTAGCATAGTATAGTGTAATATAGTGAAGCATGGTGTAGGTTAGTGTAGTGAAGTATAATGAAGTATGTGTAGATATAGTGTAATAGTGTGTAGTAGTGTAGTGTATTGTTTATGTAGTAGCATGTATAGTGTAAATGTTAAGTAGTAGTTGTAGGTTAGTGTATGTAGAAGTATATAATGTAGTATAGTATAGTGTAATATAGTGTAGCATAGTGTAGTGTATTGTTTATAGTAGTGTAGCATAGTATAGTGTAATATAGTGAAGTATGGTGTAGGTTAGTGTAGTGTAGTGAAGTATAATGTAGCATAGTATAGTGTAATATAGTGAAGCATAGTGTAGTGTAGTGTAAAATAGTATAGTGTAATATAGTGAAGTAGAGTGTAGTATAGTGTAGCAGATGTCACAAGTTGTCAACAGGTGGCTGGCTCTCAAACCGTTGTTCTCAATGACTTCTTTATAGACTTTCGACAGGCTTCACCACTAGACACACTCCGGAGATCATGTACATAATTATTATATTGAAGATACATAGCACTGTCGATATACCTCTCTCTCTCTCTCTCTCTCTCTCTCTCTCTCTCTCTCTCTCTCTCTCTCTCTCTCTCTCTCTCTCTCTCTCTCTCTCTCTCTCTCTCAGTACAGTAGAGACATTGGCAAGGCAATAAGGAAAAGGAATCAACTCCACAAACTTGTAAAAAATAACACAAACACTGAAGTAATTAAAAACTTGTACAAAAATAGTAGAAGGGAAGTGAAAAAAATAATTAGGGCGAACAAACAAAATTACGAAATGACTATTGCCAGAGAAAGTGCCACAAACCCCAAAAAAATTCTACAGTTACGTAAATAAAAATAAACAGATCAAAAGCGGAATCGGACCGCTAATAGAAGATGGCCAGACAATAACAGGTGACACAAACACGGCAAATCTGCTCAACAAATATTTTGGCTCAGTTTTCACAGAAGAAATTATCGATCATACCCTTGAAAATAACACCTCAACTCATGTGATAGGAGATTTCACCATCAGTGTTAGCGAAGTACAAAGCAAATTGAGTAATTTAAATGTAAATAAGACCCCGGGACCCGACATGCTCCACCCGAAAATAATTAAGAATGTTAAGGACGAAATAGCAAAACCCCTGACACAACTATTTAACTTATCATTACTACAGGGGATTGAACCGAGTGATTGGAAAGATGCGAACATTACGCCGATATACAAGAAGGGTAGCAAGGCCAAAGCGAGTAATTACAGACCAATTAGTCTAACTTCAATTGTAGGAAAAATCATGGAAAAAATCCTTAGAGATAAGATAGTAGATTACCTCGAATCAAACAACCTAATCAAAAATAGTCAACACGGCTTTAGATCAAATAAGTCATGCCTAACAAATTTTGATTGAATTTTATAACAAACTATTCACATATAACGACATGACGAAAATCACTAGATATAATCTTCTTGGACTTTCAAAAAGCTTTCGACAAGGTGCCTCACCGAAAACTATTGGCTAAACTGGAGAGGATAGGTATCAAAGGTGAAATTCATTCTTGGATAAAAAATGTGCTTACAGACAGAAGACAGAGAGTGGTGATAAATGGAGTGGAATCGGAGTGGGAGCCTGTCACTAGTGGAGTTCCACAGGGTTCAGTCCTTGGACCGGTCCTGTTTCTCATTTACATTAACGATATTGATGTAGGGGTAAACAACACCATTTCCAAATTCGCCGACGATACAAAAATAGGAAATACAGTCCGAACGAAGATGATAGAAATGCGTTGCAATCTGATTTAAACAAGATATCAGAGTGGTCGAAAAAATGGCAGATGCCCTTCAATGTCGATAAATGTCAGGTGCTGCAGGTTGGTAGCAGAAATATGAAATACAAATACGAAATGAATGGCAAACAAATAAAAACCGCAACGGTAGTAAAAGACCTAGGGGTACTAATATCTGAAAACCTAAAAACTTCCGACCAATGTATAGCAGCTGCAAATAAGGCAAACATAGCATTGGGCTTTATTAAACGAAAATTTACATATAAACATGAAAACGTAATAGTGCCACTGTTCAAAAGTATGGTGAGGCCCCACCTTGAATATGGTGTGCAGTTCTGGTCACCTTATCTGATCAAGGACATTGTAAGACTCGAGTCAGTACAGCGTAGAGCGACGAAGATGATACCCTCATTAAGAAATAAACCATATGAAGAAAGACTTAAACGATTGAACCTGTTCTCATTAAAAAAGAGGAGGTTGAGGGGTCAGCTTATTGAGTGCTTTAAGATACTAAAAGGTTTCGACAAAGTCGATGTAAATGCACTATTCACATTAAACAATAATAATCAAACTCGCGGAAATGGAATGAAATTAAAAACCAAAAAGGCAAACCTAGATGTCACAAAGAGTTTCTTCACCTACAGTGTGGCGACAGAGTGGAATAAACTACCAGCGAGAGTGGTGGAGAGCGACACAATAAACGCTTTCAAGGGAAGGCTTGACCTCTATCTGCAGAGGGCTGGGGTGATATGAAAAAAAAAAAAAAAAAAAAAAATGTATATATGTGTATGTGCGTGCACTGTACAGTATGTATATATATACTGTATATATATGTATGTATGTGTGTATGTATGTATGTATATGTGTGTGTGTGTGTGTATGTGTGTATATGTATGTACCGGTGTATATATATATATATATATATATATATATATAGTTTGTAAGGCCAGACTGCCTAGTAAGGACCTTGAGGTCTGTGTGGTCTGTGTATCATGTAGCTCTATCTATGTATCTCTCTCTCTCTCTCTCTCTCTCTCTCTCTCTCTCTCTCTCTCTCTCTCTCTCTCTCTCTCTCTCTCTCTCTCTCTCTCTCTCTCTCTCTCTCTCTCTCTCTCTCTCTCCACAGAAAAATTGGTATGGAGTAGGCAGTAATTATCACCGTTATTATTTGTTCAGCTGAAGAGAGCGTTAGAAAAGAAAACAAAAATAATACACAAATAAAAATAATAAACATCACTAAATATGTACATACTACTAAGGGTGATGGGTTGGATGATTCCAATTAACCCCAAAATTTACATGCTGCTAAGGCGAAGGGTTGCATGATATTTTTTGTTGTTGTTTTGTTTTTTTCCCAATCTTTCCTGTAAATTCCTTCTGGGGATTTCGAAGCCCAGCAAGGTTAATCACTTCCAACTTTTTCATGTACGGCAATTGCCGGAGGGAACGGAGGGTGGGGAGAGAGCCTTGTTCTTTTCTATCCTTTCCTTCAACTTTCCTTTTCTATCGGATATGCCATCTCTACTAGAATTAAGTCCTGACCACCTCGTTTGGATCGTAAGGTCTGTGTGGCCAGTGTATCTATGTAAATCTATGTAAATCTCTCTCACACGCAATCATCAACCCACACATATCAATCATAAACACAGAACAAAAGACACGACGGAAACTCGCACAGACAAACATGCATTACATAAATATAAATACAACTTAACCCTCGAATTCTTACAGGCCCTTCTTAAGTTTGTCCAGGGCTGTACTTCCCCCACTTCCCCTGCGTTTGGTGTCGTATTGTGCTTCCCCCCCCCCCCCTCTCCCCTTTTTTTTCTCCTCACCAATCTCTCTGTGTACACATCAAACTCGTCACACTTGCCTCGGCTAGTTTTTAACCCGGATACCTCGCACTACATAAAGGAGCGATGGAGACGATACGTGACCGGGAATTATAATTAGTTGGCTCTCGGTAAATGTTTGATAATTAAGTCCAGGTGGCATGGCAAAGTAAATCATTTGGATGTGTACGAAACGCAGTAATTGCATAATATATATATAATTTTGTATTTTATATCTAATATAGAGCTGTTTCTAAGCATTAGCTACCTTTATGTATGGTTAAAAAACTGCACGCACACACACACACACACACACACACACACACACACACACACACACACACACACACACACACACACACACACATAGTGTCAGACTTATGGTTTTGAAAAGGATATATTATCAAATATTCATCATAATATACCCTTACAGAAGCATATACAGTCGGTAATCCATTTCATATGAGGGTATAAAGGTAAATCATTCTTAAGGGGGAGGTACTTGCTTTTTTGGACCATCTTCTCCCTCATGTTTAGACCCATTAGTTTTGCAATTTTAAGACGTTCGTTCACTATTTTGGCGATTTTGAGACAAATTGCCCCATTACTTTGTCAATATTAAGACCTTTCGTGCCGTTTAGTCAACATTCTATGATCAAAAAAATTCTGGCAACATTTCTGGAATATTTTGCACTGGTATCGGAATCTAGACTGGTGATATATGAAGTCTAGGCAAAAGATATATATTTAATGTTGACCTCATAAGTTGCCCGGCCAGTGTTGAGGATTAATGTTGAGGGGAAAAGGCGCTCGTGTGAAACTGGCTTAAAGCTTTGTGTGTATTATCAAAACCTGCTTAACGTGATAAGAAACATAAATACATCAACTTCTGACTGCTGCCTACGTTTCTTACGGAAGAGTGGGAGGAGCGTTTGCAAGCACTATTCAATATCAGAAGAAGCTGTAGAAAAACAAACTTTGCCGATTATACAAGAGCGCTTTTCCCCACAAATTTGATCTTTCAGCCACTAGAAAGAAAAAAAAAACTATATAATATTTTCTTGTCTAAATTATTGCCAGATGTTGCCAAAAAGGTAAGGATCAAAAGTTGCCAAAATTGATTACAATACCGGCGACGCATTTTATATATGATTTCAGCTACATATAGACGATTTTATGAAGCTTAGGAAGGATATATGGTAGGTAAAAGGATTGATTGCTATAGTCTGTAGCGTTTTTTATTTGGTAGACGTCCTCCCTAACCTGAATAAAATCGTCTCATGGTGTCCAGAATATGATGAAAATATGTCACCGGAATTGAATGGGTAAAAAGATGCTGGAATAGAGTTACGGATTATAAGATGTTGGAATAGAGTTACGGATTATAAGATGTTGGAATAGAGTTACGGATTATAAGATGTTGGAATGTAGTTACGGATTAAATTATGTTGGAATAGAGTTACGGATTATAAGATGTTGGAATAGAGTTACGGAGTAAAAGATGTTGGAATAGAGTTACGGATTATAAGATGTTGGAATAGAGTTACGGATTATAAGATGTTGGAATGTAGTTACGGATTAAATTATGTTGGAATAGAGTTACGGATTATAAGATGTTGGAATAGAGTTACGGATTATAAGATGTTGGAATAGAGTTACGGATTATAAGATGTTGGAATAGAGTTATGTTGGAATAGAGTTACGGATTATAAGATGTTGGAATAGAGTTACGGATTATAAGATGTTGGAATAGAGTACGGATTATAAGATGTTGGAATGTAGTTACGGATTAAATTATGTTGGAATAGAGTTACGGATTATAAGATGTTGGAATAGAGTTACGGATTATAAGATGTTGGAATGTAGTTACGGATTAAATTATGTTGGAATAAAGTTACGGATTATAAGATGTTGGAATAGAGTTACGGATTATAAGATGTTGGAATAGAGTTACGGATTATAAGATGTTGGAATGTAGTTACGGATTAAATTATGTTGGAATAGAGTTACGGATTATAAGATGTTGGAATAGAGTTACGGATTATAAGATGTTGGAATAGAGTTACGGATTATAAGATGTTGGAATAGAGTTACGGATTATAAGATGTTGGAATGTAGTTACGGATTAAATTATGTTGGAATAGAGTTACGGATTAAAAGATGTTGGAATAGAGTTACGGATTATAAGATGTTGGAATGTAGTTACGGATTAAATTATGTTGGAATAGAGTTACGGATTATAAGATGTTGGAATAGAGTTACGGAGTAAAAGATTCCGAAATAGTGTTACGGATTAAAAGATGTTGGAATAGAGTTACGGATTATAAGATGTTGGAATAGAGTTACGGATTAAAAGATAACGGAATAGAGTCACGGATTAAAAGATGCCGGAAGAGAGGTGCGAATTAAAAGATAACGGAATAGAGTTACGGATTAAAAGATGCCGGAATAGAGGTACGAATTAAAAGATGCCGGAATAGAGTGACGGATTAAAAGATGCTTGAATAGAGTTACAGATTAAAAGATGCCGGATTAGAGATACAGATTAACCCCTTCTGTACCGGCGACGTTTCCTTAATTTCATTCTAGCTATATTTAGACGCTTCTGTGGAAGTTAAGAAGGATTTGCGGCTGTGAAAAGGATTGGTCGAGATAGTTTGAAGCCTTATTATTGCTAGAGGTCCTTCCCAGGCTGAATAAAATTATATATCAGTAACCAGAACGAAAATGAAAAGGACGGCGCCGGTACAGAAGGGGTTAAAAGATGCCAGAAAAAGCCTCCATGTCAATCCGCCTTTGCAGTTCTCATGGTGTAGTGCTGGTGGGAATAACTCACGCCCGGGTGGTAATGGCCTTTGAAAGATTTGCTTGGCGATGAGAAGTTTGAGTGCGAGAGTTTAGAACCTCTTCGTGCACGTTTAATGGTGTGTGTGTGTGTGAGAGAGAGAGAGAGCATGAAAGAGAGAGAGAGAGTGTGTGTGTGTACATTATTTTACTTGACGATGATAAATTTGAGGGAGATTATCTTCGTGTACGATTGATGGTTGAGAGAGAGAGAGAGTGTGTGTGTGTGTAAATTATTTTGCTTGACGATGAGAAATTTAAGTGAGATTATCTTCGTGTACGATTGATGGGTGTGAGAGAGAGAGAGAGAGAGAGAGAGGGGGGGGGGGGTAGAGAGAGAGAGAGGGAGTACAGTACATTTGCTTTACGAAGATAAGTTTGAGTTGGGAACATGTTGCAGGATTAATGGGTGTGGGAGAGTATATGTGGTGGGAGAGGAGCTTTAATGGGTGTGGGAGAGTATAATTATGTGGTGGGAGAGGAACTTTACACGTACCTCGGAATGATTGCTGCACGTTAAGGGGGGTCACCTGATTGTTTTCTCTCTCTCACTCTCTTTCTCTGGCTTGTATCCATTTGGCCCCATTCAGTCTACTGCTTTAAGACGTTTCTCCCCATCCAGGTGTCGATTTATTCCTGGCGAGCGATAGCGAGCCAACATTGTATGGAGAAATCCGGCTTCGCCGGATAATTTTTGTTATCGAAAAATTTGCAAATTAAGCCTACTGACAGAAATGTTATACAAAAATATGCTGGCTCGCAATCGACACCTGGATGGGGATAAACGTCTTAAAACAGTAGGGAGAATGGGGCCGAATGAGTACAACCAAGAGGGAGAGGGAGAGAGAGAAAAACAAAACGAGGTGGGACCCCTTAAAGTCTTCCAGTGGGATCATCGGCTTTCGTATTGCACAGTCGTGGGCAGGAATATCCTTACAATACTTGGAGGAATAATAGTGTTACAATATCAAGGCATATGGACAATTTGATTAAGGCACATACATTGAATGATTAAGTTTCGCTTTTAACCCATTCAGTACTGGTGACATCTATTTCATTATATTCTGGCAACTAGTAGACGATTGTATTCAGCTTAGGAAGGATATCTACCCGTTAAAAGGTTACAGACTATCTCAATTAATCCTTTTAGCTACCATAGATCCTTCCTAAGCTTCATAAAATCGCCTAAATGCAGCTGAAATAAAGACAAACAGACGTCGCTGGTACAGTAGGGGTTTACGCTTACTGTCTCGTTTTTATCATTAGGCGATGTTCAACTATTCATGAGTACAACTGTGCCTATTTATGTAGATATATTTATCCAATGTTGAACTACAAGATCTGAAACGTGTTATCCTGATAATCGTAGTCATTACAATAACTTGATTGAATCACGTTATTGATATTAACCGCTTCAAAACGATGACATTAATTTAACGTTATTCCGGCAAACAATAGATTATTATACTCAGCCCTAGAATGACCTGGCGAAGTTTAAACAAGACAAAAGTAATAGTAATTAACCTTCTTTACGTCCACAGGATCTTTATAAGCCCATAATATACCGCTTAATGTTAGCCAAATACAGTATATACTGTATATCATTATACCGTCTAATTTGAAGAGTTAATTTATCTCTGCAAACATACGAGCTTAAGTTGATATAATGTTTATAAATAGGCACGACTGTAAAGCCCCGAGCACAGTTACCTCCCGTGGCGGTGGCATTGTGTCTGTCACGGAGTGTTATACGCTTACCAGTTACATCAGCTGCTGACTGTAAGGCCGCTACACCACCACCACCACCACCACCCACACCCACACCCACACCCAACACACTAGAATGACTACCTATTGACCCACAAGCATATCAACACCAGACACACACCTAGCATACTCTACATACTATAGTTCATTCGCTGTAAGTAGGCGAGAAATCATTACCTCTAACCTTTGTACTAAAAAACGACAGGAGTAATCAAGCTATTTTTTCTGCCATTTGGGAAGAGTCAGTCAAGGAATAAATGTGGAAATTTATAGCCAATTTGCTCCAGCCCTTTTTGAGTTACAGAGGATAGAGTTCATAATTTATCGCCTACTTACAGCGAATAGACTATACCTATTGACCCACAAGCACATACTACCAGACACACACCTAGCACACTGTACACACTACCTATTGACCCACACAAGCACACCTTCTATACCACCACTATCACACAGCATTCACTATCACCACCCACAGCTAACACACCATGCACACTATCTATTGACCCACAAGCACACCAACACCAGACACTCACCTAGCACACTACCCATTTACCCACATACACCACTACCACAGTATTCATTACTTATTGCCCACAAACATCGACACTTAAATTGCACGAAAGGTCTTAAAATTGACGGAAATGGGTCGAAAGTTCTTAAAATCGCCAAACTAATGGGGCGACTGTCTTAAAATCTCAAAAGCAATGGGGATAAACATGAGGGAGAAAGGGGTCCAGAAAAAATCCCTCGAGTCGATATCTCCCCTTAAAACACAACACACACTAACTATTGACCCCAAAACACCACCACTTACCGTACAGCATACTCTTTGTTTACCTACAGTACAAGCGCAGCCGTTCTAGCACTACTACACAGCTGGTTACCAACAAATACCCATGTAACAATCATTAGCTCTTGACTCATAACCACTGTCATCACTTACTAACATCACCACCGCACCAAACGAGAACACACTGCTACCTCCACCAAGAGTGAACCAATTGTCCCAGTCTTTATTCTATTCAATAAGTAAGCATTGGAACTCTCTCCCCCATCTAGCTTCCCTTTATCCTATGCCTTAAACTACTTCAAACTCCGTGTGTCCAGACATTTTGACTCGAACGTAACTTAATTATGGCTCTCTATCACTCTTTCAACTTTGAGGGAGACACTCGTTACAGGCACCTTTGCATTTTGTCTCCTTCATACACATAGGAAAGACAGAACAAATACTAACTCATGAATATCTACCTATAGGCCCACGAGCACCCCTATATCCAACTATCGCCACCCTAATCAAACCCATAACCACCACCATTACTATAAATTATACTCGACACTTGACCCGCAGGCCACAACCACCTCCACAACCTAACACACAGACCTAATGACCCACAAATACCACTACCACTTTTCCTACCACCCAACACTCATTAAACGTATTGACCCACAAATATCACCACTACCACCACCACCTAACACTCAACACGCACTAAACTTAATGACCTTCAAACACCACCACTACTACTACTATCACCTAACACTAAACCTGATGACCCACAAACACCACCACTACCACTATTACTATTACTACTACCTAACACTCAACACTCACTAAAACTATTGACCCACAAACACCACTACTATTACTACTACTACCACCACCACCACCTAACACTCAACACTCACTAAAACTATTGACCCACAAACACCACTACTACTACTACTACTACTACTACTACTACTACTACTACTACTACTACTACCACCACCTAACACTAAACCTATTGATCCACAAACACCACTACTACTACTACTACTACTACTACTACTACTACTACTACTACTTATACTACCACCATCCACCTCTCTCTCCTTTGTACTTTGTACTCCTACTAACCAATATTCACTTCAACCATCATCACCACCTATCACCACCAACACTACCCCCAACACTTACTACCACTACAACCACTACCACTACAAGCACTACCACCACCCACCAACCATCACGATTACCACCACCACCCACAAACCCACCCGCCACCAACCATATATCTATCACTATCTCTTGACCCACACACACTGGCGCTATTTGTGGCGACAAGTTTCTCTTTACGGCCTATATTTGAATTATTTTATTACTTGCAGTACTAGGCAGAATAAAAATGATAAGTCAGTTTCGTCTACAGAGACAAGTAACATTGTATTGATATTAATATTGTACGTACTGTATACATTATGGAAACATGGTACAATTTCACTAATATATAACTATCTATAATAAGCCCACTATAACTGATACTTATAGAATAACTATTAACCTACAACCACTAATGGGGGACTCTCAAAACTTTCAAAATCAACAGATGTCACCCTCAAGATAATAGCAAGCATGCTAACAGGCATGTACAGTATATATATTGTACATCCACAAGTCTAATAGCATTAGAGCTTTTTGAGAAGCCCATAATTACGGAAGACAGCATCCAACCCCTACAGGCATTGGGACCTGTAGAGATTACTTTTAGCAGTTACAATAGATGGGTTAGTCAATGGTCCAGGGAACAAATCCTTCCCATCAAAGAGGGATTTTAGGTACAATTATAATCGTATTGTTATGGAGACGTTATTTCGTTATAATTAATTTGGTCATTAAGTTCTCATATATAATAATAGCCATATGTTGAAAGATTATGCTAAAGTTGTGATTCCCTTAGATGGGATCGATTCGTGTGGTCTGTGGATATGGTCCATCGATTAAAGATGAAGTTGTAGGGTGGGGATGTCGACCTCTATAATATGTTCGCACTCGAATTCAATATAATTTTGTCTTATGGATGCATAGTGCTAGAACTAACAAACATAAAAAAAAAAAAAAAAAAAAAAATTTGTATCAGATAATATGTCGTATCAGAAGTGTCATCTGGCAGTTCAGGATTGGAAAGTCTCCCATTACAGTCTCAACCACTTTTGATGGCCTACAATGTGCAGTACCGGTATGTGTTGTATATAGGCTACTGTAGAGTTTCTAGTGACCCACAAAAGCCTATATTTATGACCATAAGGCTATGTGTGTCTTTATTGGCATAGCACCTCTACCTCCATGTATAGTTTATTCATTATAATCAGGCCAGAAATCATTACCACTATGCTCTATAACTCAAAAGGGACTAGAGGACTCGAGCTAATATTTATATTATTTGGGAAGATTCAGCCAGGGAATAGGTGTGGAAATTTAAGCCCAAATGGCCTGCTATCCCTTTTTGAGTATAAAGCTTAGGGGTCAAGATTTCTGGCCTACTTATATTGAATAGACTATAGCATATCTTGCTACCCAATTTATACACGATCAGAATACAGGAAACATACATGAGTGGATACAAATAGATATTAAACCCTTTCAAGCACGATGACATAATGTTGGATATATTTGGAATACTATTAGACGATTTTCTTTAGCTTATAGTATACCTCTAGGACAGAAAAGTGCACAGAATATCTCAATAAACCATCTATAAATGACAAGTCCTTCATATACCGTATAAATCCAAGGTTATCCAGCATAAAAATTAAAATGGCGATATCGTGTTGAAGAGGTTAAACTAAATTAATGAGTCATGTATTGCCTTTGAGCTAAGAACCTGTTATCTGGGCACAACTGGAAATATAGCAGTGAAGTTACCAAATATAGAAAGTACTCTCTCTCTCTACTTCCTTCCTTCTTTCCTTGCGTGCGTGCGTGCTTGTTTGCTTGCTTCCTTCCTTCCTTCCTTCCTTCGTCCCTTTCTTTCCTTCCCTCCTTGCTTGCATGCGTGCTTCCTTCCTCCCTCCCTCCCTCCCTCCCGTTCTTTCTTCCTTCCTTCCTTCCTTCCTTCCTTCCTTCCTTCCTTCCTTCCTTCCTCTCCTTCCTCCCTGGTCCATCAATCCTGGCGTGGTGACAGTAATGTGTTATTCTCACCCCCGCGGTACGTCAAGTCCTGCAGTCACGGCTAAAGGATACTTTGGCAATATTTCACGGTGAGGGCAACGCAACTCATGATGGGAACTCAATGCTGTCCAATTTTGGTGTCCTTATTACAGAATGGACATAGATTCATTGGAGAGAGTACAGCGTAGAATGACAAAAATGATCCATAATATTAGAAATCTTTCGTATGAAGAAAGGTTGAAGAAATTAGGTTTACATTCGTTAGAGAGACGCAGAGTTAGAAGGGATATGATAGAGGTGTTCAAGTGGGTTAGTGGGATTAACAAAGGGGACATGACAAATGTACTAAAGCTCAGTGATAGCGAAAGAACTCGTACCAATGGTTTCAAATTAGATAAATTTCGTTTCAGAAAAGATATAGGCAAATATTGGTTTGGTAACAGAGTTGTAGATGGGTGGAATAGACTACCAAGTGCTATAGTGGGGTCTAAAACGGTAGGGAGCTTTAAGATAAAATTGGATAAGCATCTGGACGAGAAGGGTTGGGTGTGAAGGGGGATCAGCCGGGTTGGGCCAATCAGCACTCTGCATACCCCCATAATCCTGCGTTAATCTCTAACCGTTTTGGTAAGATGATCCTCAGGGTATTAGAGTGTTGAGCCTATAATTGGGCTTTGTAATTGAACTGGGGTTGTGTGGGACACACAATTGGCCTTGCTTAGGCCAATCGGCTTTCTGCAGACTCCCATTTTCTTATGTTCTTATGTTCTAATGGTCAAACCCATATATATATATATATATATATATATATATATATATATATATATATATAATTATATATATATATAATGTATTATAGATCTCTGAAGTACACATGTTAGTGAAAAAAGTATCAATCCATAGTATATGTATAATCATTATAGTTTTTGTGTGCCGTTTGTTTTATCCAGGAAATGTGACTGTATTGTATTACAATAATATGAAAAGAGGCATCGTTGCTACTGAATCGGTGAAGACCGCCTGGATGGTCTCACTCAACTTCCGCTCTACATTCCCACATGGCCTGGTACAGTCGGCCAAATAAGTCGTGTAACCGCTGCCATTACGTTTTACTCGCTGTATGCTGTATGTTGAATAGGGTGTGTAAAGATAGGAGCATGTTTGTATATCTCACTCGAAACGATCAACGAATTGTTGATACCAATTATTGATCGAAATATACTTGGTGTCGCGGTGTCACTTATTTGGCTAACTGTACATCATCAGGCGGCTGCACACGCTTAGTTAAAACAGTAGGCTGAATGGAGTCAAATGAATACAACCAAGAAAGAGCAAAAAGCAGGTCACCCCCCTTAACAGGCCGAACAGAGCGTGAATACTAGCCATTACCTCTCCATTCCCGTTTACCAACTCATTGCCATCATCGGAAATTCCATACTCTTCAACAAAAACGCAAGAGAGAGGATGGCCAAGATCTTATTTTAGTGCATAATTAAACATTGATCAATTATAGGGCTGATCAGGCTGAATTACCATCTACTTTAACATTCATCGTTGTGGTATATGCGTTGATAAATCTGAACACTGACCCTAGACAGCATAGTTCATTGCAACTGTATTTATTTGACCAACAAGACATATAGCTACTACATATTTTGACTGTCATTGAATTATTATCTACTGGAGGGACCTGTTGGATTGGAAGGGTTAAGGGGAGATTTCCACTTGAGGGATTTTTTTCTTGACTCCTTTCTCCTTTATGTCTAGCCCCATTGCTTTTGAGATTTTAAGACGTTCGCCCCATTATTTTGACGATTTTAAGAACTTTCGACCCATTTCTGTCAATTTTAAGACCTTTCGTGCCATTTAGGTGTCGATTTTATCCTGGCGAGCGATAGCGAGCCTGTAATATAAGAGGAACCGGCTTTCAGCCGGGACATTTTTCTACCGAAAAATGTACAAATTTATCTTGAAAGAGGGTCAAGGGGGTGAAGTTTTAAGATTGCTGGAGGAGTAGAAAACACACTAGAAACCTCCCCTTAATATAGAGCATGAATACCTCTCTGATTATTAAGCATTTTTCATCAACTCCACAAAATCGTCTAATGTCAGCTGTAATCATAGTAGTGTAATACCATCGTAATCAGAATGGGTTTATTGGAGGACAGTGCAACAAAGACTTCATTATTACTCTCGAAAAAAAAAAAAAAAAAAAAAAGAGATATATACATGTTAATTTGATTTGCCTCAGGGCTTAGATAGAGACAAGGTACTACATACAGGAGGTGAAGCAATACTCCGTAGTTGTGGTGATAGAGTCAAGGTACTACTACAGGAGGTGAAGCAATACTCCATAGTTGTGGTGATAGAGTCAAGGTACTACATACAGGAGGTGAAGCAATACTCCGTAGTTGTGGTGATAGAGTCAAGGTACTACATACAGGAGGTGAAGCAATACTCCGTAGTTGTGGTGATAGAGTCAAGGTACTACATACAGGAGGTGAAGCAATACTCCGTAGTTGTGGTGATAGTGATATGGTTTATTAAGTTGTTAAGGGGGGTGACCTGCTATTTTTCTCTTGTTTTTCTCTTTCTCTGGGTTGTATCCATTCTGCCCCATTCATCCTACTGTTTTAAGATTGTTATCCCCATCCATGTGTCGATATTTTCCTGGCGAGCGATAGCGAACCAACATTGTATCAAGAAATCCGGCTTCGCCGGAGAAATTTTTCTATCGAAAAATGTACAAATTTAGCCTGCTGTCAAAAACATTTTAAAACAATATGCTGGCTCGCTACCGCACGCCAAGAAAAAATCGACACCTGGATGGGGAAGAAAGTCTTAAAACAGTAGGCTGAATGAGGCAGAATAGATACAAGCCAGAGCAAGAGAGAAACAGAGAGAAAAATAGCAGGTCACCCCCCTTAATTATTGTTGAGAGCTAGTGGTGTTAACAAGAGAGTTTCCATCTCACAAACTCAATTAACTCAGGTAGGATTCCATCATCTGCTGCACTAGTAACTCTTCTACCTGGTTCCTACACAACACAGGCCAACCTTCGCCGGACCAATGTACAGTGTACACTTGAACCTCTCAGCCAACAAATATCCCTTTTGCACTTGGTGGTTCTTTAGCTTGAAAGAGAGAGAGAAAGAGTGTGTGAGTGTGTGTGCGTGTGTGTGTGAGTCAGAGTCAGAATCAGAAGAGAAAAAAAAATAATGACCGACCTCGGCATAAAATTCTTGCGCGTGGCCGTATAACTAGGATGTTCCTCAGTACAAATAGGTGCGTTCACAGGTTATTTAGACTGTGGGTGTGTGGGTGGAGACAGGTGTAATGAGAGGTAACAGTCGGGTAATTGCGGGGAATAAGTTAACAAGAGTGTCACGTATTGCCACTCCCTCGGGGGGAAACAACATCGCATTACTGAGACACACTCGCGGTTCTGATTGTACATATACTGTTATGCTTGTGGACGTGGAAGTGGTCGGGCGTGTCAGGCAAGGGTGAAAATCGGTCCCATAAGAGGTGGCTGTTATCTACGAATATAATCTGTGAATCATTTCAAGTATACAAAGGATATACAAAGGAAATCAAGCAACAACAGATCTAGTGACCCCTCTAGGCTGCTTGTCCTCCAAAACACTGTGGATCAAGTGTCCAAACAGTGGTTTAGTGTGGGTAAGGGAAAATTGAGAAGGGAACTACTGCCCTGGAACTAATTTCCGTGGCAGGATTAGAAAGTTAGTAGGGAACAGATGGGTTAGTAACATAACACAGTTATAAGTGATCTTTCATATATCTGGGAAAAAGAGAGTAACGTCTTAGTAATATACTGTATACAGGTATATACGCAATAATCCTTGATGAATCTGAGGGGGGAATACAATAAAGTTATTCATTTACAAACGCAGTCAGTCGCGGGTTTGATGTGGAGATGTTATAACCCAGGCCAATGAGTTCTTGTTTAATTATATATCCGTTTATTGGAGGTTATGCAAAGAGTTTGACCCCCTTGGATGGTACCGATTCCTGTGGTTTCGTGATGTGGCTATTCGACTACAAATCAAATAGTCCGTTCATTCTAGGTTGGGCAGAAATCGTAACCCCTAACCTCTGTAACTTAAAAAGGGCTAGAGCAAATGAGCTGTCGATGTATACACCTATTCCCTAGCCAAGTCATTCTATGTGGTAGAAACATTAGCTCGATTACTCTAGTCCTTTTTGAGTTTACAGAGGTTAGAATTTACAATTTCTGCCCAACCTAGAATGAACAGAGTATAGTCATGTGGCCCAAGCAAAGCGAAGAAGGGCTAAGGACTATCCAAGCATGCGTTGTAAGCAAGGAGAGAGAGAGAGAGATCTTGGGTAGTGTGATTGGATAGAGAGTGATCATGGATAGTGTTAGTGGAAAGAACATTTATGTGTGTGATGTGGGTGGATAAGCAATGATGTGGACAGGCTTAAGTTAGTAATTGTAGGTGTTTCAGGTAGATGGTGAATGATCTTGGGTGGAATGGGTGGAAATCGTAAGCTATGTCGCACGTGGACCCATTGGTTAAGTTAGGTTATGTAATTTTTTGTTATATTAAGTTAGGTATCTTTGATTAGGTTAGTTTTGGTTATTTTACGTTAAGGTATTTTTGGTTAGGTTATTTTTGTTAGGTTAAGTTAGTTTATTTTGTATTATACTAGGTTAAGTTATTTTTGGTTAGTTTAGCTTAGCCAAAAACGTGAGATGGCGCAGCAGAGTCACTGATTTCGCAAGTTCCCGATATGGCCTGACCGAGGCGCCTCCTTGGCCCATAGCGTCCACCACGTACGTCTACTGAATTGCAATGCACCACGGCAAAGCAAGGAGGAAAAACAGTAATTTTATTCGTGTAGCCTAGATTTACACAACCGACTCTTATTTTCAACCCCAACAATGCCTGTCCGTTCAGTGAAACTTTTCTGTTCACCCTTTCAGCATATCACGACGCTGTCTTTCATTACATTCAGGCTATTCTAAAACTATTTTATTTAGTTTAGAGGGTCTGTTTGAGTTGAAATTGTAAATAGAATAAATTTTAAGATCTTGCTTTGCGAAATAGATCTAAATTACCAAAGTTTTAAATTGAGTCAATATTATAACCATTCAGTTTAGAAATGCAATTTATGGTGTTTAGTAATTATAGTAAGATTGACTAGAATTTTCCTATTATCATTAATAAATAAATAGAACACTGGTTCACTCATATCAGATTATTTTCTTTAATCATTTTTGGGATCTGCAAAATTGTCTTAAACACCAATTTGGCAGTGATCCATAAATATATGTTAATACATTTTTTTTGTTAATAGAACTCAAGTCTAGTTAAGTCAGCCTATCACTAAAGTCCTGGATCTGCAGTAGTTAACCCAAAGCCTTACCCTCCATCCCAGCCCCACCGCCAGACCAACAACCAAATCCCGTTAGGCCAAGTAACTGCAAGTAAATGTTACGCTGGAGTAACTGGCTGGTCGGAGGGACAACACAGTGAGTAACCAGTGCTCGGTAATAGTGACTACATGCATACTACCTGCTTGTACAGTCGGCCAAATAAGTTATTTCGCGGCACCAAGTTATATATAACGATCAATAATTGGTATCAGCACTATCTAAGGTTTAAATCATCGTTCCGAGTGACATATACAAACATGTTCCTATCTCTACACACCCAATTCAACATCTGACAGACATTAATACAGCACAGAGCGAGCCAAACGCAATGACAACGGTGACACGACTTATTTGGCCAACTATACAATACCGGTACCTACTGATGGTTACTGATGGTTACTTCCTATCAGTGCTCTGTATAAACCTGGTGGGTTGGTGAAAACAAATATGATATTATGGTTAGAGTGTTTAAAATCTGTATGTGGTAACCCAGGTTCGAATCCAGGTGGATCACATGCTTGCTTTCATTTATTTATTTGGGAGGTGTTTGGTGTTGGAGTGAAATTAATAAACATCGAATTTTACCAGTATATATCAACAATATACCAATCATATTTTATATTCATTGTTTATGTCTCTTTAGCTACCTGAAATACATTATTTGGAATTATTCGAATGAATCTTTAGAATTTGATGAAACAGCTAGGCCTAGTAGTCCTTTCTAAGCTGAGTGGAATGTGTGACAGATTCATTGTATCTTAATTTTCGTAATTTAAATTTTAGCCAGAATAAATTTAAAGAACGCTTCATTGTACTGCATAATGAAAGGCTTAATTATCGTAATAGTAACAGGCTAATACTCATTAGATAGATAGACTAATACAAACAAAACTAAGCATCCACAATTTGTTATGCTATTGGTATGTAGTAAACGGCTGTGTTATTGACAGAAGCCAAAATAAAGGTACATATTATTCATTGTTAGTTGTGTGTTGTTGTATGTACTGTAGCTTATAAATTACGCAAATGAGAGCATTCGTAATAATTATCTTTATCTTAGTTTATGATATAGTATGACATTGCAATATAAAGATAAATTATTTAATAGCTATTACTGTATATTGAAAATTTAGCAGCTCTCATAAACTTATATTCCATGATTAGTTGGAGCTTCAATATAAAATAACGATCTTGATCCATAATCATGTTTGCAGCTATATATATATATATATATATATATATATATATATATATATATATATATATATATATATATATATATATATTTATATATATATATATATATATATATGTGTGTGTGTGTGTGTATTTATATTTTTCATTATACACAAACATATTTTTCACACAAAACAATTAAGCGTCCAACTTCAATAAACAATTTAGTTACATTATATATTATAACGTTTTGTAATATTGATTAATATAGTATGACTTAAATACTTACATAAATATTAGTACGTACAAAGTAAATCAATATATTATTACATAATTTAATCACGTATGTAAATTTGCCGATGCTGGAATTTCAACGAAAAATACCTTGGTTTAGGACGGTAATTTGCTCTCAACATACAAGTAGACCTGCATTAAACACAAGTAAAGTACATTACTGATATTGCAGAGTAAACCATAAAACATAATTCAATACTCGTACTGTAAAACCCATTATTTGCTATAACTGTGTGTGAGGTTTAGTTTGCTGAGAACCCGCAAAGGATCTTTCTCGGCAACACAACGGGGAATGATTAGGAAAGTTGGAGAATATATATATATATATATATATATATATATATATGAGAGGGCTTCATCTCATAATAGTTTTACAATTAAGTCACCAACATGTTATATGGTACGGAGATAATCACATCAACTGAGAGGCATATATCAGTTTCAATATTATTAAGCTCTTCAATCAGAATACGTATTTTTTTCATTTTATCCTGACTGCTTCCTGACGATTTGATTTAGGTAAGGGTCGGTCTACAGGAATCTTCTCCCTCGTGCTTAACCCCATTAGTTTTCAGATTTTAAGACGTTCAGTCCATTATTTTCACGATTTTAAGACTTTTCACCCCTTTTCTGTGTCAATTTTAAGAACTTTCGTGTCATTTAGGTGTCGATCCTTTCTTGGCGAGCAATAGCGAGCCTGTAATTTAAGAAAAACCGGCCTTCGGCCAGAACATTTTACTACCGAAAAATGTACAAATATAGCTTGAAGGTGGATCCTTGGGTGGGATTTTAAGTTTGATGGAGGTCTAGGAAGGAAACTAGAAAAATAATAAATCAATGAAAATATCGACCTAAAAACGACCCATCTCCCCTTAAAGGAGTTCGTAGTAACGGTGACTGATATATAGGTCAGGATAGTCTTATTCGTGGATCAAGGGACTGGAGTTCTCGAAAAGGGGCTCCAATCCTGATTCTATTCTTGACTTACAGTGTGCTGGCTTAATAATCCAGTAGGGTTGATAGCCTATGAAGTTCTATTTTAGCTAATTAATTAATTCGTGTTGATAGGGACACGATCAGGAGAAAGTTTGGTAACACGTTATTTAAATTTCAATCTTCTAAGTCAGGTCAGGTGAAGGTATTGAGGGATAAGCTTTACAACGGCACCTCGTAGCTAATTTCTACTTTCCTATTTTCTGAGAGGGTAGAAGGAGTGTTGGAGAGAGAGAGGAAGCTGTTGGAGTGGCTTTGGGAGGTGTGGGAAGCAGGGTTACCAAATCAAGTCAGCTAGATAGTAAATAAATGCCGATAATTGCTAGACTAAAGCCCCCAATCTCTAGAATATCACCCTAAAATGGCTCAAATCTACATAATAAAATAAAAATGTATCTATCGTAGTATTGGAACTTGCGGATCACCACTGTAGTAACGACATGTTAACGTTATTCTCTCACGGGCTGCGTTACTCTCCCACATTAACGCTTCACTCTGTTAGAAACACGTTACTCGTCTTCCAAAGGGAAACTTTACAATACAGAGACAGGACAAGTTATCGCTGAGACGCCATTTTGGAATTAATGAGCTTCCCTGATAGTACCGGTACAGTCAAGCGCATAAATGGCAATGCACCCATTTAAATCAGTTTCGAACGCATATATATATACTGTATATATACAGTATATACTTTATTATTATTATTATTATTATTATTATTATTATTATTATTATATATATATATATATATATATATATATATATATATATATATATATATATATATATATATATATATATATATATTATATTATATATATATATATATATTTTTATTTTTTTTTATTTTTTATTTTTTTTTTTAACCACCATCTTTCGGGCATAGGCTGAGAGCCTGTACATTCAACCGCTAATCATTGAACGATGAAGCAAACGACCTCTCTCCCCTTTAACACAGTGTACTGTGTACAGCGTTGTCCCGTCCGTCCTGGTGAATCCGTGTTGAGTGGACCGGACAAAACCCGTTGTCTGAGTCACCACCACCAGCTGTAAGTTACCGAGATAACCACACACTTTACACCTCGCCTTACAAGATCATTTATTAACGCGCTAGCTCCCATGTTGATAACTTAATAATTTAAGGGGACAGTGGTTATTTTGTTGGGTCTATTTATTGATATATTAATTTATTATTTAGTGTCCTCGCTTGATCTCCATGAAGCTTAAAAAAAAGAACACCCCCTTTCAAGATAAATGTGTACATTTTTCGGTAGAAAAATGTCCCGGCCGAAGGCCGATTCCCCCTAAAAATTACAGGCTCGCTATCGCTCGCCAGGAAAAAATCGACACCTAAATGACACAAAGTCTTAATATTGATAAAATAAAAAGGGGCAAAAGGTCTCCAAATTGCCAAACTAACGGAAAGAACGTCCTAAAATCTAAAAAATAATATGCTAAACATGAGAGAGAAGGAGGTCCACAAAAAGTGACTACCTCCCCCTTAAGTTACCGAGACAACCCCACATGTTACCCCTCGCCTTATTACTCGCTGGCTCCCATGACGATATGTAGCTTTTAGTATCATATATTGTATTGAACTGGGAAGGTGATTTTAGACATACAAGACATTATTTTATGTATGCTATTCAAGTTGAGTACCGTAACTCTAAAGGAATACAATACAAAACTCCAGTAACAACAGACCGACTGATTATAGCAAAGTTACGTGTTAAAGGGAGGTATTTAGTTTGTTCCCTACGTTTTCATCAAGCTTAAAATTACACCCCCTAGACCCCCTTTCAAGATAAATTTGTACATTTTTCGGTAGAAAAATGTTCCGGCCAGAGGCCGGTTGCTCTTAAATTACAGGCTCGCTATCGCTCGCCAGGAAAAAATGTATACCTTAATTGCACGAAAGGTCTTAAAATTGACAGAAATGGGGCAAAATGTCTTAAAATGTCCAAACTAATACGCCGAACGTCTTAAAATCTCAAAAGCAATGGGGCTAAACATGAGGGAGAAAGGGGTCCAGAAAAAATCCCTCAATTGGAAATCTCCCCTTAAAGGTTAGATGTTGAGAAAAGGACTTGGTAAGGATGGAAATGAATTGGGAAAAGATGGAAATGGTTGGGTATGAGGAAAGATTGGGAAAAGTTGGGTAATGGGAAAGGATGGAAATTGATTGGGAAGTGTTGGGTATGAGAAAAGAGATTGGGAAATGTTGGGTAATGGGAAAGGATGGAAATTGATTGAAAAATATTGCATTGGTAAAAGGATTGGGAAAGGATGGACATGGATTAGAATATATTGGTATAAGGAATTAAGGAATTGGCAAAGGATGAACATTTATAGGGAAATGTTGTGGTAAGGGACTATGAGAATGTTGGGGTAAGGGACTATGAGAATGTTGGGGTAAGGGACTATGAGAATGTTGGGGTAAGGGACTATGAGAATGTTGGGGTAAGGGACTATGAGAATGTTGGGGTAAGGGACTATGAGAATGTTGGGGTAAGGGACTATGAGAATGTTGGGGTAAGGGACTATGAGAATGTTGGGGTAAGGGACTATGAGAATGTTGGGGTAAGGGACTATGAGAATGTTGGGGTAAGGGACTATGAGAATGAACAAAAAATGTATTGCACTGGGAAAGGCAACAGGTCCTTCCTATGCTGAATACAATAGTTTAGTTATAGCTATAGTCTGATAACAATAACGCCACCTTGTTTGCCAAAAGCCCTCTACACAAAAAAAAAAAAACACACACACACACACACACATATATATATATAAGCAAAGAAAACGGTAGAAGTAAAATTAATCAGAATGTGTAAATATAGATTACAAAAGGCAAGATGGATGAGACAAACTGCGTGAGAGGCATCCGTAAGAAAGGCAGGGGCAAATATTAGCTCAGACACTTTGACCCTGCCACATCCTTAGGGCATTATCGGGGGGGAGGGGGGTTACTGGCGATTACATGTTCAATTCAGCAGATAATCATTAGTATTAACATTTGCATTATCATTAGCATCAGCATTATTCTAATGACACACAAGAATTGATCTATGTAAAGCAATCAGCAGTTTGAAATATCTTGAACTCTTCAGTATGCAATGGCGTCAGTGTCATTTGCTTCTGGTTAACATTAAACGATTTTATGAAGAATAGGAAAAGCACCTGGGAATCAAAGAGGCAACAGTAATCTTAATTAACCTTTATAAGTTCCATGGGTCGTTCCAAAGCATATATAAATCATATTGTAGGACATAACTCATACTGTCTTCTAAACATAAAACTTGTTAAATAAGAGATTTTTTCATTTAGTTATTGCGAGCGTGAAATGCGAACGTGAAAGTGAGGCACAATGTGTTGATATGCTTGGTGAGTGGCACAAGAATAACGAAACTTTTGTTCAATATTCCTGGGCCACGAGGCTCAGAAAGAAGGAATAAAGACTTGTATGGGGAGATTCCGACCCGATGTTGTAATTGGAACTTACAATGATGATCCCACTAACTTAGGAGGCCCTGTGAGAGTTCCCAGCCAAACATTGCTCTCTTTCTCACTCCCACGCTCAAACCAAACATTTTTTGCGTGTGTTCTTCTTTTCCCGGTAATGAACGGAGGCTTCTATTGTGAGAGGACCGCCTCCATTGTTTTTACTGACACCATCATGCAGACCTCAACCCGTCTTTTTTTTTTACTTTATCCCTCTTAGTATTATGACGCTCTTTTTCATCATATTCTGGCTACCATTAGACGATTATATATACCTTAAGGAGGGAAGGGTTTATTATTTGGTCGATTATTTCATATATTTATTATTTTTTTAGTTTCCTCCCTAGACCTTCATCAAACTTAAATAAAACATCCATTAGATCCCCCTTCTAGATATATTTGTACATTTTTCGATAGAAAAGTGTCCCGGCCGAACGCCAGTTCTTCCAAAATTACAGGTTCACTATCGTTCGCCAGGAAATAAATCGACACCTAAATAGCACGAAAGGTCTTAATATTAACACATATATGGGGAGAAAGGTCTTAAAATTGACTAACTAATTGGGCAAACATCTTTAAATCTGAAAACTAATGCTCTGGGAAACCCAAAACCGCAAGATTAGCGGCCTCCCCCCCCCCACCCCCCCCACCCCCCCCCCCCCCCCCCCCCCCCCCCCCCCCCCCCCCACCCCCCCCCCCCCCCCCCCCCCCCCTCCCTTCTCCGCAAAAAAATAAAAAAAAATAAAAAAAAATAAAAAAACAGGCTCAGGGTTTGAACGTTCGGTTTGTTTCACACGCTAACTCTTTAAAACAATTGCACGCTAAAAAAGGACGTGTGGAAAGGCGTGAGTTTCCTCCGTGTCGCTGCTCAAGTGGGGGTGAGAATTGTGTTATTTATTTTCTTTGTTAAACCTACGACTCGAACAGGATTTTCCTGGCCCGGTTTAGGGGGTAATTTTCTGGACCCCCTTCTTCATGTTTAGCCCCATTAGTTTTGAGATTTTAAGACGTTATTCCCACTAGTTTGGCTATTTTAAGACCATTTGCTCCATTTATTTGTCAACTATAAGACCTTTCAAGCCATTAAGGTGTCTATTTACTCCTGCCGAGTGATAGCAGGCATGCAATTTAGGAAGAATTGGCCATTGATCGGAGCATTTCCCAACCAAAAAATGCAAACATTTATCTCAATTTCTCTGGGAAACCCAAAACCGTAAGATTAGCGGCCTCCCCCCCCCCCCCCCACTCCCTTCTCCGCAAAAAAAAAAAAAAAAAAAAAAAATAGGCTCAGGGTTTGAACGTTCGGTTTGTTTCACACGCTAACTCTTTAAGGGAGCCCACCTCGCTTTTTTTTTTATCTTTCTCTCCCTCTTGTTTAGGCTTTTATCCATTCGGCCCCATTCAGCCTACTGTTTTAAGACGTTTACTCCCATACAGGTGTCAATATTTTCCTGGTGAGCGGTAGCGAGCCAGTATATATATATATATTTTTTTTTTTTTACAGCAAGCTAAATTTGTAAATGTTTCGATAGAAAAATTTCTCCGGCGAAGCCGGATTTAGACTAAATAAAGTCTAGGGAGGAAACTAAAATAAAAAAGTAAAAATAATAATAATAATAATAATAATAATAATAATATTAATAGTAATAATAATAATATTAATAATAATTATTATAGTCAATATAAATATAATTCTTTTTTTAAACCATATGACAGATTTTAACGAGATTTTTAATGTTATTATGTACTTATATTTGTTATGTTGTCAAGCCTACGACTCCAACTGCCTATATGCAGATCATATGAAAATTGATAATTAGCAGGTATTGCTTCTTTTAAACACACATTCCACTTTATCCATCTATAATTATTTTTCACAATTAACCCCTTCTGTACCGGTGATGTACTTTTCATTATGTTCTGGCAAATATTAGACGATATTTTCAGTTTAGCAAGGACGTCTACCAATCAAAAAGCTATAAACTATCTCAATTAATTATTTTAGCTACCATGTATAGCCTTCCTAAGCTTCATAAAATCGTCTAAATGTTTCTGAAATCAAATGAGAAAGACGTCGCCGCTACAGAAGGGGTTAAGGTTACGAGACTTCAAAAAATATATTCCCACCGATGTTTGCAAAGCTCTAGATGATATTGGATTCCTCAGGTCTATCTAGCAGAGAAGCAAGCATATTTAGTAAAAAAATAAATCAAACAATACCATTAATCCTTAAAGGGAGAGGGTTGCTTTTTCTGGACCCCCTTCTCCCTCGTGCTTAGCCCAATTTTGTAATTCTGAGATTGTAAGACATTCGGCCCATTAGTTTGGCAATTTTAACACCTTTCGCCCCATTTCCTTGTCAATTTTAAGACCTTTCGTGCCATTTAGGTGTCGATTTTTTTCCTGGCGAGCAATAGCGAGCCTGTGATTTTAGGAGGAACCGGCCTTCGGTCGGGACACTTTTCTACCGAAAAATTTACAACTGTATCTTGATGGGGGTCTAAGGGGTGTTATTTATTTAATCTTGATGGAGGTCTAGGGAGGAAAAAAAAAAAAAAAAAATGACTAAGTAGGCCAAAAAAGAACCACTACCTCCCTTAATGAAATACATCCAAAAGCTTAAGGATGACAAAATGGCGGCTACTTTACGAACATATAAGGTTAAAGGATTCTATAAACGGCTGCGAGCGAACCTATCAATCAGCACCCTCTAGAGCAATAATGAAGAACTGTGATTTGATGGCTTCTCTCAATCTCTTAAACTGTTCTCTCAATATCTTAAACTGTTCTCCCAATCTCTCTAACTGTCTACCCACCACTGATTGATCTCTCTTCTGGAGTCGTTGATCTGTGTGTGTCCCTATCTTCAGTCTCTCTCCTTCTTTCTCTCGTTCTCTTTTGTCTCATGGTCTCTCTATCTCTCTCCTATTCTCTCTGTCCCTATCTTCTCTCTCTCTCTCTCTCTCTCTCTCTCTCTCTCTCTCTCTCTCTCTCTCTCTCTCTCTCTCTCTCTCTCTCTCCTCTATCTTCAGTATCTCTCCTTCTTTCTCTCGTTCTCTTTTGATGTCTCTTTTTGTGTCATGGTCTCTCTGTGGCACTAGTTTCTGTTTCTCTCCTATTCTCTGTGTCATCATCTTCGCTCTCTCTCTCTCTCTCTCTCTCTCTCTCTCTCTCTCTCTCTCTCTCTCTCTCTCTCTCTCTCTCTCTCTCTCTCTCTCTCTCTCTCTCCTCTCGTAGTTTCTCTTCTTCTCTATTGGTCTCTCAGTGTCACTATCAGTCTCTCTTCTTCTTTCTTGATTTCTCCTATGGTTTATCTTCTTCTCAGGTGATCTCTCTCCTTCTGTTATGGTCTCTTTCTTTGCCATGGTCTCTCAGTCTCACTCATGGTCTTGCTCTCTCTCTCTCTCCCATGGCATTTGGTGGTGTAATGGTTTAGATGCTTATGTTCTGGGTGTGGTGTCCCGAGTTCGAATCCCGGGAGGACCATATGTTTTCATTAGTTTATTCAAGTAAATTGGGGTTTGTAACTGATGATTAATGTTAAGAACGGGGTGTTACTTATTTATCTATCTCTCATATTCTCTCTTCTATGTTTATGTAATTTAAGGGGAGATTTCCACTTGAGGAATTTTTTTTGGACCCCTTTCTCTCTTATGTTGAGCCCCATTGCTTTTTAGATTTTAAGACGCTCGCCCCCTTTAGTTTAGCGATTTTAAGAACTTTCGCCCCATTTCTGTCAATTTTAAGAACTTTCGTGCCATTTAGGTGTCGATTTTTTCCTGGCGAGCGATAGCGAGCCTGTAATTTGAGAAGAACCGTCCTTCGGCCGGGACATTTTTCTACCGAAAAATTTACAAATTTGTCTTGAAAGGGGGTCTAGGGAGTGTAATTTAAGATTTCTAGGGAAGAAACTAAATACCTCCCCTTAAGTATCTGAGATAGAGCGTTGACAGAAAGTGTGATTCAATCAATGCCATGCCACTTACATATAAACGATCCTCGCTGCAAAAACTTGGGCCCTGGGAAACAGTTGAGAATATCTTGGCATTTTTATAGTGTGATCTTGACATTATAGTTTCTTCAAAATTTGACGTATTTTTTGTTCTATTTTACAATGTGTAAGTGTATATTACAGTAGTGTGTGTGTGTGTGTGTGTGTGTGTGTTAGGCAAAGGTATAATTGCCCACATTAATTTGGATATTAGTATGATCGAATTAGGACTATATTTTCTGAAGCCATAGTTAAACGATATGGCCAAATTAATGACTATAGCAAATAAATCTTGTAAGTCAACCATGCACTGTTTCCTTCCAAAGCATAAAATCACAGAGAGGATAAATATTCATGCGGCCAACTGTACTTCCCCCCACCATGCCTTCGGAAATGACGCTCCTCCCCCCCCCCCCCCCCCTTCCCCCAGGAGGGAGGATGGGGTCACGGCTGGTACGCTCTGCTTAGCTTTCCGGGTATTATTTTTTTTTTATTTATTTTTTTTTTCTCTCTCAATCTTTACAGTTTCTTCCTTGAGTACTTTTTTTTTTTTTTTTTTTGGTCTGTTATTATTATTAAATTAATTAATTTATTTATTTATCTTTATCATATACTGTATCTTGATATTTTTCCTTGTATTCATATTCACTACCATACTATTAACATATCTTTTCTCGTGTGCGTTTCTTATTTTTTAAGGGGTAGTTTTTAGTTTGTTCCCTAGACCTCCACCAAGCTTAAAATTACACCCCCGAGACCCCCTTTCAAGATCAATTTGTAAATTTTTCGGTCGGTTCCTCTTAAATTACAGGCCAGGGAAATATTTCACACCTGAATGGCACGAAAGGTCTTTAAATTGCCAGAAATGGGGCGAAAGTTCTAAAAATCGCCAAACTAATGGAACGAATGTCTTAAAATTTCTAATGGGGCTAAACATGAGGGAGAAAGGGGCCCAGAAAAAAATCCCTCAAAGAGGAAATTTCCCCTTAAACGACCCCGATTTTTAAACAGCTTAGATTAGGTGAGAAGACTGGCTGTTCTAGCTGTCTTCGTTTGGGAATGTGGCCTGCTCTACTTGAACTCATGCTTATTTCTACTTGAACTCATGCTTATTTCTACTTGAACTCATGCTTATTTCTACTTGAACTCTTGCTTATTTCTACTTGAACTCACTCTTGCTTATTTCTACTTGAACTCATGTTTATTTCTACTTGAACTCATGTTTATTTCTACTTGAACTCATGCTTATTTCTACTTGAACTCATGTTTATTTCTACTTGAACTCTTGCTTATTTCTACTTGAACTCATGTTTATGTCTACTTGAACTCATGCTTATTTCTACTTGAACTCATGCTTATTTCTACTTGAACTCATGCTTATTTCTACTTGAACTCATGCTTATTTCTACTTGAACTCATGCTTATTTCTACTTGAACTCATGCTTATTTCTCTCTATATTATAATTATACTCTTACTTGTCGCCCTATACTCTTATCACCAAAAGTCCTCTTGTTTTGTTTCACTGTACGGGTTTCTAGATTATATCAGCTTCCTGTGTTGACTTCCTTCCAGGTGTATTGTGCACATAACAGTACTGAGTCTCTATGAGGTATTATTGATTACAAAGATTAGTGTAATAACTCTTTTACACTTAATCATCTGCGAGTCAAGGGTCCAAATAAAGATTTAGTTGTATTTATTAAAATATAAAAGACAAGTAAAGGTTAAATTAGACTACAATACATTTGTAGTTTGTACATAAATAACGTTAAATTTAGTTCAGTATTATATATATATAATATATATATATATATATATATATATATATATATATATATATATATATATATATATATATATATATATATATATATATATATATATATATATATATACCGTATATATATATATATATATATATATATATATATATATATAGTATATATATATATACGTGTATATATATATATATATATATATATATATATATATATATATATATATATATAACCCACATATTAATTGCATTATTACGAAATACGAAATGTATACAATTTACTCTTCCTCATTTCCTGAAATTTGAAAGAGAGAGAGAGAGAGAGAATCCACTGTTACGAAAAACATGTCAAAAACTGTAACTATGAATTAAGCCCCACCCCTCTCATATTTGGGGTCAATTATCTAGAATGACAGTCGGGGTTGCCAGGAAAGAATCTGGTTTCCTTTAATGCACAGAAAACCAAGTACATTCAATTTTCTAACCGACAGAATCTCACTGACTCCCATATATTTTTTAATGATATAAATATTCCCACTTCCCCTAGTATTGACATTCTCGGTGTAACATTAACTACTAACTTTAGCTGGACACATAATGTTAGAGGCATTGATAAGAATGCCTCTAAAAAACTGGGACTCCTGTACAGAGTTCGTGAATTCTTCACTGACGAGCAGTTGGCCCTAATATATAAAAGTCATGTGCGTTCTCAGATGGATTACTGTTCACCTCTGTGGGGTGGCAGTGGAGTGGTTGCATTGAGGCAGTTGGACAAAATTCAAAATAAAGCTATTAGATTAATCAATAACCCTGCAATCATACAGGACCTTCCTACATTATCCATACGAAGAAACGTTGCATCCCTTGCATTATTCTACAGATATTTTCACAGCAATTGTTCCGAGGAACTTTTTTTTTTTTTTTTTTTTTTTTAAAGAGACAATGAACGGAGGAAGGAAAAACACAGATAAAACAAAAAGGTCCATGTGCCTAAAGGCATCCTCCATTCATAAAATGTTTGTAACAACTGGATTTAAACATTTGTAGATTGTAAGTTTGTGGAAAGCAATTCGAGGGAAGTGAATTCCAATTCAATTGTGCCGCCTCTCCACATCTTTCCCCGTAGAACTAGGGCAGCTGAGAGCGCCCATGAATTTACACTTTCTCCTCCACAATGCAGAACTTCCACTTATCAGAATTCATTTATCCCCAGAGCTACTACTCTTTGGAATTCACTTCCCTCGAATTGCTTTCCACAAACTTACAATCTACAAATGTTTAAATCCAGTTGTTACAAACATTTTATGAATGGAGGATGCCTTTAGGCACATGGACCTTTTTGTTTTATCTGTGTTTTTCCTTCCTCCGTTCATTGTCTCTTTAAAAAAAAAAAAAAAAAGGATATACGAGAATTCTGGACATATATAAATATATATACATAAATATACCCGGTATATATATATATATATATATATATATATATATATATATATATATATATATATATATATATATATATATATATATATATATATATATATATATATTAACTCAGGCCCAATCCCCACTTTTCCTATTTTTTTTTTCTCTTTTTTTTGTATTCGCTCTTTTCCTTTTTTGTTCTCTTTTTTTGGGGGGTGGCCGACTCAAGAGAGAGCATTATATATATACATATATACATATATACGGTATATACTGTGCCTCCCTATCTTATTTGGGGTCAATTATCTAAATTATCCCTCTGGATTGGGAGGATATTATGAGCATCACCTCAGCAGTTGTCTCTCGGTTCATTAACTCCCTAGCGATACGTGTCGGCAGGAACCTCACTTCCTTTCCTACCTAACTTTTGCCTCCTTCTCTCTACTAAGCACTGCTCTCCATTATCGTATGCTCAATTACAATTATTTCTATTAATTTACTTCATAATTGTCTTCATCTATGTAATACCAGGATACAAGCTAGTCTATTAAACACACACACACACACACGCACACAGGTGTGTGTGGTGGAGTGGTCTTGCCACTGGACTGGTAATCCAATGGACCCGGGTTCGAATCGCGATATGTCAATGGGAAGATATTATTGGGATAGAATTTGTGTTGTACCTAGTATCAGTGCATTACCACAAAGCCCACCGAAACGCCAAATAAATACTCTCATTGTTCCCTGACTAAATAGCACTGTATGAATATTCCCATTCTCAAAATATGCTACAGGGGGGCAATGCCTAGTGAGTTCAATAGGTGGCGTTCTGAGAGTGAGGGTCTTAGTCTAGGAGGTGACACAGTGAAGTACTGGAGCGAGGCACCTTCAGAGATGGGGCTGCTTTGAGCCGTGAGTGGGCAACTATGCCCCATGCATCCTGCGAAGGCAAGACGGCAGGGGCTGGTTGCAGCTACAAAGTGCTTTACATGTCTCACCCCCTAGACTGGAACGAGACCTCACGGGCTTCACCGTTCAATGTAGAACGGTTGAATGTACAGGCTCTCAGCCTATGCCCGAGAGGGAGTAGTTGGAATATCGAAAGAAAACAAAAAACACACACACACACACACACACACACACACACACACACACACACACACACACACACACCCTTTGCGCATGTGCAGTAGTAGGTAAGGGATCAAATATGTCTACAGACAAAGAAAAACGGAGTACAGGTCACCCCCTCCCTTCTTTTTGTGCCTATTGTATCTCTCCCATCCGCCTCATACAATGGATCCGTCCTTCACTTATCTTAAGGAGAGATTTCCACTTGAGGGATTTTTTTTTTAAATCGTAAGACGTTCGCCTCATTAGTTTGGTGATTTTCGCCCCATTTCCGTCAATTTTAAGACCTTTCGTGCCATTTAGTTCCTTACCAAAATATATCCAGATAGTTATAATTACATAAAGAAAACCATAGGGGGTCCACGAATTGCTATAAGTGACTGTACTTTACCATGATTATTGTTGGTTATGGATGTTTTGGTCCATACCGTCGATGGGTGATCACCCTCTTCCATTCCCCCTCATATATATATCTCTCTCTCTCTCTCTCTCTCTCTCTCTCTCTCTCTCTCTCTCTCTCTCTCTCTCTCTCTCTCTCTCTCTCTCTCTCTCTCTCTCTCTCTCTCTCTCTCTCTCTCTCTCTCTCTCTCTCTCTCTCTCTCTCTCTCTCTCTCTCTCTCTCTCTCTCCAACTCTTCCTTTTATTCTTCATCATATATTTTTGTTCATGAAGAGCCTTCATCCAATAACCCCTCCCTCCCTCCCCCCTTCACCACCACCACACTACTCTTGCCCCTAGGCCCAAGGCGGTGTTACCCTGTGGTTACCTCCTTTTCACCAGCACCCGACTTTCACCCAAGTCACACCAGCATCTTTTCTGGCATATTTGATCAGCCTCTCTAATATGTCTGGAAGCTTTCGATTTCAAGATTCATAAGCCTTCTGCCAACCTTCAAACCGATCGTCGATAACAATGCAAAAAGACCCCCAAAATGTTACCAGGATGTAGTTGTCTATTGATAGTCGCCTTTCGCCCCATTTCTTTGTCAATATTAAGACCTTTCGTGCTACTTAGGTGTCGATTTTTATCCCTGGCGAACGATAGTGAGCCTTTAATTTTGGAAGAACCGGCCTTTGGCCGGGAAATTGTTCTACCGAAAAATATACAAATTATTCTAGAAGGGGGATCTAATGGATGTTTTTCTAAGTTTGATGGAGGTCTAGGGAGGACACTAGAAAAATCATTAATATATGAAATAATTAAAAAAAAAAAAAAAAACGTTCTCTTTTAATGTACTTTAAATCGAAAAGCTTCATTATGACCAATGTGTCTGTTGTTGTTCGCATTCCTTGGTAGTCTTGTGATATTGTGGATGTGTTGTGTCCAGGTCTCCTCCATGCCCCAGTGGCCGCGGGGAAGGTCACTGACTTTATGAAACACCTAGGGCCATCTCTCTCTCTCTCTCTCTCTATATATATATATATATATATATATATATATATATATATATATATATATACTGTATATATATATCGTTTTCTAACCTATTCCCCTGTACGCCTTTTCTAAATTATTCTCTGTCTGCTAATTTTATCTCTTTAATACCTTCTGTTTCTCTTACTCGGTCTTCCGTATGTAATGTATTCTTATCTTCTTTTAACACCCATTGCTTCAACCATTTTTTCTACCCTTTCTAACCTATTCCCCTGTTAGTCCTATCTAAGTTATTGTCTGTGTTTTAACCCTCGTCTTTTTTCACCCATTGCTTCACCTATTTCTTCTACCCTGCCTAACCTATGCCCCAGTACGCCTATCCCCCTGGGCTGTCTCCCACTCTCTGGTCCCCGCGCCTCCCTCTCGCAGCACTCACGATCATCTCCCACCTCCCTCATTATCAATCCCTCACGAGTCCTGCCATGTGTACCCCTAGACTCCCACCTGCATCCCACACACAGACACATTTCACCTCTGACAAGTATGGCTATCGATTACCTTCAGCATCTCGCACACATTCATCTCCCACCTCTCTTATAATCAATCCCTCACGAATCCTGCAAGTATATCTCTTGACTCCCACCTGCATCCCACACACTTTTACCCCTAATTCCTCCCATCTGAATCCCACATGACTTCCCTCATGAGTAATCCCTCAATTGCTACCTGCATTCACACACACCTTCACCGGAGATCTCTCCCTTCCGTATCATTCACGTTCATCTACCACCTCCTTCATTATCAATCCCTCACGAGTCCTGCAATATATCTCTCCACTCCCACCTGCATCCCACACGCCTTCACACCTCCTGCATCCCACATTACCAAAAAGATATAGACAAGCTAGAACGAGTTCAACGTAGAGTTACCAAAATTATACCTAGCCTAAAGAACAAACCATACGAGGAGCGTCTTAGAGAATTAAATCTATTTCCTTTAACCCAGTGCAGATTAAGAGGCGACTTAATTCAAGTGTTCAAAATCATCAAAGGCATCGACAATATGAACTGTAGTAAGTACTTCACTATCGACCAATCTAATTACACGCGGGGAAACGGGTGCAAAATTATTGGTAAATCTTTTAACTCACACGAAGCTAAAAATGTCTTCTTCAATCGAGTTGTCAACTTATGGAATGGGCTTCCCCGAGATGTTATAGACTGCAGCACTGTTGATTCATTTAAACTTCGCCTAGACAAATATCTCTCATCAAACCCGCGACTGACTGCGTTTGTAAATGAATAACTTGATTTTATCCTCCCCTCAGTTACTAACCCATCTGTCCCCTCCTAACTTCCTAATCCTGCCACGGACATATTAGTTCCAGGGCAGTAGTTCCCTTTCCAATGTTTCCTTACCCACTCTAAACCACTGTTTGGACACTTGATCCTCAGTGTTTTGGAGGACAAGCAGCCTAGAAGGGTCACTAGACCTGTTGTTGCTTGATTTCCTTTGTACTCCTTTGTACACCTTCACACCTTATGCATCCCACATACCTTCATCTCCCACCTCCTTCAGCAATCCCTCACTTTCTATGCCAAGTACCTGTATATACCTTGACTCCCACCTGCAGCCCACGCACCCTTACCCATGACCCATCCCTCCTACATTCCACCTGCTTCCCTTCCTTATATGAAGGAAGATTTTTCTTAGGCGATATAGCTCTCTTAAATGTTAAAGAAGCTGCTAGATCCGAATTGTTGAAAAATGTGGATGGAAAAAAAATCTATTGTAATACCACTCCCCCCCCCCCCCCCCCCACTCCCCCTATTGTTGACTTACATACATTACGATCATCTCATTTACAACTCTCATCTCTCCTTCTTACACACTCTCTGTTTGTTATGCCTCACTCTTACATTCCACTCGCCTCACTCCCTCTGTCAGCTTCACATTCCTCACAACCCCTTCCTGCCTCTCCTGCATTAACATGGTTATTGCTCCCTCGACTTACCCAGCCAAGAATCTTCAACCTTCCGCTTCGTTTGACTACGGCAAATGATATTATTACTAGTTTAATTTTATATATATTTACAGTATATATATGTATATATATAATATATATATATATATATATATATATATATAGATATATATATATATATATATATATATATATATCTATGTCTATATACTATATATATATACAGGTATATATATATTATATATATATATATATATATATATATATATACTGTATACACTGTATATATATACCAGTATATATATATATATATATATATATATATATATATATATCTATATATATATATATATGTAACGGTATATATATATATATATACCGTATATATATATATATATATATATATATATATATATACATATATATATATATATTGTCAGCAACGATCTGATTAAAGATATTATGTTAAAGATCAAAACCACTGGCAGTCTCCTGTTCCTGTATTACCAGTCGGGAGGCACGTTTGAGCAAAGATATGTGGGGAAGAGACGTTTTATATATATTTTTTTGTTTATCTTATCGTCACGTCGAGAATTGTTTGAGAATGAAAACGCTCAATGGTAACAAAAAGATTAAAAATTGTAAGTGTTCCAATTGTTTATGTGTTGCAATCTGAATAAATACATCGAATAATGTTTATATGTTCCATTTTCGTTACAATTAACCCCTTCAGCACGATGACGCCTTTTTACCTTTGATTCGGCTAGGATTAGACAAGTTTATTTAGTATGAGAAGAACCTGTGTTGTTCAGAGGGCTTATTGAGATCGTATTTACCCCTTCGAGTCCTAGAGGTAGATTAAATACTGAAGAAAATTGTCTAATAAAATGGTAACCAGAACAAGATGAAAATTACGTCATCGTACTGAAGCGATTAATCGTTTATTATTTAGTGTGGGATCAAAGAAAGGTGTGTTTGCGGTGCGGTGGCGATGGTGGTAGGACTGGTGTTACGGTAAACAAAGGTGTGTTTGCGGTGCGGTGGCGATGGTGGTAGGACTGGTGTTACGGTAAAGAAAGGTGTGTTTGCGGTGCGGTGGCGATGGTGGTAGGACTGGTGTTACGGTAAAGAAAGGTGTGTTTGCGGTGCGGTGGCGATGGTGGTAGGACTGGTGTTACGGTAAAGAAAGGTGTGTTTGCGGTGCGGTGGCGATGGTGGTAGGACTGGTGTTACGGTAAAGAAAGGTGTGTTTGCGGTGCGGTGGCGATGGTGGTAGGACTGGTGTTACGGTAAAGAAAGGTGTGTTTGCGGTGCGGTGGCGATGGTGGTAGGACTGGTGTTACGGTAAATGTGGTGGTGATAATTGTGGTTAAGGGGGAGGGTTCACTTTTTGGTCGATTTTGTAATTAATAATTCGTGTTCCAGTTTCCTCCCTAGACCTCCATCAAACTTAAAAAAAACATCCATTAGATCCCCCTTCTAGATTAATGTGTACATTTTTCGGTAGAAAAACGTCCCGGCCGAAGGCCAGTTCTTCCAAAATTACAGGCTCATTACTGATCGCCAGGAAAAAGATCGACACCTAAATAGCACGAACGGTCTTAATATTGACAAGGAAATGTGGCTGAGGGTCTAAAACCCGACAAACTAATGGGGCAAGCATCTTAAAATCTGAAAACCAACGGGGCTAAACACGAGGAATAAGGGGATCTAGAAGAGCGACCCATCTCCCCTTAAATTGGTAGTTTTGGTAGCTGTAATTATCAGTGGCCGTACCAGAACCCAATGTCATGCTCTCCCTCCCCTGTTACGGCTTGGGCTGCCTTTAAGGGGAGATGGGCCGTTTTTCTGGTCCCCTTTCTTCCTCATGCTTTGCTCCATTAGTTTTGACATTTTAAGACGATTGCCCCGTTAGTTTGTCGATTTTAAGACCTTTCGCCCCATTTCTTTGTCAATATTATGACCTTTTGTCACCTTTAGGTGTCGATTTTATTTCCTGGTGAGCGATAGCGAGCCTGTAATTGTGTAGGAACCGGCCTTCGGCCGTTAAATTTTTCTACCGAAAAATGTACAAATTAATCTCGTACGGGGATCTAATGGATATTTTTGTATAAGTTTGATGGAGGTCTAGGAACGAAACTGAAAAATAAATTAATTTATATATAAATAAATAGACCCCCCAAAATACCCATTGTCCCCTTACATCACGCAACACAATTGACAGTATTGTATTGTTATTAGTTGTACTTCTTCGTTTTAATGTTCGCTTTTATAAACTCTTACATTTTCTTTACATATTGTTTTGTGTTCATATGCAGTATGGAGATCGATTCATATATGCATGTATAATAATTGTGTAAGCAATTTTGTTATAGGAGTGTATGTGTGATGGTATAATTATGTGAGTGTCTTTCCATATTTTGCATTCGACATAAGCATTGGAAATAGTTGCAAAATTTACATCATGATAGCATCATTTTGCTTGCATTGCCATCATGGCATCAGACAGCAGCTCTAGAATTGACAGATTTACCAATGACGAAGCTATCCTGGTAGCAGTGGTGGGAATGAAAATAATTGACAGGTTTACTAATGAACAAGTTATCCTGGTAGTAGTGGTGGGAATGATAATAATTGACAGGTTTACTAATGAACAAGTTATCCTGGTAGCAGTGGTGGGAATGAAAATAATTGACAGGTTTACTAATGAACAAGTTATCCTGGTAGCAGTGGTGGGAGTGATAATAATTGACAGGTTTACTAATGAACAAGTTATCCTGGTAGTAGTGGTGGGAATGATAATAATTGACAGGTTTACTAATGAACAAGTTATCCTGGTAGCAGTGGTGGGAGTAATAATAATTGACAGGTTTACTAATGAACAAGTTATCCTGGTAGTAGTGGTGGGAATGAAAATAATTGACAGGTTTACTAATGAACAAGTTATCCTGGTAGCAGTGGTGGGAGTGATAATAATTGACAGGTTTACTAATGAACAAGTTATCCTGGTAGTAGTGGTGGGAATGATAATAATTGAGGTTGGAAAACAAATTGTAAGTGATGGTGATAGAACATGTAACTGTATGGAATTATATTATTGGCAACGATAGTAAGTGGCAGTGGAGATTGAATTGGTGGGAAGGATGTTCATAATTATTTTAACCATATACAGTAAGTGGAGATGTTAGTAATGGTAGTTCTTATAACAGTGATGCATGGGTGGGGAGGTGGGGGGATAATTGTTTTATTCATATTAGTACTGTTGGTATATTTAAAGTGCATTTATCTAAAGTTAATCCTGAATTATAGCATCTGTAGTAGAGACATTGATTTCGGGGCTGATGAGTGATTGGTACTTCTGAATGCTTGTGTGCTTGCTTTTTGTGGGCGAACTGTTATATGTGTTCTTCTGTCACCTCTTTTTCCTTTATTGTGGCTCTTGCTGATCCTCCCTACCCCTTGTTGTGGGAGTAAGGGCTGGCTTATGCTGAATTTTGATGGCTCTTGTTGATGATACCACGGATTTTTTTAAAGAGTAGTAATATATTATACAGCTTAAGTTTTCAATCGTAGTTTTGATATTAGTCGCAATTATTGTAATGATAATAATATTTGTAATTATAGATTTTGTCGTTGTGGAAGTTTTGATTATAGACGTAGTATTCGTTCTGGAATAATGGATGATAGTGATCATTGTTGCCTTGGTGATAGCAGAAATAGTGATGGTGGTTCTGGGAATAAATATTACAATGACAATTATTGACATTGTGTCGACATTATATAACTGGTGAATAAAGTTTGACAGTAAAACTTATAATTGAGGGATTTGTGAATATAAGATTAATAATTGTTACTGCATGATCTTGATTAGCTATGACTTCGTTTATGATAATGGTGACATTTCTATACGTCCAGGTTCAGTCTGGCAAAAAGAGAGACTTCCAAAATTCTTTGAATGTATCATTGTATCTTCATTTAAACTTCCTTCCTTCTTGTCCTTCCACAAATTAAGACAGGGCAGCTTCTCTTGAGTGTCTCTAGTGCTTTCATGCCCCACTGGTCTAGCTTGGTTACTGAAAAACAAAAAATAATAAAACAAGGGACTGGAGTTCTCGAAAAGAGGCTTCAGTCCTGACGTTATTCTTGACTTACAGTGTGCTGGCTTAATAATCCAATAGGGTTGATAGCCTCTGAAGTCCTATTTTAATTTATTTATTTTTTAACTAAAAGTCCTTCCACTGTTCTACTCTACGTTATCCTTTCTTGCGTTGTTCCATATAGCATTGTTTGAAACTTTGTATATATATATATATATATATATATTGTTTTACTTTTCTTCTTACCTTCGTTATTCTATCCACTATAACAAACATTCCTTCTCACGCAAGGATAGGAAGAAAAAGAATGTACTTGTATGATTGGAACAGGCAGATGAGAAGAGTGTGGCCAAGTTTGGAAGGATAGTTGGTGTGTGTAGATGAGCGATATTAATAGGAAAATAACTTATCCATTAGATCCCCTTTCTAGATAAATTTGTAAATTTTTCGGCAGAAATATTTCCAAATTACAGGCTCACTATCGTTCGCCAGGAAAAAAAACGGTACCTAAATAGCACGAAAAGTCTAAATATTGACAAAATAATGGGGTGAAAGGTCTTAAAATTGACAAACTAATGGGGCAAACATCTTATGATCTGAAAACTAATGGGGCTAAACATGAGGGAGAAGGGGGTCTAGAAAACCGGCCCATCTCCCCTGGGTGAAAGGAAAATAAAGTAAGTGAAAATGTGATACACATACATTACATTCATAATGTGATACACATACATTACATTCATAATGTGATACACATACATTACATTCATAATGTGATACACATACATTACATTCATACATTACATTGAAAAGTGACAATTAAAGCGTGTCAAAGAAAATAGAGGAATGAAAGTAAAGGGAAAGCAGTATTGATCAGACAATGAAACGTGAATAATTAGAAAGGGAAGACAACAATGGAAAGCAAGCAGCAACAGACGTACTGGTATGTTGGTGGAAGGAAGGATGGAGAAGTGAGAGTGAAGAAGAGTGTGAGCCTAAATATTGGCTGAGAGTGAGAGGGGGGAAGGGGGAGAGAGAGAGAGAGAGAGAGAGAGAGAGAGAGAGAGAGAGAGAGAGAGAGAGAGAGAGAAAAGCTGTAGGCCAGGGAAGGTCAGTGGAATGCTGTGTCATGCGTAACCAGACCTCACACACACACACACACACACACACACACACACACACACACACATTCTATCCACCTCATTCTCACACACACACGCACACACACACACCAACAGATGCAGCCAAGTAGAAACATATTCAGGTATGCACGAAACCACATACACACACACGCACGCACGCACGCACACAATTCTATCCATTACTTTTCTCTTAATGCACCAGCAAAACCTCACTTTTCCTTTGATTTACATATAATATCTATAATCTTCCAGCTTATCATTATCGCTTTTATTTCATCATATATATCTTTAACCCCTTCCTTACCGGCAACGTCTTTTTAACATTAATCTGGCTACTATTAGATGATTTGATTCAGCTTTAAGAGGGACTCAAGCAATTAATAAGTCTCGAACTATCTCACTCAACCATTTTTACTGCCACAGATCCTTCTTAAACTGCACAAACGCGTCTAAATATAGCTAAGATAAAATACAAAAGACGTCGCCGGTACAGAAGGGGTTAAATCTTCCAGTATTCGAGGACATACGTATTATTTTTTATTCTGACTCTTGTTAGATGGTATTGGATAGATTAGGTAGGGTGTGGATGTCCGAGGTTAAGCTGAGTTAAGGGGAGGTATTTAGTTTGTTCCCTAGACCTCCATCAAGCTTAAAATTACACCCCCTTGAGTCCCTTTCAAGATAAATTTGTACATTTTTTGGTAGAAAAATGTCCTGGCCGAAGGCCGGTTCCTCTTAAATTACAGGCTCGCTATCGCTCGCCAGGATAAAATCGACACCTGAATTGCACGAAAGGTCTTAATATGGGGTGAAAGTTCTTAAAATCGCTAAACTAATGGGGCAAACGTTTTATAATATCAAAAGCAATGGGGCTAAACATGAGGGAGAAAGGGGTCGAGAGAAAATCCCTCAAGTGGAGATCTCCCCTTAATCCTTGTCCTTATATTTCCCATAGATCCTTCCTAAACGGCATACAATCATCTGTATATATAGCCAGAATATACTGTTAAAAGCATAAGGGTGGAAGGGAAGGTCTATATATATTTGTTTAGTTATTTACTGATTTATCGTTCCATAGACTACAGCAAGGTTAAGAAATCTCTTAACCTTGGACTACAGTAGACATGGACTTGACACGAACATGGAACTTTGCAGCAAAGTAAGGGACCCAAAATCGGAAAACGAACCCCCAAGTTAGAACCTCTAAACCGCGAAAATGTGATATTTTTGCAGTTTCGAGGTTCGAAATTGGGGGTTCGTTCTCCGATTTGGGGTCCCTTACTGCAAAGTTCCATTTTTGTGTCAAGTCCACATCTACTGTAGTCTATGATCTATATAAAATTTGCGATTGTCTGTGTGTCTGTTCTTTATGCATGGCCAAATTTTTTAAGCTAGAGCGTTCATACTTGGTATGCATAGTAAGGGGGTCCCTAGGCAGGTTTCAGTGAAAAAATAGAATTCCCCAGGGTGAAAGGGACGGAGAAAATGGGCGCGTTTAAAAAAAATTGCCGTTTGGGGCAGAAGGAGGCCTCCGATCGAAAAGGTGTATGGAAGGAAAGTTGTTCACAGCCCCCCAAAATGGGGGTACGGATGAGGTCAGATCCAAAATCGGAGGTCATTTAGCGGCCGAAATCGAGGTCGCCGTTTAATGAGGCACAGGGAGGTCGAGGCCGGTGATTATGGTAGTAGTAGTATTGTGATGATTGTGGTAGTAGTGATTGATGATGGTGATTATGGTAGTAGTAGTGGTGGTAGTAGTGATGGTGATTATGGTAGAATTTAAACCCGGGCAACGCCGGGTACCCCTGCTAGTCGTTCATATTATTCATTCTCTCCCTAGACCTCCATCTAGGTTTTAAAATACCCCAAAGACCCCCTTTGAGACACATTTGTGCCTCGAACATAGGCTGGTTCCTCCTAAATTGCAGGCTCGCTATCCCTCGCTAGGAAAGAATCGACACCTAAATGGTACGAAAGGTCTTAAAGTCGCCAAGCTAATGTGTCAAATGTCTTAAAATATATAAAACTAATTGGGCAAAAACATGAGGGAGATAAGGGTCCAGAAATTCCCCCCTAAATTCCACAACCTATCGTCTTACACCCCTCTTCGACCACCCATAACTTGCCATCCATCATTCCCCACCCCCATTAAATACCCCTTGCTGTACCGGCGACGTCCTTTGTACTTTATTCTAGCTATTAGACGATTTTATTCAGTTTCACAAGGGCCTCTAGCAATTAACAGGCTTCGAACTATCTCACTTAACCCTTTTTACAACCACAGAACCTTTTTGAACTGCACATATACTCCTCCAAATACAGCTAGAATAAAATTTAAAATCCCGTACAGAAAGGGTTAAGCCCCTCTGGCACCCACCTCATCATTATCATCACCTCCCCCCCCCCCCTCCCCCCTCCCCCCAGTTATTAGTTCCCCCTCATCACCCATAAGCCCCACTCTACTTCAGAACATCACCAACAGACCACCACCACCACAGCCGCTAAGTTTCTGCTCTTCTTGCAATATTAGGAGTCACACCCAAACGTTTTAATTATATTTTTGTTTGTGTGGCAACGTTTAGGATGTTCTCTCTCTCTCTCTCTCTCTCTCTCTCTCTCTCTCTCTCTCTCTCTCTCTCTCTCTCTCTCTCTCTCTCTCTCTCTCTCTCTCTCATTTACACTGGTAAATCTTTTAACTCGCACGAATCTAAGAATTTCTTCTTCAATCGAGTTGTCAACTTGTGGAATGGGCTTCCCCGAGACGTTATAGACTGCAGCACCGTTGATTCATTTAAACTCCGCTTAGACAAATATCTCCATCAAACCCGCGACTGACTGCGTTTGTAAATGAATAACTTGATTTTATCCCCCCCTCAGTTACTAACCCATCTGTCCCCTACTAACTTCCTAATCCTGCCACGGACATTAGTTCTAGGGCAGTAGTTCCCTTTCCAATGTTCCCTTACCCACTCTAAATCACTGTTTGGACACTTGATCCTCAGTATTTTGGAGGACAAGCAGCCTAGAAGGGTCACTAGACCTGTTGTTGCTTGATTTCCTTTGTACTCCTTTGTACTCTTTCTCTCTCTCTCTCTTCCAATGATATAATGATCTAGATTCAAGGTGCCATAGGATATTCTATATGGCTGAATTCGTATTGGGATTTTAATGCATTTAGGTCCAGAGAGAAATAGCTTAGTAGCTTTGAATGTATGCCTCAATGTGTTAAATTTGTAACATTTATACTCGATTGTTGTGTGTGGGGTGGGGGGCGAGGAGGGAGAGAGAGAGAGAGAGAGAGAGAGAGAGAGAGAGAGAGAGAGAGAGAGAGAGAGAGAGAGAGAGAGAGAGAGAGAGAATAATATGGTCAGTGACTTTGGTGTTTGGGAAGTGTCTGGAGTAACAAAAGACTACATCACCCAACCAGTGTCAACACATACTAACTCTTACTGTGTGAGAGAGATTTACATAGATACACTGACCACAGAGACCTTACGATCCCAGCGAGGTGGTCAGGTCTTAATTATAGTCGATATAGCTAACTCGAGAGTAAGGGACAGTGGAAGGAAAGGATAGCAAAGAAGAGAGAGAGAGAGCACACACACACACTCACTCTTGCTGCTGTTGACTCAGAGGATAAAACTGGCGCTACTCTCACTCCACACAAAAGTAAGCTTGGGGTTAATATTTCCTCTCTCTCTCTCTCTCTGCTCTAGTGTCCAGTATAGTACAGTAGTGGACAGGAATATCTGGACACATTTTGCAGCAACAATTCGGATACACTGGTGATTTTTGTTTTGTATAAACTGCTGGAGCTGCTTCTCCCTTGTGTTTAGCCCCATATTTTGTTTTGATTTTAAGACGTTCGGCCCATTAGTTTGACGATTTTAAGACTTTTCGTTCTATTTCTATATCAATATCAAGACCTTTCGTGCCATTTAAGTGTCGAATTTTTCCTGGCGATTGATAGCGAGCCTGTAATTTTAAGAGAAACTTGCCTTCGGCCAGGGACATTTTTCTATCGAAAAATATACATATTTATCTTGAAAGGAGGTCTAGGGAGTGTTTGTTAGCTTGATGAAGGTCTAGCGAGGAAACTAAAAAATAAATAAATAGGCCTATATAAATAATTAGAGAAAACAAAATAACCACTGTCCCCTTAAGTTGCTTGACATCGGTATTTACATAATATATATTCGTCTGTACTATGGGTATGAATATATTTGATTGCAAGAGTGAAGACCGAAACGTTTTCCTTGTTTTCTGGCAACGTTAGAGTTAATTATCTCTCTCTCTCTCTCTCTCTCTCTCTCTCTCTCTCTCTCTCTCTCTCTCTCTCTCTCTCTCTCTCTCTCTTTCCGAGTCTATACATACATACATTACTCTGTCTTTTTTCTATTCAACTGCTGAGCTCTGGAACTTTCTCCCAGAATCAGTCTTTCCCTTTTCCTTAAATTGCTTCAAACTCCGTGTGTCCAGGCATTTTGGCTCGAACGTCCCTTGATTTTGGCCCTGTCACTCTTTCAACTCTGGGTGAGGTTCTCGATACAGGCAGCTCTGCCTTTTGTCTCCCTCACTCACATAGAAAAACAAATACATACATACATAAAGATACCAGTGGCACCAATATGACGGAATATGGTCTGTCTCTGTTACTATACCTCATACCTCCGCAATAAGAGAAGCACCCATATGTCGGAGGGTGGCCAATCTCAGTCACTCTAAGGTCTCCACTTCTCCCTCCCACACCTCCCCCGACCTTGGCAGTGGAATACAAAGGTCAGGGTTCCGTTCCTGACACCCGGGAGTTCTTCTTTCTCTCTCGGGAACTCCAACCTCCTGCTTTCCTTTCATCTCGTCCACTTCTTTCATTTTCAGTCTTCTGTATTTCGAGTTCGAATCCCGGGAGGACCATATGCTTGCATTAGTTTATTCAAGTACATTGGGGTTTGTAATTGATGATTTATGTTAAGAACGGGATGTTACTTACTTTGCCTTTGCCTTTATATAGTTTCGTCCCTGTTTTGGTTTGTTTATTTTGCAAGTTTTACATTATAATATATACTCCTTTGACGCGTTATTTTTCATCCTTCATGTTTTTATTATGTAGATTTTTTGTTTTGTTTTCCTCACCGTGTTCGCCTATTATTTGTATTAATTGTTTGTATTATTATTATTATTATTATTATTATTATTATTGTTGTTATTATTATTATTATTATTATTATTATTATTATTGTTATTATTATTATTTTACTATATGTGTTTATTTTTGTTACCCAGGTTCTATTTCATTGGCATCATCCTTCCTTGATATCAGCTTTCTCTCTGTTTAGGTTTCTCTCTTTAAGGGGAGATGGGCCGTTTTTCTGGTGCCCCTTCTTCCTCGTGTTTGGACCCATTAGTGTTGACATTTTAAAACGTTCAGCCCATTAGTTTGGCGATTTTAACAACTTTTTCCCCATTTCGTTGTCAAATTTAAGACCTTTCATGCCATTTAGGTGTCGATTTTTTTCCTAGCGAGCGTTAGCGAGCCTGTTATTTTAAGAGGAATTAGCCTTCGGCCGGGACATTTTCTACCGAAAAATGTACAAATTTATCTTGAAGGGGGGTTTAAGGGGTGATTTTCTAAGCTTGATGGAGGTCTAGCGAGGAAACTAAAAAAAATAAATAATAAATGAATAAATAGACCAAAAACTAGCCACTAGCCCCTTAATACACTTTGCCAGGTTATATCCTCGGTGACTCCAGCCTCCTTCTTTGGTTTCATCTCGGTCGACACTTCTCTCTCTTCCTTTACTTTTTCGTCTGCTTTACATATCTATATTTATCCATTTACTTACTCCTGACCTGCGAGTTTATATTTGTATTATATTTGTGTATTATTATATTATTTGCGTGTGTGTGTGTGCTTGCGTGTGTGTGTGTGTGTGTGTGTGTGTGTGTGTGTGTGTGTGTGATTGTACCTGGTTGTGTTCCTGCATTACTGCATCTGTGTGTGTGTGTGTGTGGTTTCGTGCATACCTAAATATGTTTCTACTTGACTGCATCTGTTGGTATGTGTGTGTGTGTGTGTGTGTGTGTGTGTGTGTGTGTGTGTGAGAGAGAATGAGGTGGGTAGAAGTTTGGCTACGCATGACACAGCATCCATTTTTTTTTTTTTTTTTTTTTTTTTTTTTTTTTTTTTTTTTTTGGCATAAATTTCACCAAGATTCTTTCAGTATAAAAATGTATCTGTATTATTTAACCCTTTCAAGATGCGTAGACGCGTTTATTTATTTCTGATTTCTGGCTATTTTATGACGATTTTGTTCACATCAGGAGAAATATATGGAAGTCAGAGGGTTAATTGAGATAGCCTTTACCCTGATAATGCCTACAGATCCTTCCTAAGCCGTATAAAATCGTCTAATGATAGCCAGAATAAACTGTCGAAACGCGGCACAATACCTCCAGGGGTTAACTTTGGCATTAACCCCTTCTGTACCGGCGACGTATTTTTAATTTTAGTCTAGCTATATTTAAGACGATTTTGTGCAGTTTAAGAAGGATCTGTGTTAGTCTAACGGGTAAATTGTGATAGTTCGAAGCCTGGTAATTACTGGAGGCCCTTTTTAAACTGCACAAAATCGTCTATTGGTAGCTCAATTTCATAGCCATCCCCACTCGTCTGGGCTGTGTTTTTAAATAGTTGAAAAATGGGTAAATACTCATTGTTGCTGTAAATCAATATAATACAACACTATATCTGTGGGAATTAAGACACAATTGCAGAGCAGGTACCTAGTTTATTAACGTTTCGCCCTGTAGGCTTCTTTAGGAAAGTTAAAAAGACGTCACCGGTACAGAAGTGGCTTAAGGGGAGATATCCACTTGAGGGATTTTTCTCTTTACCCGTTTCTCCCTCATGTTTAGCCCCATTGCTTTTGAGATTTTAAGACGTTCGCCCCATTAGTTTGGAACTTTCACCCCATTTATGTCACTTTTAAGACCTATCGTGTCATTTAGGGGTCGATTTTTTCCTGGCGAGCGATAGGGAGCCTGTAATTTAAGAGGAACCGGCCTTCGGCCGGGAAATTTTTCTGCCGAAAAATGTACAAATTTAGCTTGAAAGAGGGTCTAGAGGGTGTAATTTTAAGCTTGATGGTGGTCTAGGGAACAAACTAGAAACCTCCCCTTATGGAATGGGCGTATATATTTGCACATTTATATATGTTTAAATAATTTCTTTAGTTTCCTCCTTAGACCTCCACCAAGCTTTAAAAAAAACACCCCCAAGACCCTCCTTCAAGATTAATTTGTACATTTTTCTATAGAAAAATGTCCCGGCTCGCTATCGCTCGCCAGGAAAAATGCGAAAACTAAATGACACGAGCAGTCTTAATATTGACAAAGAAAACGGACGAAAAATCTTAAAATCGCCAAACTAATGGGCAGAACGTCATAAAATCTGAAAACTAATGGGACTAAACATGAGGAAGAAGAGGGACCAGAAAAACGGCCCATCTCCCCTTAATCCCGGCTGCTCTCGTTAATATGCTATTGTTCAGTCTCCCCAAGCACAGAATACCACCAATGTTCAGTTCCGTGCCCACACCTTCGACCTCTCCCGATGTTCATACACTCGTCACGTCATTCCCCAACCTGTCTTCAACCTCTCCCGATGTTCATACACTCGTCACGTCATTCCCCAACCTGTCTTCAACCTCTCCCGATGTTCGTACACTCATCACGTCATTCCTCAACCTGTCTTTAACCTCTCCCGATGTTCATACACTCATCACGTCATTCCCCAACCTGTCTTCAACCTCTCCCGATGTTCATACACTCATCACGTCATTCCCCAACCTGTCTTCAACCTCTTCCGATGTTCATACACTCATCCCGTCATTCCCCAACCTGTCTTCAACCTCTCCCGATGTTCATACACTCATCCCGTCATTCCCCAACCTGTCTTCAACCTCTCCCGATGTTCGTACACTCATCACGTCATTCCTCAACCTGTCTTTAACCTCTCCCGATGTTCATACACTCATCACGTCATTCCCCAACCTGTCTTCAACCTCTCCCGATGTTCATACACTCATCACGTCATTCCTCAACCTGTCTTCAACCTCTCCTGATGTTCATACACTCATCACGTCATTCCCCAACCTGTCTTCAACCTCTCCCGATGTTCATACACTCATCACGTCATTCCTTAACCTATCTTCAGCCTCTCCCGATGTTCATACACTCATCACGTCATTCCTTAACCTATCTTCAGCCTCTTCCGATGTTCATACACTCATCACGTCATTCCTTAACCTATCTTCAGCCTCTCCCGATGTTCATACATTCATCACGTCATTCCCCATCCTGTCTTCAACCTCTCCCGATGTTCATACACTCATCACGTCATTCCCCATCCTGTCTTCAACCTCTCCCGATGTTCATACACTCATCACGTCATTCCTCAACCTGTTTTCAACCTCTCCTGATGTTTATACACTCATCACGTCATTCCCCATCCTGTCTTCAACCTCTCCCGATGTTCATACACTCATCACGTCATTCCTTAACCTATCTTCAGCCTCTCCCAATGTTCATACACTCATCACGTCATTCCTTAACCTATCTTCAGCCTCTCCCGATGTTCATACACTCATCACGTCATTCCTTAACCTATCTTCAGCCTCTCCCAATGTTCATACACTCATCACGTCATTTCCCGAACCTATCTTCAGCCTCTCCCAATGTTCATACACACATCACATCATTCCTTAACCTATCTTCAGCCTCTCCCAATGTGCATACACTCATCACGTCATTCCTTAACCTATCTTCAGCCTCTCCCAATGTTCATACCCTCATCACGTCATTCCTTAACCTATCTTCAGCCTCTCCCAATGTTCATACACTCATCACGTCATTCCTTAACCTATCTTCAGCCTCTCCCAATGTTCATACACTCATCACGTCATTCCTTAACCTATCTTCAACCTCTCCCAATGTTCATACACTCATCACGTCATTCCTTAACCTATCTTCAGCCTCTCCCAATGTTCATACCCTCATCACGTCATTCCTTAACCTATCTTCAGCCTCTCCCAATGTTCATACCCTCATCACGTCATTCCTTAACCTATCTTCAGCCTCTCCCAATGTTCATACCCTCATCACGTCATTCCTTAACCTATCTTCAGCCTCTCCCGATCTTCATACACACATCACGTCATTTCCCGAACCTGTCTTCAAGCACGTTCCGAGATCCTGTAGTGGGAGAGAGTGGACATCTTCTACTCTGACGCCATGTTGGTACCCTAATTATTCAAAACGGGGTGATGCGTTAATTTTGGCCATGTAGAATTTCGATCCCTAGACCAAGCTTTATAGCCTGTACCATTATAGCAAATCTGTATTATGTTAATGACATTTATTTGAGCGTAAAGAGAGGCTAATGACACTATAGGTAGCGCCAACGAACTTGACAATTATTTCGAGCCCTGACCTCTTCGTAACTCAAAAGGACCTTGACCAAACTGGCTGTAAATTTCAACACCTATTTCCTGATGTGACTCTTCCCAAATGATAGATATGTCAGCCCGATTGCTTTCATTAATTTTGAGTTATAAAAAGTGAAGGGGTACAGAATATTGTCAAGTTCGGTAGCTTATAGTGATACCCAATATGGCGGAGGTTGACCGATTTCAGTAACTATAGGGTCTCTGTTATCTGTTATATTATGTTCAAAATTAATATGGTACGCAAATACTTTTCGTTTTTTGTTCTCTCTCTCTCTCTCTCTCTCTCTCTCTCTCTCTCTCTCTCTCTCTCTCTCTCTCTCTCTCTCTCTCTCTCTCTCTCTCTCTCTCTCTCTCTCTCTCTCTCTCTCTCTCTCGTCCAGCCTCCCCCTTCTCTCTCCCCGTGATGAGGTCAACGCCTCTCTGACCGCCTTAGCTAAATGTTTTCAAGCAGGCCTGGCATTTTCAGTTACCAGGAACAGGAGAGGGCGTGGTGGAGGAGGAGAGGATGTGGAGGTTGAGGAGAGGGTGTGGAGGATGAGGAGAGGGTGTGGAGGAGGAGGAGAGGGCGTGGTGGAGGAGGAGAGGGTGTGGAGGTTGAGGAGAGGGTGTGGAGGATGAGGAGAGGGCGTGGTAGAGAAGGAGAGGGTGTGGGGGAGGAGGAGAGGGTGTGGTGGAGGAGGAGAGGGTGTGGAGGTTGAGGAGAGGGTGTAGAGGATGAGGAGAGGGCGTGGTGGAGGAGGAGAGGGTCTGGGGGAGGAGGAGAGGGTGTGGTGGAGGAGGAGAGGATGTGGGGGAGGAGAACAAACAGACAGACAGACAGACAGAGAGAGAGAGGCAAAGATAGAGAGGTGGAAACATGGATCCCCCTCCCTTCCAAAGAACTGGTTTGGGGCCTGGCTTACGTCATATCCGTGAGGTCAGGTCAGGTCAGCCCCAGTGGTGTGCTTGTTACGCTGAAGGGAAGATGGGCGGGTTTTCCTTCTAAAATTAGAGGCTCGCTATCGCTCGCCAGGAAAAAATCGACACCTATAGGGAATGAAAGGTCTTAATATTTAAAACGAAATGAGGCGAAAGGTCTCAAAATCGCCTTACTAACGGAACGAACGTCATAAAACCTCAAAACTAATATGCTAAACATGGGGGAGAAGGGGATCCAGAAAAAGCGAGTACTACCCCCTTAATTGATCATCTAAAGAAACGACTGCATAAATAATACCTACACTTCCAACGCCCTCATACTATTTTTCCTTCCATACAAAAATTAAAAACACAGTCTGTCTACACATTTCTGACGGCGACTGAACATGATGATATTGATATTTGTTTTGTCCTTGGAGTACCGTACCTGTACCTGTATATGTTTGGGTTTTGATTCGGTCTTGTTTTAAAAATTGCATGTGCAGTACTTGCTCGATTTTTTTTTTTTTTTTTTTTTTTTTTAAATATATGCCATGCACTTCCTGGATCTGGTACAGTTTTTAGAACTTTTTTTAAGGGTGGATGGGCCGATTTTCGAGACCCCTTTCTCCGTTGTCTTTAGCCCCATTAGTTTTGACATATTAAGACATTCGGTCCATTAGTTTGAAGGCAGTGCTGGTTGGGAGGAGGGGCGTCGACTGACTAGGGACAGAGGTGCATGGGGGCGTTTCGTTCGTGGCCACCCCTTCGGGGATCACGGCGTCAGGCGATAGATAGATATCTTTATTTAGTTGTCAATTTTAAGACCTATCGTGCCATTTATGTTTCGAATGTTTCCTGATGAGCGATAGCGAGCTTGTAATTATTCGTCCGGGACATGTTTTACCGAAAAATGTAAAAATTTATCGTGGAATGGGGTCTAGGGGGTATTTGTCTAAGTTTGAGGGAGGTCTACGGAGGAAACTACAAAATAATAACAATGTATAACAATAAGCAAATAAATAAGCCCATCTCCCCTGAAATAAATACTTAATTTTGATTATTGTGGTTAACTTGGCAAACTGCTTAGCCTGGGGCAGCATAGACTATAATTATGTACGCTCGGATGCCATAGTCTCTAGCCCACTCATAAATATTCGGGAACTTCACCTATTTCTAATTATGGAAGTATATCTCTGGAAGCTAATTCATGAATATAATTGTCTATACATCAACTACAAAACTATATAAACTATTTATTGAAAAGTAAGATTTAGCTCTATTTTAGTATTGGTATTGTGTCCTTTATAGTTTATTCTGGCTCTTGATAGTCAATTGTATTCAGTTATCCAGCAATTAACATGCTTTGACCTATCTTAATTAACCCTTTTCACCGCCACAGATCCTTCTGAAGCTGCACAAAACCGTCTAAATATAGCTAGAATTAAATAAAAAAAGACGTCGCGGGTACTGAACGGCTTAAGCCTTCATGTAGTATGAGTGTTCTTATTTTATGGACATTTCCGTATCTTGCTCTATCTCAGTTCTTAGTTATGGATATTTCCGTATCTTGCTCTATCACTGTTCTTGGATTATGGACATTTCCTTATCTTGCTCTATCACAGTTCTTAGTTATGGACATTTCCGCATCTTGCTCATGTTTACTTCTCTTCATAACAACTCAAGCTTTTCCTGGGGTAAATTGTCCCCTCTCTGCTTTCCTGTTTGTTTTCATCCCTGGCAAAACTCTGTAATAGGGAAAACGTTGAACTCTGGAATAGGGAAAACGTTGAACTCTGGAATGGGGAAAAACGTTGAACTGGCTCGAATTACCCTCGGTGTGGAGAATAATGGTTTGTTTTTAGATCCATTTGCAAGATTTATTAGCCAATTTTAGGGGGTAACTTTCGCATTACCTAATTTCGGCCCAAATTGGCCAAGATTATACGTTTGTTTACGAATTGTTGTGTATCATTATCTGCTGTTGGCTCGTCGTTGATGGGCTAATTTGTGAAAGGATGGTATTTACTAGTTCCTTCTCTCTCTCTCTCTCTCTCTCTCTCTCTCTCTCTCTCTCTCTCTCTCTCTCTCTCTCTCTCTCTCTCTCTCTCTCTGTAATAGGGAAAACGTTGAACTCTGGAATAGGGAAAACGTTGAACTCTGGAATGGGGAAAAACGTTGAACTGGCTCGAATTAAGGTCTGTGTGGTCTGTGTATCTATGTAGCTCTCTCTCTCTCTCTCTCTCTCTCTCTCTCTCTCTCTCTCTCTCTCTCTCTCTCTCTCTCTCTCACACACACACACGCACAGGAGGTTAAGTGTGGATGCGCCTATTACCCTGCCTACCCCCTACCCATTCTGGAGGAACATAAGCGCTTTTGTGGCAGCCAAAGTCAATCTATTGACCACGTAAAATAATTTAGGTTAAGGAATTGTGTATTATCAACCTCAATGATTGCCGGTTTATAATATACCGATTATGATGTTAATAATAATAATAGTAAGAAATAATTATTATTATTATTTTTATTCTTATGCTTATTATTATTATTACCAATATATGTATTATTATTTGTATTATTATTATTAGTAGTAGTAATACTAGTATTAGTATTAGTTTTATTAATTCACACACAGAGGGCGCGTGTCTATAAAGATCCATAACAAAACTACTTTTGCTTTTTGGTTAGCTTTATCACGAAGCTTAATAACGCACTGCCGCAGCAAACTACCGAACTGCTTCCAAATATCCCACAAAAGAGTGAAGATTACCCGAGTGAGGGAGTTTGTGGGTAACCATAAGTGTTTCCTTAAGGGGAGTCACCGGCTTTTTTTTTATATTTCTCTCCTTTTCTCTCTTTCCCTGGCTTGTATCCATTCACCCCCATTCAGCCAACTGTTTTAAGACGTTTATCCCCATCCAGGTGTCGATTTCTTCCTGGGGAGCGATAGCGAGCCAGCATTGTATGGAGAAATCCGGCTACGCCGGAGAAATTTTTCTATCGAAAAATGTACAAATTTAGCTTGCTGTCAAAACAAAAATATATATATGCTGGCTCGCTACCGCTCACCAGGAAAATATTGACACCTGCATGGGGGTAAACGTCTTAAAACAGTAGGCTGAATGGGGACGAATGGATACAAGCCAAAGAGAGAGGGAGAAAAAGAGAAAACAAAAGCGAGGTTGGTTCCCTTAAGAGCAGCCGCGAAGACCGAGTGATGAAATATTAGAGCGATTATTGAATTACCCTGGCCATGATTCTACCCTTTATTTTTATTTATTGTCGGGGCTATTATAGGTGTGTGTGGACCCTTTGATATTGTCCGTGTGCATGTGGGGAATAATACACATTTATAATAAAGTTGCCTTATTTTTCACTTATTAACACGAAGTTGGAAATACCTTTACCTCATTACAGCAGGGTAGTTTGTCTTCGAGTGTAAAATTATTACTATTACTACTACTACTACTACTACAGTACTACTACAAATAATAATCATTATTATTATTATTATTATAATTATAATTACAATAATATTAATAATAATAATAATAATTATAAAAACAACAATAATACTAATATTACTAATAAACGGATATTATTTTTTTTAGAGTTACATCCAAAAGCTGACAATATATAAGTGAATATCACATAATGTAATGCTAGCTTATGTTGTTCTACAATGACGTTAGGTTAACGTACACATTGTGTGTGTGTGTGTGTGTGTGTGTGTGTGTGTGTGTGTGTGTGTGTGTGTGTGTGGTTACTATCACATCTATTCCACATTTTCCTTCCTAGCCTAGACAAGTTACGAGGAGTGGTGGTCTGGTGCATGATATACTCGAGGAAGAGGTACACTTCCAGGTTAACCCTTTGAGTACCAGCGACGTGTCTTATATATTTATTTCAGCTATATTTAGACGATGCTATGCACCTTGGGTAGGATCTGTGTTAGTTGAAAGGGTTGGTTGAGATAGTTTGAAGCCGTGTTATTGCTGGAGGTCCTTCCTAAGCTGAATAAAATCGTCTAATAGTTGCCACAATATAATGAAAAGGACGTCCCTGGTACCGAAGGGGTTAATAACTTATAAAGGAAGGGAAACATACTTTACTGAAATGTGATATGTCCCACAACAGTTCGCTCTGCTGAATTGTAGTAGGATGTAGTTTGCTGTTTATATTTTGAGAATTGCTGTTTATTACGTACCGGTACGTACAGTATATAAGAGTACATTAAGGGGGCTGACCTGTTTTTGTTCTGTCCTTTTCTATCTTTCTCTGGCTTGTATCCATTTGGCCCCATTCAGCCTACTGTTTTAAGACGTTTATCCCCATCAAGGTGTCAATTTTTTACTGGTGAGCGGTAGCGAGCCAGCATATTTTTTATTTTTGTTTAACAGCAGGCTAAATTTGTAAATTTTTCGATAAAAAAAAATCTCCGGCGAAGCCGGATTTCTTCATATAATGCTGGCTCGCTATCGCTCGCCAGGAAGAAATCGACACCTAGATGGGGATAAACGTCTTAAAATAGTTGGCTGAATGGGGCCGAATGGATATAAGCCAGAGAAAGAGATAAAAGGACAGAAATGACAAAAAGCAGGTCACCCCCCTTAACAAATCCATCAAGTTGGCTGCATTTACACAACGGAAAATCATAAGAAGTTTGCTATTTATATTTTGAGAATTGCTGTTTATTACTTACGTGTATAATATATAAATTCATAAATCCATCAAGTTGGTTGCATTTACACAACGGAAAATCACAAGAAGTCCACGAACTAATGCGACCGACTGTACATTGTGTGATGGAATGCGACTTGCGGTGGAGATGGCAGCTGTGTGGGGTGTGAAATATTAGCAGAGGGGTGTTCGTAATCTGCCAATCTCAGAAGACATTACTAAAATATTATATACCTATTTTAACGCTCCGGAGACATTAACCCTATCAAGAGGCGAGGACGTGTTTCTCTCTTTTATGTTGGATATTTGTAGACGATATAATTCAGCTTGGGTAGAGATCGTGGGCGTCAGATGGTGGATTGAGAGAAATGTTACACATATTACATACATTTTTTTCCTAGAGGAAACGAAAAGAATAATAATTAGTTAAATATACAGGCCAAACAAATAACCACTGCCCCCTTAAGACAGAAATCGACACCTGGATGGGGATAAACGTCCTAAAACAGTTGGCTGAATGGGCCTGAATGGATACAAGCCAGGGAAAGAGAGAATAGGAGAGAAAGCTAAAAATACCCACTATCCCCTTAATATAGCGTCTGTGGTGTGGGTTGGAGGTGTTGTTGTCAGCCTGGCTCCACGACTGTCATCAGCGATCATAACTCTTATCTGTCAGGACCAAGGAGTCAACAACAAAATACCAGGAGGGAAACATATGAAACCTTCCTTTTGTTACTTGAAAATATTAAACAAAAACACTGATATTAAATATATTATTTTAATTATTATTTTTTGACTTGGTCCGATTGTCTGCCTTACTTCAATAATGTTTATGTTCCATATTTCTATTCTAACAGTGTGTTTGTTTGTTTTTTGTTCCCGATAGTGTATATTGTTTTCTTTGATAGGTGTATCCAACACTATCACTCATACAACACAAATACAATCATGTTTGAAGAAATTCTCAGATTTCTATTTACTGTACTAATAACATGACGTCAAGAACACATGTATCAAAACATATATCGTCAAAACGTTATATAATGTCAACTATGCATTCAGCGTTCAAATATTTCCAATACAATGTTATGTGGTCTCTTGGCCGGATATGACTTTCATCTTAGAATGGTTATGTGAGAAAATGTAGTGCTATTATTATCAGATATGTTTTGATTAAGTATGTTTTTTATTTTTATTTAAGGTCTTAATATTGACATAGAAATGGGGTGAAAGGTCTGAAAATCGCCTAACTAATGTAAATATAATTTCCTGTCATATTTGATTTATATGCACAAACCATGTGTTTATTCACGCATACAAAATTACAGACTCTTGAGGATAATGCATAACAAATGCACTGCTGACTATGACATAATAATCTATACATTCTCGAACTTTCAATGTTTTCCAGTAGTTATTGTACTGTTATTAGTATTACGCAATAATCTATATTTTACAATAGATCATTAAACCTGATCTGAGAGTAATGGCGTTGGAGCAATGCAATATAGCAATAGGACTTCAGAGGCTATCAACCCTATTGAATTATTAAGCCAGCACACTGTAAGTCAAGAATAACGTCAGGACTATCCTTGAATGAAACTCATTTATAAACCTGCTGAACAGAGAGTTTCCTCGCATGAGCAAACTTATTGGCTAACTAATTGGCTAACAAACCATTCACAGGATATTTAAGGGGAAGGTAGTCGCTTTTACTGGACCACCTTCTCCCTCGTGTTTAGCATATTAGTTTTGAGATTTTAAGACTTTCGTTCCGTTAGTTTGGCGATTTTGAGACCTTTCACATAATTTGTTTGTCAATATTAATATAAGACTTTTCGTGCCATTTAGGTGTCTTTATTTACTGGCGAGCGATAGCGAGCCTCTATTTTTAGAAGGAACCGGCCGTCGGCCAGGACAATTTTCTACCGAAAAATGTACACATTTATCTTGAAAGGAGGTTGAGGGCGTATATATATATATATATATATTTTTTTTTTTTTTTTTTTTTTTAGCTTGATGGAGATCTAGCGACGAAACTCAAAATAAATTAATATATAAATATAAAGACCAAAAACCAAGCATTACCCTCTTAAACAACTTTCTTCTGATGTATTTCATATTAGTATTATAGTTCATATAGCTTAAATAATACTCATGTACTGTACGTTCTGCATATTGTATCCCGTATGTTTCTGTTACCCTTTCCACGTAACATAATTAACTAATATCCAGGTTTCCATTATTGTTATGCTGCTGCTATAATAAGTCCATGTAATTATAAATAATTGCCGAATGCACCGAATGTGTTCAGTTTAGCGTATCTTAACCCGTGCAGTACCAGGGACGTCCTATTCATCACATTTTGGCATCTATTAGACGATGTTATTCAACTTAAGAAGGGGCTCTATTTAATTTGGCGATTTTCAGACCTTTCACCCAGTTTCTTTGTCAATATTAAGACCTTTCGTGCCATTTAGGTGTCCGAAAAAGAAGCACTAACATGTATTTGTGGTTCGTGTTGCAGAGTGTGAGGGTTCGTGTCTACTGGACGTGCTGGCCAACCGACACAGCAAGTGGGGCGGACGACTGAGGGGCGACTTTCTCCTCAACGGTAATCTCACCAAACCAGCCAAGGTATATAAGCACTGTGTCACCTATAAGTCGGTATCACACAAGCGCATTTTCCCTCAACATTTGTCCTCAACATTGGTCTGGTAGCTTATGAGGTCAACATTTACAATATTTCTGTCACCTAAATTCACCAATCATCAGTCTAGTTTCCGATACCACTGAAAAATATTCCAGAAATGTTGCCAACAAATATTTTGATTATCGAATGTTGACTATAAATGCTCTCGTGTGATACCAGCTTTACTATAGTTCGTTCATTCTAGGTTGGGCAGAAATCGTAACCTCTAACCTCCCATAACTCAAAAAGGACTTGAGTAATCGAGCTAATATTTTTTACCAAATAGGAAGACTTGGTTAGGGAATAGGTGTATAAATTGACAGCTCATTTGCACTAGCCCTTTTTGAGTTACAGAGGTTAGAGGTTACAATTTCTGCCCAACCCAGAATGAACGGACTATAACAAGTTTAACAGGAGATTTGCTTTGATGTTAATAAGTTATCTGAATTTGTCTGTACCCTAGACTCTAGGGGGTGTTTTCTAAGCTTGCTGGAGGTCTAGCGAGGAAACTAAAAAGTAAATGAATAAATGCATTAATAGACCAAAAAACCAGCCACTGTCCCTTTAATTGTTTTGGCTGTTTGTCACCAGGTGGCGGCTAGGTCGACGTACGTGCAGCAGGACGTGAACTTCTGCCCCGACATGAGCGTCCGACAGACCTTGTTGCTGCATTCCTTCTTCAGGGCATCTGGGGACGTCACCAGGGTCAGGGGGGTCAAAGCCAGGGTGAGTTGAAAGACAGCCGCATGAGGTCAAGATGAGTTCCAGGCCACGCAAAGGTCATTAAGGGGGGTGATCTGCTTTGTTCTCTTCTTTTCTAATAAAAAAATAGCCAATATAAAAGGGAAAAAAGGTGTCCTCGTTTACTGAAAACTTTAATATGGATCATATTCAATTTATCATTTACGTTAAGAGGGCCCACCTCGTTTTCTCTCTCTCTCTCTCTCTCTCTCTCTCTCTCTCTCTCTCTCTCTCTCTCTCTCTCTCTCTCTCTCTCTCTCTCTCTCTCTCTCTCTCTCTCTCTCTCTCTCTGGGTTGTATCCATTCCGCCCCATTCAGCCTACTGTCTTAAGACCTTTATCCCCATTCAGGTGTCGATTTTTTCCTGGCGAGCGGTAGCGAGCCAACATATGTTTTACAATGTTTTTGACAGCAGGCTAAATGTGTACATTTTTTGATATCAAAATGTCTTCGGCGAAGCCGGAATTCTCCACACAATGCTGGCTCGCTATCGCTCGCCAGGAAGATATCGGCACCTGGATGGGGATAAACGTCTTTTAAAACAGTTGGCTGAATGGGGACGAATGGATACAAGCCAGAGAAAGGGAGATACAAACAAAAACAAGTCCCCCCCCCCTTAAGCATTTGGTGATCGGACGAAGTTTTACCGTCTGATGTTTTCTGATATGTTAGATTGATATCCAGTATTTGCTAAATGGATATATAATCGCAGTCATGTACTTAACCTTTAACTGTCTTGATGGTGTAATGGTTAGAGTGTTTGAGATCTGTATGTGGTAACCCAGGTTCGAATCACGGTAGGATCACATGCTTTCATTAATTTTATTGGGAAATGTTTGGTGTTCGGAGTGAAATTAATATATTCGATTATATGTCTAGATGAATTAATGATTTTGTTCACAAGTAAAACAGAGTGTTGATTTTGTAGGCATACCCGGTACCTTAAATATATTTATAAGCAAAGTAGAGGTAATAGTGTGCAAAACATGAGTCACTCCATGACAGTTATCCAGGAGGTGGTGACGTTGATCTCAAAGGAATAATATGACAACTAACTACATTGGTGGCTTGATGTGCCTTGAGGAAGAATAAATGCATACTTCATGACCGTACGAATTTTGTTCAAGCCAATCCACATTCAAAACAAAGATTCAATCTATTTGGAAAGCATACCAACTGTTGAAAGTACACAGGAGTGGGGGCAGGAGGCTAGGAATCCTCCTCCCCTTGTAACATTCTCCTACTCAACGAGACAGAGAAAGGGGCGAGGGAACGCGAAAGTGGTCCCGGACCCTAAGAATTGGAACTTAAAAAGTTTCTGTTCAGGCTCTGGCTCGAGTCGGCCACCCCCAGCAATGGGATATGTTTCGTTTCTACTCTATTCTATATACTCAGGCCCAATCCCCAGTTTTCCCTTTTTTTCTTTTTTAAATGGGATATGTGCCTGAGTACATACATACATACATACATACACAGGAGTGAAAACATAAAACCGAAGTTGACGGTACTAGCATGTCTTAGAACCCATTCTTTCCAGTCAATGTCCGTCTGTCCCGTGGGAACCCATTCCTCCATACGTTGAGGTTCCGGGCTTCCCATAATTATCATATGTCTCGTGACCATTATTACCCTCTTGCTGCCTCTTAACTTACCATACAATGTACACTCGAGGGAAAACAATCTTTACACTGGTGATCTGTATATAATCTTATGTGAATGGCTTGAATCGGGTGTAACATACGACTGTGAGGTATTACCGCAAGATTTCGACCCACTTCCAGAATGTTTAAAGCGTTAGTGTAAAGATTGGTTTGTCCTCTAGTGTACATAAAACACAGTGTCTTCATAATTTTCTCATTGTTGATGAATCTAAATGAAGTCGTTATACTGTGCAAGTATAAATTAATTCTGCTGGTAATTTTTAGATATCCAAATAAAACATATTGGGAAATAATTAATCTATCATAATCAGCAGCTGAATTATACTGCCGTTCTTATCAGTTGTTATCTCCAACTATAATATACAAGTTATTTTAATGATTATCTAATACAGTTGAACTTTTTAGACCATTATGAAAATCTATACAAGTATATAGTATACTTAGGATACACAGAAATACTGTTTTGTGCGCATGTGCATTTCAACATACCGCTGTGTGCGTGCACACGCTCGTGTGTACTGTATGTGTGAGATTTCTGTTTCTTTATCAACTAATTTCTCCCCCACTTCCTAGATAAACGGCCTGATCAATGACCTAGGGCTGGAACAGGTCCGCCACACCCGTGTAAAGGACCTGACCTTAAGTGAGCGGCGGCGACTGAATGTGGCGTGTCACCTTCTGCTGGAGACGGACGTGGTGCTACTGGACCAGCCCACCAGAGGCATGGACATCTTCGACACCTTCTTTCTCATCGAGTACCTCAGGCAGTGGGCATGTCGCGGCAGGATAGTGGTACGTGCAAGACAACTACAAAATATAAAAAATGGATAATGGTATAACCTCTAACTGTTCCTGCTGTTTCAGAACTATGACCAGGTATAGTTGGAGCTCAAATATGGAAGACTCAGTTTCTGAGGCTACAGGAGTACTAGTCTGAGGTGAAGCACAGTGACCATAATTGTCCCAATCACCAGCAATAGATGACAAGCAGACAAAGTTGTCTCAATAGTTGTAGACCAAGTTGTCTATACTTTGCCAGTCGCCGACGAAGCATTTTTGACCTTAGTCAGAGATGAAGGGTCGAGAGTATCAATCAGAGACAAAGTGCTTAGGCCAATTGCAAACAAAGCCTCAAATAACAGCACCAGCCATAGCTAAAGTAGTATATGGTTTCGTGCTGTTGGTGTCTGGTAGCTTGGTAGTCTTGGCCAATACTTAGGTGTCACAGCAAGAGTAACTCTGAGCAAGATGGGCATACCCCTCTGCCGAGATTAGTTCCCCCCCCCCCCCTCCCCCCACAACATGCAGCCAGTGCTGGACTCTTCTCAATTTAAATTATTGGGCCCAATGCATTCAAATTATATAGAAACCAAGGACAATAATTGTGAAAATAGCGCTCACTGTGCCCATTTTCATGGATTTTTGGACCTCTAAACACATATTTGATTGAAGCTTCGTGCTTGATCCCTATAATCTTTTTCTGAAACTCATATCTTACTGTTTTGGATTAAGTAATGATGTTGCCTCTGCATGTTGGTATGATAGTTTTTTAGCCCGATGATTGCACTTGCCCTCTTACACTTCACCTATATGAATGAGATTATAATGAGTGACACTTGCTATTAGTTTGTTCACACAAGTAATTTTGTATTTAGCTTTTCTAATAATTAAATTATTCCCCCATCACGGTAATATATTTACAAACACATATACTTTTCTGTTTACTGTACATAGTTGCATCTCTTTCACACAAGAAGTCGGCGAAATAGGGAGTCACAAGTAGGGCTCAAATTAGGCTGAGGATTTCGGCTGTGGAGCGTGCACGGTAAGTCAAATGTGACTCATACTTGGGTACTGGTTTCCCAGAGCTCTGCTCAAGTGCTGCCAAGCTGGCTTTGACAAAATCCCATCTACGAAATGTTTACGACTTCTTTTCGTTCAGCACATTTATATATACGTCGTTGGCATTAGCTGCGCTAATCAGCTCGACATATTTATACATTGATGGCAGATGAAGGGCTAAGGTGTTAATCATTTAGTCTTCGGAGCAGATCCCGGTTCGGCTATCTATGTATGGGCCCTGGCAGCTCTTTCTTTTATTCCTGTTAGGGTGGACTTAGACACCGGAACATCAGTTAAAACTATAGGTGATAAACTTATTGCTGAATTCCTCTTTTGTATTCCTCGATTAGCTTAATCCAACATAGATGTTTGTATATTTTGCTTATTCAATTTTCACAAATGCTGAAGCACGAATGCTAGTGTATGTTAAATTATGTAATCAGAATAAAGAAATCATAAGCTGCAGTAGATGACGGAAAAGTTAGATATTATTGCTGAAACAAGATGTGAATTGGTGTACGATATTGTTCAGATTATGAAAGGTGTCACTGCGTGGAATAATTATATTGAGATAAAGAAATTCTTATCCATAGTATTTGGGTTGTAATGTATAAACGTTGAGAATTATGATAATCATAAGATTAAGGTATGATGGTTATTATTAGTCATAAATGTCGATTAATGTGAAATGCATATTAAGAACAGCAAATAATAGTGGTCAGTGTCGAAAATAAACACTTGTCATATATTAATCACTGCTATTGTATTGCAAATCTGTAATAAGTATATCTAAGTGGAGGAATACCGTTAGAATTTATCAATTATAAGTATCAATAATGGCTTTTGTAAAAATATTTGAATCAGCACTACTTTCATTGGAATTGAAGTGAAAATCGTCTCATAAATCGACTATGAATAATTAAGTTAATTAATATTAGTACACTATAGATAAATACGCCTACTTGCTGCCGTCTCCACAAACCAACACCACCCACTACGCTACATGGCAGCACACCCACAGACACCAAGTGATATCAAAACAACACCCAGCACACGGTATCACACACAAATACTGTCATCTCTCCCTCCCTGCCCACCCCAAACCAGCCTCCAGAAACACATCCATACTTATATCTCTCGCCATTCCATCCAATCACTCATAGACAACACGCAGGCCGTAGCTCGATTGGTAGAGCGTTCGCCTGCTAACCATGAGGTTGACGGTTCAAGCCTCGGGCCAGCCAGTGAGTTATTGGCAGACATCAGTGCTGTTGGTGAACGGTGCGGTCTAACAATCTGTGGCAACTATTCACTAAGTCCCTGATTCATCAGGGCACCCACCCTAGCCTTGCTATTCAGCAGGGAGTGTATGGTGGTAAAAACTGCATCATCATCATCAGACAACACGAAGCTTTAGGCACGACCTCCCGAAATCCATCCTTCTGAATCCTCCCTTCCTCGCGAGGACAGAGTCCACCTGGCCAAACTGAGATGTTGGCACCATCCAGCTCTTCTGAGTTATCAGAAGAGACTGGATGTCTCCGTCGTCGACACCTGCCATACTATTAAACACATCATAGAAGACTGCATTCTACACAATCACTTATGCCAACATAATCTACACTCCTTGAGAGCTCTGTGGGAAGGAAAAGCCCGATCGTGGCCATGGTCTTCCTTGGGGACTCGAGGCTGTTCGGCCAGGCAGCTTAGGGAACGAAAACAACAACAACAACAACGCCTACTTGCTACCAGTCTTTACTTTGAATCCTCTCCTCAGATTCTGACGATCAAGATCCTTTCCTAAAAGAACTTCGACTGATCTATCGAAGCTTAAATCTGTGATCTATTAATACATCTGTAAAAAGGAAATCAAGCAACAACAGATCTAGTGACCCTTCTAGGCTGCTTGTCCTCCAAAACACTGAGGATCAAGTGTCCAAACAGTGGTTTAGAGTGGGTAAGGGAACATTGGAAAGGGAATTACTGCCCTGGAACTAATGTCCGTGGCAGGATTAGGAAGTCAATTGTAACATTAATTTATCTCCCCAGATTCTGACGATCCAGCCCCCGACCTATGAGATCTTCACCATGATCTCCCGTGTGGCCCTGATCTCCACGGGACGCCTCATGTACTTCGGCAGAAGGCGGGAGATGCTGCCCTACTTCGCATTCATCGAGTACCCGTGTCCCGCCTATAAGAACCCTTCAGATTACTACCGTCAGTATCTTCGAAATAAATTGTTTACTGTTATTATCACAAGGACTAGTACAGAACTCGTGGGATTAATTGCCTTCCACATGTTTATTACAAGATTAATACCATTAAACACTTTTTGTTTTAACTTCGATTTACACAGAACATTCAGGTATAAATATTTTCCGCTAAATTGTTTGGATAATATTATTGCCAACAATATCTACTAAATTCGCTGTAGTTTTCACTCATAATGGAAAAGAACTCATATTAAAAACAAATGTTGCAACAATGTTGTATGTAGCATTAACAAACATTTCTCTAGTTTTGTATTATGCTCCAACCTATTTGAGTACAATGGCTATATATGAAATTACATAACCCATTATACAAGTCAAGTTAACTAGCATCCTGTTAAACTAAACAGTTAAGATCCTAATACAAAAATTCTCTTCTGAAGATTTAATGTGGGATTTTCAAAATATTCAACACACTAGATGTCATCATGTGTTCATGCTTGTATGAAAAAGTGGTATTCTGAGTTCACAGGTCTACATTTCATTGCATTATGATACATAGTTCTTCTGGGGGACGATATCCACCTTTCATTAATCTCCCCTTCATCCATTGGGTCTTGTGGGGATTAGTGCTAACAGGTATAATAGTTAAAGGTGACTTTATTACAGGTATATTTTGTCCTCCATTGCACTTACATATTATAATGCAATGGAATGTAGACGTATTAGTACAGGCATTAGGCCTATACTAAATAACCTCCCACAAATTGCAACAAATACGTGTTCAATTGATTCAGGAAAGACCCTTCTACAACATATCAAAAGTACTAAGAAATTTAACTGGTGGAAAGCATAAAAAAACGCTGTAACGTACCACTAATATTGTTTGTGAAAATATATCTTAGTTATCCATTATTTACTGTTTTTTTTTTAACATTTACCACTTAGATAGACATAGAAAATGCAAACTATTTGTTTATATCACTCACCCGACCTGTTGGAAATTGTAGTTGGTATGTGTTGTTTATTTCTATTCGTTTTTAGCTATACCTAGACGTACCAGGGGCTTGTCTTCATTAACGATATAATATTATGCTATTAGTAATACCAACTCCCAGCTCCATTATGAAAATAGGAACATGAAAATTTTTCTCCCTATAATCTAATCACGCTTAATAATAATAATAATAATAATAATAATAATATTTATTCAGTTAGCAATTTACAGAGTTGGTACCACATAGTTTGTTACAAATATGACATGTACCAGCCTTGCATAATTCCAACTAAGGATAGCCCAATAAGGCCGTTAGGCGTATTTCCATTGGGGTCCTTGTGGGATTAGGTCAGCTGGGGAAAATGGGGAGGATAAAGAAATAGATACCTTAGAGAAAGTATTTCTAGGGGGTTATTTTAAGATATCTTAGGAAATACCTATAAGTTCTTCGGTTAAAGCAAAGTCAAAGCTCAGTAATCGATATTGGGACATTACAATTGTGTGTCTGGTTAACCTCTTGTGTACGATATTTCACATTATATTCTGATTAACATCAAGCAAATTTTATGCAGTTTAGGAGGAAATGCTTGGGATCAAAGGGGTAAAAACTAGCTTTATAATTGTAAAATATTGCTGATGGTGGACTTGCTAACCATGGATGATCTGAGTGCCAAGGCAATTTAAAGTTCTCGCAGAGGGTCATTGCTGTTATCATTGATATCATATTCCATTATAAATAAAACAACTTATAAGTCAGGTTAAAGAACCATTTCTCACTCAGTTAAAATCTACCGCAGTTAGTTTACTGAACTGTGACTTGATTGATTTTGTTTTTGAAAAATTAGTGTAGTCGCTGCTCAGTAAGCAATAAGTAAACTGACTATTTATCACCCAATTATAACAGTAAAACAAAATATCTAGTCAGAGCTTAGTAATCAATTAATGGACATGTTGATTCTTCACCCAGATAAGATGAACATATTAATTATTGTTGACAGTTGACTTGGTAACCCTGGACGACCTGAGTGCCGAGGCGATGCTGGAGTCGTCACAGCGGGTGGAGATGTTGGCGGAGACCTTCAGACGACGGCAGGAGGCACTCAGTGACCCTGGAGCTCCGGGACCCATGCCACCCAAAGTCAGAAAAGAAAACCTGTGCCTGCAATTGTTGGGGCTGTGGATGTGAGTTGGATTTAGACAGTTCTTCATATGCCGAGATATTTCCGAGTTATCCAAGCAAGATAATTTAGCTTAGTATGAAATCTTGCGTTTGTAGCTACTGGAATTGTGGATGTAAGAATTAATCAAACAAAAGTAAGTTAGACAGAAACCGTTACACAGGGAAGGTAAGATGCAAAATGGCAGACAGAGTGTATTAGTCACAGAAAGTACTTCAAAATAAAAAATTAAAAAAAGACAAACTCCTGGACGACTTAAGTGTCGAGGCGATGCTGGAGTCGTCGCAGCGAGTGGAGTTGTAGACAGAGCCCTTTAGACACCAGTAGGAGGCCCTCAGTGATCCTAAAGCCCCGGGACCCAAGCAACCCAAAGTTAGGAAAGAAAACATGTTCATACAACTACTGGGATTGTGGATGTGAGTAGTAAGATAGTTATTGAATTTCAAGAGAGGTTTTAGAGATATTCCAGTACGAGAGTTTAGTTTATCTTGAATGTAACTATGTGTGTATATGTTTAGGTTCTTTAAATCTATCTATCTATCTATTGCCTGACGCCATGATCCCCGAAGGGGTGGCCACGAACGAACCGCCCCCAAGCACCTCTGTTCTCAGTCGGTCGACGCCCCACCTCCCAACCAGCACCGCCTTCATCCATATACTTCCTCACTCCATCCTTCCACCTCTCCTTCGGTCTACCTCTCCCTCTCTGTCCTTCCACCTCGCTCTCGTACACCCTTTTAGTCATTCTCTCGCTTCCCATATGTTCCATATGGCCGAACCATCTCAAGTTGTTCCTTTTCACACTTTCCAGCACATCTACCTCCACACCACACCTCCTTCTTACTTCCTCATTCGTCTGTCTATCCCTCCATGTAACTCCGCACGCACTTCTCAAGTAACTCATTTCCATCGCTCTCACTCTTGGTCTGAGTCTCTCCACGAACGTCCATGCTTCGCTTCCGTAAGTTAGTGTCAGGATTACCACACTGTCATGCAAGGACTTCTTCACTTCCATACTGACCACAATATTTCTTGTTACTGCTTTCAACGTTCCTACAACCCTCTTCCCCTGTTGCACCCTCTCCCGCACTTCTTCATCCACAGTCCCATCTTTACTCAACACACTGCCCAGATACTTAAAAGAGCTGACGATCTCCATAGCCTGACCGTTCAACTTTACCTCACACTCTGTGACTTCACCTCTTTCGAAGACCATAACCTTGCTTTTCCCTGCATTTACCTTCAAATTCAGTTTTTCGCACACTGTTCCAAACTCATTTACCAGACCCTGCAACTCCCATTCATTATCGCTCATCAGAACTGTGTCATCCACAAACAGCAGTATAGGCAGCTTCCACTCATTTCCCTCCCTTTTCAGCGATACACCAACATCCACTGCTCTTCCTAGTATTTCTTTCATGACTCCATCCATAAATACAGTAAACAACCACGGGGACATCACACACCCTGGTTTCAACCCAACACTCAGGTCAAAGACTCGCTCTGCTCATTCTCCACACGTACTGCCACCTTTGCACCTTCATACATGCTTTTCACTGCTTTCAGCAACTTGCCATCTACTCCGTATATTCTAAGTACTTTCCACATGCCTTCTCTATCCACTCTGTCATAGGCCTTCTCCAAGTCCATAAAGGCAACATACACCTTTTGTTGCTTCTCCAGATATTTCTCCACAACACAATTCAGGGTAAAAATCTGATCTACACATCCTCTTCCCTTCCTAAAAACCTTCCTGCTCGTCGCCTATCCACTTCTCCGTTCTCACTCTCACTCTCTCAATCGGCGGATCCCCAGATTGGCCGTGGTGATTGCACCTAAACACATACAAAAGTTACAAATCACTACCCTACTGTACACCTTTCCTACTACGCTTAAAAAACATATTCCTCGGTGGTTACCACACACTCCTCTTTCCCCTTTGCCCTTATAGAGGGGGACTATTATGCCAGTCTTCCAGTCATCAGGTGCACTCCCCTTCTCCCATGCTAGTTTGCACATTTTCCATACCCATTCGATCACTATCTCAAGACCATACCTCAACATTTCCCCACACACTCCATCTGTTCCTGGTGCTTTCCCCAACTTCACTCTTTTCATAGCTTCCCACACTTCTGACCTCCTGATCCCCACCTCCTCCTCCACTACTTCTCCTCTTCTCCCTCCCATACCATATCCAACTATGTTTGCTGGCTCTTCATTCCTTACATTTAGCAACTCATTTAAGTACTCCCTCCATCTTTCGACTCTCTCTTGCTTCTCGGCTAGCATTCTCCCATTCTTATCTTTCACACCCTTACTGTTTCCCTTGCTACCTTCCCTAACTTTCTTGACTTCTTTCCAGAACAGTTACTTACACTCCCTCCATTTTACACTCAGATTCCTTCCAAATTCCTCATCTACTCTTCTCTTACTTTCCTTCACTACTCTCTTCACCACTCTCTTTCTCTCCACGTACCTCGCTCGTTTCTGCCTCTCCAAATCTTCATTCCCTCTACTACCCAACCACTCTCTATATGCTTTCTTTTTGTCTTCCACAGCTATTTTTACATCTTCTGTCCACCATGCTGTACCTTTCACTCCCCTCCCTCTTCGCCTCACTCCACACACCTCCTCACATGCTGCACAGATCTCTTCCTTAAACACCTTGCTTATCTCCTCCATATCTTCCAGATCGAACCCACCTAGTCGTCTTTCTACTGCTCTCCTGTACTCTTCCCTGATTTCCTCCTCCTGTAGCCTCTCCACCCTCCTCACCATTCCCCCTTCCTCTCGCCTCCCTCCAGCTCTCCTTACCCACTTCTTTTGTATCCTAACCTTAGCTACTACTACATAATGATCAGACAGACCCCCTCCAATACCCCTATACATCCTAGCATCCATCACAGATTTCTTCATTCTTTCATCCACACATATATAATCAATCAGTGACTTTCATTCCACCACTGTCTTATCCTTCATCGTCCACACCACTTTCCATGTGTACCTGTGTATCATTCTGTGTCGGAAGAAGGTGTTGGCTATCCACAACTTCCTCCCCACACATACGTTCACAAGTGCACTACCATTCCCATTCACCTCTGACGGTACCCCCCACCCTCCCACCACTCCATCAACTTTCCTATCACCCACCTTACCATTCATATCCCCAATCAGAAATATTCTTTCGTTCTTGTCAAATTTATCCAGGCACGCCTCCACATTCACCCAGAACTCCTCTTTCTCTCGTACAAGTTTATCCTCTGTCGGAGCATACACATACACAATCACCCACGTTTGTATTCCTACTTTTATTCTCACCCACACAATCCTTGAACCCACAGACTCATATTCTCTTACACACTCCTTCCATTTGTTACTTACAACCAAACATGCACCTTCTCTCGCTGTTCCCTCACTCACTCCAGCACACACACCCATTCCACACTCCCACTCTCTCACATCTGTACCCTTCCATTTGGTCTCCGTCATTCCACATACATCCAGCCTGGCATTCACTAACACTTCCAGTACCTCTCTCTCTTTTGTGCCATCATTCATGCCACTCACGTTCCATGTACCTATTCTCAGAATGTCTGTAGGCTTGTCCATAGTCGGTCGGGGTTCGTCAACACAGGGTCCGTCTACATCCGAGGCTGGTTGTTCGTTTATCGTTGCTACATATTTTTTTCCGGGTGGGGGTCGCAAGCTCACCGACCCAACCTCTTTAGTCGCCTCTTACGACACGCAGAAGGCACGTGGGGCATATTCTAATCCCTTACCCCCAGGGAGGGTAAATGACCCCCTAAATTAAGAACAAAAATCCTGTGTCTTCAGCTACCGGGACTGTAGATGCGAGTAGTGGTTAGAGTACTCAATTTTAAAACAGGTTTCTTAGTTATCCCAGTTAGAGAATATAGCTTATATTGTGTGTTATTCTTTATGTTCAAGTTCAGGTTATGAAGATGCCACCCAAAGTAAAAAAATAATACTTGTGTCTGTAGCTACTGGAACTGTGGATGTGAGTAGCTAAGCAACTAAAGTATTTAATTTGTATTATTTTTTGAAAGGCAACATCATTCTCATTCCGGGGTAAAGACTGTCTATCTATCTATCTATTGCCCGACGCCGTGATCCCCGAAGGGGTGGCCACGAACGAACCGCCCCCATTCACCTCTGTCCCCAGTCAGTCGACGTCCCTCCCCCCAACCAGCACCGCCTTCGTTCATATACTTCCTCACTCCATCCTTCCACCTCTCTTTCGGTCTACCTCTCCCTCTCTGTCCCTCCACCTCGCTCTCGTACACCCTCTTAGTCATTCTCTCGCTTTCCATACGTTCCATATGGCCGAACCATCTCAAGTTGTTCCTTTTCACACTCTCCAGCACATCCACCTCCACACCACACCTCCTTCTTACTTCCTCATTACTCTGTCTATCCCTCCATGTAACTCCGCACGCACTTCTTAAGTAATTCATTTCCACTGCTCTCACTCTTGGTCCGAGTCTCTCAACCATCGTCCATGCTTCGCTTCCGTAAGTCAGTGTCGGGATTACCACACTGTCATGCAAGGACTTCTTCACTTCCATACTGACCACCCTATTTCTTGTTACTGCTTTCAGCATTCCTACAACCCTCTTCCCCTGGTGTACCCTCTCCAGCACTTCTTCATCCATAGTCCCATCTTTACTCAACACACTGCCCAGATACTTAAAGGAGTTGACGATCTCCATAGCCTGACCGTTCAGCTTCACCTTACACTCTGTGACTTCACCCCTTTCGAAGACCATAACCTTGCTCTTCCCCGCATTTACCTTCAAATTCCGTTTTTCGCACACAGGTAAAGACTGTGATGTTCATATAATAATGTGTGTGTATTAACTCTTTCAGTTTACAATTAATAGTTTGTTCATGTCATTTTGGCTATGAACGATTTATCAAGCTTAGAAAGACTATGTTGGTGTCAAAGGAATTATTGAGATACTGTAACCCTTTGATTCCTTTCAAAGACGAACATAAACGTCTAATAATATCAAGAATATATTTAGAAATGTGCCATCATATCCTGAAGAGGGTAACATACTTTAAATGACAATATTATTTTTTAACAGATAACAGACAGACAATGACATACCATATTCCATAGTATGTTGATATTTAGGTTTCATAAATGGCACTGTGATTTTCTCAATACACCAATTTTGGTTCTTTAGATGCCACTAAAATTTCCCAACAGATTAGGGATGAGCAATGATCTACCATATGTTATACAATGGGATCTATTGATTATGTATGACTTTTGTAGCCGGTGTGTTCAGTGTCAAATTCTTTAGATGAATCTTTACATTTTCAGCAGAGTTTATGTGAGAAAGGATATTCAAGCTTCTGCAGTTAATTCATGTTCGATTTGTTTAAATGACACTAAGGTTTGTTAACACATTTCATATTGGCAATAATCTACTAATTCCAGTACAGTAGCTGGGCACATTTCTAGTGACCTATATGTTTGTTTTGGGGTTCTTTCGAGGACACTAAGTTTCTTAAGATATCTCAGAATGGGCTATGATATACCAGTTTCCATTTAACATGATTCACTGGCTATATATAACCTTTGTGGCTTATGTGATGTCTAAGTTTGTGAATTCATCTTTAGGTTCTCTATGTGAGGTGAATTTCCCACTATATTTCAGATGAGCAATGGTATACCAACTCATGTAGCAAGTTCATTATTGGATTCTTTATAGATAGTACGAAGATGAATATGCCAACATGTTTCAAACTGGCAATTTTATCCCAGTTTCTGCAATGTGTTCATGAAATTCTCAAACGGTTTCAATTGACCACTTGCGAGTTTTGGTCTATAAGGAAGTTGGAACTGTAAACATCAATATTTAGGAGAAATACAGAAATTATACTAGTTGGTGATGGATAGAAATTGTGTTGAATTTGATTATATGTATTTATAAATGCACTACAACCGTCTTTTAGCTGGCAATTTTGTTATATATCGATGTCTAAAGCTCCAACTTCCCTTTAGCCTGAAACTCGCAAGTGGTCAATTGGGTCATAATAAACCAGTTCACGTAGAAAATTATGGGTATTACGTTAGTGGTCAGAGTGATGTCTGTGGTAGGTTGGCCAAATAAGTTGTGTATCCGCTGTCATTACGTTTTGCTCGCTGTGTGGTGTATTAATGTCTGTCAGATGTTGAATAGGGTGGGTAAAGATAGGAAATGTTTTGTATTTCTCACTCGAAACGATGAATTATACCTTAGATAGTGCTGATACCAATTATTGATCGAAATATATTTAGTGCCGTGACATCACTTATTTGGGCAACTGTAGGCTACATGGGGGAAGTCAGGTCAGGTCAGGTGGCTATATTAAAGTAGGAGAGTAGAGAGTTTTGGATACAGGAAGAATAAGTTGTGACATGGGAAGTACAGTAAAAGATAAAAGTACTTGGTATAATTGGGTTTCCATGATTTGTCGATGAAACACTGAATACTTAAACTCTTTACAGCCGGGCGATGATCTACCAGTTCCCGTACAACATGATGCACTGGCTGGCCATGACGCTAGTGGCCGGTGTGATGTCGGTGGTAGTGGGAGCGGTGTACTGGGATGTCCGGAGTGCCGTTAGTCAACACCAGGAGGCTGTCAACAACAGGGCCGCCTTCCATTATGTGATGGCTAGTGTGGCATTCTGGCCGGTGTTGCTCATGTCCATCTCGGAGGTGTGGAGAGACAAGCCGGCCGTAGCGAGGGATGTCGCGGATGGACTCTACTCTAAGGGCATCTACATTATCACCAAGGTGGAAACTCATTTCAGTATTACAAAACAATTTCACCTGTAATTTATGAAAAAGGGTAAAATAATTTACTATAAAGATAAGTATAATAAAGTGGTGTTGCTACTGAGCCAGTAATCATAAAGTCCTGAGTTCAAATTTTGATGTGGAAAGGAAAGATGTTAATTTGAATTAATTTGTACTAGTTTTCAAAGCCCACCAACACACTGGATACTCAACACTACAAATGTGGAGATAAGGAAAGCCATATCTTTTACTTGGCTACATAATTGTTGGGATAGCGAGTTCTTTTAATAGCAAGCATGGAATGTACTACGTATGACTATTTTTACACAGATATGTTACAGCTTCCTAGCAGCGGGTGGAACCTTCTTAGCCTACATCCTCCCAGCCTACACTATGGCTGGCTTCCCCACAGCCGATCAGTTCTATTTCTACCTGGGGTATATGCTGCTATACCTCTATGCCGTCCGTGCCATTGCTATTGCTGCCGCCTGTGTGTTTGACTCCAGACACGCTGCTGCCATGACTTCCGGATTCATCATGACGGTCGCCGCACTTGGTGCAGGCTTTACTCTTCACCCTATGGTATGTTTATCCTAATATTATAAAATTTCTGGCCTCGTTCCACATTGATTTGTGTTATCATTATATGGTTTTGGAGCCTTCAAAATAAGTTTAATACATTTTGATTTGATTCCTTTTCTTTATGTCTAATTACTTGTAACTTGCCACCAGGACATAACGGTTTGGTCATGGCCAACACTGTGGTGGTCTCCGGTCCGCTGGCTGCTGCATGAAGTGGAACGTCTTGAGTTCCAGCACACCAATGAGTTCTTGTGCGATCGAAATCCAGTTCTACAAGATTCTCTTTCTGCTATCCAAAGGAAGGTAAGACAAGAGGCAGAAGTATTATTTCTATGGAAATACAATAGCTAATGACGTCATTCTTTGGAACTTATTTAATTGAATTAAGTTGCATGAAAATTGCAGGATTATAAGAGTTAGCATTTTGATATACTGTATATATATATATATATATATATATAGTAATCATACTTATGATTGCATAATTATACTTGCACATATAACATCTAGAGATATGGAACTTGCATAATTTCAATTAAATTGCAAACAAAATATCACAAGTGAACATTAATATAGGATGAGCTGGGACATAGTTTCAATAGGACATGTGTTATTTTTTTATTTTTTCATTTATGTATTTATTATTATTATTATTATTATTATTATTATTTTTATTTTATTTTTATTTTTTTTTGGTTCTCTTTGTTAACCATGTTCCTCTCCCCAGGCTCCGTGTGGTGTAGTGACAGGGGCGCAGGCATTAAGGTACCTGGGGCTGCACGAACCCAGCCTCCCCGACTTCTTCTACCCCGCTGTCTTCATCCTCGCGGCATACTTATGTGGCCAGATTGTCACGGTCATAGCCTTTGTCGCCAGCAAGAAACCTAACAGAACCAAGAAGTACAAATTGGAGTAGTGTGTAGAAACTTGTAGTAGAAAATGAGTAGTTAGACCTATGAAGATCTATCTTTTGTATTTTTCTACTGTAGTAATTGTTGAAGAAGGAATTGATGTAATTATTCTACTGTAGGTATTGTATAAACTACTTGCATATCAAGTTAACTTATTGCTGCATTTATCAAGTTGTATTTTTACAGATTGTTAATATTTTGTGTAATTTATGAAAATGGTCAATACTTGCAGCACTTATCGCTTATTATGTTAAATAATATACCCCAATGCAGTATTAAAGAAAAATATTCACATAAATTATAGGGATATTTGAAAATGAGCTACAAAGGGTTCAACGAGATAATGTCAATATTTCACATTTTGCTCAAGATTTTACTACTTGCATTCAATTTGAATGTGACGCGAGTGTTTCAAGGAAGGGAATCATTATTAAGGAAATTGAAAGAATGAGCCCACACACGTACAAGCATTTAAAGAGTTATTGTCAAATCTATCTTATGAAATTATATATATATTATGTTGCAGTATATACTGTACAGTGTGTGTATACAGTATATATATATATATATATATATATATATAATTTACTGTATATATATTCGATAAAATAATTGTAATAAAATGTTTTTGTTTTTGTTGTTTATGACATGTCCTAGCTCATTTGTAATATAAACTATTTAGTGTAACTGTTCCAGCTTAAGTAACTCTACTGTAAGTATTTCTTATGTACATAAGTATCTAATATAAGAGCTAATATTAATGTGTTGTGCCACTAACATCAGTTCTGCTGGTCTAACTCTAATCTTTACAATGAATCTCCCCTATAATACTTTATACTTATTAGATTACTCAATTAGTGTTCTACATGTGTGAATATTGATAAAAAACACCATCTGAGGAGGAGCACTTTTATTGAATATGCTATACAAGGCTGTCAATAACCAATCTCTGAGTATAGCTTTAGTGATAATGAATATAAGAACATTTGACCATGCATGTTATTACAAATTCCTAAAAGTACTCAAACTGGATAACAAACCATTGGAAGAGGAACGTTTTATTGATGACGTTTCTCAAATAGTAACCCAAAGAAGCTTCAGAAACATTGTCAATAAAGTGCTCCTCCTCAGATGGTGTCCTTAAGGCGGTGTCACACGAGCGATTGTTCCGTCAATTTCTACGGGCAATTGTAGTCTGGCAGCTTCAAAATACAAGTTCCATAAGAATTAAACTACCAAACATAATCTAACTTCGATCTAGTTTCCGATTCCAATGAAAAAAATCCCTAAATATCACCAGAACAAACTTGCTCATGGAAAATTGACGGAAAAGGCGCTCGTGTGACACTGGCTTTATCCATTCTACAATACTTAATCCGTTCAGTACCAGCAACGTCCTTTTCATCACATTCTGGCAACTATTAGACAACTGTATTCAGCTTAGGAAAGACCTCTAGCAATTTATAAGGCTTCGAACTATCTCAATCAACCCTTTTAGCCACCACAAATCCTTCCTAAGCTGCATAAAATCGCCTAAATACAGCTAAAATAAAATATAACACGTCGCTGGTACAGGAAGGGATAATATCATATCACCAAAGTATCACATTAGTACCTCAGAGGTTATGTTATATACTTGACTACTTACTTTCTCCCAACTATTACAGTATCTAGCATTTATATGTATACTTATTTCATATTTTGGTGAGTATTACTCAATTGCCACACCTTAGATCTATGAGATCCGTCCTTATTGTGAATAAATTAGTGTCAATAAGTATGCATATGTTCAATTTCATAAGTCTGTGATTTAGATACTGTGTGAGTAAAACGAATAGAAGTACTGTATAATTGTCAGAATAAATGTGTGACCGTATCTCCGCAAACACAGTTACGGGAAAATACATCCTTGATTTTCTATAAATGTTTGTAAGCACATCTACAAAAAGCAGTTTATATGGCAACACAACATTTGAGTTAGAAATGAAACTACGTGTGTCAACGCATAGATTATTTTTTAATTTAAAAGAATACTACGAAAAGTAATAGCAATTTCAGACACCTTTATCATTTATGATGCGACTGCACAAAGTATACTCAAATTGATTTACAGTACTACATACACAAATATAAATATGGGATTAGTTTGACATATAAAAAATTTAAGACGACGTGTGTGTGTGTGCTACAATTATTGTGGTCTTCCCCTGCTCCTTCTCTCCAAGCTTTTCAGGGAATCGTAAGTCTAAAGCAAAAATTCGTACATAATTACCCAATACTAAAGATACTTCCGTCTAATCACTTGGTGGTATGATAATAATCTTGGCATGGTTAAAATCGTACTGCACTCCGTAATACATAATCCTCCATAATATGTAGGGTAGGATAATAGTATTGATAATATTACTAATGGGGATAAACACGAGAGAGAAAGGGGACAGAAAAACCGGCCCATCTCCCCTTATACTGCATAAAATCGTATAATTTTAGCTTGATTCAAAAGTATAAAGGCGTCATTGTGCTGAAGGTTAAAGAGTGCATGACCGGTGTTGCTATGTGAAGTAACTCTATCTGTGAAGGTCATTATTATCATTATCCTTCCCCACACTCGAGAACACTACACTTAATCACACTTGCAACATGTTCTCATCATTATTGCCAGAGATGAATGTACGGTTGGCCATTCATATAATTCTATGTCGAGATATAACACGTAAGACTATGATAATATGTTAGCATCGTTTTCTGTATTCACTCTGGTAGAATCTATTTTATATAGATGGTTAAATTATTTGCTTCATGAGATAAGAATAATCCATATATAGTTTCTTGACTTACCTACAACAAATGTGTAAATTTGTAATAAATCAAACTTGTCATCTAATTAGAATGAAACAAGGCTATGCTACTCTCCTCTTCTCTGTTGATAATTTCGGGCACAAATGAAGGGTTATCAAATCGTAAAAGACAGATTAGGCAATAATGTATGCATGAAGAATTAGCAACAAAAACTTCCCATACATATTTATGGTAGCGTGAGTATTGTATGTGTTGTACTGTGTTTTGTATGAAGTTAGTGTTCAATAAATAAGAGTTAACCCTTTGAGTACCAGCGACGTGTGTTATATTTTATTCTAGCTATATTTAGGCGATATTATGCAGCTTAGGAAGGATATGTGGTAGTTTAAAAGGGTTGGTTGAGATATTTTGAAGCCTTATTATTGCTAGAAGTCCTTCCTAAGCTGAATAGTCTCATAGTTGCCAGAATATGATGAAAAGGACGTCCCTGGTACTGTACGTGTTAAAATTCTAGTGTAGTACATCTGTGTGTGACTGCGAGTATGTTTCAGTATGAGATTGTACAGTATTAAGCAACTTTGATATCACTCTTATATGATGGATTACGAAGGAACATTTGCATAGGCTACACCATGCAATGAAATATCTACTTGGTATTTTCCAGAATGAACCAAGCACTTGTTTATGTTTGTAAATAAATAAATGATAAACAAATACATATGTATATTTCCTGACCTTGGATGGTGTGCCCAGAATCAGAGCAGATTTATTATATGGGGAGATTTTTACTTAAGGTTTTTTCTTTTTTATGGACCATCTTCTCCCTCAAGTTTAGGCCCGATAGTGTTGAGAATTTAAGACGTTCTCCCCAATAGTTTGGCGATTTTAAAACCTTTCGGCCCATTTTGGTCAATTTTAAAACCTTTCTTGCCATTTAGGTGTTGATTTTTCTCCTGGCGAGCGTTAGCGAGCGTGGATTTTAGGAGGAACCAGCCTTCGGTCGGGACATTTGTCTACCGAAAAAATGTACACACTTATCTCGAAGGGGGGGGGGGGGGGGGTTTTTTTTTTTTTTTTTTTTTTTTTTTTTTTTTTTTTTTAAAGCTTGAGCTATCAAGCTAAGCAAAAAAACTAAAACTAAAGCTAAGACTAAACAGATGTACTTAAGCTCAGCGAAAGAACTCGAACAAATAGTTTCAAATTAGATCAATTTCGTTTCAGAAAATATCTAGGCAATTATTGGTTTGGTAACAGAGTTGTAGATAGGTGGAATAGGCTACCAACTACTGCTATAGTGGGATCAAGAACGATAGAGAGCTTTAAGATAAAATTAGATAGACATATGGAGAAGATGGGTTTTGGTGTGAAGGGGATCTGCCGGTATGGGCCAATTGGCGCTCTGCAGACCCCCGTTTTCTGACCTCTGACCGTTCTGGTGAGGTCGGTCCTCATGGTGTTAGTGAGTTGGGCCTATAATTAGGGTTGGGTGTGAGAGGGATCTGCCTGTGTGGGCCAATCGGCTTTCTACAGACTCCAATGTTCTTATGTTCTTATTTTATTATGTAAAAACCTGCCCTTAAAGCTCTCCAGCCCCTTGATATAGATGTCAGTGCTAAATACGATGGACCAGGGTGACTATCGGTCCCAATCAGAGAGCGTTTTTTGCAACAATGTATAGTACAATTTCCTTTATACGTCATTTGGATAGGATAACCTCGGTAATGGAGTTCCATTATTACCGTTTATTAGCCGATTATTGGAGGTAATCCCAAAATCTTCACCCTTGGATGATCAGGTGAAGGTGTTGAGGGATAAATCCATACAAATACGGATTCTTGTTTGACCAAAGGACACTAGGCTCACAGGATTGTTCTCCCCAGGGTTATTTGGGCCCTGGGGTCTATTTGGCCAATGGATATTTCGCCTACAAATCGTTCTCCCAAGGTCATTACATTCGCAAGTTACTGTATATTACACACATATTTACATCCTAAAGACTTTGTTTAACAATATACCTCAGTAGCTTGACCATTTCTAGACGTTTTGCACTAATATTTTGGCATATCTAAGATGCTTCACATCAATCAGGCGGCGATTATTTTCTGAGTGAGCAATAGCGAGCCTGCACGTTACGGGAAATTTACCTACCGAAAAATGTACAAGTTTATCTTGAATAGGAGTCAATTCACCCACAAGTCAATTCACCCACGAGTCAACTCACCCACGAGTCAATTCACCCACGAGTCAGTTCACCTAAAATTCAAGTCACCCATAAGTCTATTCACCCACAATCTACCTCGCCCACTAGTCAAATTCACCCACATCCCACTTCGCCCACAAGTCTATTCTGAATCAGGCCACATCTCCTACGCTTCTATTTTTAGCCTTGTTGAGCTCAGTGTTTGTATGTGAGTGTGTGTGTGTTGAGACAATGCGATATTCTTGGTGGGAGGCGACTTTACGTGAAAAATATGGAGAAGTGAGTGTTTGTTGGCTTGTGTATGTGTATCCTTGAGCATGTGTGTGTGTATGTTTCCTTGTGTGTGTGTGTGATTGTTGTATGTGTGTGTATAGTATATGTTTGTTTGTGTGTGTGTGTTTGTGTATGTGTATCGTTGAGCATGTGTGTGTGACGGTGTGTGTGTATGGTTCCTTGTGTGTGTGATTGTTGTCTGTGTGTGTATATGTTTGCTTGTGTGTGTGTATGTTTGCGTGTATGTGTGTGTATGTTTGCGTGTATGTGTGTGTATGGTATATAATTGTATGGCATTCTTGGTGATAGAGTTCCTTGAGTGGAGGACGTTAAGGGGAAGTATTCGTTATTTTTTCTGAACCCCTTTCTCCTTCATGTTTAGCCCCATTAGTTGTCACGTTTTAATACTTTCGTCCAATTCTTTGTCTATATTAAAACCTTTCGTGACATCTAGGTGTCGATTTTTTCCTAGCAAGTGATAGCGAACCTGTAATATAGGAAGAACCGGTCTTTGGCCGTGACATTTTTCTACCGAAAAATTTACAAATTTATCTTGAAGTGGGTTCTTTGCGATGGTGTTTCTTTAAGCTTGATAGAGATCTAAGGAGCAACTAAAACAAACAGAAATACCAGTAATACTAAAAAATAAATAAAATAACGCCCCCTTAAAGTGGTTGTGTTTGCTGTATGTGTTATGCCGAGGATTGGGCAAGTCGCGCACGACAATCAGCCGCCTGCACCTGCCGGAGCGTCCCAAGGCACCTCTATTACCGCTACCAGACACCAGGCGATGAGGGCCCCTCCTACACCTGGCCGGGCAACCCAGAGCTCCTACAGCACCAGTGTCATGCCCCGAGAGGTGAGGACAACCGCAGAGGCGCCCCCATGCAACCACCCTTCATTCCTGCCACCATACCCGAGGATCCCCCCTGCACCGTCCAGAGCCAGCCAGGGCCCCTTATTACGTCCTTCAGCCGCACTGACGCCGCGCCCCTCCTACGACATGAGCCAAGGGCAGCGCCGTCCGTTGGTACCCCACAATGACAGAGTCTCCCCTTCGCCCGTTTTCTCATATCCAGAATGGAGTCATAACAAGCAAATCCCCCTAAGAAAGAGAGAGGCCCCCCACTGTCACAATCAAAACAAATCCCCGTGGACTACTTTGTCACCCAAAAGGCGGTGCTACGGCCCTGCGCCACCGGAAGTGACGTCACCCGCACAGGCTGACCTTGGATTGGCCAGCTCCTGGGTCACCTTAGCCAACCCGGGTGGCCGGACGTCACCACCACCTGTCGCCAATTGGTCCCTGGAAGGGATCCGAAAGCGAATCCTGAGGGCCCTACCATTACTCTCCCCCCTACCCCTGTTGCCTGAGTGACATGGGCCTATGTGGACAGTGGAAAGTGCCAAGGTCGCCCTTTTTCCGTGCAGCTAAAAAGGGCCGAGGAATACCTAAAAAGTTAATAGGTACTCAGACCAGGTTAGGGAAAGTATTTCACCGTCTCTCCTGAGTCTGAGTGTTCTATGACCTCTCTAGGTGTTCCAGTGACCCTAAAGTTCAGTGTTGTAATTTATTATTTGTTGTACATACCCTACCTGAAAACGTCTAATCCCGACAGGTGTTAGTCTGGAGTATCTAAGATCTCCTAGTATCTCTGTCAGCCTCACTGAAGAAGATAATGCTAGTTGACGCTTATATTATCCGTGGTCTATCAATCAATCCCTGTATAATGTAACCTTGAATTCGACCAGTTTGCCTTTATTTTGCACCCTCAACACGCTACCTGTAAAGTACATAGTCATCTATAAGTAGACTGTTATATGTTTGTCCGGCGCACTCAGCCTCCAAACCAGCTCTTCCCTACACGCACACCATATTAGAGTCAAGCAAGTTTTCCCCAAACACACCTGCTACACTCACGAGCACTGCTAGGATTGTTCACCTTATTATCTCTGTATATTTTTTAGTATGTCGTGTATTTCTTATTTGTCTATATTTGTTCATAATTGTTATCGAAGTCCTAGAGGCATGTTATGTAAACATGGCATCCCACCGCTGCCACCATGTATGGAAGTGTGAATTTAGGGTTGCTAGATCTTGCTAGACCCTCTTTATACTGCCACCACCCAGTGAATATTACTGGGAATAATCAAATAACTCAATGTAATAATTAGAATCAGGTAACTGAAACTTGAGAATAATTCACAATAGTTTACTGAAAGATATCTTAAGACTTATTCAGAAGTACACTAATATATTGATTGTATAAGTATTCGGAATAGTAAGATTAATTCAAGTATGGTATATGTCTGTTTATCACACACAGAGCTGATCTCTGACCCCTAGTCGAGCGAGCTGAGGGTCCAGTCTTTTGCTCCCCTCCAGCTCTCTAGATTCAGCTTATATGCCCTCGGGTTACGCCCTCTGTATGACTTAAAACCACTCATTACCATCCTAGTGTACATCTTAACCAATCCTGATACCTGTCCACATGACGTTATAGGGTGTGGTGTCAAAAACGTGACCCGCCCTAGGTGTCTGGTCACACTGTATCCATGCCATAATACACACAGCCTGCCACGTGATGTGGGCCGTCCGAGGTATGTTGACTGTCTTCTGTTTTGGGTCACAGGCAGAAACCAGGCGCCTTACTGACTGTCTACAGTCATGTACAAGAAATATCATGTTTAATAATATGAGATGTTATACCCGTCCAGCACCAGCGACGCGTCTGGCGCGTCGGCGATGTATGTAACGCACAGCCCCAGCGACGCGTCTGACGAGTCACCCTAATTGCTTCGACCGTAACCTCAGGTGTAGCCACTCGAGAGGGCTCAGATTTGTATGGGAACTGTGTACGTATCCCACGAAACCGTGCCGATGGTTGAAAACTCTCAAAGTCCACGTGCGTGCGCGTGAGCGCGCAATAACCTGTTTTTTGGGGGAAATTGCCTTCAATTTTTTACTCTTGTAAAATCCGTTTTCGGGGGCTCTGTAGGACCTTTTTTTTAGCTTTTTGATCGGTTTTTCGTGGTTTTTCCTTCATTCCTAACCCATTCGCTATTGTTTCTGGAATAAAAAACTTTTTTCAAAACCGGCCGGGTTCTGGGTGTACATTTATTAATAATCAGCCGGGGCTCGACGGGTTAAGGTTATTAGAATAAGATATAATATATATATATACTCTTGTACCTAAGTAATTCAAGGACTAAGAGTTGGATAAATTGGAGTACATAACATCTATATTAGTAATATTGCCCTCCACCTATGCCAGAATATTCGTTGATGTCCTTCAGGCATGTTATGTAAACTACCTGCATAACATATGATGTCAGTATTGTTCTAGGACTACTGTCCAGTGTGTAAGACTCAACTCCTACTACCCCCCCCCCCTATAATATATGTGTAAACCTAACTCGGTATTCATTCAAGTATTTCTCCCTCGTAACAGGGACCTTCCGTTGACACAAGTGGTATATATTATTATGTCCAAAAGATATTCTGGGACAGTATCTCAGTATGTAGGCCTACTACAATGTGTTCTTTCGTGTCGGTGTGTGTTTGTTTGCTTGTGAGTGCATGTGTGTGTGACAGTGTGAGAGAGAGAGTTCGTTGAGCGCATTCTTAATGAGAGACTGCCTTGTGTGGAGGACGTTAAGAAGTGTGTGTGTGTGTGTCCTTTGTTGTGTTTTTGTCCGTGTGTATGTATTTACGTGTGTGTGTGTTTGCGTATGTATGTTGGAGCATTTTGCGTGTGTGAGTGTTTGAGCGTGTATTTATATTGGTGTGTGTGTGCGTGCGTGTATGTGTGCTTGCCAGTGTGTACGTGTGTGTGTATATGTGTGGTTGAGTGTGTACGGCTTATGAAGGTCACTAAGATCTTGATGCTAGTCCATTTAATAAACATTTGGATAGAAACCATGACTACGCAGTTAAGAAAGGGTCTATTGGAATCAAAGGGATATCAACTATCTCTATTAGTCCTTTCCCACAACGTCTTTCTCAGTTGAATATAATCGCCTAATAATAGCCGTAGTAGTCCTCGTATACTAAAAACTAATATAATTTATTAATTTCACTCCCAACACCAAACACCTCCCAATTAAATTAATGAAAGCATGTGATCCTACCGGGATTCGAAACTGGGTTACCATATACAGATCTTAAACACTACGGCAGGATTTGGGGTGCATATTAGTATCCATTATCTTTGTATATTGTGTCCAGTTCTCATTAGGCCTATGTTTGATAACCAAAAGTCTCACTAATATTATACTGGGGGTAATTGAAATGTAATACATTATGAAATGGCCCTTAACATGCAATTAATTCAAACACTGAGAATGTAGCACATAAATGTTTTACACATGTATAGGCCTACATGTAAATAGCTGTAATGCACAATAACGTAGGCTTATCTTATAATATTAAACTGTATTAAATTTCCTCTGGCCTCTCTGTCGGAATTAAGTTAACATGTTGCAGTAACCTAATCACACACAGCTCTTACATGCAGGATGTGCACCATTGCAAATGACATTTAAAATTTTATAATAATTCAATTATTTATTTATTATATACATTAGTCGATGAATAAGAGAGAAATAGACATGGCAACATGAAATGCAAACAGGTGTCCGGTGCCAATTATATATTTTGGATTGTAAGCAAATACACAATACAATACTACTAGCCTATACAGACGACACGCCGGCGATCACAGCGCCATCTATTGATCAAGCTATGTCATTATCCCCCATAAGAGTTGACAATCCGTATATTCTTTCCGTCACTTCTCCGTGGTTCCCAGTCACTGCAGTCAGTGTAGTGCTGAGTATACACTGTACCACCGACCTTCACCCCAACTGGATCTCTTGCCCCAGCCTCTTATCTGTCTGACGCACGTGAGTCATACAATTGTATAACATGTGTATACAGGCATATATATATATATATATATATATATATATATACATATATACATACTGTATGTAGGCTACACTGTATAAAAGGGCAAGCAACATCAAGGTGAACACGGACATCTTTATTCTTGTGACGTTTCGACATTAGCACGTCATCATACCTAAAGCAATAAGAATTAAATTTATTAATAAATTATGTTGACGATTAAAGCAAATTTATTTAATTATAATTTATAATAACAAAACAAAGTTAGAAATCTCAAAAAGATAGCGAAAACAACCCGCTAAACTATATGTAAACAATGTGTAGATAGTGTATGATACACAATACCTAAAAAAAAAACAGGTTGGTGGAGAAGTGTGGGTGCCCATGGTGGTGCCCATGGTGGTGGGTGAGGAGGGACTCTGCAATTATACGTGTGGTGTCACTAGAACAATTTAAAATTACTGACAAATCAGTTTTGTTTGTGGAATGGCCTAAAGGTTCGCAATGGTCTCGAATGACTGCAAAGGGTGGTTTTGAAATTGAGAGTCCAGTTATAATAAAATCGACCCTGGTGCTCAGCAACCATCGTGTTTAGGTGCCGTTTTGATTGGCCTATCTGAGTTGCATTACATCAGCTACATATATATAGATAAACAATAGAGGATTGCAGAACATCCAGGATACTATCTTTGAATTTGAAGTGATGTGACAAGGTATTGTAACGTTTTAATATTATTCTGAGGGAGACATGGGGGATAAAAACAACAAATCAATGTTGTGATTTTATGGCGTATCAAGTAGCTTGATGGTCCTAACAAAGGAATAGTGAAAAATATTATTGCACAAGGGACTGGAGTTCTCACAGAGAGGCTCCAGTCCTGACGTTCTTCTTGACTTACAGTGTGCTGGCTAAATAATCCAATAGGGTTGATAGCCTCTGAAGTCTTGTTTTAACTAACACAAGATACTGTATTGCTTTTGTAGCTTTCGGTACGGGGCTCGGGACTTGGATGAGTTAATTGTTTGTTTACCAAAACAGTTTTCAATTAATTAATTAGGGAATCCATTTTAATGTAAAATTTATTTGAGATATTCTAGTTCATTATGAAAATACAAATATGAGGAATAAATGTGGTAGGCCTATGCACGGGTGAATAATGTTAAAATATAATTTCGTTTGTACTGTATCGGGATAGATGAATTAAATGTTCATTAAACCAGTGAAGGTCGTTTTCCTATAGATTGAAGTACTAAATGAGTCGGGTGTCTGCTAATATATATGTCTAGGTAGGGGAGTTTACGATTTGTTTCAGTGTCGGAAGTGAACTTTATGTTTTCAGGTTGTGAATTTAGAGAAGCTAAACATTTAGGAACGTGATCGGGAGACTGGAATAAAACGCATGTGTCATCTATGTATCGTCTGTAGAGCAAAGGTTTGAATTCTATAGGACAGTTGTCGGTAAATCTACAGTTATACTACCCCTCCCCCACTACCCCCCACCGCCTCCCCCCTTCAAAACATGCCTTTTAGCGTGTGTTTGGATGGTTCAGCAGACGCGGAAACTGGAAAACAAACTTATTTTGATAAAAATTTATCACCAACCAGATACGAGTTTTTCAGGTAATTTGTTGTTGTTTTTTATTTTTTATTTGATATACAGTGTTGTTTAATACCGAGGACCGTCGCATTTTAGTATTTTTAACATTAGCCTAACTTAACCTAACCTAACCGAAAACTAACCGGTCTAAACCCAGCTCACGTTCCCTGTTTATGGGTGCGCGACGGTCTAAACCCAGCTCACGTTCCCTGTTTATGGGTTCGCGAAGGTTTGTAATACTTCAATGTATCTATTTCAAGTCAAATATACATTTCCGCGCATCATCAAACCATACTAAGTCTACTACTAATAATATTAACCCATTAGTACCAACAGAATAGCAACAAAATAGGGGTAGCATAACTGTAGATTTATCCTGTATGGGTTAATGTAAACACCGTGCTTGCCTGGAAGAGAATTTAATTATATTAATTCATCCCGAGTTTATAATGCTGAGCTTGGGTACTACTGAGTTTAAGGGGACCAACTCGCTCTTTTTCTCTAGTTCTCTCTCTTTTTCTGGGTTGTATCAATTTGGCCCCATTCAGCCTACTGTTTTAAGATGTTTATCCCCATCTAGGTGTCGAGTTTTTTCATGGCAAGCAATGGTGAGCCAGCATATTACGGATAAATAATTAGACAGCAGGCTAAATGTGTACATTTTTCGATAGAAAAATGTCTCCAGCGAAACCGGATTTCTCCAAACAATTCTGGCTGGCTATCGCTCGCCAGGAAAAAATCGACACTGGATGGGGATAAACGTCTTAAAACAGTAGGCTAAAAAGGGCCGAATGGATACAACCCAAAGAAAGAGAAAGAGAGAGAGAGAGAGAAAGAAAGAAAGGTGAAGTGGTCCCCTTAAGTATGAGCTTCAATGAGAATTGGGTAGAGTGATCTGTGAGACTTGGAAGCATAAAAACTAGAGTACTTCAGCTAGGTCTAACACTCCTTAACCCGTCCAGCCCCGGCTAGTTTTGTAATATTTGTTCACCAGAACCCGGCCGGTTTTCAAAAAATTGTTTTATTCCAGAAACAATAGCGAATGGGTTAAGAATGAAGGAAAAACCACGAAAAACCGCTCAAAAAGCTTAAAAAATGGTCCTACAGAGCCCCCGAAAACGTATTTTACAAGAGTAAAAAATTGAAGGCAATTACCCCAAAAAACCTGGTTATTGCGCGCTCACGCGCACGCACGTAGACTTTTAGAGTTTTCAACCATCGGCACGGTTGCGTGGGATACGTACACAGTTCCCATACATATCTGAGCCCTCTTGAGTGGCTACACCTGAGGTTACGGTCGGCGCAATTAGGGTGACGCGCCAGGCGCGTCTCTGGGGCTGTGCGCTACATACATCGCCGACGCGTCAGACGCGTCGCTGGGGCTGTACGGGTTAACTTCCATGTAGGCCAACCCTTCCTAATCTGAATAAAATAGTCTAATAATAGCATTAACATTTATATCATAGCCTTTGTATAGCCTATGCTCTATTGATGACCTAAAAATATTATGTGCGTGTAGATCACAGATGCCAAATAACGGTAATTATTTCGTAAACAAAATACGCCTAGGCTAATTAATTAATAAGTTAGATTGGGAATGGGTTCGGTAGGGTAGGTTAGTTAGGTTACGTTTCTGAGGTTGGGTAATTAGCTTAGGCTATTTAGGTTGGCTAAGTTGTGTTACCGGTAATTTGCTTACTGTTTAGGATGGGTTAGGCTAGTTAGGTTAGACTAGGTTAGGTTAGTTCATTTGTTTTATAAAAATTGACTTTATTAACCTCTTTCATGCCCATCAATATTCCTGATGAGTGGGCACCTATTTTATAGGCTACCCATAACTCATTTATAGTTGACAGAACAACGGTCGTAGTGTTGTTCTGTCTGTTTTATATTTCTTATTCTTAAATTTAGCTTAAACCCATTTTAAAATATCTGTACTTGAGGGTTGAGGTATTGTTATGGATATCATATTTCCCAGATTTTTTGGACTAGCCTAATTTAATAGTTTCAGTTGTCATATCACCAGGGGGCGGAGTATATTCCGTTCTATCAATGTTATTCTGCATGCAAGGTCACCTCAGTGGCAACGCAGAAAGGGAGAGTCACCACCTCTTTCTCTGGTCGCCATTTTGGTATCGCAGTTATCAAAAAACTAGGTGATATTATATTTTGGATCATGTAGATTTCATTATTTACCCCTTCATTACCGGCGACGTCTCTTTTAATATATTCTGGCTACTATTAGTACAAAGGAAAGGAGTACAAAGGAGTACAAAGGAAATCAAGCAACAACAGATCTAGTGACCCTTCTAGGTTGCTTGTCCTCCAAAACACTGAGGATCAAGTGTCCAAACAGTGGTTTAGAGTGGGTAAGGGAACATTGGAAAGGGAACTACTGCCCTGCCACTAACGTGGCAGGACTAGGAAGTTAGTAGGGGACAGATGGGTTAGTAACTGAGGGGAGGATAAAGTTATTCATTTACAAACGCAGTCAGTCGCGGGTTTGATGCGAGATATTTGTCTAGGCGGAATTTAAATGAATCAACGGTGCTGCTGCAGTCTATAACGTCTCGGGGAAGCCCATTCCACAAGTTGACAACTCGATTGAAGAAGAAATTCTTAGATTCGTGCGAGTTAAAAGATTTACCAATAATTTTGCAACCGTTTCCCCGCGTGTAATTAGATTGGTCGATAGTGAAGTACTTACTACAGTTCATATTGTCGATGCCTTTGAGGATTTTGAACACTTGAATTAAGTCGCCTCTTAATCTGCGCTGGGTTAAAGGAAATAGATTTAATTCTCTAAGACGCTCTTCGTATGGTTTGTTCTTTAGGCTAGGTATCATTTTGGTAACTCTACGTTGAACTCGTTCTAGCTTGTTTATATCTTTTTGGTAATAAGGGCACCAGGATTGAACGCAGTATTCCAGAAGAGGGCGGACTAAGGAATTGTAAAGGGTTAGGATAACTTCTTTGGATTTATGCTCAAATGACCTGCCTATAAAGCCAATTATTTTGTTTGCCTTCTTAACAACTTCTGAACATTGTTGACTCGGTTTTAGGTTACTCGATATTGTTACTCCCAGATCAGTTTCTCTGTTTACATTCTTAAGCGGAGTGCCATTCATCGAATAGTTTGCTTTCTCATTTAGGTATCCGACATGTAGTACTTTACATTTATCCGCATTGAAACTCATTTGCCAAATTTGGGCCCAACATGACAATTTATCTAGATTGTGTTGCATATCGTCAACTTGTTCTTTTGAGAGTACGCTATTTGCAATTTTTGTATCGTCAGCAAATTTTGAGATTGTGCAGGTGAGACCCTCATCTATGTCGTTGATGTAAATTAGAAAGAGAATTGGTCCTAGTACCGATCCCTGGGGTACCCCGCTACTTACATTGGTCCATTTAGATGCCTTACCGTTTATGACTACCCTTTGCTTTCTGTTGCTGAGCCAATTTTCTATCCATTTCAACACACCGTCTTGTATTCCATGCGCTTTTAGTTTTAGCAGTAAACGTTTGTGGGGAACTTTGTCAAAGGCGATTGTGTACAGTTTAAAAAGGGCCATCACCATCAGCAATTAACAGGCTTCGAACTATCTCGCTTAACCATTTTTGCTAACCACAGAGCCTTTTTAAACTGCACAAAATTGTCAAAATATAGCTAAAATTAACTTAACAAGACATCACTGGTACAGAAGGGGTTAACAACCCTTGTATATCCTGTACCAGTATTGTCAAATTTGTGAGAATGGACTTATTTGAGAGTAAAAATAGGTTAATGGCACCACGTCACTAAAATGGCGGAGGTTGGCCGATTTCAGTTATTATAGGTGATTAGGGTCTCTAATCAATGCACACTCACTTAGGCTACCTATCTAATCGTGAACCAAATCAGTTGTTGTTGTTGCTGTTCCTCAGGCTGTCTGGCCGAGCAGCCCCAAGGTCCCGAGCAAGGCCCAGGCCATAACCGAGCGCCCCTACAGAACCCTCCCAGCTTACCACTAATAATGCCCAGGTGACCGAAGCCACTCAAAGGCGGGGAGCTGAGGAGGGTGCGGAAACGCCCGGGAAACAAAAGCCCCACCCAAGGCCCTGTGCCCCTCAGCAATTATAAAGGGAAAGTTGAGGGGCAAAGGAAAAATGTGGCGCTTTGGCTCCCAATCTGCCAGGGTTGGCAGTAGGGAGGTCAATCCACGGAAAAGACGCCGTCACTTGAGATCTAGAAAATATATAAGTAAAAGGAACAGTCAGAGTAAGCTATGGGTATGGCAGAGAACGCTCAACTCTCATTCTGATAGACCAGCCCATCACCACAGTAGTGTTAATACCAAATCAGTAGTGTTAATATACTATTAACCATACTTCCTAGTTACCTCAAATGTTCTATATTATTTATATCAAATATGCATATATAAAATTGTGTAGCCTATGTAGCGGCAATAGATTCTCCTCGGGGGTAACGGAGTCTTATAAGGGCAAGCAACACCAAGGGCGGGTGCCCAACCCCGAAAGGGGTTGAAATAGGGGAGCTATCCCCCCGCCAAAGGCGGCTTTCTAGGGCCTTTCCTAGCTGATGCTGAGAGGATTGGGTTCTAGTCATGTGGTGATGGGCTGATCTATCAGAGTGAGAACTGAGCGATCTCTGCCATACCCATAGCTTACTCTGACTGTTCCTTTTACTTATATATTTTCTATATCTCAAGTGACGGCGTCTCTTCCGTGGATTGACCTCCCAATCTACCAAGATTGGAAGCCAAAGCGTCACATTTTTCCTTTGCCCCTCAACTTTCTCTTCATAATTGCTGAGGGGCACAGGGCCCTGGGTGGGGCTTTGGTTTCCCAGGCGTTTCCGCACCCACCTCAGCTCCCCGCCATGGAGTGGCTTCGGTCACCCAGGCTTTATTGTGGTCGGCAAGGAGGGTTCTTTGGGGGCGCTTGGTTATGGCCTTGCTCGGGGCTTTGGGGCTGTTCGGCCAGGCAGCTTGGGGAACAACAACAACAACACCAAGGTGAACAAGGCGAGTCGTGGGTGACCTTCACTTCTCTACCAACCTATTATGTTTTCAAGGTATTGTGTATCTTGCATCATACGCTATCTACAGATGGTTATAACATATAGCTTAGCTGTTCTTGTTTTGTTTATTTCCTCTTTTTGCGATTTATAATTTGTTTATGTTAATCTAAGTTATAATTAAATATATTTGCTTTGAACATCAACATAATATATTTATACATTACATTTCTTAATGTTGTGGGTCTGATGATGACATGTCACAACTACTACCACAATCACCACATCCATCACTACTACAACACTTACCATTATCATCACTACTGTGTTATGTGTACACACACACACACACACAGATCCTCACCACACAGACACACTATCATCATCACTGTTGTGATGTGCGTGCCCCTGGGGCACACCCACACACAAACGCGGCACACACATCACACAGACACGGTCATTACTATGCTACGCCACCCCATCGGTGGGCTTCATAATTAAACCAAGTTCCTCTGTTTCTAGGTGAATACTCGGCTATGTCTGGCATGGGTTTGGTAGGGAAGGAAGAGGCTGGGTTTTATTGGTTGGTTAGTTGGTTTAACCTCTTTACGTTATCTTCATATCTATCCTCTAGCATTTCATCTATCATCAAGCCTCTAATCGATCCTCTATCCTCTTCACTCTGTTCTCTTTTACCATTTATCCTCTCCTCTGTCCTCCCTTATCTATAGGGAACAGGCAATATTAAACCACATTTATCTGTTTCTAGGTGAGGACTCTGTCATGTCTGGCGTGGGTGTGGTGAGTGAGGAGTCTGTGTTGTGGTGGAGGCCCGGTTTGGTCACCTCTGCTATCCTTACGACTATCCTCGCCTCCATCCTGGCCTGGTACTTCAAAAGGCGGCGTATGGTAAGTTTTATTTACACTTGGTTGTACAGACTGCTGGATCCAGAAGCTTTCTCTGGCTTGTATCCATTCGTCCCCATTCAGCCTACTGTTTTAAGACATTTATCCCCATCCAGGTGTCGATATATTCCTGGCGAGCAATAGCGAGTCAGCATTGTAGAGAGAAATCCGGCTTCGCCGGAGAAATTTTTCTGTCGAAAAATGTACAAATTTAGCCTGCTGACACAAACATTATATAACAAATATGCTGGCTCGCTACCGCTCGCCAGGAAAATATCGACACCTGGATGGGGATAAAAGTCTTAAAACAGTAGGCTGAATGGGGCCGAATGAATACAACCCAGAGAGAGAGAGAGGGAGAACAAAACGAGGTGGGCCCCCTTAAAAACCTCGACTAACTGCATGCTTGTGTTCGAACAATGCACTGTTTATCCATTTTCCCTTCTGGTATCCATTTCTTACCCTCCATCAAGCAGCCCAGTGAGGATCAGTAGATTTATTGTGATTCTATTTAATTAGTAATCATGTTAAAAGTGATAGTTGGTGTGATTTACCTCATTCAGTATTTGAAGACTCATTCTGACAGTTGATTCTGGTTATAATTAGAATATTGTGTGCAATTTATGAAGGCTCTCTGTGAATCAAAGGGATAAAACCTATTTCAGTTAAATCTCCAGCTCCCACAAGTTCTTCCAATATAAATAATCTTGCGTAATAATGTATGTATGTATATACTCAGGCACGTACCCCATAGCTGGGGGTGGCCGACTCGAGACAGAGCCCGAACAGAAACAACATTTAAAGTTCCAGTTCTTAGGGTCTGGGACCACTTTCACGTTCCCTCGCCCCTTACTCTGATAGGTGAATTTTACAAGGGGAGGAAGATTCCTAGCCCCCTGCCCCCAAAGAAAAAAAGTAAGACAGTAAAAGAGACAGACAGAAATGGTTAAGGTTGGGTAGAGGATGCCAATCCTCACTCTGGATAGGACCAGCCCTCACCCCCAAAACAATAGTGATAGTAATAGCAGCCATGATAAACGGTCAAAACGCGTCGTAATCCTCAAGGGGTTAACTAAACAATGCTGTAAGACAAGGAAGGTCGGAATGTAAAGGCTACCCATTATATGGTGTGGATGTATAGGCTGGAGTGTGTTATTCCTGTAAATTAAAATAAATCATTTATATATACTATAGTTTAAAGGGGGTGACCTGCTTTTTTCTCTCCTTTTCTTTCATTCTCTGGCTTGTATCCATTCGGTCCCATTCAGCCTACTGTTTTAAGATGTTTATCCCCATCTAGGTGTCGATTTATTCCTGGTGAGCGATAGCGAGCCAGCATTGCATGAAGAAATCCGGCTTCGCCGGAGTTTTTCTATCGAAAAATTTACAAATTTAGCCTGCTGTCAATTTTTTTGTTTTTAACTATGGTGGCTCACTACCTCTCGCCAGGAAAAAATCGACACCTGGATGGGGATAAAAGTCTTAAAACAGTAGGCTGAATAGATACAACCCAGAGAGAGAGAGAGAGAGAGAGAGAGAAAGAAAAAAAAGAGGTGGGCCCAGTTAATCATAATTTCGAATCCAGAAATAATGCCCCCAATTCTCTTTTAACTCGGAGTGCTGGAGCAAACAGGCTACATATTTCCACGCCTTTTAAATTTGTTCTATAAGGAAGTTGGAGCCGTGAACATCGATATTAAAGAGAAATGTGATAATAATGTGGGTTTCTGATGGATTAAAAGTAGATCAATTTGGTTTTATGTATATATAAATGTTTAATGACCGTATTTTAGCTGATAATTCTGCTAAATACTGATGTCCACAGCTCCTTAAAGACCAACACTCGCTAGTGGTCAATTGCACAAGTCTTATTTGAATTATGGGAGGTTGGAGGTCAGGATTTCTTTATCGACATAATGATATGCTGTGATTGAGAGGAAAATTGTATAAAGGATATATATATATATATATATATATATATATATTGTACAAATAAATGCGTGAAAGGGTTAAGGGGAGACTGACCGTTTGTTTGGTCTATTAATTAATTTATTCATATATTTTTTTAGTTTCCTCCCTAGACCTCCATCAAGCTTAGAAAAACACCCCCTAGACCCCCCTTCAAGATAAATTTGTACATTTTCCGGTAGAAAATTTCCCGGCCGAAGGCCGATTCCTCTTAAAATTGCAGGCTCGCTATCGATCGCCAGGAAATAATACACCTAAATGGCACGAAAGGTCTTAAAATTGACAACGAAATGGGGCGAAAAGTGTTAAAATCGCCAAACTAATGGGCCGAACGTCTTATAATCTCAAAACTAGTGGGGCTAAACATTAGGGAGAAGGGGGTCCAGAAAAACGGTCTGCCTCCCCTTAAATAAATAATGTTATGTTATGCATGATATGTTCTTCCATGACGAATTTTCCTAGAAGTAGATTTAGCATAATTGAATACGCTACTATAAACATTCCAAAAATCATAATGAACAAAGTTACTAATGAATGTAATCAATTAAAGAAACAAAATAAAAATATCGAAATGGGCAATCATTTCCCTGATTCTCTCCAAGAGAGATTACAGATACTGCACCTTGCATATTTGATTTGTGTTGTTGATTGGTACTTTTTGTTGATATTAGTGTTATGAACTGCGGAGATAAAGGACCTGTGTGTGTGTTTTTTGTTCTCTTGATTATGGGTTTTTTTTCGGCAGAATGGTATGAAAGTAAATCTTAGTTTTATTAATATGCTTATTAATATATATGATGTGTTTTGAAGACATTAATTAATATAATATACTAAATTCCGCAGGTCTCCTTGATGAACAAGCTACCAGGACCAAAATCCCGTCCCATAGTAGGAAATGCGCTACAAATGAGCATGCATAATGACAGTAAGACAAGTATCGACGTATATAGGAGTCTCTCTCTCTCTCTCTCTCTCTCTCTCTCTCTCTCTCTCTCTCTCTCTCTCTCTCTCTCTCTCTCTCTCTCTCTCTCTCTCTCTCTCTCTCTCTCTCTCTCTCTCTCTCTCTCTCTCTCTCTCTCTCTCTCTCTCTCTCTCTCTCTCTCTCTCTCTCTCTCTCTCTCTCTCTCTCTCTCTCTCTCTCTCTCTCTCTCTCTCTCTCTCTCTCTCAGTATATGCAGGGTGGCACAGAATTCGGCTACCCAACGCTGAGTATCGATATCTTTGTGTAGCCAGGCAGTAGTTTGCGTGAACCGTGTAATAGATATTTGATTTTAAGGGGGGTCACCGGCTTTTTTTTATCTTTCTCTCCTTTTCTCTCTTTCCCTGGCTTGTATCCATTCAGCCAACTGTTTTAAGACGTTTATCCCCATCCAGGTGTCGATTTCTTCCTGGGAAGCGATAGCGAGCCAGCATTGTACGGAGAAATCCGGCTTTGCCGGAGACATTTTTCTATCGAAAAATGTACAAATTTATATATATGCTGGCTCGCTACCGCTCGCCAGGAAAATATTGACACCTGGATGGGGGTAAACGACAGTAGGCAGAATGGGGGCGAATGGATACAAGCCAATGAGAGCGGGAGATAAAGAGAAAATAAAGGCGAAGTGGGCCCCTTAACAAACATTATGTTCATGCCCATTACAAACATTGTCTTTTATAATACTCCATTAGATGTAGAATAGATAGTAACAACTACTGGTATTGTTAATATTGTAATACAAATAAACTTATACGAATACAGATGAGTCCATATTAGTTAATCACTTTAAAGGCGGTGTCACACGAGCCCTTTTTCGAACATTTTTTACGGGCAATTATGGTCTGGAAGCTTAAAAAATTACACTTTATCAGAATTCAGCCGCCAAACATATTCTACCTCCAGTCTAGTTACAGATGCCAGTGCAAAAAAGTCCAGAAATAATACGAAAAAAAACTTGCTCATGGAAAATTGACGGAAAAAGCGCTCGTGTGACAGCGGCTTTACGAATACAGATGAGCACAATATTAGTTTATTCACTTTTTTTGATGCGGGTTCTCGATTATTTTCTGGAATTGTCTACAGTTGAATACACTTCATGCAATACACACATACGTCCAGAACACGATGGTGTTTTTACAATTGTTCTAAGTTTCTTATTTTCCGATACATCAAATTTGTAATATAGCTTCCAATATATATATATATATATATATATATATATATAAAACAAATTAATTTATCTTTTTTTTTTTTTTTTTTTTTTTTTTTTTTACTTGTTTTTTTTTTTATGTATGTATATATTTTTTTCAGTATTGTTTGCCATACTGAACCGTTTCTGTTCTGAGTACGGTGAGGTGGTGAGGCTCTGGATAGGTCCACACCCTATTATCCTCATCAGTAGCCCCAGAACTGTAGAGGTATGTTATTATTAGTAGTAGTAGTATTTGTATTATTATTATTATTATTATTATTATTTGTATTATTATTATTATTGTTGTTGTTGATATTGTTGTTTGTTATTTTTATTTTCATTGTTATTATTATTATTATTATTATTATTATTATTATTATTATTGGAAGGTCATAAATACAGGTGATCTCAACTCGATTAATTAAATCAACAAATACATGTGGCACTCCGAGGACTCGAACCCAGGATACTCCCATCGAAATTCCGCGCACTATGCATTACGCTATCAAGACAGTTTGAACATAGCGCGGTACTCACTCAGGATAGTGTTGAGCACCTGCAGTTTGGATTCGATCTCTAGTAATTCTCTATTATTTGTTGAACCAAAACTCTGAAACAATTTATCTTATCAAGTTACATGTTCTAATTTACTATATTTTGTTCTTTTCTGTTTTTAATGCTGAAGTCAGTTTAACCCCTTCAGCACGATGACGCATTTTATATAATATTCTGGTTACCACTAGACGATTTCCTTTAGATTATTATATTCCTCTAGGACTCAAAGGGATAAAATCGACCTCAATAAACCCTTTGACTAACACAGGTCCTTCTATAACTGCATAAAATCGTCATATTTAGGCAGAATAAAAAAAGGCGTCATCGTGTTGATGGGGTTAATCTCTAAGTTTTGATACCCGACACAACATATTTTTATACTTACCTTTTGACAACATATATTTGCATGACTATTGCAATATGTATATCATTATAATGTAGGTAAACTTTGTAATTTTATACATTTAAGGGGAGGCAGATCGTTTTTCTGGACCCCCTTCTCCCTCATGTTTAGCCCCACTAGTTTTGAAATTATAAGACGTTCGGCCCATTAGTTTGGCGATTTTAACACCTTTCCCCCCTTTTCGTTGTAAATTTTAAGACCTTTCGTGCCATTTAGGTATCGATTATTTCCTGGCGAGCGATAGCGAGCCTGCAATCTTAAGAGGAACCTGCCTTCGGCCGGGACATTTTTCTACCGAAAAATGTACACATTTATCTTGAAGGGGGGTCTAGGGGGTATTTTTCTAGGCTTGATGGAGGTCTAGGGAGGAAACTAAAAAATATATATAAATAAATGGATTAATAGACCAAACAAACGGTCTGCCATCTTATATATGGATATAAGTGTCTGATCCTGTGAGGGTATATCTTTCCTTGATTCTATGAGGGTATATCTTTCCTTGATTCTATGAGGGTATATCTTTCCTTGATTCTATGAGGGTATATCTTTCCTTGATTCTATGAGGGTATATCTTTCCTTGATTCTATGAGGGTATATCTTTCCTTGATTCTATGAGGGTATCTTTCCTTGATTCTATGAGGGTATATCTTTCCTTGATTCTATGAGGGTATATCTTTCCTTGATTCTATGAGGGTATATCTTTCCTTGATTCTATGAGGGTATATCTTTCCTTGATTCTATGAGGGTATATCGTTCCTTGATTCTATGAGGGTATATCTTTCCTTGATTCTATGAGGGTATATCTTTCCTTGATTCTATGAGGGTATATCTTTCCTTGATTCTATGAGGGTATATCTTTCCTTGATTCTATGAGGGTATATCTTTCCTTGATTCTATGAGGGTATATCTTTCCTTGATTCTATGAGGGTATATCTTTCCTTGATTCTATGAGGGTATATCTCTTCTTGATTCTATGAGGGTATATCTTTCCTTGATTCTATGAGGGTATATCTTTCCTTGATTCTATGAGGGTATGTCTTTCCTTGATTCTATGAGGGTATATCTTTCCTTGATTCTATGAGGGTATATCTTTCCTTGATTCTATGAGGGTATATCTTTCCTTGATTCTATGAGGGTATATCTTTCCTTGATTCTATGAGGGTATATCGTTCCTTGATTCTATGAGGGTATATCTTTCCTTGATTCTATGAGGGTATATCTTTCCTTGATTCTATGAGGGTATATCTTTCCTTGATTCTATGAGGGTATATCTTTCCTTGATTCTATGAGGGTATATCTTTCCTTGATTCTATGAGGGTATATCTTTCCTTGATTCTATGAGGGTATATCTTTCCTTGATTCTATGAGGGTATATCTTTCCTTGATTCTATGAGGGTATATCTTTCCTTGATTCTATGAGGGTATATCTTTCCTTGATTCTATGAGGGTATATCTTTCCTTGATTCTATGAGGGTATATCTTTCCTTGATTCTATGAGGGTATATCTTTCCTTGATTCTATGAGGGTATATCTTTCCTTGATTCTATGAGGGTATATCTTTCCTTGATTCTATGAGGGTATATCTTTCCTTGATTCTATGAGGGTATATCTTTCCTTGATTCTATGAGAGTATATCTTTCCTTGATTCTATGAGGGTATATCTTTCCTTGATTCTATGAGGGTATATCTTTCCTTGATTCTATGAGGGTATATCTTTCCTTGATTCTATGAGGGTATATCTTTCCTTGATTCTATGAGGGTATATCTTTCCTTGATTCTATGAGGGTATATCTTTCCTTGATTCTATGAGGGTATATCTTTCCTTGATTCTATGAGAGTATATCTTTCCTTGATTCTATGAGGGTATATCTTTCCTTGATTCTATGAGGGTATATCTTTCCTTGATTCTATGAGGGTATATCTTTCCTTGATTCTATGAGGGTATATCTTTCCTTGATTCTATGAGGGTATATCTTTCTTGATTCTATGAGAGTATATCTTTCCTTGATTCTATGAGGGTATATCTTCTCTTGATTCTATGAGGGTATATCTTTCCTTGATTCTATGAGGGTATATCTTTCCTTGATTCTATGAGGGTATATCTTTCCTTGATTCTATGAGGGTATATCTTTCCTTGATTCTATGAGGGTATATCTTTCCTTGATTCTATGAGGGTATATCTTTCCTTGATTCTATGAGGGTATATCTTTCCTTGATTCTATGAGGGTATATCTTCCTTGATTCTATGAGGGTATATCTTTCCTTGATTCTATGAGGGTATATCTTTCCTTGATTCTATGAGGGTATATCTTTCCTTGATTCTATGAGGGTATATCTTTCCTTGATTCTATGAGGGTATATCTTTCCTTGATTCTATGAGGGTATATCTTTCCTTGATTCTATGAGGGTATATCTTTCCTTGATTCTATGAGGGTATATCTTTCCTTGATTCTATGAGGGTATATCTTTCCTTGATTCTATGAGGGTATATCTTTCCTTGATTCTATGAGGGTATATCTTTCCTTGATTCTATGAGGGTATATCTTTCCTTGATTCTATGAGGGTATATCTTTCCTTGATTCTATGAGGGTATATCTTTCCTTGATTCTATGAGGGTATATCTTTCCTTGATTCTATGAGGGTATATCTTTCCTTGATTCTATGAGGGTATATCTTTCCTTGATTCTATGAGGGTATATCTTTCCTTGATTCTATGAGGGTATATCTTTCCTTGATTCTATGAGGGTATATCTTTCCTTGATTCTATGAGGGTATATCTTTCCTTGATTCTATGAGGGTATATCTTTCCTTGATTCTATGAGGGTATATCTTTCCTTGATTCTATGAGGGTATATCTTTCCTTGATTCTATGAGGGTATATCTTTCCTTGATTCTATGAGGGTATATCTTTCCTTGATTCTATGAGGGTATATCTTTCCTTGATTCTATGAGGGTATATCTTTCCTTGATTCTATGAGGGTATATCTTTCCTTGATTCTATGAGGGTATATCTTTCCTTGATTCTATGAGGGTATATCTTTCCTTGATTCTATGAGGGTATATCTTTCCTTGATTCTATGAGGGTATATCTTTCCTTGATTCTATGAGGGTATATCTTTCCTTGATTCTATGAGGGTATATCTTTCCTTGATTCTATGAGGGTATATCTTTCCTTGATTCTATGAGGGTATATCTTTCCTTGATTCTATGAGGGTATATCTTTCCTTGATTCTATGAGGGTATATCTTTCCTTGATTCTATGAGGGTATATCTTTCCTTGATTCTATGAGGGTATATCTTTCCTTGATTCTATGAGGGTATATCTTTCCTTGATTCTATGAGGGTATATCTTTCCTTGATTCTATGAGGGTATATCTTTCCTTGATTCTATGAGGGTATATCTTTCCTTGATTCTATGAGGGTATATCTTTCCTTGATTCTATGAGGGTATATCTTTCCTTGATTCTATGAGGTATATCTTTCCTTGATTCTATGAGGGTATATCTTTCCTTGATTCTATGAGGGTATATCTTTCCTTGATTCTATGAGGGTATATCTTTCCTTGATTCTATGAGGGTATATCTTTCCTTGATTCTATGAGGGTATATCTTTCCTTGATTCTATGAGGGTATATCGTTCCTTGATTTCCTGTGCTCGTTGAAACACTGCATATTTAAGGGGGTAATGGTTATTTTTTGGTATATTTTTTTCATTTATGTATTTATTTTACAGTAACCTAACCAAGACTTGCATCTATCTTTAAAAAACACCGCCCAGACCCCCCTTCAAACGACCGAATGTCTTAAAATGTCAAAGCCTATGGGACTAAACATGAGGGAGAAAAAGCAACTACCTCTCCCTTAACCCGTACTGTACCGTAGGATACAGTAATAAAAGTCCCCAGCAGTCCCAAGCAATGTGTCAAAAATGGTAGGAGAGACCACCTATCCACCTCCAAAGATGAGGCAACACTGGCTCTGTCACCCTTCCGTGGGTCTCATATAAGCTGAGAAGTGTTGCCATAACAGGAGCAGTGCTCAAACGGTTGTGGTAACTGGTATAGCTTTGTACAGGCAGTTACAAGAAAAGTACATTACTGACGGATATATACGTCGCTGGAATTGGAGGGGTTAATTGTATCCCAGAGACCCTTTAGTGACAGATCGGCCATGGTCCACCATATTGAGGCCACTGATGTTGTTGTTGTTGCTGTTCCCCAGGCTGTCTGACCGAGTAGCCCGAAGGTTCCGAGCAAGGCCAAGGCCATAACCGAGCGCCCACACAAACCCCTCCCTGCTTACCACTAATAAAGCCCAGGTGACTGAAGGCCTCTGTATACATCTGAGAATGTCCATACCCATATTACACATTATGCAATATTGGTATAGGGTATAATTATAGGGATGGTCATTGGATAAAGATTCTAAATGATAAAAACAGATTTTTTTTTTTTTACCCCATCATTCACTATGGCACTAAAATGGCGTCTGAAGAAAGTAAGATGGCTGGTCTCATGGTTAGTGCGCGGAATTTCGGTGTGATTATCCTAGGTTCGAATCCTTGGAGTACCAAATGTATTCATTAGTTTCATTGATTTCATTTAATTAAGTTTATTTGCAAGATAATTGGTTGGGTGGTGATATTATGAATTACTATAGGATCTCTACAGTATAATCTAGCCATTATAACTAGGCCAAACATCATGACCACCATCCTCTATACCTCGGTTAGTTAAAATAGGACTTCAGAGGCTATCAACCCTATTGGATTATTAAGCCAGCACACTGTAAGTCAAGAATAACGTCAGGACTGGAGCATCTCTGCGAAAACTCCAGTCCCTTGAATACCTCGATGCTGTTCGGCCAGGCAGCCTAGGGAACGACCACTACGTACTCTATAACTAAACAAAATATATCGTTGTTGCAGGCCCTTCTGAGTAGCACACGCAACATTGAGAAGTCTACCGAGTACCGGTTCTTGCATCCCTGGCTCGGAACCGGTCTACTCACCTCTACTGGTAAGCCGGTTCTCCTTTGTATTCGTTTGTATTCAATTGTATTTGTATCCCTTTGCGTTCCTTTGTATTTGTATTCGTTTGTATTCCATTGTCTTTTTATCCCTTTGCGTTCCTTTGTATTTATATCTATTTGTATTTCTTTTAATTCCTTTGAGTTCCATTATATGCATTTGTATCTGTATCCCTTTGTATTCCTTTATATCCCTTTGCATTTGTATTCCTTTGAGTTCCTTTATATTAATTTGTATTTTTATGGTAAGCAGGTTTCCGTTTGTATTCCATTGTATTCTTTGGCATCCCTTTGTACTCTTTTGCATGTGTTTGTATTTCTTTGTATTAATTTGTATTCCTCTGTTCCTTTGTATAGTTTTTCATTCTTTTGCACCCATTTGTATTTCGAACGCCTTTGTATTCCTTTGCAGTATTGTATTCGTCTGTATTTCTTTGTATTACTATGTATTCCTTAGTAAAGTTAGCCAAATAAGTCGTGTCGCCGCTGTTATAACGTTTTGCTCGCTGAAGGCTGTATTAATGTCTATCAGATGTTGAATAGGGTGTGTAAAGATAGGAACATGGCTGTATATCTCACTCTAAACGATGATTTAAACCTTAGATAGCGCTGATACCAATTAAAGATGGAAATATAGTTGGTGCCGCTACAGGACTTATTTAGCCAACTGTACTATAATACACCCCTGGCTGGACTTGTGTGTACTCAGCTACCATGGTAAGTCGGTAGCACACGAATATCCTTTCCTCTTAACCCGAGAAAGGCGAAAATCCTCAGAAGAGGTTTGGCTCCCCGGGCCAGGCGCCTGATGGACTATTATCTAGTCCAACTTGCGCCCGACCCCTTCTCCCAAATGACCATGTGTTCACTCATCTATTCATAAGCATTCTTCATTCATTCCTGTTTATTACTACTTCCTTTGCCTGATCTATAGTCATTCCTCTATCATCCAAAGCTTGTCTTACACAGTCTCTCCATCTCAATGGGGGTCTTCCTACCCCTCTATCTCCCCTTGTATCTGACTCACATATTCTCTCTGTAAGCAATTCATCTTCCATTCGTTCAACATGACCATACCAGCTCAGCACCCTTCTGTCCACTCTGGCCCACAAATGTTCCTGCTGCCCCACTCTCCTACGTATCTCTTTATTCCTCAATCTGTCTCTACGAGTAACTCCACAGATACTCCTCAAGCAGCTCATCTCCATCACATCCAGCTTTCTTCTCTCCTTTGCCTTCAGAACCCATGTCTCAGCCCCATACATCAATGTTGGCATAACAATTCCTTGATACATTGCCCTTTTAGCTTTCGTTCCGAGATTTCTCACCTTCCACATACATCCCATTGCTCCGAAAACTTTCCTTCATTCACATACTTTTAAGTTTTACCTCCATTTTCATACCTCCATTCCTGCTTATCGTTCCTCCTAGATAGTTAAAACAATCTACTTGTTCCAATATTTCCCCATCCAACCTCACATCTAGATTCACCCTATGATCACCCCTATTACACACCATTTCTTTACTTTTATGTACGTTCACCTTCAGCTTCCTCCTCCCACAAACCACACCAAACTCTTTGACTACCCGCTGCAGTTTCTCCTCAGAATCCGCCACCAACTCTGTGTCATCAGCGAACAGCAACTGATTCAACTCCCAATGTTTACTATTCTTTCCACTAAACCCAATCCTCTACCCATAGTTCTCATTTTCACTTCCCTCACCGCACCATCCATAAATATATTAAACAGCCACGATGACATTACAGAACCCTGTCGCAAATCTACATTTACCTCAAACCATTCACTCAACTCATTATTTCCTACTCTAACACACGCTCTGCTCCCTTCATAAAAACTCTTAACTGCTCTTAACAAATTTCCTTCAATTTCATAAATCCTTAACACCTTTCACATTGCTTCTCGATCCACACGATCATACGCTATTTCCCAATCCATAAAACCCCAAAATATCTCCTTATACTTCTCTAAATACTTCTCGCATAACTGTCTTACTGCAGAAATCTGATCCACACACCCTTTTCCCCTCCTAAAACTGCATTGCTCTTCTCCTATTGCAACTTCTGTACCCTTTATTATCCTCTCTATCAACACCTTGCCATACAGCTTTCCAACCACTGATAATAAACTAATACCTCTATAACTTGAACACTCCTGCTGATCTTCCTTCCCCTTTTACAATGGCACAATACATGCACTCCTCCAGTCTATTGGTACCATTGACACAACAAAGCACACATGGAATAGTCTCACCAGCCAATCTACTATCACATCTCCATAACGAAAAGAAAGTGAAAAATTTGTCACCGGTACCGAAGGGATTAATCTTTAGCTAAATATGGCATGTTTTTCAGGCAGTAAGTGGCATTCCCGGCGGAAGATGCTGACTCCCGCCTTCCACTTCAAAATACTCGAGGAGTTTCTGAACACGTTCAATTGTCACGCGGCCAAGTTGGTGGAGAAATTGAAGAGACGAGCGGATGGGGCGCTCTTCGATATGTTCCCACTAGTTACCCTCTGTACGCTCGACATTATCTGTGGTAAGTATAGCTGGATTACAGAACACACGGTAGGAATAAAGGGAATGTAGCGGATGTAATAAGAAGAGTGGGAGGCAGGAATAGTGAGAATATAGCTAATGTGGTAGGAATAATAAGAATGTAGCGAATGTACTAAGAAGAGTGGGAGGCAGCAAATGAGGTAGGAAAAGTGGGAGTGTATCTAACGCGGTAGGAATAGTGGGAATGCAGTAATCCAGTAGGAATAGTGGGAATGGAGCTACTGCAGTAGGAATAGTGGGAAGACAGCAAATGTGGTAGGAATAGTGGGAATATATGTAACACAGTAGGCGTAGTGAGAATAGAGTTAGGCGGTAGGAATAGTGGGAATGGAACTAATGCGGTTGGAATGTATAATGCAGTAGGAATAGTAAGGATACAGTGATGCGGTAGGAATAGTGGAAATAAAGCTAATGCGGTAGTAATAGTGGGAATATAGCTAATGCGTTAGGAATACTGTAGTGGGAATATAGCTAATGTGGTAGGAATAGTTGGAAAGCAGCAAATGCTCTAGGAGTAGGGGGAATACAGTAATGTGGTTGGAATAGTTGGAATACCTTAACCATAATTTAACATTAATGATGGGTTTGCCACGTTTATAGTGGCACCGAGGAGCGCGACGCCCTTAGTTCTGGGTGATGATTTGGTGCAGCAGACACTTTGAAGGAGCGGCACGCTCCCCTGCGAATCTGGGCCCGTCTGGCACTTTTTGCAGTTCAATATTGAGGGCTCTCTTGATTTTGTTTTACAAGACACCATTCATGTGTCTTATTTGCCACGGGAATTTGTTAAAGAGATGTGGTTCTATGTGTGATAACCAAGCTTACCGCAGCGAGCCCATAGCACCTCGCCTTTTTATCCGGGGATATCGCATTCCCAGCCTCTCCTCTCACTGAACTTTATGACTATCGGGGTGTGTAGATTTTCTACTAAACCCTCTGCGATTTTCCACAGTAACGCAGTAGGAATATTGGATATATAGCTGATGTGGTAAGAAAAGTTGGAAGGCAGTATATGCAGTGGGAATACAGTAATGCGGTAGGAATAGTTGGAGTACAATGATGCAGTAGGAACAGTGGGGAGGCCTCTCACCTCGCCGTAACATATGGCATCTTTTAGTATCCAGGCCCAGGTTTGTTGGTCAGCATTCACGTTACACTCAAACGCTTACTATGTCGCTATATGGCCATACATGACAATCCTGATGGAGAAGGATTATTAAGTGGGCATTCCCTGTCAAACTCTAAGCATCATGTATTAGACCTGTTGTCGTTTATCTCATTATATTGTAAAAATTATAATGCTTAATTGTAACAAAACCATGGTACATAATTATAAATAGTGTTCTTTGATATTCATATTACAACACACAATCTATTGAAGCAATTTTTGAGGGTATCATTTATGTTAAAACTGAGCGGTACAAAGTAGTACAAAGGAAATCAAGCAACAATAGGTCTAGTGACCCCTCTAGGCTCCTTGTCCTCCAAAACACTGAGGATCAAGTGTCCAAACAGTGGTTTAGAGTGGGTAAGGGAAAATTGGAATGGGAACTATTGCCCTGGAGCTAATGTCCGTGGCAGGATTAGGATGTTAGTAGGGGACAGATGGGTTAGTAGCATAACACAGTTATACGTGATCTTTCTTATATCTGGGAAGAAAAAAAAGAGTAACGTCTTAGTAATATATATACGCAATAATCCTTGATGAATCTAAGGGGGGAATAAAATATAGTTATTCATTTACAAACACAGTCAGTCACGGGTTTGAGGCAAGATATTTGTCTATGCAAAGTTTAAAAGAATCAATGGTGCTGCAGTCTATAACGTCTCGGAGAAGCCCATTCCACAAGTTGACAACTCGATTGAAGAAGAAATTCTTATATTCGTGTGAGTTAGAAGATTTACCAATAATTTTGCAACCGTTTCCCCGCATGTAATTAGATTGGTCGATAGTGAAGTACTTACTACTGTTTAATATTGTCGATGCCTTTGATGATTTTGAACACTTGAATTAAGTCGCCTCTTAATCTACGCTGGGTTAAAGGAAATATATTTAATTCTCTAAGACACTCCTCGTATGGTTTGTTCTTTAGGCTAGGTTATTAGGTATCATTTTGGTAACTCTACGTTGAACTCGTTCAAGCTTGTTTATATCTTTTTTGGTAATGAGGGCACCAGGATTGAACGCAGTATTCCAGAAGAGGGCGGACTAAGGAATTGTAAAGAGTTAGGATAACTTCTTTGGATTTATGCTCAAATGACCTGCCTATAAAGCCAATTATTTTGTTTGCTTTCTTAACATTATTATTTAACATTAACATCATTGTTTGTTTACGGTGTAGCCTACTGTAGATATCACTTCCTTTGCATAAGTAGAGTACATATATAGACTTTGTCAAATCTATGATCATAATATTGTTGATAAGTTAGACTAAATTTTACACTGCATATTGGCTGAATAATTCAGTATACTGCATTTTCAGCCAAAGTGCAATTGAAAACCATAACAAATCTAAATAATTTATTACGATTAATATTACAGCACAACCCCGAAAGGGGATGAAATAGGGGAGCTATCCCCCCGCCAAAGGCGGCTTTCTAGGGCCTTTCCTAGCTGATGCTGAGAGGATTGGGTTCTAGTCATGTGGTGATGGGCTGGTCTATCAGAGTGAGAACTGAGCGATCTCTGCCATACCCATAGCTTACTCTGACTGTTCCTTTTACTTAAATATTTTCTAGATCTCGAGTGACGGCGTCTTTTCCGTGGATTGACCTCTCAATCTACCAAGATTGGAAGCCAAAGCGTCACATTTTTTCTTTGCCCCTCAACTTTCTCTTCATAATTGCTGAGGGACACAGGGCCCTGGGTGGGGCTTTGGTTTCCCGGGCATTTCCGCACCCTCCTCAGCTCCCCGCCATGGAGTGGCTTCGGTCACCCAGGCTTTATTGTGGTCCGCAGGGAGGGTTCTGTGGGGGCGCTCGGCTGTGGCCTTGGCCTTGCTCGGGGCCTTGGGGCTGTTCGGCCAGGCAGCTTGGGGAACAACAACAACAACAACAGCACACACACTCTCATATAATAGACTTAATTTTATCAAAACTGGGTTTGAATATATAAAATCTATTTATACTTTGTTATTCCCACTGCAAGAACATTTACTTCCACAGAAACAGCCATGGGACGCACAGTGAACGCCCAAGACAACGAAGACTCTGAATATGTGAAAGCAGTTAAAAAGTAAGTGATTTGCTTAACAAGCTGGTAGGCATTGTAAGACGATTAGTAGATTTTACCAGCATACTGATATACCAGTATACATTCTACTGTCCAATTTGTTGTGTGTGCTTAACAAACCTGTAGGAATTGTTTTTTAAAACCAATTCCTACAAGCCGAGCGAGCAAAGGCAGGCAAACTCAGATCACTCTTAAACGATCTTGGAGGCCGACAGAACCTGGCCCATTTTATTACCCATGTTGAATTATCCCTATTCCAGTCAGGTCCACCACCCTAGACTATTGATTTTAATAACCACTTTGTATGTCCCAAAAATATAACTAGCAGTTCCAGGCATTGCCTGGTAGCCCTGCTAGTCCTTGAATGTCGATGGGATCCTGCCAATTTTACTCCCCAGGTCGAGTTACCTGATCTATAGTCATTCCTCTATCTTCCAACGCTTGTTCTACAGTCTCTCCATCTCAACGGAGGTCTTCCTACCCCTCTATCTCTCCTTGTATCTGACTCACAAATTATTTTTGTATGCCTTTCATCTTCCATTCGTTCAGCATGACCATACCAGCTAAGCACCCTTCTGTCCACTCTGCTCGACAAATGTTCCTGCTGCCCCACTCTCCTACGTATCTCTTCATTCCTCAATCTGTCTCTATGAGTCACTCCACACATACTCCTCAAGCAGCTCATCTCCATCACATCTAGCTTTCTCGTAATAAATAGGAATTATTGGAGAATGCTAGTGAATAGATGAGTGTAAACGAGGTCTCAACTCGGTTGCAACACACAATCTGCAGGCTATGTTTTAGGACATGTTTTGTGTCCTAGGTATAGGTGGTCCAGTGTTGTCCATCATTAGCCAATTTCTGAGTGGTCGTATTCATTGTGTCTGTGTGGATGATAGTTACAATATTTGCATGTACCTCAGGGAAGTGTGTTGAGTCCTCTACTGTTTATTATTTATACCGAGGATTTGTTTCAGTTGACTGAATATAAATTGTACTGATATGGTAATGAATCTATATTGGTTTCTATTATTCCTTCTAAGAAACTTTGTCCAACTGTTTATGAACCAATGTGCAGAGATTTGTCAAAATATTTAAAATGGTGCCAGGACTGAGATATGATCTGATATCAATCCAGTGAAAATCAATTGTTTAACCGTTTCTAGATCCCATACTACATACCCCTCTCTTAGAAGTCTCTACTTGGACAACTTAGCTTGGATGAAAATAATTAAAAATAAATTATTGGAGTTACTTTTGATTCAAAATTCACTTTTGAAAGCCATGTAGGCTACATTCTTTAGTCTCCTCTGCATCTCAAAAAAAAAATGGTATGATCAGGAAGGTGTACATAATATTCACTGATGTCTCTATTTCTGTTAAATATTTTTGTTCCTTTGTTCTCCCACTTCTTGAATATTATGCCCATGTTTGGCCTTCCACTGTTGTCTGTCATTTTAAGTTGATTGATTGAGTTTTCATGACTCAAAGATTTGTTTGTGGTGGTAATTTGCCGTGCTATCTTGAACATCGTCGTGTTGTCGGCTGCCTGTGCAAGCTATGTAAGATCAGACTGAATGAGATGCATCCCTTACATAGTCACCTTCCTGGTCCGTATGTGGCTTCCAGATTCACACGGTTCTAATCAGCACAACATCCATTGTCACTCCAGCCTTTTAGGTGATGCATTTCACAGTATCAGAGGTGTTTCTTACCAAACACAGTCAGTTTGTAAAATGCCCTGGAAATTGAGCTGTCTAGTGCAACTTAGTATCAGGTTATTCAAGTCAACTGGCAATAGAGATTAATATGAAAACAGTATTTACCCTTCCCCATGTGCCCTGTCATCACATTTACATATGACTATTTTTTTGTTTTCCTTCAGTGCCATAGGTGTCCTGGGGTTGCATATACCGGCATATATATCGCACTCAGACTATCATTAATAATACAAATAATAGTAATAATAATAGTGATAATAACTAGCATTCTACCAAACTCTTCAACGTCAGGCAGCACAGAGACACCTCGTACACCATCGTCAACACTGGGAAGTGTATTGTCTGCCTTGGACACATTTCCTTCTACTATATCTTCAACACACTATAAATTTTTCTATTCATCAATATAAATTAATCTCTCACTCCCATTCTACTGCAGTTAATCCATGAAATTCACTGAAAGCGATCTCTCCACATTTAGATATTCCCATCATATTTGCCTAATCCTTTTCTGTTGTATATCTGTTACGTATCTTTCTCCATTCCTGTATAATATTGTTGTTTTATTTCTTCCTGCAATGTAGTAATATAGATAATTGTTGTATTTCACAGCCATTATTTCAGGTTGAACATGTTCCACTAATATCTTATTTCAGGATTGACCAGATGATACAGCAACGAATTTTTCATGTGTGGCAGCAGCCCGACCTCTTGTACTGGCTCCTGGGCTACACTAAGGAGATGGACGACTGCCTTAAAGTTCTCCACAAATTCTCACTGGACACCATCAAAGACAGACGGAGACTTTTTGAAAACAACAAACTCGCTAGCCACACTTCTGAAGAAGACAAATTGATCGGTTGGAAAAGTTGTATTGTTATTGTTCTATATAGACACAATTATCTCAACAAGGCGATTCTTCTTGTGCGAAAGTAATTGTCTGAAATATTTTTGTTTTATTGGATACTTTCTGTGGACCCGAGGTAAGGACACTTGCACTTCTGGACCTATATTTGATAATTATTTGCCTTTCTATCCTTATATTAGATGGGTTTATTATTATGGAAAATTAAATTTCATTTTTCATACCTAAACCCATAATTGTTAACAGGTAAGAAGAGGAAACTAGCCTTCCTGGACCTACTGTTGGAAGCATCTGAAAGGGATCAAACCCTGACGGACGAGGACATTCGGGAAGAGGTGGACACTTTTATGTTCGCGGGCCACGACACCACTGCATCCTCCACTAACTGGACCCTTTACATGTTAGGCCGTCACCCAGAAATTCAGGTATATCACAATATATTTTTACTACAAATCTTCATGTCTGATTCATTGTATGTATCACATATTCTTATTACAAACATTTATTCAAGGTATCACAATATAAATTAATTGCTTTGGCAAAAAGGAATATAGATATTTGTTTAAGACAATGAATGGATGTAGGAAAAACAAAGACAAAATAGATAATATCTATGTGCCTAAAGACATCCTCCATTAATAAAATGTTTGTAACAAGTGAATGTAAATGGTTGTAAATTGTAAGCTTGTGAAAAGCACCTCCAAGAAAATAAGTTCAAGAGAGTATCAATTCTGGTGATAAATGAATTTTGATAACCGGAAGTTTTACATTGTACAGGAAAGAGTACAAATTCATGGGCGTTTACAGCTGCCCTACTACTACGGGAAAAGATGTTGAGAGGCGACACAATCGAAGCAAGTTCCTTGGCACATTTGCTATGAAAATATATGTAGCATACTGCAAGGGATGCAACATCTCTTTGTATGAATAATGGAGAAACATCCTGCGTGACTGCATGGTTATTCATTAATCTAATAGCTTTGTGTAAAAAAAATTCAAATGCCTGAAAACAACCACTCCACATCCATTCCACAGAGGTGAACTGTGTTCCATCTGAGAACGCACATAACTTCTATATACTGTGGCCAACTGCTTGCCAGTGAAGATTTTTAGTTGAATTCTTGGCAATGGATCTAACATAATGTGTCCAGCTTAGGTTAACATTCAATAATACACCGAGGATGTCAATAATAGAGGATGTGGGAATATTTACAGCATTATAAATTATGTGGGAGTCACCAAGATTGTGTCTCATAGATAATTGAATGTACTTGGCCTGGGTGTCTGGGTATTTCTCCTGGGCGACCTAGATGTGTGTGATTTTGTGTTTTGTTTTGTTTTTCTAATGTGTTGTGATGTCATGTCCCTGTTCGGGCTCTGTCTCGAGTCGGCCACCCCCATAAAAAAAAGGAAAAAAAAAGGAAAACTGGGGAAGGTGCCAGAGTATATACATACATATACATACTTGGTTTTCTGTGTTTTATAGAAAATTATATTATTTTATCCCCGTTCATTAATTTTAGAAAGATCCTGGTTCAGAGAAATTGCAGTGTTCATTTTGGAATTCATGATATCAGGCTGCGTGAAAGAACTGCTAAATGTGAAGGAAATTTTGTGGAGTGTTGAGTCATCTGCGTAGGAATGTGTTGGGCTGTGAGTGATAGATAGGAGATCATTGATACGAATGAGGAACAGAGTTGTGTCCAAAGCATATCCCTGAGGAACGCCAGCATTTGTTAAGTGTAATCGAGATTAAAGACCATCTACCATTACACATATGTTTATGTTATGAAGACAAGGAAGAAATTAGTGGAACTAGTGATGAGCGGAAATCCGCTCGTGGCCGAGTGGTTAAGGTGCCCAGGTCTCCCAAATATACTTGGGGTGAATGGGTTTGAATCCTGGTCAGGATACCCCTCTCCCAACCTGTCCGACTTCTCATTGGATATTTTTTTAATGTATTGAGCTCCCATTATTACTACCAGCTCTATATTAATGAATGTATCTAACTTAGGAACATTCTTATTCAGGCCAAGGTTTTCAATGAACTAGACACCATCTTCGGGGAGAGCGACAGACCAGCGACCATGGACGACCTGCGGGAGATGAAGTACCTGGAACAGTGCATCAAGGAGACACTCAGAAATCTGCCCTCCATCGCACTCTACAGCCGAAGACTACAGGAGGATCTGGACGTGGGTAGGTGAATAGTTTTATGTCAACTTTCTTATCTCTGCCTTTCATATAATTCTGGATACCGTTGGACACATTTATTTTATGTTATTTTGTTTATATTTATCTTCCAACTCTACCTCCGGACTCAAGCTTACAGCCTGTAGATTCAACCTCTCAACAGGAGGTCTGGTTCCAGATGACAAGTGAGAAATGAAGACAGTTTTCAACCGGCTCATTCGTGGCGCAACTCTGACTTCACAAAGTTACATTGCCACTGTCTCACCTCACAATCTCGGATACCTCTAGCTCTCTCTCTCTTTCTCTCTCTCTCTTTCTCATTCAAACGCAACCTATTGAGCTGTTTACTCACTAGGCACTGCTACCATAACATATTTTGAATATGTGAATATTCATACAATGCTAATACATTTGGAAACATTGAGAGTATATTTATGTTGTGCAGGTGGGTTTTGTAGTGATGCACTAAGACGAAGTACAGGACAAATTCCACCCCTATAATATCTTCCCACTGACACATCAGGATTTGAACCCAGGACTTTAAGAGTACCAGTTAAGTAGCAAGACCACTCCACCATCCCTGCCCTACACTGCTCACGCAATTCAAGTGAGAAAAGTTAACTGTCAACCCCTCTCGCTTTGGGTTTCACAGTCTCATATATAGCAATGCCTGTTCTCGCTTGCTGCCGGTGCGGTCATGTGTATTTGATACATTGGTGCTGGGTTTCTCGCCTATGATCGCATTCACCCGCTCGCTCGCAACCGCTCTCAGTGCATCCGCGGCCTAAGGCCAGTTTGGCGACTACCTGTTCGGAACAAACCTAACCGATTACCTATCGTGTGCCATACCCAGTGACTATTTCTGTCCGGGGGCAAGTACAGCAGCCAGCTGCTCTGCACAAAACTCACCGGTTACTTATTGTGAGTCATACTCAGCAGCTACCTGCTCTGAGTTCAGCGACTACCTGTCCTGAATAAAACTCGCCAATTACCGATTTGAGTCGCTAGCTAGCCTACACCTGCCAGCTTTTGACGAGGAGAAAGAAGAAGAAGAAGAAGAAGAAGACTTAATAAAGTCAAACCGCTCATCAGCTTTTACCTGCCACTCCAAACAAACCTGAGGAGTTTTAACCCCTACTGTACAAGAGAGTATTACTATAAATGTAGGCTACCCTCAGCATGATGGTGATAGTGTATTGATCTATCTATCTATCTATTGCCTGACGCCGTGATCCCCGAAGGGGTGGCCACGAACGAACCGCCCCCATGCACCTCTGTCCCCAGTCAGTCAACGCCCCTCCCCCCAACCAGCACCGCCCTCGTTCATGTACTTCCTCACTCCATCCTTCCACCTCATATTCGGTCTACCTCTCCCTCTCTGTCCCTCCACCTCGCTCTCGTACACCCTCTTAGTCATTCTCTCGCTTTCCATACGTTCCATATGGCCGAACCATCTCAAGTTGTTCCTTTTCACACTTTCTAGCACATCTACCTCCACACCACACCTCCTTCTTACTTCCTCATTAGTCTGTCTATCCCTCCATGTAACTCCACACGCACTCCTTAAGTAATTAATTTCCACTGCTCTCACTCTTGGTCTGAGTCTCTCAACCAACGTCCATGCTTCGCTTTCGTAAGTCAGTGTCGGGATTACCACACTGTCATGCAAGGACTTCTTCACTTCCATACTGACCACCCAATTTCTTGTTACTGCTTTTAGCGTCCCTACAACCCTCTTCCCCTGTTGTACCCTCTCCTGCACTTCTTCATCCATAGTCCCATCTTTACTCAATACACTGCCCAGATACTTAAAAGAGTTGACGATCTCCATAGCCGGACCGTTCAGCTTCACCTCACACTCTGTGACTTCACCCCTTTCGAAGACCATAACCTTGCTCTTCCCCGTATTTATTGTGTATTGATGGTGGTGGTAAAAGTAGTGATAATGGTAACCCATCGCAGAATTGGGTATGCCGTTTTGATTTTGGGCAAAGCGGCACTTCTACTTTAGTATTACATTATTATTATTATTATTATCATTATTATTATTATTATTATTATTATTATTATAACAATAATAATTAATTCACCATAATTGTTCCCAGGAGACTTGCAACTTCCCGCTGGAGCCACCATGATGATCAATACTTACAGACTCCACCGAGACCCCAACCAGTTCCCCGACCCTGAGAGATTCGACCCCGACCGCTTCCTGCCAGATGCTGCCAGCCAGAGACACCCTTTCGCTTATGTTCCCTTCAGCGCAGGCCCCAGAAACTGCATAGGTGAGAGGAAAATGGAGTTATAATTATTCATTTTTGTAGTTGTTGTTGTTGTTCCCTAAGCTGCCTGGCCGAACAGCCCTGAGTCCTTAAGGAAGGCCATGGCCATGGTCGGGCTTTCCCACAGAGCTCTCAAAGAGTGTAAATTGTGTTGTTGGCGTAAGTGGTTGTGTGAAATGCAGTCTTCTATGATGTGTTTAATGGTATGGGGTGTGTGTTACAACCCGGGCAGGTGTCGACGACGGAGTCATCCAGTCTCTTCTGATAGCTCAGAAGAGCTGGATGGTGTCCGCATCTCAGCCTGGCCAGGTGGACTCTGTCCTCGCGAGGAAGGGAGGATTCAGAAGGATGAATTTTGGGAGGTCGTGCTTGCAGCTGCGTACTGTTGTCTATGAGTGAGTGGATGGAACGGCGAGTGATATGAGTATGGATGTGCTTCCGGAAGTTGGTTTGGGGTGGGCAGGGAGGGAGAGAAGACAGTATTTGTGAGTGATAGCGTGTGCTGGGTGTTGTTTTGATATTTCTTGGTGTCTGTGGATGTGTTGCCATGTAGTGGGTGGTGTTGATTCGTGGAGGCTGCTGCCAGGAATTGAGTGCCTCTCATGTCTGGATGAGGGGGATGCGGTAGAGCACCCAGCAATACTTCCGCCAGTATCCCATGACTTACATACCAGAGTGCTAGTACAGATCCCTCCGGGGTAGCACCGACCCTGTGAGGGAGCGGTCAGTGCCTCAAAACAATCCCACAGTACCACATAATTATAGGGGCAGTCAAGTGGCGATGCTCTCAAGCTGGTGCACTGCTTGAGCCCTTGACTGTCCACTCAACATAATTTTCCTAATGAAGTCAATATATATAAACGATAGTACTCCTGCCTGGGGCCCGCCTCTTTCTGGAAAGGAAATCTGGAGAAGCCGGGGTTGGCTGTGGTTGCTCGCGACGGGAATTCTTGCGGATACATAGTATACGTAGCAAAAACAATAGCTAGGTGGTCAGCCCACCATCTTTTCAAACTCTTCAACTCTTCATATTTAACCCCTACTTGTCGTGCTCTAATCTCTTATTTCACTACTAGTGAGGCCTCACCTCACATTCTGATTCTGATTCTGATGTCTAGATGATCTTTGACTTTGAGGACTTTGGTTTCTTGATGTAGGTAATCTGTGGGTGTAGTAGCTGTGCATCCTGTGATGATTTTCAGGGCTTTATTTTGAATAGTCTGTAAGGTCTTATGATGTGTTTCAGCTAGGTTAGAAGCCCAGGCCGGGCTAGTGTATTCCATAACTGATCTTATGTATTGTTTGTAGACTGTGGTGGTGGTTTCTTTCTTGTGTCCAAATTTTGTGTGGGCAAGTGATCTGAGGGCGTTAAGTCTGGGTGTCAGTTTCTTTTTCGTGTTTGTGGTGTGCTGTTTGAATGTCATTTGGGTGTCGTATGTTACTCCTAGGATTTTGTGTGTGTGTGTGTGTGTTAGCGGTGTGTTGTTTATGTTAAGTCCCGGGACGTAATCGTGCTCTTCTGTCCAGCTTGGGAGGAGGGTTGCAGTGGATTTAGCTTGGGCTAAATTGAGTCTGTTTGTAGTGCACCATTCATGTAATGTGTCGAGATAGTCTTGAAGGAGTCTTGTTGCTGTGTCTGGGTTTTGGTGCGTGCTTGTGAGTGTTATGTCGTCTGCGTAGGAGGCTATGGTTATTTGGGGTAAATTTGATGTATTTATATCATGCATATACAGATTGAAGAGTGCGGGCGACAGGACGGATCCTTGCGGGACTCCGTTTGGGAAATTTCTAATGCTAGATGACTGACCGCTAAGAAGTTGGCCAGCCATCTTTTTGTGTTGTTGTGCATGTTTGTGTTGTAGATTTTGTTTGTTAGGTTATGGCGGGGGATGGCATCAATGTCGAGTGTGGCAAGTACTGATCTGTGTGGTTGAAACTACCCTGGTACACAAAGATATAACATATATAGACACCAGTGCACATACCAAATCCCTCCTCCCCCCAAACGATAACACAACAGAAATACAATCAATTAAAATACGCACTGGCAACAGCTCCATCGTTACCATCATAAACACATACATCCCACCCCAAACATCCCCTATAGTACCAAATGATTACAGACCACAAATACAACACATCACAAACATCCCACACATTATCCTGGGTGGTGATTTCAATGCAAAGACGTCGGCCTGGTTTGTCGACAACCCCGACACAGACAGAGGGCTGGTCCTACAACACCAAACAGACAACCTATATATCCTCAATAACATTCATCAGCATACCCATACTCCCCACCAAGCCCTCTACACCCCATCATCTCCTGATATCACCTTTTGCTCCCCTGAACTCGCCCCCACAACATCCTGGAGGGTGGTCAGAACCTTAGGCTCAGACCACCTCCCAATCATTATCACCACCAAAACAAGACTCACCCCAGCTAGCCACAGACACACTTACACTAACTATAAAAGAGCTAACTGGGAAGCTTTCACAAATGAGACAGAACAACACTTTGAAACCTTAAACAGTACACCCATCACTAACATCAACAATGCTGTACACACATTCAACACGACTATCCAAAACGCCGACAAGAAACACATTCCAAGAGGTAACATAAAAAAACACAACCCCAACTTCTCACCAGAAATTCAAAACCTCATCATACAATGCGACATACTGAAACACTCCCCAGCACCCCACACACAAGACATCAATCAACAAATTCAAGCACTCAACATCCAGATTAACAACAAAATACAAGAACAACAAACACTAAATTGGAATAACTTCCTACAAACATTCGATCACAAAACAAACTCCAAAAAACTCTACAAAACACTAAACAGCATCACACTTTCCAACAGCAACACAGCACAATCACATGCTACGATCACAACAACAGACTCTACTCCTTCACGTAAACAACAAGCAAACACTCTCATCAATCACTTCTCTCATGTCAGTCGCCTAAAACCCCACAAAGACGACCAACGTGTCATCCAACGAAAAAGACAATTCCCCACAGACCCTGACTATACACCCTTCACCAACAATCAGACAAAGCATATCATCAACAATCTCAAGCTCTCACCCGCCTGTGGCCTAGACAACATAAGCAACATTTACCTCAGACACCTGGGACCACAAGGCATACAAGCACTCACTAACATATCAAACTACAGCTACTCACACAACACAATACCAGACATCTGGAAGCATGGTATCATCATCACATTCCCCAAACCTAACAAAGACCCCACGCTTCCCTCCTCACACCGCCCTATCACACACCTTTGCACCCCCTCCAAAGTCATAGAGTGCCTTGTACTACAACTGATGACACCTGACTTACCCCTTTCTCCAACACAACACAGCTTCAGGCCATTGCACTCCACAAACACTCTTCTTACTGACCTTACACAAAGAGCTTTTGATGGCATCAACTCAGCTAGACCACCAGTGTTTGTAGTTTGTAGTTTAACTCATTCAGTATTCAATGATGCGTTTCTTCCATTATATTCTGACTATCATAAGACCATTTTATAAACAGTTTTGGAAAAATCTCAAAAAATTCAAATGGGTAAAAACTACCTAAATTACCCCTAGGTTCCACATATCCTTCCAAAGTATATATAAGTTGTCTGATAATAGCCAGAATTAAATTAAATCACACGTCCTTGACCCCGACCCCTCGACCTCGACTGGTGCCAGCCAGAGGTATCACTTAAGTGCTGGAAAGTTTGCTCTCCAATACTACACAGACTACTTTTCAAACCCCGAGTGTAGGATTTTAACTCGAGAAGCGTGGTAGGCCTGACGGAATGGTCACCACAGCGAACGTGATAGGCCTAACGGAAGCAAGACCATAAAAAAAAATCCAAAACACCTCAGGGGCTCTCAAAACAAATGAATATGTCATTAGGTAAGATAATTTCCATCTAGTACTTCATACCACTCATCCTCGTGTGTCTCAACCTCCTTTCCCCCCTCCTCAATTATCGGCTATTTTTCCTCATATTTCCCCCGTTTATCGGTTATGTTTGGCGCAAATTTGTCTCACATTGTTTCGTACACACCAGTGGCTCACTTAGAGATCTTATGCAACACAGAAATCTCTCCCGCGGCCGTCAGTGTGTTGGGAGACGTCTCTCCCCCTCCCGCCTGAGCATACGACCGGGCGGCGAATATATACGTTTTTCACCACCCAAATGATTTTCCCACTGGTTTTATTGCTCTTCAAGGTTCATATGTTCATCATATAAGTAAAAGAAATTACCATGGAAAAAAATCATGCTTTATATCGTAAATATATATTATTCTGTCAGAAAATAAGGCTAGAATTACACAAATAACTTCCCTAGCCCCTTGGGCAATTTTGTATCCCTCGGGTTAACATAGTTGCAACTACCCTAGAAATGATGCAAGATGCACCAAAGCTGGTGTCAGAACCGAACAGCCTACCCGCTTGCCCTAGGTTGCCAAGATTGTAATGCCAGCAATTGTAGCAAGTGCTTAAAACATGACTGGATATAGAAAATTGCTTGAGCTATCAGTCCAAGTGGAGTACTTCTTTTGGTCTAGTGGGGAGAGTGTTCGCCTCGTAAGTCTGGGAACCCGGGTTCGAGCCCTGGGCTGGCCTGGTGGTAGACTCACACAAACATTTTGGGGGCGATTTCTGCATCTAACAAAGTTTAGGTGTGTTGGTTAAATTGTAAATAGTTAAGCAAAGTAATTTTAAATTCGGCAAAAATAGTAGGGTGCCGTTTCGAGGTTACTTCACTGCAGTGAAGTAACTTCGAAACGGTACCATGAGTCCTAAATTCCTGGCTACACTGGGTTTCTTAGGTGCGGCCCTCTCTAAACACATAGTAGGGGAGGTGTGGCGGTGTGGTCTTGCCACTGGACTGGTAATCCAATGGACCCGGGTTCGAATCCCAATATGTCAATGGAAGATATTATTGGGATGGAATTTGTGCTGTACCTAGGTATCAGTGCATTACCACAGCACACCGAAATGCCAAAAAAAAAAACTCATTGTTTCCTGATTAAAATAGCATTGTATGAATATTCCCATATTCAAAAATATGCTACAGGGGGGCAATGCCTAGTGAGTTAATTGCTCAATAGGTGGCGTTCTGAGAGTGAGGGTCCGAGTGTGGGGGATGAGACTGTGAAGCGCAGAGGCGAGGCGGCTTCAGAGATGGGATTGCTTCGAGCCGGGGTGCTTCGCATGTCTCACTCCCTAGACTGGAACAAGACCTCACGGGCCTCACCGTGTTCAGCGGTAGAGTGTAAAGAATATCAGCCTATGCCCGAAAGGGAGTAGTTGGAATATAGAAAAAAAAAAAAAAAAAAATTAGCAGCTGATATTTGACAGTTTGGTTGATAAGCGTCTATGACCTCTTTCACCTCCCATATCCATTCTCATTCTCTCTCTTCTTCCCTCATTCCATATACTTCTCTTTATTAACCCAATCACTGCGGGAGACGTTCGGGAACGTCATGGTAATTTACAGCAATTTACAGGCTTTTAAAGCCTCTTAACTCCCTAAAAGCGGGCATGCTTGTTTACAAGACCGTATTGCTGGGTGGGTATATATACCGAAAACGAGCTTCATTCCATGCTCTTTTTCATGCATAAGCAAACGCCAGAGCGAAATACAATTATATATCCGTGAAAAGGTGATAATAGAGCTTTCCAATGACACCTGAATTATCCTTGTACGACTACGGGTTCTCTTGCAACGATCGAGTAACCGGAGATGAAAATACCATAAAATAAGGTATTTTTCCCGGTTCTTACCTTGTTGCGTGATGTACGGAGGTGGTTAAGAGACACATTACATGTCAGTGACCGCCCCAAGGTGGTGGCGAGCGGTCAGACGCCGGCTATCGTCCCTCCAACGCGCGGACTCTCTCTCATAGCTCATAACTTCCTCAAAATGGCACCCGTCATATGATGGGCACCGCAGGGATGGCCAATATTCTCTCTCCCGTCATATGATGTTCACCGTCGGTTGAGGGTTAAAGCCTGTATCAATGTTTTGTGTTATTGGCCTGATGAAACTATATGCGAACAACTCTGATGAATATAATTTGGGATCAATTCTAAAAACGATGTAGCCTATATGATGTTTAGTGCTATTATATTTAACTATTTTATAGAATGGCCTTTCCTCTATCTTTTGATATAATACATCCTATATATTATATACTATAGTACATCATAGTAGACACAATTATTGTGGGTTGAAATTGAGCTATAATTAGATACTGTCGATCACGCCGCCATGTATAAGTTTTTATTATTATATTATTACTCAATAACTAATGATATTATATATATTCTGATTCGACTGATGGAAAGAACATGAAGAATGCTTCTTATTTCATGTAAAAAACCTTTAGTCGTGACTGATACTATGAACATATGAGGAGTTGAAGTCTGAAGAACGATGTAATATTTTATTTGGGTTCAATTTTTACTATGATAATTTTATGTTTTGTGCTTTTTTTGGTGGGGTATGATATAGTATGGGCTTTTAATATGCATAATACATTGCAGTAGATGCGAATATTTTGGGTTAAAACAGAGCAATAATGTATGTTATTGGTTGCGTGGCCAGCTTGAAATGATGGTCAGAGTGAGGTGTAGGGCAACGAAAGTTATTAACTTATTGCCGAGCCTGAGAGAGTTAATGGGAGTGATGGAGTTTGTCGAGGAATTCAGGTCTATCTTTATGTTTTCTTAGTATATACAATCCAGAACAGAAGTTCACTGTGCTAGAGGAGAAGCTATTGTAGAGTCTGGTATTAAGGCATCATATACAGTATATAAATAAGCCATTAATCTTTAACATTATTATCATTTCATTATGTATACACCAGGTCAAAAGTTCGCCATGCTGGAGGAGAAGGTTTTGTTGAGCCAGGTATTGAGGCAGTACCGGGTGGTGAGCGACACAGCCAGAGAAGACCTACACCTCATCTCAGAACTCGTCCTTAAATCCAAGAACGGCAACCCACTCAGGCTGTACCCCAGAAAACAATAGTGCAGGCGAAGTCGGGAATACACTGTAAACATTGAACTATCATTAAAAATTAACCTTTAACTGTCTTGATGGTGTACTGGTTAGAGTGTTTAAGATCTGTATGACGTAATCCAGGTTCAAATCCCGGGAGGATAACATGCTTTCATTAATTCCATTGGGAGGTGTTTGGTGTTGGAAGTGAAAATAATATATTAGATTATTCCTATAGGTTCAGGAACATTTCATAGCGAGGTCGGTCCTTAGAGATCTGTGCCCCATAAATTGTTCTTTCCTTTCACTCAAACATTACGCTATTCAGTGTGTAGTTGGGTCTGAGTAGCCTACATGATTATATTGATATCCAGTATTCGATAAATGGATATAAAATCGCAGTCATGTACTAAACCTTTAACTGTCTTGATGGTGTAATGGTTAGAGTGTCTAAGATCTGTATGTGGCAACCCAGGTTCAAATCCCGGGAAGATCACAAATTAAGAGGTGTTTGTTGTTGTAAATGAAGTTAATAAATTAGGTTATTCCTCTAGGTTCAGGATAATTTCATAGCGAGGTCGGTCCTTAGAGATCTGCTGTGTCCCATAAATTGTTCTTTCCTTTCACTTAAGGGGGAATGGGTCGTATTTATTTGCTCCTTTATATATATTTTTATATTTTGTTTAGTTTTATTCCTAGACCTTTATCAAACTTTAAAAAAAACTTCCATTAGATCTTCCTTCAAGATTAATTTGTACATTTTTCGGTAGAAAAATGTCCTGGCTGAAGGCCAGTTCTTCCAAAATTACAGGCTCACTATCGTTTGCCAGGAAAGAAATAAACACCTAAAATGCACGAAAGGTCTAAATATTGACAAAGAAATGGGGCGAAAGGTCTTAAAATCGACAGTAATGGGGCAAATATCTTAAAATCTGAAAACTAATAGGGCTAAACATTAGGAAGAAGGGGGACCAGAAAAACGGCCCATCTCCACTTAATCATTACGCTATTCAGTGTGCAGTTGGGTCTGAGTACATGATTAGATTGATACCCAGTATTCGATAAATGGATATAAAATCGTACTTAACCTTTAACTGTCTTGATGGTGTAATGGTTAGTGTTTAAGATATGTATGTGGTAACCCAGGTTCGAATCCTAGGAGGATCACATGCTTTCACTAATTATATTGGGGGGTGTTTGGTGTTGGAAGTTAAATTAATATATTAGCGTATTGCTTCATAATTTGTATTACCTCTGATAAATAATTTGGAGCTAGTGTACCGTATATCTGAAGTTCCCTGTTGAACTCTACATAAAATACTATACAACAAGACTCATTCTGTTCAAGTCTATCTATTCTTCTCCTGGACAACCTATAGATGAGTGATTATTTGTTTTCTTTTTCTGATATGTTGTGATATCCCTATTCGGGCTCTGTCTCGAGTCGGCCAACCCCATAATAATTTAAAAAAAAGTATATATATATATATATATATATATATATATATATATATATATATATATATAAATATATAATCCAAAAAAAGGAAAACTGAGGTAAGTGCCAGAGCATATACATTCATACATACAATAATCCGACATTAAATATCCTCCGGTGGGCACAATTTTATTATACTATATTATGATTTACATATAATGTGCACATATATTATTATTACTATGGAAAAAGGGCTTGCCTCTAAAATGCCTCGGAGGTTGGTATGGAACCCGTCCTATATACTCCCCTGGTTGAATTTCCGTTAGGTGAAATCAAATAGACTATTGTGGTGGAGTGAGCCTGGTGCTATAGTATATAGGCTACTCCAGTCAACTTATCTCAGCAGCAAATCCTCATCTTGTGTGCATGATTAAAAATGAACATGATTATTAGGCAGTGATGTTTGGTGTAGCCTTTGAAGCTAAATAATATATTGTATAAATTTTATTATGTTCAAATAATGAGAATAAACTCAATCAAACATAATCAGCTGTGAGGCAAAGGGAGATCCAAACTACCAAGTTGATTTAAACAGAGTATAATGTGGATACTGAAGTTTGCAATGAAGTTGTTGAGAAACTAGCTGTTAACCCTCTTGCGCACTGTAAATTTCAATAAGTTTTCTTTCCAGTACCCCTTATATTTTGGAGCCACAGCTGCATTTTTAGCGTGCGGCAGTGATTAGTTTCTCGGACCTTGTTCTCCTTCTTAAATGCCTTGCATTCCCATAAATGTGGTACCATTGATTGTACTTGAACATAAGCAATAAAAATAAAAAAGGAAAACCAACACATTGTGTCACTCCATAATTTATACTGTAATAAAAAATAAAAAAAATACCTGTACTTGTCTTCCCCACTCCCTAGCTTAAACATTATCTGGGTCACCATGTATATGTGAATTGTGTGGAAGTGGAATTTTATGGCAATTCCAAAGGTAACTTCAGAATTCTGATACTGTACATTAAATAGATACTGAGTAAAGTTAAGATAAGTAAAATATGTAGAAACAATTCAGCTTCTTTACTATTATTTAGTTTTATACCCAATTTGTGTTCTATACAATTAAAATGTATTGCATGTTTTTAACAAATACCATAAGGAAATACAGTAATACAAATACAATAGCCTTTTTATGTTTTTTGTGGTCACGTATATGAAGTTAAGCGTGTTTTACGCAAGTTTTTGGGTTATTTTTATATATGTGGATGAGGGAGACAAAAGGCAAAACTAGCTGTGATGAGAGTCTCCCTCAGAGTTGAAAGAGTGACACTGCCAGAATCAAGGAATGTACAAGCCAAAATGCCTGGACACAGAGTTTAAAACAATTTAAGTTGTGGGATTAGGGGCCCCCCTGTTACTACTCTCCTTGACGCGGTTGGGGGGCTTCAGGGCTGGCGACTGGGACTTGATGGGGGATGGTTGTGGTCATTTCCCTTTCTATCTCCCCTCGAGCTTTCGTCGTCCGTTTGACTAATTTTGAGTAGTTTTTCCATTTATCTTGCTTTGTTTTTCCCCTTCTATTCTTATTCTGTCCCATTCGGTTGTCCTCTGGCAACCTGTATCTCATGTCTCCCTGGCCTGGCTAGGTAGCAGACTCCTGACCTGATTTGTCTCTTCGGTTGCTGTTGTGACCCGACTGACTTGATTCCCTTCGGTAATACATTTTTTGCTTCTCTATGTGATTTTTTCTATCTTCGACCTGATTTCTCATTCTTCGCCCTGATCACTTCTTGGTTGGTGTTGCGGTGTAGCAGTTCTTTCCTCATCCTTCGGCCCTGCCCTATAAGAGCTCTAATGTGAAGCTCATGTGGTCCGGCTGAACTGGTGAATTGGCGAGAAATGTCTGCGTGTCTTCGCCTTCCTCGATTTGTTCCCCTACTGCCCTTCCCTCTCTATCTTGACTCGTTTAGTTATATATCTTGATCGAATCCTTCGGGCCAGCCCTATGAGAGTTCTTTTATGGAGCTCAGTGGTCTGGTTAAACTAATATTACAAAAACAAAAAAAATTGGGATTAGGGAAGGTGGATTCAGGGAGAGAGTTCAATATATGAGAGTCAATATATGAGTATAATGGATAGCTAGCTTCCTAAGGCAAAGACTGCTAGCTTCAAAATTAATATAGCACTTTCCCTGAATGATATGAGAACGTTCATGCTACGGAAATTTGCTATAACAAATTTTTTACCGGCGACAATTTTTACCGAGTAGGCTACGGCGGAGAAGCCTACGTAGACACACACATACCCAGGACCTGATTATCGCTCATGTGGACAATACGCCTCTCCCCCTACCTATAGACACACACATACACACATATATTTCATAATAATAAAGGAAGAAAATATTAGAAAGGAAAAATTAAAATAACTCACCCAGCCATCAGTGATGTTGCGATTGATTCAATTGCAAAGCTGTGAAATTGGCGATCTATATGGCTTTTAAATTCAAATTTCTATCTTTGAAATGGCTGAAATGATAAAATAGGTTCAGCAAACTATAATGTTAAATCAAGGTTGAATGTATACCTATCTAATAGTTGTATATACATGGAAATGGCAAAAAGGCTATCTAGACAAATATCTTCCTGATATGAACCCAAATTGGTTTGTGCTAAACAATTTATGTTTATTCATGTGTAACATAATATTATCCTTAATAATAGACTCCATAATTTTACAAATAATGCAGGTCAAGCTTACAGGCCTATAATTACTTGGGTCACTTCAGTCCTCCTTCTTAAAAATTGCCGTAATATTTGCCTTTTTCCACTCTCTTGGTACATGCTGACTGTTAAATGAAAGTTCATAAATTATTTTCAGTGGCTTCGCTATCTGATCTTTAACTTCTTTAATAATTCGGGAGTAGACACCATCAGGCCTTGGAGATTTATTTCTTTTTAAGTCCATAATCTTATTCTTGATTACATCCTCAGTCCATTCAATACCAAAAGGTAATGGAACCTGCTTCGTCTCAACCTCCGGTAAATCTCCCTCAGATTCATTTGTGAAAACTTCACAATAAATATCAGGCAATACTTCAGATTTCTCTTTATCCCCTTTGGTTTTTGTTCTCCCTTCATCCTTGTAGAGTTCTGGTATACAGCTTTCACTTTTAGTTTTTGACTAGGCTACATATTTCCAAAATATTTTTGGATTTTCCTTAACATTTTTGGCAATTTTGTTATCTTTGTTCTTGCTCTCGGACCTAGTGGCTCTTCTAACCTGATTGTTCACCCTTCGATATTTCTCCTGCACCTTTAAGTATTCCCCTACAAAGCTCTCTTGATCTGTAGCTTTTATCCGCTTCATCCTCTCCCATAGTCTTTTCTTTTTCTTAATTTTTGACCACAGCTTTCTATCTATCTGAAACTTCCCATTGGTTCTTCTGTCATGTCCCTCAAAGAATTTTCTCCTAGGAACACATTCCTCAATTGCTTTCATGAATTTTGATTTACATTTTTCCCATATAACCCCCACCTCTTCAGAATTTAAATATGCGACCCAGTCTATGTTAAGATTCTCCCTCAGTCTCCTCCAATCCACTTTTCCCATCATGTATATCATTTTATTCTTCCTTATCTCTCGTGGTTTCAAATCACAAGTAAAGTGTATACAGCAATTATCACTCTTTCCTAGGGGCTATCAATATGTACATTTTCCACCAAAAATTCCTCGTTACAAAAAAATAAATCTAGCACATTACCTACAGAGCCATCTCTAAACCTGGTGATTTCGAGCACATGCTGATAAAGATAACTATCCCTAATTCTTTCAATAAAATCATAGCAGAACTGATCGGATCCTGTCTTAACCGTCCAGAATTTCCAATCAATGCCGGGCATATTAAAATCCCTATGCGCATATAATCCTTATATTTGATATTAAACTTATTTCATATATCAGTTTTAATAATTTACTATTATTTTCCTCGTCACCACTGGGACTTCTATAAATTGATGTGACAAGCAGTTCCTCCGATTGACCTTCAATTTTAATACTCAAGTATTCACAGTATTCTTCCTTATGACTAATAATACTATATGGTAAACCTCTCTTTACATATACCAGTAACCCTCTCCCTTCTTCATCCTTCCCTATATTCTTTGCTATCACCTCATAGCTTTCAATATCATATTCTACTAGTTCTCTTTCATACCAAGCATTTTTGGCTTCACTTCCTGTATGGACACTATATAAGGGGATCTGGATCTATAGAAGGGCACTGTTTCATAATGTTAATTCTTGCTTTCAGTTCCCCTATTTTATCCTGACTAAGTACATCTACATTACTAAATAAAATAACCGAACTCTCCAAATCCCTGTCTAATGATGTTATATTATGCTTTCCTAGCTAATATGTCTTCTACTCTCTCTCTACCAAGCTCTCCCTTTGTCCCCCTGTCACAGTGTCACTCTTTTGGGTATGATTGTTAAAACTTAATCCTACAGGGCAAGGAAGGGGATAGGAGAGAACAGGGAGTGTAGTGAGACTCGCAAACAAGGCTATGGTTGTGGAGTTGCCAGCTCTCTCGCGAGTTACTATCTGGGCCGTTAACGTATGTGTGTAGCACAAGGTGCGCTGTAGCATATGATATGCTCAGCTGGGCCTCCTCACCACTCCCGACCTCTCTCCGACGGACTCACAGTCGTTTTGGCTCAGGCTTGTTCCTCTCTCTTCATTCGGAGCCTTCGCTTCCCGGACGGTGAAGTGATGTAAAGTCAGTAAAAATAGCTGGTTATCCTAAACTAAACCAGATGCGGAAATATACTTGATCTGACCAGGTCATGTGAGATATATCTTTCTTGGTCTAACAGGTAGAGTGTCTGCCTCATAGCCCAAGGGTGCCGGGTACAATCCCCGCCCAGGGCAAATTTTTGGAAGGCTATTTCAGCATCTAACAAAGCTTATGTGTGTTGGTAAAATTGTTAAGATGGTTATAAGTAAGATTGGAGCTCCATAAATCCTTTTTCGGGTATGGTGTAAAAACCTATTCCTACAGCTGCACCAAGGGATGGATCGAGGGTCCGAGGAAGACCTGGGATCAGACTATACGTGCCGATCTCAAATTTAAAAACTTTACAAGTGAAGCAGCCCTTATACAAAATATATTAAGAAATCAATGGACCTTATAATATTGATTGGCAATATTTGTCAAGATTGTATTATTGGTAACCTAAAGAAATATTGAATTAACATCTGGTTGCCTAGAACGCCGTGCCATTAGGACAAGAGACTGAAACTGCATGTATGTATGGAGCACTCAGTCTTAAAATGTTATGTATGTATGTAGGCCTATGTATAGGGGAAGAAGAGTGGCAGAGAGTGAAGACGAATGATAATATGGGTATAGCATACATCTTGGGGCTGGAGGACATGGAGGAAGGGGATATATGAGAGAGGATGGAGAGCAAAAGAGTACCTGGAGAATATATGGAGAGTGAGGATGAGAAACATGAGAGAGAATGGAGAGTGTAAGGGATGAGAGGCGTTTCCTCTTCAACAATTTATTTCCATTTGTATTATACTTCTTTATTATTTCCCCCTTTCTTGCTATTTGATATTAATTTTGTCTTCCTGTTTTTTCCCCAGCTTTCCCAAAGGGAGGAAGCCGATACAAAGGCGTGGCCGACCCCATAAGAAGAACTTATTATAATATTATCTATATTTTGTTCTAGTGATATTGTTTTATTTTCTACTATAAACGATTCGTTTCCCGGTCCTCCGTGACCGGGTGCTACAGCACACCAAGACCTTCTTGCGGCGTTCGGGACGATTCGGCCGCCTGCGATTCACTGTTTTTGGTCTGCGGCAGGGTTAATTGGGCCTGCCCACACAGCCATCCAACCAACAAACAAGAACGACAAGAACAACCTTAGGCTAGCCTAATGTTACAGAACACAACTTAACAAGAATTTGGAGTGCCTAATTGCTCAAAGTGATTGGGTATTGTATTGGAATAATATGGAATTAAGGGTGTCCTTACCTTTGGATACCTTTGGATGTGTTCGCCGCTCCTCTAGCGGCACCAAGGAGCACGACGCCCCTCGTTATGGGTGGTGATTTGGTGCAGTAGACTGTTTGAAGCGACAGCTCGCTCCCTTGCAAGGATGGGCTCGTCTGGCACTTTTTGCAGTTCGACATCTAGGGCTCTCTTGAAGTTGTCTAACGAGATGTCCCTCATGTCTCTTACTCGCCGTGGGAGTTTGTTGAAGAGACGTGGGCCTCTGTGTGATAACCAGCCCTCTCGCAGAGAGCCCATAGCACCCCTGTTATTCATCCGGGGGATTTCGCATTCCCAGCCTCTCCTATCACTGAATTTCATGACTATCGGAGTATGTAGGTTTGGTACTAAACCCTCTGCGATTTTCCACGTGTATATTATTAGGTAACGTCCACAGTCCAAGACAGCATTAATTCAAATTCAATAGTACAAACTACTAACTGTACACACTGATATTTGTTGTTGATAAATAGGCCTACGCTTAATGTATTTCTATGAAAACATTCCACACTGATATTTGGTATTGATAAATACGCTCAATGTAATGAATCACGCCTTTGGCGCTCGCTGCTCCGTCGCGCTAGTATATAATGATAACAAAATAATAAACCATAATGATAACACAATTCATTTTTGTGGATTGACACCCTGCTCTATGGCCTTGGCCTTGCTCGGGGCCTTGGGGCTGTTCGGCCAGGCAGCCTGGGGAACAACAACAACAACCATCCCCACAGGGCCCACACAGTACACCAACAGAATACACATAGCCTAGGGCCCTAGGCTAGAACAGTACTGTACTGTACCTCCACTGATCATCATCATCATCTCTGACTTCACCCTCAATGCCTCACCTTGACTTAAATCACCCCGACCGAGCAGTACTGTACTGTACCACCACCGATCATCATCATCAACATCTCTGAGTCTGACCTCCCCCCCAACTTGACTTAGGCTAAATCACCCTGACTTTAAAAGATGGCAACAAACTATCTCTCTAAACAATATAGGCCTAGGCTAAAACCCACCTTTACTATCTCTCCTAACTCCTATTAGCCTATACTAGCCTAGGCTAACACAAACTTTTCTTTTCACCCCTCTTAAAACGCCTGTGCAGCAGCCTAATCTGGAGACACCGCAACCCTCCAAGCAAACTGCACATTTAAACAATAGGCCCTAAGAAGAAGAACGTTTCTACTAACAACGTTACAACAACAACAAGAAGATTAATCGGTAAGCCGGGTAAGGTAAGAGTTGTGTTCTCGGGCATAGGCTACCACTGCCAACATAGCCTAGGCCTACAACATAAATCATCTAGGCTTTAATCCTTGTCTAGCGGGGTGTTTTGGGCTCATTTGGGCATATTCAGGCCCTCCTGAATGATCAATCAAGTATCTGCATGAAAAGAAATGTATTCAGCAAAAAACTAGGCGCTAAAAGCTTCAAAATGAGACCAGAACGAGCTACGTAGCAATCGTGGTTCTCTTGCAGTGGTGCCACGAACATGGGAGTTTAGCGTATAGCGGTATATTTTTCCCAGCTATGCTCACTACTGGCTACACTGCCGGCCTCTCGAGAACACAGGGAACATGAGTTAATGGGCGGCGGTAAGCCCTGGGAGTCGGCTGTCTGGCCCGCTGCGCTCCCGGCCATTTGCACTCTATTTTAACCCTTTAAAAGCCTTAATAATGCTCCTAACTTGCTGCAAATTGGTGCACGACTTAAGTCGAGCGCCGCCAATAAGGGGTTAAATACCTAACCTATCTAAAATCGTACCGCCTAACCTAACCTAGTATTCTCATTAGGGCCTACTAGCCTAGCCTGTAGACATGAATACTAGGTTAGGTTAGGTTAATGGGAAAAACTCAATTTTTCTGTCACCAATTTTCCCATGGATTTTTTTATTTTTCCCTGTTAGTTTTCATCAATAGGCCTATATAGGCCTAGGCCTTGTGTTTGGAAATAATTATAACCCTCGGAGAAACCGTTTTCCCTATTATAGGCCTACAACGATCTTAAGACACGCCGCCCGATATTGGGGAGGGCTATGAAGTTCAGGGAAAATGAGGGGTTAAAAGCACATTAGCCTAACCTAACAACCTTACCTAACCTATCCTAGTATTATGGGTGGGGTCTGCTGCCCCCACACCCCCGCTGATTGGGTAACAGTGCAAAAAACACAGTATTATGGATTTATGGGACATACCCTACTCCGCCACCGAGTGGCAGTGGGAGGGCCGAGAGGTTCATAGCCTAACAATAACATGAGTGCGGCGGCGGACGCAGTGTTGCCATATTATAAATGCAGAATTATCGTATTGTGACCTCAAAATTATGGAATTTGCACCAAAATTATCATACACACTAATATATATATATATATACAGGTACCGGTATATAGGGAATGTTTGTTCTAAATGGCGTGTGTACGAATAGGTGCCGTCTATAGGAAGGCATTGACAACCATGTTACGAAAAAATTCCATTTTAGTACCATAAGCCTATATTTTTATTAGGTTTTGCCGAGGGTTGAAACTAATTTTAATATGATGCTTAGAGCATAGGCTATAGATTCCATATCTGTCTTCAAATATGTCAAAATAATTGGTGACGAATAAATGGAGTTATAGGCCTACTGGTTAATGTTTTAGAGGGTAAAAGTTTATCACCTACCATTTAGCCTAGCCTACGAGTTTTTCAGGTAATTTGGTGTTGTTTTTATTTTTTTATTTGGGTAAAAATTGAAGAGACCCCGGACAGCCTTTGGTTTAATGTTATTTTAGGCTAATAGCCTACCACGAATTTTGTTGATATATTTGAAGATTAATAATGAATCTAGCCTAGGCCTATGCTCTAAAGAGTATAAGAAAATTTGTTTTAACCCTCGGCGAAACCTAATAAAAAAGTATGGTACTAAAATGTCTTTTTCGTAACAAGGTTGTCAATACGGTACTTCCAGTTATCGATAGCTCTAAAGATCATATGAAAATGTGTTAAACCCTCGGAAAAACCTAATATAAAAGTATGGTAGGCCTACTAAAATTTAATTTTCGTAACAAGGTTGTCAATACGATACTTTTCCATTAGGCTATCAATGTACAATCAAAGCTGAAGATTGCAGAGTAAACACCGTAAACTTCATCGACTTTTCTTTCACCTTCATATAATCGACAGCCAATTTTTTTTTTTTTTTTTTTTTAGGCTACTATCCTAAGGGATTAGGCCTAGCCTAGTACTCAACCAGCGGGGGTGTGGGGGCAGCAGCCCCCACCCATAATACTAGGTTAGGTTAGGTAAGGTTGTTAGGTTAGGCTAATGTCTTTTCAAATCACTATCGGGGGACGTGTCTCAACATGGATCGATAGGCCTAATAGGGAAAATAGGTTTTCCCGAGATTTCTAATTACTGTAATTACAAACACTATATATTGATGTAGGCCTAAATGATTTTTTTTTTTGGCAAGAATGTTAAGTGCGGGCGTACCGCCAGCCTTGTTTACACAACGCGTAGTGGCGTCGGACCTTTCCCATCATGTTCCCGTCTATTTTATCTGCCTTTGGATATAAAAATACATTAGCCTAACCTAACCTAACCTAGTATTCATGTAGTAATGACAGGGGGCAAATAGCAGAAAATATAGCGTCGAAATAGACGGGAACGTAACTGCGAGCGCACAACATGACGACCGTACGCCCGATCACTACATCCATCCCATTTTTTTTTATAAAAAAACACTCGGAAAATTTGTGGTATTAAAATAGCCTAACATTTTTCCCAGCCTTTTTACTAGCCGACTGAAAACAGTTACTTGTTACTTGTTACTTATTACCTAGGCCTATTGAATAAGTAACAGAACATTGAAAACAGTTACTTGTTACTTATTCCAATAAGTAACAGAGTCCTGAAAACAGTTACTTGTTACTTGTTACATATTCCAATGGGTAACAGTTACTTATTCAAATAAGTAACAGTCCTGAAAACAGTTACTTGTTCCAATAAGTAACAAAGTATTGAAAACAGTTACTTGTTACTTGTTACTTACTCCAATAGGTAACAGTTACTTGTTCAAATAAGTAACAGAGTTCTGAAAACAGTTACTCGTTACTTGTTAGCCTACTTATTCCAATAAGTAACAGTTACTTATTCGAATAAGTAACAGTCCTGAAAACAGTTACTTGTTACTTGTTACTTATTCCAATAAGAAAGTTATTTATTCGAATAGGGCCTAAGTAACAGAGTCCTGAAAATACCTTTTTACTAGTTAATTCTATTTTTTTTTTTTTTTCTTTGATATAGGCCTACAGTGTTGTTTAATACCGAGGACTGTCGCATTTTAGTATTTTCAACATTAGCCTAACCTATCCTAACTTAACCTAACCTAACCTAACCGAAAACTAACCGACAGTCTAAACCCAGCTCACGTTCCCTGTTTATGGGTGCACGACGGTCTAAGCCCAGCTCACGTTCCCTGTTTATGGGTACGCGATGGTCTAAACCCAGCTCATGTTCCCAGTTTAGTTTTCGGTTAGGTTAGGTTAGGTTAAGTTAGGGGTAGGATGTAGTGAGCGGGCGTACCGCCATCTTTGTTTACATTACGCGTAGTGGCGTCAGACCTTTCCCATCATGTTCCCGTCTATTTTAACCTAACCTAACCTAACCTAGTATTCATGTAGTAATGACAGGGGGCAAATAGCAGAAAATATAGCGTCGAACTAGACGGGAACGTAAGTGCGACCTCGGCGATCGCCCTATGTAAACAATGACGATCGTACGCCCGAATTCTACATCCATCCCTAAGTGGGGTTAGGTTAGGCTAATCTTGAAAATACTAAAATGCGACGGTCCTCGGTATTTAACAACACTGTAGGCTATATCAAAGAAAAATAAACACAAAACTAGAATTAACTAGTAAAAAGGCTGTCCGGGGTCTCTTCAATTTTTACCTTTATTTGATATAGCCTACAGTGTTGTTTAATACTGAGGACCGTCGCATTTTAGTATTTTCAACATTAGCCTAACCTAACCTAACCGAAAACTAACCTGTCGCTGCGACGGTCTAAACCCAGCTCACGTTACCTGTTTATGGGTGCACGAGCAGCACGACGGTCTAAACCCAGCTCACGTTCCCTGTTTATGAGTTCTCGAAGGTCTAAACCCAGTTCACGTTCCCTGTGTTATGGGTGAACAATCCAACAGTTTCTCGTATTTTACTTAGCCTATTAGTGATTTTGCGACGGTAATTACATGTAGGCTACACCAACAAATTATCGTTCATAAAAGTGATAAAACGCTGATAATCATCGATGGGGCCCGTAACTGGTTGGTCATAAACTATTAAACTAATACCTTTTAGGGAGGTCGAGTTATGCTGTAGGCTATGTCGGTAGTGGTACGCTAGATAACACAACTCTTACCAAAAATAGGCTAGACGCGAAGTTAACCGCGGCGATCGCCCTATGTAAACATGACGACCGTACGCCCGAGCTCTAGGCTACATCCATCCCAAATATATTTCTTATATTTTCCAATTTAAGTCATAAATACTTTATTGTTTCAGTTACTTTCACCCCCTCTATTATCTCTGGCTGTTCTTTCATATTCCATATTAGTCTATAATGCTACTCTTATTCTTATTTAGGCCTAGGCCTATTTCTAGCCCACATTTGGGTAGGATGTAGTTCCCGGGTGTATCGCCAGCCTTGGTTACACTACGTGGAGTGGCGTCGGACGCTTGCCGTCTTGTTCCCGTCTATTTTGACAGCCTTTGGATACAATATGGGGCGGGGGGGGCTTTGCCCCCTTCACCCCCCATGACATGTCATCATCATATATATTGCCAGCAGGGGGCAAATAACCGAAAAAAATTGCCGTCAAAATAGATGCGAACTTAACCACAGCGATCGACAAATGTAAACATGACGGTGGTGGCGGCGTCGGACGCTTGCAGTCAAGTTCCCGTCTATTTTGAATGCTATTGGATACGATAATATGTTGAGGGGGGCTTTGCCCCCCTCACCCCCCCCTCCCCCCCCCCCCTCCCCATGACATATTGTCCTCATCATATATATTGCCAGCAGGGGGCAAATAACTGAAAAAATCGCTGTCAAAATAGACGCGAAGTTAACCGCGGCGATCGCCCTAGGCCTATGTAAACATGACGGCCGTACACCCAGAAACTACAGTAAACTTCCGTTAATCCGAAGGGCAGCGGCGTTGAAGATTTGGTCTGGGGTCAGCTGGTGATCATGAACAATGGTAGAAAAAATGTGTGCAAACCGATCGGCGGCCTCTTTGTCGGCAGAATTCTTTTCTCCGGCGACATCTAGGACCCTAATCCCATGCCTAATTTTAAAGTTTCTCAACCAGCCGTCGGAGAATTTTATATCGTCTTCCATATTCATATCACCCAGGAATTGCTTGGCCTTTTCAATTATCATAAGCCCTGAGATAGGCTTGCCCTCAGCCCGCTTGGCCGTAAACCACTTATGCACTGCCTCGTCAAGTTTTTCATGTTTTGGTTTTTTCATTGTCTTTCTCACATCACCCGTGTAACTTGACTTTCCAAAGGCAACAAACTTCGATAAGTTAGCCTTTGCCTTCACTATGTTTGAAACTGTGGAGGCACCGATATTAAAAGTTTCCATAACTTTACGCCGATCACTGCCTTTCTCTACCATCGCTATCACTCGCAATTTATCAGCTATGGACAGAGTTACGTGCTTCCTCTTATGTTTGTTCTTGTCATTCCTCCCTCGTGCACCTGAACTTGCTGTGGGACCCATCACTAAGTCACTAAGTCACTATATCACAGGATAAACACGGGATAAACAACGTTTCAGGTAGACCGACAACGGCAGACTGTTTAGTCCGGCCTGGCCCGCTAGAGGGCCGATATTTGGAAATATCGCGCGCCCGGGAAATTCAAAAATTCGGAATATTGGGTGAATTCGGATTTGGCCTCAAATTGAAAAATTCGGACTATTGGGTGAATTCGGATTTGGCCTCAAATTGAAAAATTTGGACTATTGGGAGATTCGAATTATCGGTCGTCGGATTAACGGAAGTTTACTGTACATCCATCCCCCACATTTTTCTCCTATAGGCCTAGGCCTATTCATTAATATTCTCAGATTTCTTGCTGCTTCCTCCAAATTTTCTGCCAACAATAAGCCAGCATTGCATAAAACAGTATGGATGCAGATGACACCCAGATTTATGTGAGAATCACAAATATAGTTGATATACGGAGTAAGATGGAATTGTTGATGTCTGATATCAAGAAGTGGATGAGAGCGAGAAAACTTAAACTAAATGATGGTAAAACTGATATTCTCATCATCCGAGGAAATAGAAGAGCTGATGATATAGTGGGTGCCCTCTCCATCAATGTGGGTGGATCTCAGCTGCGACCGGCCAACTCTGTTCGAAATCTGGGTGTATATGTGAACTCCCGATTAGATTTCAAAGAGCATGTAAACCAGATAGTTAAAAGTTGTTACTTGCACATCAGAAATCTCTATTTGGTGAAGCCGTTTTTAACCAGACGTTGCCTCCTGACGTTGGTTCACTCATTGGTCTTCTCTCGTGTTGATTATTGCAATGCCCTGTTGGTGGGTCTTCCAAATTATATTTTGAGGAAAGTTCAGTCTGTTCTTAACAGGGCCGCAAGACTAATTTTTGGTGTTCTACCTAGAACTCCTACTACATCTCTTCACATAGAACTGCACTGGCTGCCAGTAAGAGCAAGAATAGAATTTAAGTTGTGTTTGGTGACTTTTAAGGTTCTCAAATTTGGTGAGCCTAGGTACCTTGCGGAGCTTCTCAGGCGCCCACCGGCACACCATGGTGTAGTTGTGCGTCATGACAATGACCCTTTTCGTCTTGATGAACCAAGGGCTTTCCAGCAGTCTTCTTTCTTTGAGAGGTCATTCTCCTACATGGCTCCGAGGTTGTATAACAGGTTGCCGCTGTCCATGAGACAACTGAGTTCTGTTGAATGCTTCAAGAGACAACTTAAGACTTTTCTCTTTGAGAGAAGCTATGATCTTGAGAGAGGTGTCATGACAGATGGCTATAGAGTTTAGGCTATTTTGCCACTGCTAGTGATTGTTAAATGTGTGTTGTATATAAGCCTTCTTTTGATGCATTGATTTTTGTTCTTTTTTCTTTCTCTTTTCGAGCGCTAGTGAATTCTTCGGAAAAATTGGCGCTTATGAGAAATAAGTAACATGCTTATTATTATTATTATTTATGGTACTTTTATATTAAACTTATAGCCTAATTCTTGAATCCTCTTCCCTTTGCTTCTATCTCTTTAATTATTATATAAGTTATTAGTTTGAAAAGTGTTGTTGATCCAGTGCATCCTTGGCGTATTCCACTGGTAATAGGCAACACCTTTTTTTATATCTTCACTTATTTCAATACTTTACTTGTTTTGTTCCCTACATAAATATTTGCTACTGTATCAATTATTTTTGAGTGAATTTTATACTCTTTCATGGTGTTTATCAACATTTCCCTTTTTATTGAGTCATACTTACCTCTAGTGATGGATAAGAGGCTAGGGAGCTATCATCCCTTTTCAAACATTGGGTCTGTAGTCTGTACCGAGCTTATAGTTAACCCCTTCTGTACCGGCGATGTACATTTCATTATATTCTGACAATCATTACACAATTTAATTCAGCTTAGGAAGGACATATACCGGTACTAATCAAAAGGCAACAAACTATCTCAATGAATTCTTTTACCTACCACATATCCTTCCTAAGCCTCATTAAATAATCTAAAAGTAGCTGAAATTAAATTAAATAGACGTCGTTGGTACAGAAGGGGTTAATCTATAACCTTATCTTACACAAGTACAGTATTCAGTAATTCTGTTAACTTTTCTTGTGTTGATCTCTGACCATTTTGGTGAGGTCAGTACTCAAGGTATTAGTGAGTTGGGCCTATAATTAGGCCTTGTAATTGGGGTTGGGTGTGACAGGGATCTGCCTTGTGTGGGTCAACCAGCGTTTTGCAGACTCCCATTTTCTTCTGTTCTTATGTTCTTAATTCATATTTTTTCACCAACCAACTTTACTTCTGAACTCAATTAATGAAATCAACAAATACATGTGGCACTCCAAGGACTCGAACCTAGGATGAAACGGATGTTGACGATGAAGGATAAGACAGTGGTGGAACGAAAGTCATTGATTGATTATGTATGTGTTGATGAACGAATGAAGAAATCTGTGATGGATGCTAGGGTGTATAGGGGTACTGGAGGGGGTCTGTCTGATCATTATGTAGTGGTAGCTAAGGTTAGGATACAAAAGAAGTGGGTGAGGAGAGCTGGAGGGGGGCGAGAGGAGGGTGGAATGGTGAGGAGGGTGGAGAGGTTGCAGGAGAAGGAAGTCGGGGAGGAGTACAGGAGAGCAGTGGAAAGACGACTAGGTGGGTTCGACCTGGAAGTTATGGAGGAAGTGGAGGAGATGAGCAAGGTGTTTAACCCTCTCACCACGGAAGGGCTCTTGAACGCCCATAAAAAAGCATATAACAGGTACCCGGAAGGGCTCTTGAACGCCCAGTGGTTGAAAGCCTGTGAGCTTCGTGTGCGAGGCGTCGGTCCGACGCATGTAAACAACAGCCGGCTGGACCGACGCCCCGCATCTCCGGCCACAAGAAGGAGAGCGTCGCTTGTTCGTGTGTGCCTGTATGTTGTTGTTAAGTACCGAAAAGTAGTGTAAAGTGGCTGTTTTGGCCATAAAGTTATCTCCAATGAAATCATCATCACAACTCAACCAGTTGACTTAGAGAGCTCTACTTAATGCCATTCTACAGGTAAATAACACAGCTACGCTTGGGGATGCGCGGGAAGCAGTCTGATTAACAAATATACGGTAGCCTAGCCTAGACGTTTTTCGGCCAAAACACCCGGGTTTCGAGGAATATATATATAATACATAGCCGGGGCTGGAGGGTTAAGGATGAGATCTGTGCAGCATGTGAGGAGGTGTGTGGCGTGAGGAGAAGAGGGAGGGGAGTGAAAGGTACAGCATGGTGGACAGAAGAGGTAAGAATAGTTGTGGAAGAAAAGAAGAAAGCATATAAGAGAGTGGTTGGGTAGTAGAGGGAATGAAGATTGCGAGAGACAGAAACGAGCGAGGTACGTGGAGATTAAGAGGGTGGTGAAGAGAGTAGTGAAGGAAAGTAAGAGAAGAGTAGATGAGGAATTTGGAAGGAATCTGAGTGTAAAATGGAGGGAGAGTAAGAAACTGTTCTGGAAAGAAGTCAAGAAAGTTAGGGAAGGTAGCAAGGGAAACAGTAAGGGTGTGAAAGATAAGAATGGGAGAATGCTAGCCGAGAAGCAAGAGAGAGTCGAAAGATGGAGGGAGTACTTCAGTGAGTTGCTAAATGTAAGGAATGAAGAGCCAGCAAACATAGCTGTATATGGTATGGGAGGGAAAAGAAGAGAAGTAGTGGAGGAGGAGGTGGGGATCAGGAGGTCAGAAGTGTGGGAAGCCATGAAAAGAGTGAAGTTGGGGAAAGCACCAGGAACAGATGGAGTGTGTGGGGAAATGTTGAGGTATGGTGGTGAGATAGTGATAGAATGGGTATGGAAAATGTGCAAACTAGCATGGGAGAAGGGGAGTGCACCCGATGACTGGAATACTGGCATAATAGTCCCCCTATATAAGGGCAAAGGGGAAAGAGGAGTGTGTGGTAACCACCGAGGAATATGTCTTCTAAGCGTAGTAGGGAAGGTATACAGTAGGGTAGTGATTGAGAGAGTGAGAGTGAGAACGGAGAAATGGATAGGCAACGAGCAGGGAGGTTTTAGGAAGGGAAGAGGATGTGTAGATCAGATTTTTACTCTGAATTGTGTTGTGGAGAAGTATCTGGAGAAGAAACAAAAGGTGTATGTTGCCTTTATGGACTTGGAGAAGGCCTATGACAGAGTGGATAGAGAAGGCATGTGGAAAGTACTTAGAATATACGGAGTAGAGGGCAAGTTGCTGAAAGCAGTGAAAAGCATGTATGAGGGTGCAAAGGCGGCAGTACGTGTGGAGAGTGAGCAGAGCGAATTCTTTTACCTGAATGTTGGTTTGAAACAGGGGTGTGTGATGTCCCCGTGGTTGTTTACTGTATATATGGATGGAGTCATGAAAGAAATACTATCAAGAGCAGTGGATGTTGGTGTATCGCTGAAAAGGGAGGGAATTGAGTGGAAGCTACCTACAGTATACTGCTGTTTGCGGATGATACAGTTCTGATGAGTGATAATGAATGGGAGTTGCAGGGTCTGGTAAATGAGTTTGGAACAGTGTGCGAAAAACGGAATTTGAAGGTAAATGCGGGGAAGAGCAAGGTTATGGTCTTCGAAAGGGGTGAAGTCACAGAGTGTGAGGTGAAGCTGAACGGTCAGGCTATGGAGATCGTCAACTCTTTTAAGTATCTGGGTAGTGTGTTGAGTAAAGATGGGACTATGGATGAAGAAGTGCGGGAGAGGGTACAACAGGGGAAGAGGGTTGTAGGAACGCTAAAAGCAGTAACAAGAAATAGGGTGGTCAGTATGGAAGTGAAGAAGTCCTTGCATGAGAGTGTGGTAATCCCGACACTGACTTACGGAAGCGAAGCATGGACGTTGGTTGAGAGACTCAGACCAAGAGTGAGAGCAGTGGAAATGAATTACTTAAGGAGTGCGTGCGGAGTTACATGGAGGGATAGACAGACTAATGAGGAAGTAAGAAGGAGGTGTGGTGTGGAGGTAGATGTGCTAGAAAGTGTGAAAAGGAACAACTTGAGATGGTTCGGCCATATGGAACGTATGGAAAGCGAGAGAATGACTAAAAGGGTGTACGTGAGCGAGGTGGAGGGACAGAGAGGGAGAGGTAGACCGAATGAGAGGTGGAAGGATGGAGTGAGGAAGTACATGAACGAAGGCGGTGCTGGTTGGGGGGAGGGGCGTCGACTGACTGGGGACAGAGGTGCATGGGGGCGGTTCGTTCGTGGCCACCCCTTCGGGGATCACGGCGTCAGGCAATAGATAGATAGATAGATAGAATTGGGGTTGGGTGTGATAGGGATCTGCCTTGTGTGGGTCGACCAGCGTTTTGCAGACTCCCATTTTCTTCTGTTGTTATGTTCTTAATTCATATTTTTTCACCAACCAACTTTACTTCTGAACTCAATTAATGAAATCAACAAATACATGTGGCACTCCAAGGACTCGAACCTAGGATACTCACACCAAAATTCCGCGCATTTATGCATTACGCTATCAAGACAGTTAAAGAATTATGCACAAGCCTACAATTTATTATGCAGTTTCGAATCCTGCATATTAATCTGATAACTTAATACCAACTAAAAGGGTACCGTACATATTTATGAATTATGACTTTTTTAACTGTGTTATTGGTGTAATGGTTTAGATGCTTATGTTCTGGGTGTGGTGTCCTGAGTTTGAATCCCGGGAGGACCATATGCTTTCATTAGTTTATTCATGTACATTATGGTTTGTAGTTGATGATTAATGTTAAGAACGGGGTGTTACTTAATTCCCTCTTCTTTCTCTATTTTAGGAAAAACAGGCTTTGACGAGCTGGCCAAAACAGAAAAATTGCTGCTCCAGTTTGATGGCGTTTTGTTTGGCCCCAAGACCGTGGACCTCCAGCGAGCAGTGATGGACAAAGAAGCCAACCGCAACCTTGACACTGCCATCCTATGGCGATGAGTTGAAAATGCAGTTTTGGAATGTTAGGGAATACCTTCCTCGACTGTGAACATTGTGAGTGAATATACCCCCCTCCAGATACGGTACTACTCAAGGTAAAATATTAAATATTAAAACTTTTAAGAAGAAGGAGGCTGCACTGAGAGAAAGGAGCTGCAATATGTAGACCAAGCTTTTGTAAGTACTGTACTGTACTTTTACTTATTGTGAAAACAAAACAAAATCTACAATCCTAGATCTGTCTGTTACCTGGGTTCCGGAAATGCAGTTTATCATTTTAAAACCATTGGGTCTTTTCCTTATATAATGATAAATTGGATGATAGGCATTGATATTGTTTTATATGTATTGCATGCTTTAAGTTTTCCATTACATTCAGTGGCTCAGACAGAATTGGCTTCCAGCAGTTAGACTTTAGTACAGTACAGTACAATGAAGTCCTGCCATAACAGTGCCCCACCATGTCATCATTGTGTCTGATATTGGAATTGTGCTAACCATGCTTCAGCACGACTCAACAACTCCCCCTGCAGTATTTACAACCATACCAGCCTTGACAGTGCCATAACAAGACTTTACTGTGTAGAATGACCATTGGTCCAGACTTACGCCATTCCCTCTTTTAAGTCGCCTATTACATCATGCAGTTGGATACTTGGGGCATAGTCATTTTCCTTCATCAAAAAAGCAGCCCCACTTACTCCCAGGAGCTCTTACTATATTATTACATTATACTGTATATGCAATGTGCAGTGTCATGGTCGGTAGCGCGTCCGACTGCTGATCATAGGATCTGCAGTTCGATCCCATTCCGTGCCATTGGTAGATGGTAAGAGTTTGGGCAGCTCGGTCTAGTACTTTGAGGCAAATATCCAGTAAAGTCCTTGTAACAAGGGAATGCCCTAGCCCTGTCAATGAAAGGAGTGCACATAATTTTAAATCTGTAGGCCTACCTGTACAGAGTATGACTGCTTACTTTTTACTTATTTATACAGATTCATGGCTCATGAAATGAACAAGCTGGCTTTCTGACGTGCATATTCCCTTACTACGAGTCATCCCTTTTCATCCGTATCCTGCAAATTGTGGACATAAAGGAGTAAACACAGGAGTGGTTCTGGCTCGCGGGATCCCAGAAAACGGGTCGACCGGTTGCCAAGGCCACGGTATTCACTCGATGGGGTGCATGTCAGAGCTTCAGAGGTATTGTGGCCGACTATCTTACCAGTATGATGAAGGTACGTACGTGAAGTGGGGAATCATATTCATTGTATAATATTTGGTTATATTATTGCTTTTATCAGAATACAGTAGTGCATACAATTAAATATGGAAGGCAAATGGTTTCGAGATGGAGTAAGTCTGCGGGAAGGTTTGTGTGATGTCACCATGACTGTTCAACTTGTTCATTGACTATACTCTGTTTCATTTCATCTGACGGTAAATTGAATCCCTTAGCAGTTAATTTCTCGATACTTAATGGACAAATTGAAACCACCATGTCTCTGCATCATATTAAGATCAAGTTTATATAATTAGCACCATATTTCTCTACATACAGTAATCTTCAAAATAATGGAGAAATCTTGATGGGAACTTTGCAATTTACCGTCAGTTGAAAAGAAACTGGGTATAGTGAAGGAGGTGAGAGCAAGGATTATGGAAAGAGAGAGAGTCGAGAACAGAATGGAAGGGGGCTTGATGGAAAGTGAGCCAGTTATTGTTATCAGATGGTACGGCCATGATTGGGAACTCAAGGATTAAATTGACCACTTGCGAGTTTCTGGCTATAAGGAAGTTGGAGCCGTAAGCATCAATATTAAACGGAAATACAATAATAATGTAGGTTTCTGATGGATAGAAGGTATGAATTTGGTTTTATGTAAATATACTACGACCGTATTATAGCTGGTAATTTTGCTAAATATCGATGTCTACAGCTCCAACTTCCTTATAGCCTGGAACTTGCAAGTGGTCAATTGCAGAGGTAGTTGTCAGTGTTATGTGTGGCATTTAAAATATACAATTTGAAAACTAACTCAAAAGTTATTGTTCAAATTAATATAACGAGCTCAGTAAATTTAAAACCTATCGAAACAACATGTGATAGGGGAAAACTGAAGATTTACAGTATTCAAGAAAGGTATCAGGATTTTAGAAATAAGATATAACTTTTTAAATGAAGAGAATTATGACATTACTGGAATTCTGCCTGTACTACAGTTAAGGGGAGATGGGCCGTTTTTCTGGTCCCCTTTCTCCCTCGTGTTAAGCCCCATTTGTTTTGAGATTATAAGACGTGCGGCCCATTAGTTAGGCGATTTTAACACCTTTTGTCTCATTTCGTTATAAATTTTAAGAACTTTTGTGCCATTTAGGTGTCGATTTTTTCTTGGCGAGCGATACATACATACATACATAAAATTTTAAGACTGAGTGTTCCACACATAAGTGCAGTTTCAGTCTCTTGTCCTAATGGCGGCATTCCAGGCAACCCTGTTAAGGGTTGCTTCACTTGTCAAGTTCTTGGATTTGAGATCGGCGCGTATAGTCCGATCCCAGGTCTTCCTCGGTCCACCCCTTGGTGCAGCTCCCTCCACAATCACAGACCTGCATTTTTTCACCCAATTTTGTTCATCCATTCTCTCCACATGTCCATACCATCCCAGTCTACTTGTACGCATCACCTCGCTAATACTCTTTATACCTAAACGTCTCCTCAGCTCAACATTTGTTATTCTATCCTGTAGCCTGGCCCCACACATCCATCTCACCATTCTCATCTCATTACGCTCCATTCTGTTGACATCCTCTACTTTAACGGCCCATGTTTCTGAGGCATACGTCATTGCACTTCTAACACATGAGGCATACACCTTTCCCTTCAGGGGGAGAGGCATTCTTTTCATGGTCAGGATTGGCATCAATTCTCTGAACTTTCCCCAGCCACACCTAATTCTAGCAACAGTGGCAGCCTCGGCCCCACCACCGGCAGAGATGGTATCTCCTAGGTAACAAAACTTGTTCACCAGCTCCAAAGACTCATTTCCAAAATTCACAGCTACAGGATCATCACTTAACACAAGCACGCCTTTGCACACTACGCACTCAAATTTCTCTATTTCTGACTTATCCTTCGGCAGGGGCCCATTTATTCTACTACAACGCTTACTCCCATGGTGTACCCAACATCGACAGATGCTACATTGAATTGAGTTAACGCCCACTCCCTTTCCACACACTGCACATGGGTATGCACCGCTCTTTTCCACATTGCCTCGTCTCAATCTACAATGCATAACCTTGGTTTTGTTAATATTGACTCTTAAACCCTTGCTCGCCATGCCCTCTCTCCACTCTCTGAATTTGGCCTCAGCATCCTGCATACTGTCAGCTATTAGGACTAAATCGTCTGCATAAAACAGTTCCAACGGGAGTCCGCCTCTAAAAACTCTAGACAGCGCCTCCAAGACCATAATAAAGAGGAGGGGGCTTAACACTAAACCCTGATGGACTCCAACACGGACTGCGAACTCATCACTCAGTACACCCTTCACCCTCACCGCAGTTCGCGAATCCTCATACATCTTCATTATCACACGCACCAGCCACTCTTCCACACCAAGTTTCCTCATAGCCCACTGCACAACATCTCTAGGCACCCTATCAAAGGCCTTCTCCAGGTCTACAAACACAAAGTAAAGATCCATGCCTTTTAGTAAGTATCTTTCTTGTATCTGCCTGACTATGAAGATAGCATCGGTTGTACCACGTCCTGGCATAAAACCAAACTGTATATCATCAATAGAGATGCTCTGCCTGATCAAACCCTCAAGGACTCTCTCACAGACCTTCATGATTTGGTCAAGCATTTTCAGGCCCCTATAATTTCCTCTATCTAGCGCATCCCCTTTTCCTTTGTATATATTTACTATTACACTTTTGAGCCAATCCTCTGGGATTTTCTCATCTTTAATAATGGTGTTTATCAACTCAGTGACCAAGTTTACACCAATCTCCCCTGAGGCTTTTATCATCTCAGCGACAATGTCGGAGCACCCTGGAGCTTTACCGTCCTTCATTTTATTGATTGCGTCGCTCACTACAGCTGGTGCTATCAAAGGAGGGGGCCCAGATATTGGTTTTTTGATACTAAGCTGTTCCTTATCCCATTCAAACTCTACATTTAGCAATCGTTCATAGTGTACCTTCCATGCTTCTCTGATTTCATTTTCTGCATACACAATCTTCCCATTATCATTTCTAACACACTGTTAACCTATAATATCCCTACTGTCATTTTTAACTCGCCTAGCTAGGTTGAAGATCCCATTGGGATTGTCAGTGTTACACACTTGTTCGAGGACCAGGTCCTTAATGCGATTTTTATCACTGTAAATAACTCTTTTGGCAGTTCGTTTAGCTGCCTGGTATTCCTCCCTGTTGCCTCCTTTCTTCCATGCTTTAAAGCATCTCCTTTTCTCTTTCACAGCATGTTCTACCTCATCGTTCCACCACCAAGAGGTCTTATTCCGATAGCGATCCTGAAATTTTAAGAGGAATCGGACTTTGGCCGGGACATTTTTCTACCAAAAAATGTACAAATTTATCTTGCTGAGGGGTCTAGGGGGTGTTTTTTTTTAAGCTTGATGGAGGTTTAGCGAGAAAACTAAGAAATAAAGGAATAATTGAAATAACATACCAAAAAATGGGCCCATCTCCCCTTAATGCAGGAACCCCCACCTGCTATAGTCTATTTGCTGTAAGTAGGCGAGAAATCATGACCTCGATCCTCTGTAGCTCAAAAAGGGCTAGATCAAATGGGTTGTAAGTTTCCACACCTATTTCCTGGCTGACCCTTCCTAAATGGTAGAAATATTAGCTTGATTACTCTAGTTGTTTTTTAGTTATTGTGTTGAGTTATTGTTCTTGCATTTATAAATTATTATTTTGCTTAAGCGTTGTTTACACAGCGATTTTGATAAGTTAAGTCTTTTTACTGTGTTCGTCTAAAGTTTTGGTTTGTTTATTTTGCAAGTTTTACATTATAATTACAGAGGTTAGAGGTCATGATTTAGGTTTTTGTTCGTCTAAAGTTTTGGTTTGTTTATTTTGCAAGTTTTTCATTATAATTACATAGGTTAGAGGTCATGATTTAGGTTTTTGTTCGTGTAAAGTTTTGGTTTGTTTATTTTGCCAGTTTTACATTATAATTACAGAGGTTAGAGGTCATGATTTAGGTTTTTGTTTGTCTAAAGTTTTGGTTTGTTTATTTTGCAAGTTTTACATTATAATTACAGAGGTTAGAGGTCATGATTTAGGTTTTTGTTCGTCTAAAGTTTTGGTTTGTTTATTTTGCAAGTTTTACATTATAATCAGAGGTTAGAAGTCATGATTTAGGTTTTTGTTCGTCTAAGTTTTGGTTTGTTTATTTTGCAAGTTTTACATTATAATTACAGAGGTTAGAGGTCATGATTTAGGTTTTTGTTCGTCTAATGTTTTGGTTTGTTTATTTTGCAAGTTTTACATTATAATCACAGAGGTTAGAGGTCATGATTTCTCGCCTACTTACAGCGAATAGACTGTACCAGTGGTGAAGGCAACGTGGGTAAACTTCCAGTTATGTTGTAATTCATGACATTCCCTTGTGGTTAAGGGGGGTCACCGTTTTCTTTTTTATCTTTCTCTCTTTGCCTGGCTTGTATCCATTCAGCCAACTGTTTTAAGACGTTTATCCCCATCCAGGTGTTGATTTCTTCCTGGCGAGCGATAGCAAGCCAGGATTGTATGGAGATATCCGGCTTTGCCGGAGAAATTTTTCTATCGAAAAATTTACAAATTTAGCTTGCTGTCAAAACAAAACTACATTATATATATGCTGGCTCGCTGCCGTCCGCCAGGAAAATATTAACACCTGGATGGGGGTAAACATCTTAAAACAGTAGGCTGAATGGGGCCGAATGGATACAAGCCAAAGAGAGAGGGAGATAAAGAGAAAAAAAGCGAGGTGGACTCCCTTAAGTGCCCCATCAATTACCCATTCCATTTGTGTAATCATTAAGCTATCATAGTGCAGTTGGGTATATGTACATGTTTAGATTAATATCCAGTATTTGTGAATGGATAATATATCGTAGGTTTGTGAATAAACCTTTAACCATCTTGATTGTGTAATGGTTAGTGTGCAGAATTTTGGTGTGAGTTTGAATCCTTGGAGTACCACATTTATTCATTATTGTCATTGATTTCATTAATTAGGTATATTTGTAAGTTAATTGGTGAGTTGGTGAAAATATGAATTTAAAAGAAACATTTCCATCCCATCCGTTGCCGGGTTTATAGGGTGACATCTTTGGTGAAGTTCTTTATAGGAAGAAAGAAAGAACAATTGTAGACAAACAAAATCAAAATGTTAACACACTACTGTAAGGTTGCAAGACATGGGCCCAAAATGATAAACAGTGTAGGTGCATTATCGTATGTGAAGTTTCTAAAGACATAAGTGTGTTATATGGTACAACAAGATCAGAAATGACAGGGAGAAAGATATGTGATGGTATTCTTAGTTTACTATAGAGAACAGATCAAGGATTGCTCACATGGTGTGAGCATATAGAAGGGATCATTGAAGAGAAAATGAAGGTAATCTACAAAAGCAGAAGTGGAGGGTGTAGGAGGGAGAGGAAGACCAAGAGGGATGGTGTGAAAGAGTATTTGGCAAACAGGGGCTTGGCCATCAAGCAAAGTGAAAGGTGTGCAAGAGAAAGGAAGTTATAGTGGAGTGGTATACAAGATAGGATGGCACACCGGACGAAGATACAGACTAAGCACATATACAGTAGAATGGTTGAGTTAACACATACAGTCCCAGCGACGGTTATAGCTTTCAGTAAAAAAGTCACTCCTCAGTCCCAGCGACGGCCATCTACTTCTAGCGGTATAGCGCTGCCAATAACGAGTGGAGCATGGCTAATTGTTAGTATAGATCTAGCGTGAAGTGTTGGCAACACTGCCCAAGCACAGGCAGCCTCCCACAAGCCTCCGTCTTGCTACCTCCTCAGTTATCAGCTAGCACTTGTGAGTGGCGCATCATGTCTCGTCACGGCCGCCATCAATCTCGCTACCTTGGGCTAGACGAAGCAGCAGATCTCGCCACGACTATAGTTGTTACTTCTAGTGATGAAGAAGTGATTAGTGCTAGTTCTAGTGAAGAAACTGCCCCTACTGTGGAAGATATGGGATACAAAGAGCTTCCAATCCTCCCGAGTCCCGTGCCCAGCAACGTAAAAAAGTCCAAAATGGCGGGAATTCGTGATGGTAAATGGGCTGTACCACTACGTTTTTTGACGATAGGCGAAGAGGATAGCAGTGATGATGATATCCCTCAAGCCCATCTATATCCTAACTGTAGACATAGTGATAGATCTGGGTCACGTACAAAGGGAGCGGGAGAGAAGGGCAGAGGCCGCGGTCAGTCACGTGACCCACCCTTGCCCGCGTTATCGGCCCACCACCCACGCCTCCCCGCCACCACTACCACCACCTCTACCACCACTCTTGGCGCCGGCTCGACTACGCCATCTACCTTCTATGGTAGAAAGAGAAAAGTAGAAGAGGTTTATCATAGTGATGGTGATGACGAATATGATGATGATGATGAAACACCACGCCTGCCACCACAATGCCGCTTGAGGCTAAGTAGGCTTGGGTCACCCTTATCTGGTCCCAACTCTGCCCCTGGGCCTGACCCAACCTCTACAGCCTACCCTGCCTCCCCTTCTACTGCTCGTAATTATGAACCTTCCTCAAGTCCCCTTGCCTTTCCTATCCCTCCCAGCCACCCTGCCTCACCTACCTTGTCTGCCTCACTTCCCCTGTCTGCCTTACCTACCAACCCTGCTTCACTTCCCCTGTCTGCCTCATCTACCATGTCTGCCTTACCTACCCACCCTGCCTCATCTACCCACCCTGTCTCATCTACCATGTCTGCCTCATCTACCATGCCTGCTTCATCTACCATGTCTGCCTTATCTACCCACCCTGCCTCACTTACCCTGTCTGCCTCACCTACCAAACCTTCCTCTCATGATCTCTTCTTACCTACTCCCTCTTCTCCTCCTCCTCCCTCTTCTCCTCCTCCTCCCTCCCCTCTTCCTCTCCTCCTCCTCCCTCTCATCCATGCTCCTCCTCCTACCCTTCTCTTCCTCCTCCTCCTCCTCCTCCTCCTCCTCCTCCTCCTCCTCCTCCTCCTCCTCCTCCTCCTCCCCATGCCTCTCCCTTCCTACCTCCTCCCTCTCCTCCTCCTCCCTCTCCTCCTCCTCCCTCTCCCTCTCCTCCTCCTCCCTCTAATGATCCCTTCCTACCTCCTCCCTCTCCTGCCCCACGACCTTCAGCACGGGTTGTTCTCGTTCGAGGACAACCAATAGCCCGTGTTCGTGTTACGCCCCGAGGCAGAGCCAATGGGCGTGCGAGGGGGGCACCCCGTCCAACTCAAGGTGAGGAGGACCCTGATGACCCTGATTTTCCAAACTCTTCTGACTCCGGGGAGTTTGAGAACAATGGGGGCCATAGTCCGGGTGATTCTCCTCCCTCTCCTCCTCCATCACCCACCTCAGCCGACAACCTCCGAAATTGGCATTGGGAGGATGCCGATGATTTCGAGCCCAACGTCTTCGACTTCCAGGGCGAGGAGCATGTCGGACCAACTGGACCCTTCAATGAGGAGTCAACGCGCAGGGAATTTTTCACATACTTCCTGACACCTGCCATTGTTGAGATGATCGTCGAGGAGACCAACAACTACAATTTTTACCGGTTGGCGACACGTCTGACCTCTCCGACCTCCGTACGTCTTACTTGGGATCCTCTCACAGTCGCTGAATTTTATATATTCATGACGATTGTACTACTGATGGGTGTTGTGAAAAAGTCCAGCATCCCAAAGTACTGGTCATTGGATCCCCTCCTATCAACCCCCATCTTCGGCAAGCTGATGTCCCGTAATCGGTTCCAGGCGATTATGGGCAACTTGCACTTCTCCAGCTCCCTCGACGAACATCTGAGGATTATTGCTGGAGAACCAAAGGACCCCATGTTCAGAATACGGCCAGTCTTCAAGGCATTCCGAGACATCTTCTGTAACGCCATGAACCCTTACGAAAAGCTGAACATTGAGGAGAGCCTGATCTTGTGGCGGGGAAATCTTGGGTTCCGTCAGTACATGCCGCTGAAACGACACCGCTATGGCCTCAAGGTGTTCGCCATGTGCGACTGTAAGACTGGCTTCATCCTCGATCTAATTCTATACATGGGGAAGCATACGGAGGTCAAATATATCCCAAACCTTGGGCTTTCTGGGTCGATCGTAGCGGCCATGATGGAGCCGTACCTCGACCTGGGCCACACGCTGTACGTCGACAACTGGTACACGAGCCCCGCCCTGCTCAAGTGGCTGTGGGACCACGAGACGGGTGCGTGTGGTACGGTACGGCGGAACAGGCTGGGTATGCCAAAGTTGCCAGATCGTCGGGAGGCTAACAGCATCATCCACAAGACGTCGCACAACATCTTGCTGGTCTCCTGGATGGACAACCGCGACGTCAACCTCCTGACGACGGTACACCCAGCCGGGTTTGAGGCATCATGTCGCCGACGACGGGGTATGGGGGAGATAGTCGACAAGCCGATTTGTGTCAATGACTATAATCTAAACATGAGGCTTGTTGACAAGGAAGACTCTGTGATCTCCTCCGTCGACTGTGCCCGCAAGACCATGAGGTGGTTCAAGAAGTTGTTCTTCCACCTCATGGACATGGTGACATACAATGCCCACGTCCTCCACCGAGAATGCACCGGGAAGAAGGAGACCATGGAGGACTACGTCATCAGACTGGCACATGAACTCTTGGCAGTCAAGCTCCAAGAGATTCAAGCGGCGGCGACACATGGGCAAATCCGCCCGGTCCAGGTAAACCGACCAGTACCAGCCGGCCCCACCCGACTCATAGGCCGTCACTTCATGACGTCCATTCCGCCCAATCCAGTCAAACAGAAACCCTCACGAAGGTGTCACGTCTGCTCCCAGACAACCCGAAGGGAGAGGGGGCGGAAAGAGACCCGGTACCAGTGCCGCGAGTGTGACCAGGCACTCTGCTTGGAACCATGTTTCGAGGAATATCACACCCTGCTAAACTTTTGAATAAATAACTCTTAAGTGAATATAAATGATAAACAACAGTGAATCAAAATGATACATAACAGTGAATGAATAAGTGAATAAAAATGATACATAACAGTCAATAAATATATCTATAATAACTAAATAATTGCAGTGTATAGATAACTAAATATATAACTGAATAAACCTCTAAATAACTAAATATATAGACTAAGTAAGAGTGAATATAAATGATAAACAGTGAATGATTAAGTAAATAAAAATTATACATAAGTCAATAAATATATCTATAATAACTAAATAATGCAGTGTATAGATAACTAAATATATAACTGAGTAAACATCTAAATAACTAAATATATAAACTAAGTAACAGTGAATATTAATTATAAACAGTGAAGAAATAAGTGAATAAAAATGATAAATAACAGTGAATAACTAAATAGCCAACTGAATACATATTAGTGATAAATGATAAATAGTAAAAAAAAAAAATAACTAACGAAATAACTGAGTAATAACTAAATAACTGAATAAATAATGATGATAGCTGTGAAGTGATACACAGTCTAAATAGCCAACTAAATCAATAACTGAATACATAGTGATAAATAACTGAATAACAAACTAAATAACTGTGAGTAATAACTAAATAACTGTGAATACATAACTAAATAATTGTGAATAAATAATTATAATAACTGTGAAGTGATGCACAGTGGATTTAGGCCTACTGGGGATACCACTACAGTATAATAAAAAAAAAAACGAGCCAATAATGTTACCTCCGAGGTGGTTGGGAAAAACATTCATAACTGTGATAGTGACACAGTAGTGACTGTGATATGAACAGTAGAGCCTGGGGGAGGCTCGCTATCTGTCAAAAGTATGGGTAACGGTACCTCCCCTGCCACCCTACCTCCTAGGACCCTCCTCCACTTCCTTCCCAGGCCATGCCGGGCGGACGGGAAATCTCGCCCAGGTGGGCGAGATCGGCTGGTCTTACGACCAGTCCCAGGACCATTCTACGCACATAGGACCATCTGTGCATACTTTCTATACTTCTTTGATACTTTTTAGACACTTTTCTTCATATTGGGCTGATTTTTATAATTCGACATAGCTCTAGGACTGGCGGTGACTAAAATAAAAATTCCTTCTGGTATGGTACGGGCCATAGTCCGGGTGGTTCTCCTCCCTCTCCTCCTCCATCACCCACCTCAGCCGACAACCTCCGAAATTGGCATTGGGAGGATGCCGATGATTTCGAGCTCAACGTCTTCGACTTCCAGGGCGAGGAGCATGCCGGACCAACTGGACCCTTCAATGATGAGTCAACGCGCAGGGAGTTTTTCACATACTTCCTGACACCTGCCATTGTTGAGATGATCGTCGAGGAGACCAACAACTACAATGGTTACCGGTTGGCGACACCTCTGACCTCTCCGACCTCCGTACGTCTTACTTGGGTTCCTCTCACAGTCGCTGAATTTTATATATTCATGACGATTGTGCTACTGATGGGTGTTGTGAAAAAGTCCAGCATCCAAAAGTACTGGTCATTGGATCCCCTCCTATCAACCCCCATCTTCGGCAAGCTGATGACCCGTAATCGGTTCCAGGCGATTATGGGCAACTTGCACTTCTCCAGCTCCCTCGACGAACATCTGAGGATTATTGCTGGAGAATCGAAGGACCCCATGTTCAGAATACGGGCCAGTCTTCAAGGCATTCCGAGACATCTTCTGTAACGCCATGAACCCTTACGAAAAGCTCAACATTGACGAGAGCTTGATCTTGTGGCGGGGTAATCTTGGGTTCCGTCAGTGCATGCCGCTGAAACGACACCGCTATGGCCTCAAGGTGTTCGTCATGTGCGACTGTAAGACTGGCTTTATCCTCGATCTAATTCTGTACATGGGGAAGCATACGGAGGTCAAAGATATCCCAAACCTTGGGCTCTCTGGGTCGATCGTAGCGACCATGATGGAGCCGTACCTCGACCTGGGCCACACGCTGTTCGTTGACAATTGGTACACGAGCCCCGCCCTGCTCAAGTGGCTGTGGGACCACGAGACGGGTGCGTGTGGTACGGTATGGCGGAACAGGCTGGGTATGCCAAAGTTGCCAGATCATCGAGAGGCTAACAGCATCATCCACAAGTCGTCGCGCAACATCTTGCTGGTCTATCGGATGGGCAGCCACGACGTCAACCTCCTGACGACGGTACACCCAGCCGGGTTTGAGGCATCTGGTCGCCGACGACGGGGTACGGGGGAAATAGTCGATAAGCCGATTTGTTTCAATGACTACAATCTAAACATGAGGCTTGTTGACAAGCAAGACTCTGTGATTTCCTCCGTCGACTGTGCCCACAAGACCATGAGGTGGTTCAAGAAGTTGTTCTTCCACCTCATGGACATGGTGACATACAATGCCCACGTCCTCCACCGAGAATGCACCGGGAAGAAGGAGACCATGGAGGACTACGTCATCAGACTGGCACATGAACTCTTGGCGGTCAAGCGGCGGCGACACGTGGGTAAATCCGCCCGGTCCAGGTACACCAACCAGTACCTGCCGGCCCCACCCGACTCACAGGCCGTCACTTCATGACGTCCATTCCGCCCAATCCAATCAAGCAGAGTCCCTCACGAAGGTGTCACGTCTGCTCCCAGACAACCCGAAGGGAGAGGAGGCGGAAAGACACCCGGTACTACTGCCGCGAGTGTAACCAGGCACTCTGCTTGGAATCATGTTTCGAGGAGTATCACACCCTGGTAAACTTCTGAAGAAATAACTCTAACTTAATATAACTAATAAGACCATAAATGATAAACAACAGTGAATAAAATGATACATAACAGTGAATGAATAAGTGAATAAAAATTATACACAAGTCAATAAATATATCTATAATAACTAAATAATGCAGTGAATAAAAAAAACCAGTGAATAGCTAACTAAATATATAACTGAATAAACGTCTAAATAACTGTGATTATATAATAACCAAATAGCCAACTAAATCAATAACTGAATACATAATAATGATAAATAACTGTGAATAACTAAATAACAGTGAGTACGGTAATAACTAAATAACTGAATACATAACTAAATAATTATGAATAAATTATAATAACTGTCAAGTGTTACACAGTGGATTTAGGCCTACTGGGGATACCACTGTATAATAAAAAATAAAAAAAACGAGCCAATAATGTTACCTCCGAGGTGGTTGGGAAAAACATTCATAACTGTGATAGTGACATAGTAGTGACTGTGATATGAACAGTAGAGACTGGGGAGGCTCACTATCAGTCAAAAGTACCGGTACCTCCCCCGCCACCCTACCTCCTCCCTCCTCCACTTCCCTCCCGGGCCATGCCGGGCTGGCGAGATCGGCTGGTCTTACGACCAGTCCCAGGACCATTCTACGCACATAGGACCATCTGTGAGTACTTTCTATACTTCTTTGATACTTTTTAGACACTTTTCTTTATATTGGGCTGATTTTTATAATTCGACATAGCTCTGAGACTGGCGGTGACTAAAATAGAAATTCCTTCTGGTACAGTACGGGTTAAATTGTTAAAGGGCATACTGTAGCTCATTAGGTCAGCTATCCTCATTATCATAAGTGTTAGTGTACAATATACCTCTTATGTGTAATTATAGTTCAGTAGTCCGATTTTCTTATATTAAAAGTAAATATAAATACAGTACAGTATATTAGTATTTTGGACGGTGGTGGCGAGAGGCATTTCAGAGCTTTTGTGACGTTTACAAAGGCATTGGGGTACCCATAGAACAACACAATCATCAAATACTTTCGTGACGTTTACAAGGGCATTGGGGTACCCATAGAACAACACAATCGGTCAAACAGTTTCAGGAGTCATGTCAATGGCCACCATTTTGATTCTCAATATCTCTGTTAAGTACTCCATGCTGTGAAAGCAGTTACAAATATGGACTGATATTTAACCTGTTCAGTACCAGCGACGGCAGAGAGCCGTCAGTAGATAAATCATTCCCCAGTCCCAGCGACGGGTGCCAGCCGTCAGTAATATACGATCCTTGTAACTGCCGGTATCAGGCAGTACCTGGTACCACGACGTTTGAGCACTGCTCCAAGACCTTGGCAACACCTCTCAGCTTATATTCAAGCCCCCACATGCTGGGAGAGGCAGTATTCCTCCATCTTTTTAGGTGGGAGGTTGTTATATATCTTGCCTCTGAAGTCATTTTGGCCACATTGCTTGGGACTGGGGGGTACATTTATGCTAGTACCCTATGGTACAGTAGTGGGTTAATAGAGGGGTATAAGAAATTGTATGAGCAGCATAAGCTTAATAATGAAATGTAGAAATAATGGCAAGCTATCGAATATTGCACTGTGAAAGTGAAAATCAAGATGGAATATTTGTATACTGTAGTTGGACGAACGCTGTGCTGCTAAGAGTACCTGTGTACCGTTAGGGCCGATACCATTAACCCCTACTGTACCGTAGGGTACAGTAAAAAAAGTCCCCCCCCCCCCCCCCCCAGTCCCAAGCAATGTGGCCAAAATGGCATGATAAAACAACCTCCCACTTCAAAATATGAAGGAATTCTGGCTCTCCCAGCCTGCAGAGGCTTGAATATAAGCTGAGAAGTGTTGCCAACTCTTGAGTAGTGCTCAAACGGTCGTGGTACCTGGCACTGCCTGATACTGGCAGTTACAAGGAAAGTACATTACTGACGGCTCCCTGCCGTCACTGGGACTGGAGAGTGATGTATCTACTGACAGCTCACTGCCGTTGCTGGTACAGAAAGGGTTAAGAGGTATGAGTGTTGCCATATGGATAGAGCTGCCAATATGTATTTATTTATGATCAACGAGACGAAACTATGAATAATTGTATTGATAGATACTTAACCCTCGGGGCCCGGGCTGTCTCTCCAAAGGACGTACCTCGTATCCAGGCGATCTGGCCGAAAATCAACAAAAGTAAACTAAGGCTAATCTCGCTTAATATATTACATACTGTACATTAATCAAACATATAGAAATGTGCGCCTTACCTTTCCGCGTAGAATGGCATTGAGTAGAGCTCTCTAGCTCAACTGATTCCGGAGTGATGGTGATGAAAGTGGAGGTAACTTTTTCCGCGTATTTACCTCGGCGCGTCCGAACACTCAACCGCGGCCCCGGCTACGACGCCCAGTAGCACTCGTCGCTCCACCCGCAATTATGCCGGGAAGCGATTTGATAGTGTTTTATTGTTTATTATGTCATTTATTATAGTTATTATGTTATTTTCACTCAATAAAGTTATTTACATGAAGTTATTTGTGTCTCTGTCACTGATTACTTAGTTTTATTATTATTATTATTATGATTATAGTGTCACTTTCACTGGACTTTGATAATTGATAGTGTCATTTTCACTTATGTATTGTTAGGTAAGCTAATAATATATATAGTGTCACTTTCACTTGTTCATATTGTTATGAAGGCACTTATTATTACTTGTGTGTGTCTCTTTCACTTATACTCAGTTTTATTATTATTATACTGTCACTTTCACCGGACTAGGCTTATTGATAGTGTCACTTTCACTTGTTCATATTGTTATTGAAGGCACTTATTATTACTTATATGTGTCCTTTTCACTTATACTTAGTTATATTATTATTCTTAGCCTACATTTGAGTGTCACTTTCACTGTTGTCACTTCCACTTCAAAAGTTTGTTAGAGTGTGGAAGTCGTTGAAGCAGGTGCCAGCACACAGTCCAACTTGACACTCGAGGCATTCCCAAGTGGTTTTTGTGGCTTTGCGGGGTCTTCTTGTTGTGTGGCTGCACACATGGCACCTCTTCTGGATTCTGCTCTTACTACCTGGTGCTTTGAAAGGAAGGGCGTTGAGCTGGTGCTTCCTGAAAAAATCAACACACCCCGTTCTGTCCAGCTGGCCTGGTCCTTGTAGTGGCCTCCCTGGTGTACGCCCATGTTTAGCCAGGAGCTCAAGTAGCACCTGCTTGTGGAACTTCCGCAGGCACTTGTACTTCTTGGCTCCTGGAGTCCTCAGACGGTAGATGTTGTAGGCATTGAGGACCGACATATCTACCGTATGCAGGATAAACTTCTTGTACCACCTGCAAGATGTTCGCAGGCAGTCGATGAAGCCCATCTGCATGTCGGACTTGTCAACGAGGCGCATGTTGAGGTTGTAATCCAGGACAGCAGCTGGTTTCCGGACGGGGTTCTTGGTTTTTCGGTCCACCTTCCCTGTGGCGACCATCTCGGCCTTGTGGCATGTGCTGAGGAGGTTGACCTTCCGCTGTTCATGCCAGTGGATGGAGAGGATGGGGCCACTCTTCTTGTGGAAGATGTCCGTCTTCTTCGTCTTGGTTGGGTAGCCTGGCATACCCTTCCTCTTGCCCTTGACTGTGCCGACAGTTCCGGTCTTGCGGTCATGGAGGTACAGTAGGGTCCCGCATAAAACGTGTTCGCATAAAACGAGTCTCTATTAAAACGAGCGACCTAAAATATTAATATTTAATTTTCGATCAGAACGAATGTGATCACATAAAACGAGTCCACCGCCAAAGTGGGGCAAATCCGAGGAGTTTTCATATAGAGCGCCGAAATATCGTACAAAACGTACGAAATATCGTACGCTTTCATATAGAACGCCGAAATATCGTACAAAACGTACAAAATATCGTACGCTCCTGACGGAAATTTACGCTTCCAGTGAACATTGATGATATTGGGCCACCAAAATGCTGTGTTCACATAAAACTAAATCGCATAAAACGCCCTCGTTTATCGACCATATACTCGTTTTATGTGAGACCCTATTGTACTTGGTCAGGATAGGCGACGTGTAGTAATTATCTGTGTAGAGGATGTGGTTTTGATTGAAGTGCCTCTCCATCATCTTCTTCACTACAGCACCACCAAAACCAATGAGGGGGTCAGCCACAATTTCTCCACGCTTGCCGCTGTACACCACAAAGTCCAGCACATACCCCGTCAAACAGTCGCAGAGGACGAAGAGCTTGATGCCGAAGCGGTGTCTCTTGGACGGGATATACTGTCGGAAGTGCAGCCTATCACGGAACAGGACCAGAGACTCGTCGAGGCACATCTTCTGGAAAGGAATCAGGTAGGTGGTGAACCGATGACGTGCCATGTCATACAGCTTCCTGATCTTCCATAATGTGTCGGGAAGGTGGACTGCCATGTTGTTTGTCAGGTGGAGATAGGAGAGGATGTCGAAGTACCTGTCCCTGGATATGTACTTGCCAAATGCTGGAGTCGTTATGATGTCGCCAGTGATCCAGTAGTCTGTCAGAGTGTGCTTCCTGATATGTGTCATCAGCATTGTGAGTGCCAAGAACACATATAGTTCTGCCGAAGTTACAGCTCTCCATGCCACCATCTTGGCACTGGTCTTCCTCCCAAGAAAGTTGGCACAGATCTCATGATGGTTGTTGGTGTCCTCGACGAGGTATTCCATGACTTCATTGTCATAGAAGCCACAGAAAAGTTCACTGGGGGTAGCATCTGGGCCACAGGGAAATGTTGGTGACACCCCGGAACCCATCTGTACCTCGTTAAAGGCAGGACAATCTGGCTCAAAATTAGCCCCATCTGTCCACACAAACAGGTCGGATGCTGATGCTGATGCTCGAGGACGTGCAGGTGCAGCAGGCACACGCCCTGGACGCCCTTGGCCACGCGGACGCCCTGTACGCCCACGCCCAGGGGCAGTGGCGTCGGCAGACTGACCACGTCCACGACCTCGCCCTCTCACTCGTCTTGTCGGGACTTCCTCTTCCTCCTCCTGTTCCTGTTCCTCTTCCTCCTCAGGCGACGTCAGGTCATCTGGGGAAATGTTGGGGTCGTCAGCATCCTCTTCAGGAGACAATTCGGGTGAAGAAGTGAGCGGGCGTCGCCGGCGTGGGGCGCGGGAGGTTCAATAATGGGAGTCTCGGCCTCGGGAGTTGGGCTCCTTTTGCGGCGAGCCGAGGGCTTCTCCGCATCTTTTTTTTTTTTTTTTTTTTCTATGTGATTGAGGGAGGCAAAAGGCATAACTGCCTATAGCGAGTGCCTCCCCCATAGTTGAAAGGGTGACAGGGCCAAAATCAAGGGACGTTCGAGCCAAAATGCCTGGACACACAGAGTTTGAAGCAATTTAAGTCATAGGAAGAGGGAAAGACTGATTCTGGGAAAGAGTTCCAGAGCTCAACTGTTGAGTAGAAGAAAGTTTGAGAGTAACGTTTCACTCTTGGGTTGGAGAGTTGCACAGAGTAGGGGTGGGATTGAGTTGCAAGACTGGTACCACGTGCCCTACGTAAAGGAGGTGGTATGCACTGGGATAGCTCTGAGGAACACTGATTATTATAGTAGCGATAGAATAGCGAGAGAGATGCAACATTGCGGCGGAGAGAGAGAGATTGCAGAGAGTTGGTGAGTGGACGGGAGTTAATGATACGAAAGGCCTTCCTTTCAACTTTGTCTAGGAGAGCGGTGTGAGAGGAACCTCCCCACACATGTGAACAATACTCAATACAAGGGCGCACTATGCCCCTGTACAGAGCAAGAAGCTGTGCAGGGGAAAAGAACCCCCTAAGGCGGTTGAGCACACCCAGCTTCTGGGAGGCTGCCTTAGCAAGACTGGTAATATGGTCCTTCCAAATGAGAGCAGAAGAAAAAGAGACACCAAGAATATTGAGAGAAGATGAAGGGTTGATTTTTGTATTGTTGAAGAATAAGGGATAGTCCGCTGGGAGATCCTGACGGGTAGATAGATGGAGAAATTGGGTTTTGGAAGCATTAAAGTTAACAAGGTTTTCTCTGCCCCATTTGGAAATAGTATTTAGATCAGAATTTAAGAGTTCTATGGCTTCATTACGTTTGTCGTTGAGGGATTGCTGGCTGGGGCGTTCTGAAAAACTAATGGAGTAGTGTAAGGTTGAGTCGTCTGCGTATGAATGGATGGGAATTAAGGTACAGTTAAGGAGATCATTTATACAAATTAGAAAGAGAATAGGAGATAGGACAGAGCCCTGAGGAACACCGGAGTTTATAGGGTGAGGAAGTGAACAATGGCCGTCCACAACCGCAGCTATGGAACGGCCGGAAAGGAAATTAGAGACAAAGGCACAGATGGAGGGATAGAAACCGAAGGAGGGTAGTTTAGAAATTAAAGATTTATGCCAGACTCTATCGAAGGCTTTCGATATGTCTAGTGCAATAGAAAAGTCTCACCGAAGTCCCGAAAGGAGGATGACCAAGAGTTAGTAAGATATGAAAGAAGATCACCAGTAGAGCGACCCTTAAGGAAGCCATACTGGCGATCTGAGAGCAGATTATGAGAAGAGAAATGCTTAAGAAATTTGGAAGCAAGAATAGTTTCAAAAACTTTAGAAAGACAAGAGATAAGAGCAATTGGACGATAGTTGGAGGGTTGAGAGCGGTGTGTTGTGGTGTGTTGAGGGCTGTGGCACACTAATAATACCACTTGAAGAGGCCCTTTGGTCATCCTGAAGGAGAGATGAAGCCGAGGGCTGTGGGTGACCCACGCAGCATCCCGGGTCAAGGCGTCGGGACAAAGGAATGCGGGTGGTTGCTAGACCAGGGTCGGCGTCACTATCACTCTCTTCAGCTTCCCTAGCCTTTTCTGTGGCTGCCCTGCGTGCTTTTTTAGCTGCACTTTTCACCAGCGATTGTTTATAAAAATATTTGCCCACTTTCAAGGGCGTACGGGCAGGCAAAGGGGAAGGTCCTGGGGTAGGGCTAGGCCTAGGCTGACCTAGCAAAGATGGCGAGGGGGTAGGCCTAGGTTCTAGCACACTTGGAAGTTTAATAGCACCTTCCTGAAACACTTCCACATCAGGATCATCACTACTGTCTCCCCCCTCAAATAAATCCACATTATCGTCGTCTCCAAAGCCAACGAAATCGTCATCTTCGCTTGCACTTATAAATTGTTCTTTGTCCACCAAGCTTTCGCCACTGCTCTCTTCAATATCAAAAAGTTCTCGCTGTATAGCACTATCACTCAACAAACGCTTCACTTTCTTTCGTTGAGCTTTCTTCTCGGTTGCTACAGGCGTCGAAGTTGCGAGTGGGGCGCGCGGGAGGTTGCACCGAATCGGACGCGTCGGAATTCATTTTTCTTGAATAACTCGCTATGGCGGCCACGTAGGAACTGATAAAGTTTGTAGTTGAGGCTTGGTGGCGCTGCGATCGCCCCTGCAAACTAAACTTTGGCCGCGCGAATTTTAAAGCACACTTTCAAGCACGTGCCTTTTAACAAGACACCCGGGCTGCTGCCCTTCTTTCGCGGTGTCCTTTTAAAATGACACCCGGGCTGGAAGGGTTAAGGATAGACAAATGTTACACTCATGTGATATAAATATCAAATAGTTCCTTCACATTACAGTTACTGTTGTTGTTGTTCCCCAAGCTGCCTGGCTGAACAGCCCAAAGGCCCCGAGCAATGCCAAGGCCATAATCGAGCGCTTCCACAGAACCTTCCCTGCCGACCACAATACAGCCTGGGTGACCGAAGCCACTCCATGGCGGGGAGCTGAGGAGGGTGCAGAAACGCCCGGGAAACCAAAGCCCCACCCAGCGCCCTGTGCCCCTCAGCAATTATGAAGAGAAAGTTGAGGGGCAAAGGAAAAATGTGACGCTTTGGCTTCCAATATTGGTAGATTGGGAGGTCAATCCACGAAAGAGACGCCGTCACTTGAGATCTAGAAAATATATAAGTAAAAGGAACAGTCAGAGTAAGCTATGGGTATGGCAGAGATCGCTCAGTTCTCACTCTGATAGACCAGCCCATCACATTACAGTACTTCATGACGTATGAATATATCAGGGTAAGCTAGATGAAGGCAATATCAAACCATATTCGAATTTCGCGTTCTACCACGACCACGAGAGAGAGGCAACAGGGGCTGCCATCAACTTTCTAAGCTTAAAATATCTTACATAGCTTTGTTTACTATTTTAGATCAAAATATATGGTAAACCAAGACAACTGTGCAGTATTTATCATTGTTTAACATGCTTTAGACAGTGATAAAATGGAATGGGATATTGCATGAGCTATGCCAGCGGTTCCCAAACTGCGGGTCATGACCCCAAATGGGTCATTAGCCTTTTTCTGAGGGTCATGGAGGGTCCAAGATTTTGAGGAAATGTTTTATGATATTTAGTGATTTTTTTTTTTTTTTTTTTTTTATATTTAGGTTTTGTCGTACGACTATTTACGTTCCTAATGCATTAATAAACATTTGTTGTTGTTATTGCTCTCTCTGATGTGATTTAACTTTATAATGTATCTGCGCCATTGGAAATTAGTATTTTTTCGGAAGGCTTATAAAGGTGTGGGTCATGGTAGGTTTGGTACCGGTACTACTGGAAAAGTTTAGGAACCGCTGCTATGCCCTTTAACCCCTAAATGTCGGCGCGCAACATAAGTCGAGTATAATAAATCTGGACTATCTGGCGGCGCGCGACATAGGTCGTGTGGCAATTTCAGCACGTAATGTTGCTGAGAGAGAGAGACAAGTGGTGGAAGGAGAGTAGCGAGCGTATGACTGCTCCAGACCACCGCGGCGAACCTACTGACACGAATCCCACCTCCTCCCTCCCTCTCCGACTCGCTACATACTGAATTGTATGGGGAAAGTACCGAATTACATGCTTTTTGCACTCGTGTTGCGCGGTTGTTGCAAGAAAACTAGCTGTCATAAAAGGATCGTTATGGTGTCATTGGAAAGCTCTGTTTATGCCCTTTCAGGGATAGATACTTGTTTTACGCTCTGGGTCTTATTTAGGCATGAAAATGATCACGTAAACAGCCCTATTTTGGCTAAAAACACCCCGCTGGTGGCTACATATTTTATACCGCCTAGGCCGCTCTTTAGGTGTTAAAGAGGTGCCTGATTCCTGATTTTTTTTATAGTGTGATGGGGTTATTACTATTCCAAACGTCAACAAGAAAGTGACTACCAGTGTTTATTAATTTCAGGTGCTCAGTAGTGAGGGGAACTAGAAGATTGCCATTTCTTTCTTCATCACCACAGTCGTTGGAGGGCTATGTTTGCTGGACAAGGTAAAGTAGATCTATTATTTTTCTGACTGATAAAAGGTATAAATAGGTCTAACATATTTGTGAAGTAAATTTAATGTATACCGTCAACTGGGGCGAATTCGGACGATTTTTGCGTATTTCCGTAGCATGTAGTCTTGTTTTTATCTCAATGTAAGATCTTAAGTATTGTATGTGTAGCTGGTACATTGGGGTATACAATCATATCATAAGAGAAATGAAAATACATTGCATATAATTATCATAAATATAAATAAGGTGTCCGAATTCGGACAAAATTTGGGGCAATTTCGGACACCTAGTCTGAATTCGAACGTGGATTGATGCAGTTTTTACCACCATACACTCCCTGCTGAATAGCTGGGCTAGGGTGGGTACCCTGATGAATCAGGGACTTAAGTGAACAGATGCCACAGATTGCTAGACCGGGCTGTTCACCACAGCACTGACGTCTGCCAATAACACACTGGCTAATAATATCACTGGTGATGGGCTGGTCTATCAGAGTGAGAACTGAGCGATCTCTGCCATACCCATAGCTTACTCTGACTGTTCCTTTTACTTTTATATTTTCTAGATCTCAAGTGACGGCGTCTCTTCCGTGGATTGACCTCCCAGTCTATCTAGATTGGAAGCCAAAGCGTTACATTTTTTCCTTTGCCCCTCAACTTTCTCTTCATAATTGCTGAGGGGCACAGGGCCCTGGGTGGAGCTTTGGTTTCCCGGGCGTTTCCGCACCCTCCTCAGCTCCCCGCCATGGAGTGGCTTCGGTCACCCAGGCTTTATTGTGGTCGGCAGTGAGGGTTCTGTGGGGGCGCACGGTTATGGCCTTGGCCTTGTTCGGGGCCTTTGGGCTGTTCGGCCAGGCAGCTTGGGGAACAACAACAACAACAACAACACACTGGCTGGCCCGAGACTCGAACCCTCAACCTCACGGTCAGCAGGTGAGCGCTCTACCAACCAAGCTACGGCCTGAGGCAAGTATATTGTTACATAAATTTAATCTTTTTAAGGTCAATTATTGTGACTGTATTCTATAATTTGACATCAATAATTTTAATCAAGAATTTTTAACTTGAAGTTCCTTGTAAAACATCTGCTTACTTTTTGTCTGTATGTATTATTTGTTTATATACTGTATATTTGTTCTATTGTTATTATTGATTTTTATAATTAATTGTTCTTCTTAAAAGAGTACTCTTTGTTTAAATCTGTTGTTGCTCCTTCATATTTTGCAATTATTTTATTATATATCTATTCATTGTTGGATAGTATCAATTGCTTGCTTTTGCGATTTCCTTAGTTTATTTGTACGATAAATGTAGGTTATTTGTAGGGTAGTACAGGTACAGTAGGGTCCCGCATAAAACGAGTATATGGTCGATAAACGAGTGCGTTTTATGCGATTTCGTTTTATGTGAACACAGCATTTTGGTGGCCCAATATCGTCAATGTTCACTGGAAGCGTAAATTTCCGTCAGGATCGTACGATATTTCGGCGTTCTATATGAAAGCGTACGATATTTCGTACGTTATGTACGATATTTCGGCGCTCTATATGAAAACTCCTCGGATTTGCCCCACTTTGGCGGCGGTCTCGTTTTATGTGATCACATTCGTTCTGATCGAAAATTAAATATTAATATTTTAGGTCGGTCGTTTTAATCAAGACTCGTTTTCTGCGAACACGTTTTATGCGGGACCCTACTGTAATTGGTAAGGGTCACTTGAGGCATGCTATGCTTACATGTACAGGCCATCCTCCTATAACACGAGCTCCTACAACGCGATCCTCCTTCAACACGAGGGGGGGTCCCGAATTACCTAAACCTCTTATAACCCGAGCCGAAAACATATAACACGAAATGGCCTTGCCGAGTGCTTCAAATCCGGCGCCTCCTCTTACTGCGCGACCCCCCCCCCCACCTACAGCGCGACGGCAAGAGAGCTTCGGAGCTGGCCCAGCTGGGTTGACGGCAAGCTGAAACATCTCACTCAATGTACTGTTTCTTCATTCTAATTTAATTCGGTATATTTGTTTATCCAAACATGATCTTATAATTGACTTGCCTATTATTAGGAAGTAGAGTAATAAGAGCCCACAGTAACGAATATCCAATTGTTGATAATAAATTAATGTCGGACAGTACGTTTGGTTAGATATAATAATAATAATAATAATAATAATAATAATAATAATAATAATAGTTCTTAAAGCTAGCGCATGCTAAGCTAGCTAAGGATAGCTCAATAAGGCCGATTAGGCGTATTTCCATTGGGGTCCTGTACTACTACCCCATCCCTCTGCTCATGAGGGATGGTAACGACTCGGTGCTTGTGAAAAATCTTTAATGCGCCGAGCGTGGGCGCGAACCCGGGCCTTCTGGGTGGAAGTCCGTGACGCTAGTCACTACACCAAGCGAGCCGCTGAAGATTTTGTCCACGAAACAACAACAAACCCCAGCTGTGACTATGCTTGGCGGTGAATGTTATTCCGATGAAATGGAAGTTGTATAGCCTAGCCTATATATTTATTAAGCTAAAAAAATACGGAAAACTGGCAAAATTGGGGGCCCAGTCCCATATAGAATGATCTCCATTTAAAGTGTTATTCCTAAAACGCGAAATAACTACAACACGAGGTGCAGTGCCGCCCCTAAACTCGCGTTATAGGAGGATGGACTGTACCTACCCGATAGCACTGTCGTTAGTGAGTGCTGTATATGTTTTGTATTATTATAGATATCTTGTCAAATTGCAAATTACCTTATTATATAATTTTATACAAATTGTAGTTTCTTTATTCACGCAGAATTTAGTAAGATTTACCAGAACATCCCGTACTTCCCAAACTAATTCCTTGAACATGACGATAGTGCATTGTTATGTGTGCGATTAGTTTGCTTGGGAACCAGATTAACTTGCGCATGTAGTGATGTACACCTCCCCGTGGCGTAACTGATAGCGCGTCTGGCTCACAACCAGAAGGTCCCGGGTTCGAGACCCGGGCGGGGAAGAGACATTTGGGCAAGTCTCCTAACGGTGTAGCCTCTGTTCACCTAGCAGTATAAATAGGAACCTGGTATAAGTGGACGAAGTAGTGACGTCCCATCTGGGGTTGGTGATCGGTTACAAGGTGAGATGGGTATCGTACTGGTCAACCTAAGCCTTCGGGTGAGACTGGTACCGTACAGATTAACCCTTAGCCTTCGTTTCCAGATGTCGCCAATTGGCTAAAATACAGACTACACACACATCCACAGCCATTCCAACGATACATAAACACTTAACATGCATTTCACGCAATACATTCCCAGTTAAGGAGGCGCGATAATAATGAGCTTAGCTCGCATTGCGTGGATTCCCCTTGACGAACAAGCAAGTGAATAACACCTTGTGTGGTGGATTGTGTTCTTTTATTTCAAATTTGATTTTATTAAGCATTATTTCCACATACAGTAGTGATTTTGCGTTTATCTTGTGTCGTCCCAGTTTTGGTTTGTTTATTTTGCAAATTTTACATTATAATACATTCATACGACTAACCAGTGATCCCAGTATAGATTCGGATCTTTTAGGGGTCAATTCGGACATCTTTGAACATTTTAAAGGGGTCTTATCACACTCCCTGATAACGTAAAGACCATAAATACCACATCATAAGTTACGGCACTTTTGGGGCAATTTCGGACATACAGTAGGGTCCTGAAATAAGTGTGTTCGAATTGAGCGAGCACCAAAATATTAAATTTAAATTACCGAATTGAGCGAATTTGTGTAAGTTAAGCGAATGCTGGATCAAAGGCAAGGAAATCCGAGGAGAAACCGAGATAAGCGAGATTTGCTTGAACTGCGCGAATCCGCGATGACGCAGTTTAGCTGACCTGTTCTGATTTGGGGGTCTTCCTCAAAGCCCACATATCTTAAATAACACACCCAATCATCGTAGGATTAAGGTCAGTACACAGTCAAGCTATTGTTTGAAAAGGATCTGCCATGTGTGAGCCAGTCGGCTCTCTGCACACTCCCGTTTTCTAATGTTATGTTCTTATAAGAAGTCTTGTAGCCTACATGGTAAAATTTGGATCGGCCATCCACCAAATTCCATTTTTTCCATTGCCCGCATTGTTTGAATCACGCGAATTCCAATTAAGCGACGCCGTTCGTCCACCAAATTTTCGCTTATTTCAGGACCCGACTGTATCTGGATTTATTGACCTATACTCTGGGTAGCAGTATGACCCTGACAATGTAAGAATAAGGATTATTGTGACATAACTCAGAAATATCCTGTGTGATGACAACTATAAACTCAATTACACTCAATATCCGAATCTGACAGGGTGAAGCTAAAGTTAGATTAAATAATATTATTTATTTAATTAATTTTCATCCTGTCCGAATTCACCCCATTTTTACAGAAATTATAAAAAGAAATAATGTAATACACAACTACGGGAATAATATACAAGATGATGCCAATTAATGATTTTGTACTTTCACACTAATTACGAAAGTAGGCTACATCTTGGCACTAATAACTTTCCTGCATCTACTCATAATTTCTGTCAAAGAAAGTTTGCCATTGTTACAAAATGTTATTATATTATGTAAAACTTGTAAAACAAACAAACCAAAACTTGGACGAACACAGCAAAAAGAAAAAAAAATCATCAAAATCGCTGTGATGTGGCCTTGTTTGCCACAGTGTTTCAGAGAATGCCACATCCCTGAACATTTACAAACTGCCTAGAAATTATCGCATAATATAAGTGACAGTGACACTCGCAATACGATAATCATAACCAAAATATTATGCTGTAACGGTGGAAGAGTGAAAGAGAAGTAGGCTAGCCATGAAGCTTTTAACCTAACAAGTGCGCATGGGGGTAATTGGAAACGTCCCCCTGTGCTGACGTATTTGAGGTGTTTCCGTCACTAAAATATTCATTGTGCCATTAATAGCATTAATACTTATCCATATGCGCCTATTATGGGTTGATTATAAAGGTATTAACCTGAAACAACAATAAAACGAGTGAAAACAGCGTTTGGATGGTCAAAATCGGAGATATAGCCCGCGAGTTGTATGATGTATGGGTGAGGCAAGCTGCTTTCCCGCCAATTTGCCCCAAGGCCACTGAGACACAGTCGATCGATACTCTCTCTCTCTCTCTTGCATTCGCTTGCTATCAGTGATGACCACACCCTCCAACCGGATTTCTAATGTTAGCACGAAAATATACCTCAGAATAAGGGAATAACAGGGAAAATAGGTGATAACTGAAGGAGAGGAGGAAAGTGGGGAAGGAGGGGAGGTAGAGGACTGAGATTTTGCATGGCCCAGGGGCCAAACATTTTTTTTTTTTTTTTTTTTTTTTTTTCGATGTCAAATGTTGATTTTTGTTTTCACTCACTCTTAAGAGTCTCCCCGCAGTACGCCGGGGGAACTCTTAAGAGTCTCCCCGCAGTTTCCGGGTTAAGCAAGAGTCGTGGTGGTGGCAGGCTTAGCGTGCGTTCATACATATGTTTTTTTATGGTAAGCTATGCAAGGACGGTCAAGGCTTGGTACTCTAAACACTGGACTTGACGCACTATATAACACTACGAACACTCACAATGACTTTCTGTGATAGTTCTTGTTATTTTATGTTTTGTTGAGGTACACATTTAGCTACAGAGAGTGTGAGTCATGCGGTGGAGGCAGGCTGAGCGTATGTCCGTCCGTGCGTTTTGTTAGGGTCTGGGGGCAAGACGGTCGCCCTTCACCATGGCAACCAGGACGCGCGAGAGGCTTGCCACTCACTGGCACTTAAAACGCTGGACTTTACTCACTTATAATACTGTACCTACACTTGCAATGTAATTCAGTGATAGTTATTGTTATTTTACGCATTGTGGAGGCACACATGATGCTCGGGTGGTGTAAATAAGTCTCACTCGAAAATTGGAGGCATCATACATCAGCTACACTCACCCACCCAGCCATCAGCAGCTGGCCCGAGAGTTTTGAAGAGGCGCATGGCACACAATGTTGGTGGTGACCCCCCCCAGGACCCTCAGATGATCTCGGTGAGTGGTTTTATGCATGTATTCCTTCATTACTAACCCATATCATGTCTTTTCAGGCCGTCTCGATACAAGGGCCCGAACAGAAACAACGACATTAAAAAAATAAAAATAACAAAAATAAAGGTATATACTGTATATACAGTAGGGTAAGACGGGGTTATTTCGCCGCGGGGTAATTTTCCCGCGGGGCTAATAATTTGCATTCAAATGCCGATATCTCCGAAACTATTGCATGGATTCGGCTGCAATTTGGCTTAGGTTGTAGAGCAGTTTTGGTTTAGGTTGTAGAGCAAGTTTGGCTTAGGTTGTATGGCTAGTTTGGCTTAGGTTGTAGATCTAGTTTGGCTTAGGTTTTGTTGCAGTTTCGCGGGGCCTGGAGCCGGGGCTAGCGGCTTGTCTGACGGTATGATCGGGTGTGTGTGGGGGTGGTTTGTAAGTGTGTTTGTTTGTTTGTATGTTTGCGTGTGACACAGTGTTGGCAGTAGCCGTCAGCTGCTGCCTGGTACTTTGCACTAGCAACCTACACGCCGCACCCACACGAGACACGCCCACACCCGCACTAAATACTTCCACACCCGTAGGCCTAATAAATACGTCCACACCCGCACTAGACACAGTGGCGCCTAGGCCTACACGTTTGACACACCTGCATCTCTGCCCGCCCTGTTCAGTTGTTGTTCCCCAAGCTGCCTGGCCGAACAGCCCCAAGGCCCCGAGCAATTCCAAGGCCATAACCAAGCGCCCTCACAGAACCCTCCCTGCCGACCACAATAAAGCCTGGGTGACCGAAGCCACTCCATGGCGGGGAGCTGAGGAGGGCGCAGAAACGCCCGGTAAACCAAAGCCCCACCCAGGGCCCTGTGCCCCTCAGCAATTATGAAGAGAAAGTTGAGGGGCAAGGGAAAAATGTGACGCTTTGGCTTCCAATCTTGGTAGATTGGGAGGTCAATCCACGGAAAAGACGCCGTCACTTGAGATCTAGAAAATATATAAGTTAAAGGAACAGTCAGAGTAAGCTATGGGTATGGCAGAGATCGCTCAGTTCTCACTCTGATAGACCAGCCCATCACCACATGACTAGAACCCAATCCTCTCAGCATCAGCTAGGAAAGGCCCTAGAAAGCCGCCTTTGGCGGGGGGGGATAGCTCCCCTATTTCAACCCCTTTCGGGGTCGGGCACCCGCATGCCCTGTTCAGTTGTGTGTGTGTGTGCGTGCGACGTTTTTATATTGGCACGTTTAGTGTCAGTTTGGGTTTGTGAATGTTTTCATTGCTTTTACTTGCGCGCTAGTGTTTTGTCTGGCCATTAATCATATAATGTTGTCTAGTTTACTAGCTAGATGATGCGTAAAATAGGTCGCGGCGAAATTACCCTGCCTGGCGGGGTAATTTCGCCGCAAGAGTAACTTTTTTTTTTAAAATCGGCAGCATGACCAAAACATCATATATTTTTTTTGTTTTTTGGGCATCTATAGCAGAAAGGCTGAATGTATAGATAACAAATTTAAATTTTAAAAATTCCATTTGTGGCAGTTTCTATTTGTCAAAATACGCGATTTTCGCCGAAATTACCCCGTCTTACCCTATATATATTTTGTTTTTATGGTTTTTACACCAACCAACTTCACATCTAAACTCAATTAATGAAATCAACAAATACATGTGGCACTCCGAGGACTCGAACCTAGGATACTCACATCGAAATTCCGTGCACTATGCATTACGCTATCAAGACACTTAAAATAATATAAAGTAAAACTCACACACATCTAGTTCGCCTAGGAGAAGACCCAGAGACCAAGGATCACAGGGACTTCCAGTAATCCCCCGGTCCCAGACTTCCCGGAGAGGTTCCGGTCTCAGCAGGCAAGACACACGTCGGAACCACACAACAATGCCCACCCACCTTACTTCCAGGCATGGTCCTTCACAGTATAGACCAGCTCCCCTGGCCAGGCACCTGACGGACTACTATCTAGTCCAACTGGTGCCCGACCCCCACTCCCCACGACCACATTATCACTCATCTATTCTTCTATCTATCTATCTACTGTATATACTGTACTGTAACTGTACTCAGGCACATTCCCCCTTTTTTATTTTTTATTTTATTTTTTTAGCCGAGGGTGGCCGACTCGAGACAGAGCCAGAACAGGGACAACACAACACAAAAATAAATAAAAAATTGAACACGCCAAAACAAAACACAAATTCACACGCATCTAGGTCGCCCAGGAGAAGACCCAGAGACCAGGGATCACCAAGGTCACTCCAGCACTCCCCCGGCCTCCGACCTCCCGGAGAAGTTCCGGTCTCAGCAGGCAGACATGCAGCGAAGCCCCACCACCACAGTCTTATTATGTTTATTTCATTCCTTTTTGATAAGATTATAAAATTTTGTTCTGTTTAGAAAAGTTGTCAATGTTTATAGTGATGTTCTCAATATTTTCTATTTTCTATTGCAAACGTTAGATGATTTTGTTAGGATTTGGGAAGATATATCGCAGTCTTTGGTATGGTTTCTAATCTTTCTTTTATTTATAATATTATTTGGCTAAAGTGTTGTTTCCACATAGCGATTTTGGTAAGTTCTTTTGTCTTTTTACTGTGTTCGTCAAAGATTTGGTTTGTTTATTTTGCAAGTTTTACATTATAATTGATAATCTTAGGTGAATTTGTTCATATTTGGTAAGCTGACTTAGTCTGTTACATAGCCTACATGAGTTGCAGTTGGGATGTGTGTACATGCTTAGATTGATATGCAGGATTCGAAGTTGCATAATAAATCGTAGGCAGTGTCCACCATTCTTTAACTGCCTTCGTGGTGTAATGCATAAGGTGTTGATATTCGGTGTGAGCGTCCTGGGTTCGAATCCACAGACTGCCACATGTGTTTGTAATATTTCATTAATCGATTTTAGGAGTAGAGTTGGTTGTTGGATAGAACATAATAATTGATATTGGTTCAGGAGTAATTTATCGAGAGGCCTTCCCTAGTGGTTAAGGCCCCATTAATTGCTCTTTCCATTCACATATGCCTAACCTACGTGAGTTGCAGTTGGGATGTGTGTACATGCCTAGATTGATATGCAGGATTTGAAGTTGCATAATAAATCGTAGGCAGTGTCCACCATTCTTTAACTGCCTTCGTGGTGTAATGCATAAGGTGTTGATATTCGGTGTGAGCGTCCTGGGTTCGAATCCACGGACTGCCACATGTGTTTGTAATATTTCATTAATCGATTTTAGGAGTAGAGTTGGTTGTTGGATAGAACATAATAATTGATATTGGTTCAGGAGTAATTTATCGAGAGGCCTTCCCTAGTGGTTAAGGCCCCATTAATTGCTCTTTCCATTCACATATGCATAGCCTACGTGAGTTGCAGTTGGGATGTGTGTACATGCTTAGATTGATATGCAGGATTCGAAGTTGCATAATAAATCGTAGGCAGTGTCCACCATTCTTTAACTGCCTTCGTGGTGTAATGCATAAGGTGTTGATATTCGGTGTGAGCGTCCTGGGTTCGAATCCACGGACTGCCACGTGTTTGTAATATTTCATTAATCGATTTTAGGAGTAGAGTTGGTTGTTGGATAGAACATAATAATTGATATGCAGGATTCGAAGTTGCATAATAAATCGTAGGCAGTGTCCACCATTCTTTAACTGTCTTCGTGGTGCGATGCATAAGGTGTTGATTTTCGGTGTGAGCGTCCTGGGTTCGAATCCACGGACTGCCACATGTGTTTGTAAATTTCATTAATCGATTTTAGGAGTATAGTTGGTTGTTGGAAGGAACATAATAATTGATATTGGTTCAGTGGTAATTTATTGAGAGGACTTCCCCAGTGGTTAAGGCCCCATTAATTGCTCTTTCCATTCACATATCCATAGCCTACGTGAGTTGCAGTTGGGATGTGTGTACATGCTTAGATTGATATGCAGGATTCGAAGTTGCATAATAAATCGTAGGCAGTGTCCACCATTCTTTAACTGTCTTCGTGGTGCGATGCATAAGGTGTTGATTTTTGGTGTGAGCGTCCTGGGTTCGAATCCACGGATTGCCACATGTGTTTGTAAATTTCATTAATCAATTTTAGGAGTATAGTTGGTTGTTGGAAGGAACATAATAATTTATTGTTTTAATTATTATATTGATAATGTTAGACAATTTTGTTGAGATTAAGAAAGACATGTCAACAACAATAATTTATATTTTAATAATTTATTGCTAATATCAGACAATTTTATTCGGATTAGCAAAGCTACTGTATCCATACATACATACATACATACATCAAATTTTAAGACTGAGTGTTCCACACATAAGTGCAGTTTCAGTCTCTTGTCCTAATGGCGGCGTTCCAGGCAACCCTGTTAAGGGCTGCTTCACTTGTCAAGTTCTTGGATTTGAGATCAGCGCGTATAGTCCGATCCCAGGTCTTCCTCGGTCCACCCCTTGGTGCAGCTCCCTCCACAATCACAGACCTGCATTTTTTCACCCAATTTTGTTCATCCATTCTCTCCACATGTCCATACCATCCCAGTCTACTTGTACGCATCACCTCGCTATACTCTTTATACCTAAACGTCTCCTCAGCTCAACATTTCTTATTCTATCCTGTAAGCTGGCCCCACACATCCATCTCACCATTCTCATCTCATTACGCTCCATTCTGTTGACATCCTCTACTTTAACGGCCCATGTTTCTGAGGCATACGTCATTGCACTTCTAACACATGAGGCATACACCTTTCCCTTCAGGGGGAGAGGCATTCTTTTCATGGTCAGGATTGGCATCAATTCTCTGAACTTCCCCCAGACACACCTAATTCTAGCAACAGTGGCAGCCTCGGCCCCACCACCGGCAGAGATGGTATCTCCTAGGTAACAAAACTTGTTCACCAGCTCCAAAGACTCATTTCCAAAATTCACAGCCACAGGATCATCACTTAACACAAGCTCGCCTTTGCACACTACGCACTCAAATTTCTCTATTTCTGACTTATCCTTCGGCAGGGGCCCCTTTATTCTACTACAGCGCTTACTCCCATGGTGTACCCAACATCGACAGATGCTACATTGAATTGAGTTAACGCCCACTCCCTTTCCACACACTGCACATGGGTATGCACCGCTCTTTTCCACATTGCCTCGTCTCAATCTACAATGCATAACCTTGGTTTTGTTAATATTGACTCTTAAACTCTTGCTCGCCATGCCCTCTCTCCACTCTCTGAATTTGGCCTCAGCATCCTGCATACTGTCAGCTATTAGGACTAAATCGTCTGCATAAAACAGTTCCAACGGGAGTCCGCCTCTAAAAACTCTAGACAGCGCCTCCAAGACCATAATAAAGAGGAGGGGGCTTAACACTAAACCCTGATGGACTCCAACACGGACTGCGAACTCATCACTCAGTACACCCTTAACCCTCACCGCACTATGCGAATCCTCATACATCTTCATTATCACACGCACCAGCCACTCTTCCACACCAAGTTTCCTCATAGCCCACTGCACAACATCTCTAGGCACCCTATCAAAGGCCTTCTCCAGGTCTACAAATACAAAGTAAAGATCCCTGCCTTTTAGTAAGTATCTTTCCTGTATCTGCCTGACTATGAAGATAGCATCGGTTGTACCACGTCCTGGCATAAAACCAAACTGCATATCTCATAATTGACCTTCAGATCAAATTTATGCAACAATATACTTGCATCATATTGTGTGGTATTTGTTAATTTTTTTGCATTCTTTGATTGGTAAGATTAGATGATTTTGTTCAGATTGGGAAATTGGTGTCATAATTTGTGATAATTTTTTTTTTCTGTTGAAAATATAAGACTACAGTATATTGTTTAATTAACCCGGGAACTGCGGGGAGACTCTTAAGAGTTCCCCCGGCAGACTGCGGGGAGACTCTTAAGAGTGAGTGAAAAAGAAAATCAACTTTTGACATCGATTTTTTTTTTTTTGGCCCCTGGGCCATGCAAAATCTCAGTCCTCTACCTCCCCTCCTTCCCCACTTTCCTCCTCTCCTTCAGTTATCACCTATTTTCCCTGTTATTCCCTTATTCTGAGGTATATTTTCGTGCTAACATTAGAAATCCGGTTGGAGGGTGTGGTCATCACTGATAGCAAGCGAATGCAAGAGAGAGAGAGAGAGAGTATCGATCGACTGTGTCTCAGTGGCCTTGGGGGAAATTGGCGGGAAAGCAGCTTGCCTCACCCATACATTATACAACTCACGGGCTATATCTCCGATTTTGACCATCCAAACGCTGTTTTCACTCGTTTTATTGTTGTTTCAGGTTAATACCTTTATAATCAACCCATAATAGGCGCATATGGATAAGTATTAATGCTATTAACCCGGCAAGCGCGATAGGCCTCACGGAAGGCTTCCTATAGGGAACGCGATAGGCCTCACGGAAGCAGGACCATAAAAAAAGCCTTCCATAAAAAAAAAGGGCCTATCAAAACAAAGGAATTTGTCTCTAGGTGAGATAATTCCCCTCCAGTACTCATCCATGTAAATCTCACCCACCCCCCTCCCCTCCTTATTCCTCCCTCCCTCCCCTCCTCAATTATCACCTATTTTTCCTCTTATTATCATCATTTATCGGTTATTTTTCTCTCCCGCGATAATGTAGCACAAGTGGGTTGCATAAAAGATCGTTATGCAACACCCAGACACCGGCACACACCGCCCCGCTCTCCTCAGTTGACTCCCAGACAGCGAGAGGGGAAGGCTGCCTGTCTCTCTCTCTCGCCTGAGATTATGACCGGGTGGCCAATATCTTCGTTTTTCACCACCCAAATGCTTTTCCCACTTATTTTAGCACTCTTGAAGGTTCATATATACATCATATATGTAAAATAAAAGCATACCGAAAACAAATAATGGTTTATATTGTAAATATAACGAATTCTGTCAGAATCCAGGGCTAGAAATGCACAAATAACTACCCTAGCACCTACGTCTATATCGCGCTTGTCAGGTTAATGGCACAATGAATATTTTAGTGACGGAAACACCTCAAATACGTCAGCACAGGGGGACGTTTCCAATTACCCCCATGCGCACTTGTTAGGTTAAGAAAGACTTTTTAAGTTGGCAACGGTTTTGTATTCTTGTTAATTATTTTATTGCTAATGTTAAGACAATTTTGTTCCGATTAGGAAGATAAGTCGCATGCATTTTTTAATTTATTTGTTTGGTCTATTTAGTTAAGTAGAGCAGATTAATCAGACCACTGAGCTCCAAACGGAACTCTCATAGATCTGGCTTTATTTATTTTTAAATGTTTTCTATTAATCCAATTATTTTTGTATTTCTTAGTTTCTTCACTAGACCTCCATCAAGCTTAGAAAGGTAAATTTGCCACCAGCAGCACCGGGTCTCTTTGTGTACGCTGCAAGAACGGGACCAAACGCGATGGTAAGCGGTGCGTCTACAAGTGTTCCCCTCGGATACCATCACTCTCACAGTACCCACATCTGTCTCCTCTGTCACGCCTCCTGCCACACCTGTCACGCTTCCTGCTACACCTGTCATGCCACATGTCTCCCCTGTTACGCCTCCTGCTGCATCTGTCACGCCTCCTGCCTGCCCTGTCACACCTGCCTGCCCTGTCACACCTCCTACCACATCCGTCACGCCTCCTGCTACACCTGTCATGCCTCCTGCCACACCTGCCGCACCTGTCATGAGCCCTTCTTCGTCAACAGTGGCTCTAAATGTCATCCTCTGGCTAGGTTTACCAGTGAGGTGAGTTAGCCGCCATATATTTTGTTAGCAAATTGTGTCACTGCTATTCACTTCATTTTAAGGCCTTTAATTAAGTATTACTTCAGCCTCTCAACCAGTAGGATCATAGGCTAGTTTGTATATCAGTGTTAAATTTGTTTTTATTAGTAATTAAAATTTACAACTTGCAAAATATACCTACCAAAAGTAAGAAGAGACAATATTAAGGCAAAGAACTTATCAAAATCGCTATGTGGAAACAACGCTTTAGCAAAATAAAGATAAATTGAAATAATAGAACACAATCCACAACATAGGGGGCACATCACTACATGAGAAAGTTAATCTGTTTCCCAAGCAAACAAATCACACACATAACATCACACTATCGTCACATTCAAGGAATTAGTCAATCTGGGAAGTTTTACTAATTTCTGTATGAATAAAGAAACTACAATTTATTTAAAAAAATTATATTAAATACCATTCATACATACTGAACATACATACATACAAGTTTAAAGACTATTTCATCCACACCACAAAGAGCATGGTTTCTATCTCTTTACTGAAGTACAGTAATTGCCAGAACGCAGCCCCATCATGTCATCACAGTAGCCAATGTACATAAGGCTTAAGTATATTTTTATCAAGTATCAACAGTACACACATCAAATTTTAAGACTGAGTGCTCCACACATATGTGCAGTTTCAGTCTCTTGTCCTAATGGTGGTGTTCCAGGCAACCCTGTTAAGGGCTGCTTCACTTGTCAAGTTTGTGGATTTGAGATCGGCACGTATACAGTAGTCCGATCCCAGGAGCGCGTTCAGTCTACCCTATCAGGCAATCCTGTTTCTGTTTGAGCAATCCTGTTTATGATCGCGCAGACTGAACGACATTGATAGGCAAACATTGATTCTCGTCGCTGATTGGTCAGTGGCTATGAGCACGAAATTCAAATCTTGTTGGCGATGTCTGCGAAGGTTTTAGGCCTGTTACAGTGCTTCTTCGGTCTATTAATTTCAATCCAAGTCAAATGGTTTTGTCAAATCAATAAATTTTAATATTGGATATTATTATCCATCAATATAGACTATTGGCTAAGGTAGTCACACTCTCAGCTACAGTCGGCAGCCTTGTTCAAGCTCAAGACAGACGGTAGGCTAGGCTACCATCAGGCTATTATATCTTATAATCTTATAAGGAAATGTTGACAAAGTTATTACGGTTCTTATCTGGCAAAGGTAGCTCTTTATTCCCCGTGTAATTTTCAAACAATTCTCCGTTAGTCTATTGGGGAAATAAAAAGTAGATGTTTTTTTCCTGGCGATGTAGGACTATGAATAGGCTAAATTCTATAGTTTATATAATATATTGTTCTTTCCCTGGCGATGTAGCCAGTCTGAATTAAATAGTAGCCTATATATATTATCTCTTTCTGGCAATGTATGTATAGGCATACTTTCTTTTCCTGACGATCTATGTGTATATAGGCTATTTGCAAGCCTATATTTGTGGAAGGTTCATAAATATTATTTTTTAACCATTAGATTACCTTTGAAAATTTAACTATAGCGTGGACAGGCTACCTTACTAAACATAGCTTAACTGACCTATCATACTTAGATGCAATTATGCCTCAGAAATTGTTTTTAAGAAATGTAAATAGAGTAATCGATCAATAATAGACAAGAGCCGAAAAACCTGTACAGCAAGCTAGGCTATAACCCGTTAAAATATAGGCTATCATTCAATTGGCATAGTAACAACTGTAACATTACCGATATATAACTATAACAATGAAATACAAACCGCATAAAAACATAATAATCAATCAATAATATAGACAAATGCTCAAAAACCTGTACAGCAAGTTATAACCCATTACAATACATCATTGGCATAGTAACATTACCAATATAATATAACGATACAAATTAAATAATAACTGCAAAAAAAAAAAAACATTAGCTCATCGAGCCTCGAACCCTTGCGAGTAGGCTTACGGATTTAAAAGCGAAGTCGTTACCAACTAGGCTACGCTTACCGCACTGAAGGCCTGACGAAGTAGCTGTGAGACTTGCGCTCCAAGCTGATTGTTTTATGTTATATATAGCAAAATGGTCACGATAACTATGATTTTTATAGGTGTGCCACCTTATAATTGAGATTGCGACACATAAATAACATGGAGGGAGGCTTAATTATGATAATATAATGTAGAGGAGAGATTTAGGCCTACTGTTATGATAGCTTCGCTAGTCACCTCCAGGGAGTGTTAGCGTGATTGCCGTCTGATTGCAAACAATCACAAACGTGATTCGTCGAATCAGAGGCGATCACGTTCAGTAGAGCTATCCCGTTTGCGTGTTTGGGTAGACTGAACGCGCTCCAGGTCTTCCTCAGTCCACCCCTTGGTGCAGCTCCCTCCACAATCACTGACCTGCATCTTTTCACATAATTTTGTTCATCCATTCTCTCCACATGCCCATACCATCATTTAATTAAAATTTAAAACTTGCAAACTAATATATTCTTATATTGTCAGGGCACTTGTGAAAAAGAAGAATGTGGGGCCGGTACATACCTGGGTGCCATCAACAACACCCTGGTGATTGCCTTACCTGTACCTCCAACGAGTCAACGTACCTCACCTGTCACCCCTCCCTCTACCTCCTGTATGGCAAGTGTGTCAACGGCTGCCCCATATGTTGTATACTGATGCCGGTGCCGGGAGTGCCATTGGACCTGTCAACAGTGCCGGGGACCTTTGGATGCCGACTGTGACACTTGTGGAGCCAACAGGTTTCACCAAGGCAACAACCATCATGTTCAATGTCCTTCCGGTAAGACTTTAGAAGTGCTAAGCTGTTATTGTATTTTTGTTTTCAATAATCTATTGCCATTTACTTAAAAATTAAACTTTTGACACTTTCCTTAAAATTAACATATCATAGTAGCATAATTACAGAGGATAGAAAGCTATTGGAGTTTCTGAAGGCCATCCTTAATCATAAATATAATCTTTTTGTATGTATATGTATGCACTCTGGCAGTTACCCAGTTTTCCATTTTATTTTATTATAATTTTATATTATTTGTTTTGTTTTTTTATGAGGGTGGCCGACTCGAGACAGAGCCCGAATAGGGACAGTAAAACTGTCTACAAATTGGAACAAGAGTTTTTGTTCACCTTTGGCCTTTTTAACTATGTTCTTTTCAGAGTTAGCTTCTTGTTCTCTTCTGATGTTAACATAGTTATTCATTGCTTGGTTGTATTCGAGACTTTTTGTCATGTAATTTGGGCTTTTCCTAGCCTTTCCAAGCCTTTCCAAGCTTTGTCTCTCTGTTGCTTAGCTACTTCACTATTCTATTCTATTCTATAGAATAGTTAATTCTTTTGCATTCTTATATTCTTACAGTTTCTTACAGTAGATCCTCTGGAAAAAAAAGGGCAAACTAGGCCTATGTATCCAGCTCAGTACCAGTACTTGCACTGCTGCAGTTGTTCACGGTGTTGGCGACGGCGGAAGCAGACGCAATATTTTTACTATTCTGTATTGTCGCTTTGTAATCAAGCTTCAAATCTTGTCTTCCCCATGCTTTATCAAGATTATATTGTTAAGATTAGATGATTTTGTCGAGATTTGAATAGGCCTATTCAGATTATTATTAAACCAAACCTTTTCCCTTAGCATGTTTGGTTTGTACTTAGGCACAAATCTGTTGACCGCTTCTCTGTATACTGGTATATCAACGAAGTACAGTAAGAGTATTTGTCGTGTACGTTATTAAATGTTTTGATGGCACCTCAGTCAAAGTCACCACCGAAATGTCGTAGTCCCCTAAAATCTGATCATAGTTTAGTCGTTCTTCCTTGTATTTCTGTTAAATTTTGTTTGTATCCTCCATTGTACACTCCACTTGCAGCACTTAATGGTCACTTTTGCCTAGTGGGCATTGGTACTCCAGTTTTAGTATAGCCTATCATATGGATCTTTTGTAAAAATAAAATGTAGCCTTGAGGGTTCATCACTACCTTGTGATCTTGTATTATCTGTGACAGCGATTTTGAAAAGTTTTTTTGTCTATATATTGTGTTTGTCCATGTTTTGGTTTGTATATTTTGCAAGTTTTACATTATAACATGCTGAGTCAGGAAGTAGTCAGTGGTGATTTTGAGCAGCTTGTATCCCCAATCATGTTAATTTCTGCCTGCATCTAGTCTCCCCCAGTTAACCTCTTTGCAATTGAAGTCTCCTGTCAGGATTAACTAGTTTCTTCTATTCAGTAGTGCATTTCGATTAGTTAGGGTAACAGCTATTAGTTCTTTGTTCTCTTCCCTTTCCCATGCTCTGGTTTGTGGTGGCATATACAGTATTGTACTGCTATGTCATATTGATATTATCTGCTGTTTTCTTCAATTTTGATTATGAGTAGTTCTGATTTGCTTGACAGAGAATGGTACCGGTACCAGTATCAATTTTGTTTTTAAAGATTTTTTGAGTTAATATTACCAGTCATCCATCACATTTGGCTTCTCTGTCCTTTCGCCAGATTTCATAATCTAACCAACCCATTAGAATCAAATTAATATCCTTCTTGAGTTTTGTTTCCATAAGCATAACATCTTGGGTGATATATCTCTTATATAGTCTGTAATTTTTTTATTTATTTGTTTAATAATCCATCAATATTAGTTCTGCGCTGTTGTTTGCATTACACAGTTTCACTTTTCTTGTCCATCCCCATCTTCAGCCCTCTCTATTCCGTGACCACCCTCACTGCTCCTCCCTATTGCCGCGTTTCTTCCTTTTGTTCTACGGTCTGGTGTTCCTCTTCCCTCACTTGTTCCTTTTCCTCCCTCTGGCTCCTGATGGAATGTTCCTGCAACATTTTGTGGTGTTGATCTTCCCTTGCAGGCTCTGTTTCCACTCTCAGGCTCTTGGTCGACTGCTCCTCCTGTAGTCTTTCTCGGTAAATGGATATAAAATCATAGTCATGTACTTAACCTTTAACTATCTTGATGGTGTAATGGTTTGAGTGTTTAAGATCTGTATGCGGTAACCCAGGTTCGAATCCCGGGTGGATCATTTGCTTTCATTAATTTTATTTTAGTAAGCGTTATTTCCACATAGCGATTTTGATAAGGTATTTTACCTTTATCTTGTATCGTCCCAGTTTTGGTTTGTTTAGTTTGCAAGTTTTACATTTTAATTTCATTATGAGGTGTTTGTTATTGGGAGTGAAATAATAAATAAGATTATTCCTGCTCTTTTCTTTGGTCCTCGGTCCTTTGTGCCACTAGTTGTTGCCCCTGTGCTGGGGTCCTTTCTTTTATGAACCACTTTATCTTTTTCATCCCCACCACTTTCCAATAATAAGGCCTGGGTCTCTGGGTATTTTTCCTGGGCGACCTAGATGTGTGTGATTTTGTGTTTTGTTTTTCTGATGTGTTGTGATGTCCCTGTTTGGGCTCTGTCTCAAGTGGGCCACCCCCATAAAAAAGAAAAAGGAAAACTGGGGAAGGTGCCAGAGTATAATATACATACATACTTTCCAATAATAATGCTTGGCTTCACTTTCTGATCTCTTGGAGTTCAGATCCCTAACCTCGTCCCTCAGTCTTTTCATTGTTCGTCGTTCGTCCATGTCCATATGTTTCTCGATGTAGATCTTGTCCGTGTTCTTTCCACCTTTTAACTTCCACTTGTTTTTCATGATGTTCTGTGCGACTCCAACTAAGTGGAGTTGTATTTACGTAAAGAACAGTAGGGTGTCTATGAATTTTTTGATGTGACTGTATGACAAATGCATTAATATATTTTCTTTTACCAACTGTCCCTTGCCTTGTATTTACGTAAAGAAAAAGTAGGGTGTCTACGAATTTTGATGTGACTGTATGACAAATGTATTAATATATTTTCTTTTGCCAACAGTGCCTTGCCAGATTCAACCCAAGCCAACGTGTCGCCATTTGCCATCCAGGTAGAAGACGGTCTGTGGTTCAACTGCCAAGCGACGGGAGTTGATCTCCTTGCCAAGCCCTCCACCAAGATCCTTAAACACGAACATGACTACGAGAAGCTGAGGAACGCGCTGGTGGATCTCAGGAGTCGGGGGGGAGCCGCCCAAGTGTTGTGGGGTCTGGTGATGGGGGCGTCATTAGGTTTTTGGGTGTTCTGAGTGTGGTGTCCCGAGTTGGAATCCCGGGAGGACCATATGGTTTCATTAGTTTATTCAAGTACATTGGGGTTTGTAATTGATGATTTATGTTAAGTTAAAATGTAAAACTTGCAAACTAAACAAACCAAAATTGGGACAAGGACAATATAAAGTCAAATTAAATTATCAAAATCGCTATGTGGAAACAACGCTTACTAAAATGAAAATTATTAAATAAAAGAACACAATCCACCACATAGGGTGTACATCACTACATGAGCAAGTTAATCTGTTTCCCAAGCAAACCAATCGCACATATAACAACGCACTATCGTCACGTTAAAGGAAGTAGTCAAGTTTGGGAAGTCCGGGACGTTCTGGCAAATTTTACTAAACTCTGCATGAATAAAGAAACTACATGTTAAATGTCAAAATATTATTTAAAATCAAATTTGCAACATGACAAGACATTAACAATAGTAAAAAATACAAATATTGATAAGATATCTATACTATTACAAAATAATATATAAAATACAGTACAGCACTCACTAACGATAGTGCTATCGGGTAGGTACCTGTAAGCATAGCATGCCTCAAGTGACCCCTATCAATAACTACCCTACAAATAACCTACATTTATAGCACAAATAAACTAAGGAAATCGCAAAAGTAAGCAATTGATACTATCGACAATGAATACATATAATATAAAGAGAAATAATTGCAAAATATGAAGTAACAACAGATTTAAACAAAGAGTACTCTTTTAACAAGAACAATAAATTTAAAAAATCATCAATATTAATAATAATATTAATATTAATATTAATGTTAAGAACGGGGTGTTACTTATTTTTATTTGATACACTATACGATTTTCTGTTATATATTATACACTTTAGGATTTTCTGTTAAAGGGGGGATGGGCCAATTTTCTGGACCACTTTCTCCCTCATGATTAGCCCCATTAGTTTTCAGATGTTAAGATGCTTGCCCCATTAGTTAGTCGATTTTAAGACCTTTCGCCTCATTTCTTCGTCAATATTTAGACCTTTCGTGCTATTTAGGTGTCGATTTTTCCCTGGTGAACGATAGTGAGCCTGTAATGTTGGAAGAACCGGCCTTTGGCCTGGATATTTTTCTACCAAAAAATGTACAAATTAATCTAGAAGGGGAATCTAATGGATGTTTTTTTAAATTTGATGGAGGTCTAGGGAGGAAACTAGAAAAATAACGAATACAGGCAAAAATAGCCCAAAAAGTGAACCATCTCCCCTTAATATTATACACTATAGGATTTTGTTTTAACCCTTACTGTACCAGTGACGTCTTTTTAATTTGATTTCAGCTACATTTAGACGACTTTAAGAAGCTTAGGAAGGATATATGGTAGCTAAAAGGATTAACCGAGATAGTTTGTAGCCTTTTAATGGGTAGACGTCGTTCCTAAGCTGCATAAAATCGTCCAATAGTTGCCCGAATATAATGAAAAGGACGTCAATGGTACTGAATGGGTTAAGGTTATGCAATTTAGGATTTTCTGTTATATATTATACACTTTAGGAGTTTTTGTTTTATATTGTAGACAATTTGTATATGTTAGGATATTTTTATTATACACTTTTGGACATGTTAGGATTTTTTTTTTTTTTTTAGTATGCGCTGTTTTAGGACACAATAGGATATATTCCATTTTATATTGTACACTCTCGGACAATTATTATGGGCCCTCAGGAATTGGGCAGCATATTAGTGCCCAGTAGCGTACTCTTTACCCTTCTTTGGCGGGGCCCGGCTATTGTCGAGTGAAAGAAATGGTGCCTATATGCGGGGCCCGGCTATTGTCGAATGCAATTTTGAGCACGTAATGTGCTCTGAGAGAGAGCGGAGAGGCGGGAGGAGCATAGATTACCTCCTGACCGCTCGCCACGGTGGCCGTGGAGCTACTGAGATGTACTGCACCCTCCTCCACCCTCTCTCACTCGTTTCACACGTAATAATGTAAGAAAATTACCGTATTTTAGCGATTTTGCCCTTTGGTTGCACGATCGTTGCAAGACAACCAGTGATCGTAGAAGGATGGTTCGGGTGTCATTGGAAAGCTCAATTTACGCCCTTTCAGGGATACATACTTGTATTACGCTCTGAGTCTTGTTTATGCATGAAAAAGAGCACGGAAACAACCCCATTTATGGTATAAACCCCCGCTGGGTGGTACATAGAAATTACCGCCTAGGCCGCTCTTAAGGTGTTAATTAACAACATATTTTGCTAGAATCATCATCATCAATATGACGCCTCGCTTCCAGAGTAAGCGCCCTAAAAGGGATGGCCATGGCAGAAACTGCCTCCAGGCTCCCAGACATGCCTCCACTGACCCACTCCACAGTGCTATTTCCACTAAAGCCGGTAGTATCACACGAGTGCTTTTTCACTCAACACTGGTCTGTCATCTTATGTGGTCAACATATAATATTTTGGTTGCCTAAATTCATCCATCATCAGTCTAGTTTCCGATACCGTTGCAACATATTCCAGAAATGTTGCCAGAAAAATGTTGATCATCGAATGTTAACTATAAAAGCTCTCGTGTGATACCGGCTTAAGGGGAGGCAGACGGTTTTTCTGGACCCTCTTCTCCCTAATGTTTAGCCCCACTGGTTTTGAGATTATAAGACGTCCGGCCCATTAGTTTGGCGATTTTAACACCTTTTGCCCCATTTCTTCGTCAATTTTAAGACCTTTCGTGCCATTTAGGTGTCGATTACTTCCTCTGGAGCAGTGGACCACTGGTTCCTATCTTCAGAAAATTCCTGTGCTTGGTATGCTTCCAGCCAGGGCCCACTGGGGTAAATAAAATAGCAAAACAGTGGTGGAACTGCCATCCGGGTGAGGGACTGCTCTGGGTCTGCTCCTTCAGTGTTCATGGTCATAATCCACTTAGTGGAAATGGCACTGTGGAGTGGGTCAGTCGGGGCATGTCTGGGAGCCTGGAGGCAGTTTCTGCCATGGCCATCCCTTTTGGGGTGCTTCCTCTGGAAGCGGGGCGTCAGATTTGATGATGATATTATATTTTGAAACATATTTTTATCTACAAATTATGAACATAGTAGTGTCTTGAATTTTAATGGTTTGATGAGGAACTTAGACTAAGCATTATATTAATTTGTATGCACCAATTTCTGTCAGTCAATTTAAGTCATTAAAACATTACGCTTTCCATAATGCAGTTGGGTCTGAGTACATGATTAGATTGATATCCAAAATTCGAAAATGGATATTAATCGTGATCGTGTACTCAATCTTTAACTATGTTGGTGGTGTAATGGTTTAGATGCTTATGATCTCGGTGTGGCATCCCGAGTTCGAATCCCGGGAGGACCATATGCTTTCATTAGTTTATTCAAGTACATTGGGGTTTGTAATGGATGATTAATGTTAAGGGAGCCCACCTTGACAAGTCTTGACAAGTCTTGACAAGACTTTAACAAGTCATTAGAAACAGGTTTAGTTCCAGAAGCTTGGAAGCTTGCAAATGTAGTTCCGATCTTCAAAAAAGGTGATAAATCGATAGCATCCAATTACCGTCCCATTAGTCTCACATCAATCATAGGAAAGTTGCTAGAGTCTATTATTGCTAGGAAAATTAGAAGCCACTTAGTAAAATTTAACTTAATAAATTCTTCTCAGCATGGATTCACTCAGGGACGTTCGTGCCTTACTAATTTGCTTAGCTTTTTCTCAGAGGTATATGAAGCAGTAGATAGTGACAAGTCATATGATATTATATATTTAGATTTCAGTAAAGCTTTCGACAGAGTCCCTCATGAGAGATTGATGAGAAAGGTTGAGGCACATGGAATAGGAGGGTCGTTGTTGGGATGGATTAGGTCATGGCTAATTGGTAGGAAACAGAGAGTCAGCATAAATGGTACCAAGTCAGAGTGGGGAGCAGTCAAAAGTGGTGTCCCCCAGGGATCGGTATTAGGTCCCCTGTTGTTTCTTATATACATAAATGACCTAGATTTAGGTATAACTAGTAGGATAAGTAAATTCGCAGACGATACTAAAATGGGGAGATCAATTGATTCAGATAGCGATATAGAGTGCCTCCAAAGGGATCTAGATACCTTACATGAATGGTCAGTAAATTGGCAGATGAAGTTTAACATTGACAAATGCAAGGTATTAAAGATAGGGAAGATGCAAACAAATGTTAAATATAAACTAGCTAATTTAGAATTAGAAAATTCAGACTGCGAGAAAGATCTAGGTGTGTTTGTTAGCAATGATTTGAAGCCTAGAAAACAGTGTATAAGCGTTCGTAATAAGGCAAACAGGATTCTCGGGTTCATCTCTAGGAGTGTGAGTAACAGAACTGCTGATGTTATCTTAAAACTTTACTTGTCATTAGTGAGACCCCATATGGATTATGCTGTCCAATTTTGGTGTCCTTATTACAGAATGGACATAGATTCATTGGAGAGAATTCAGCGTAGAATGACAAAAATGATCCATAATATTAGAAATTTTCCGTATGAAGAAAGGTTGAAGAAATTAGGTTTACATTCGTTAGAGAGACGCAGAGTTAGAGGGGATATGATAGAGGTGTTCAAGTGGGTTAGTGGGATTAACAAAGGGGACATGACAAATGTACTAAAGCTCAGTGATAGCGAAAGAACTCGTACCAATGGTTTCAAATTAGATAAATTTCGTTTCAGAAAAGATATAGGCAAATATTGGTTTGGTAACAGAGTTGTAGATGGGTGGAATAGGCTACCAAGTGATATAGTGGGATTAAGAACGATAGGGAGCTTTAAGAAAAAATTGGATAAGCATATGGACGAGAAGGGTTGGGTGTGAAGGGGGATCAGCCGGGTTGGGCCAATCAGCGCTCTGCAGACCCCCGTAATCCTGCGTTAATCTCTAACCGGTTTGGTAAGATGATCCTCAGGGTATTAGAGTGTTGAGCCTATAATTGGGCTTTGTAATTGGGGTTGTGTGGGACAGGGATCTGCCTTGCTTAGGCCAATCGGCTTTCTGCAGACTCCCATTTTCTTATGTTCTTATGTTCTTGCTTTTTATCTTTCTCTCCCTCTCTCTTTGGTTTGTATCCATTCGGCCCCGTTCAGCCTACTGTTTTAAGACGTTTACCCCCATCCAGGTGTCAATATTTTCCTAGCGAGCGGCAGCGAACCAGCATATATATATTTTTGTTTTGACAGCAAGCTAAATTTGTAAGTTTTTCGATAGAAAAATTTCTCCAGCAAACCCGGATTTCTCTATACAATGCTGGCTCGCTATCGCTCGCCAAGAAGAAATCAACACCTGGATGGGGATAAACGTCTTAAAACAGTTGGCTGAATGAGGCTGAATGGATACAAGCCAAAGAGAGAGGGAGAGAAAGAGAAAAAAAGTGAGGTGGGCTCCCTTAACCCTCCGGATCCGGGGGCCTTCATATGAGGCGATCTTCGTGTCCGGGGGTATTCCTGAAAAATGGCTATCTTCATAATTCGATATCTACTGATTGAGACCACTTAGAGCAGTCAACTAAATTGCATAGTGTAGAACCAACCTTCGTCTGTAGACTGCCGTTGAGTTGAGATCGCTACGACAAGTGGTTGCCGAGATATGATTATGGGAATGGAGGTAATTTCCCCCATATTTTCGCCTGTGTCTTAGTTAGTTACTCGTTCCTTCGGTGGCTTTGGTACCGGTAGACGATATTATGTTTGTATGGTGATAATGTCATAGTTATTGTGACATTTATTTCTTTTACAACCATTATTGAGTTATGTGAAACTTTTTATAACATATTTTCGGCACTTTCACTGTTATTGGATATTATTGTGTCACTTTCACTCTTATTACTCTTCTTGTTATGAATTATTGTCGCTCACTGTTATTATTGTTATTATTACTTGTTATACATTTGTGTGTCACTTTCACTTACTAGGCTAGGCTAGGCTAAGCTAAGCTAGGCGAGCGTACGGTACCGCATCTTCACTAACCACTTCTTCATCGTCAAAGTCACTCCCAAGTTCACTCAGTTCACTATATTCATGAGTACCGCATTCACTATCATCATTATCCTCGTCATTATCATCCTCATCGGTACTAATAAAGCCCAGAAGCTCTAATCCATCCGCCACTTCACCCTCATCTTCACTAACCACTTGTTCTTCGTCAAAGTCACTCCCAAGTTCACTCAGTTCACTATAATCACTCAGTTCACTATATTTGCTTAGTTTTTCCAGAGTGTGTGCAACACCATCGGGACTAAGCACTGTTTTCTTGGTCGTTTTAGCCTTGCTTTTGTTAGGCGTACGGTATGCGGCGGCAGGCGGCGATTCGGACACAGCGATTTTTTTTTGGATTACCTCCATCCATCTTGGATGCGCACTAAGAACTGATGCTGCCTGTTAGTTTGTGCTTGGTGGCGCTGCGGTAGCCCACTCACAAACAAAAATCCGCCCACGCGATTTAAACCCTTTGATTTTGCCTCATATGAAGCCTCCCGGACTCCTAACCATTATACGTTTTGCCTCATATGAGTCCTCCTGGATCCCAAGGGTTAACCTATAAACGGCGAGCAGGGGGTATTGAACTCGATGCCCATGGGCGAGCATATAGGCTCCATTCAGGCCTATAATCGTCATTTTACGATAAATATCGTTATTACTTATTCATATGAGCTTATTTTACCTTCACTATGAAGATAATAACCTGTAACAACAATAAAACAAGTGAAAATATTATTTTTCTGGTCAAAATCGCGAATATACATAGAGCAGCCCATTCATGAATTATGGAGCAAATTGAGGCAACCCCTCCCTCCACGAGGCCTCAAGCCACACTGAGCCTACTCATTCACACTCGGTTGTGTATCACACTCGCTAGGCACGTAAGCACATCCTCCACACATTTTGCTAATGTTAGCACAAAAATATACCAACGAATTAGGGAATAACAGGGAAAATAGGTGAGAATTGAAGGGGGAGGGAAAAGGAGGGGATGTGGAGGAGTGATATGAGGTATAGGGAAAACAAAACAAAAATGTTTAGTGCTACTGGGGCCGTTTAAAAAAAAATGTTAGGCCTCCCTCTTGACCTAAGACGTGCGCATGGGGGGTATGAGACACCACACTCCTGTGCTGACGTATTTGAGCTGTTCCCATCACTAACATCGTTATTTTACCATAAATAGCATTAATACTTAATCATATGCGCCTATTATAGGTTGATTATAAAGGTATTAACCTGTTACAACAATAAAACAAGTGGAAACAGCGTTTGGATGGACAAAATCGGCGATACAGGCCGGGAGTTACATAATGTATGGCTGAGGCAACCTCCCTTCCCACCACTTTTCCCCACGTCTGGAGAGAGACTGTCGATCCATACTCTCTCTCTCTCTCTCTCTCTCTCTCTCTCTCTCTCTCTCTCTCTCTCTCTCTCTCTCTCTCTTGCTAACAGTGATGACAATGCCCTGCTTGCAACTCGCTAATGTTAGCACGAAAATATACCACAGAATAAGGGAATAACAGGGAAAATAGGTGATAACTGAAGGAGGTGAGGAAAGTGGGGAAGGAGGGGAGGTAGAGGAGTGATATTTGGCATGGCCCAGGGGCAATAACAAACATTTTTTTTTTTTTTTGGGGGTGTTTTAAATGGATTTTTTAATAGCCTTACTCTTAAGAGTCTTCCCGCAGTCCGCCGGGGGAACTCTTAAGAGTCTTCCTGCAGTTCCCGGGTTAAGAGCTATCTCGCCGTTGCCAGGTTAAGAACGGGGTGTTACTTATTTCCAAGGCATTTGTAGCACCTTTAGCCTATATATACTCAGTTAAGGTTTGCTTGTAACAGTTCCATCCACTGTATTTGATTCTGGCTACTATTAGACAATTTTATTCAGCTTAGGAAGAACGTCTACCTATTAAAAGGTCACGACTATCTCAATGCATAATTTTTGCTACCATATATCCTTCCGAAAAATAATTAAATCCGTCTAAATGTAGCTAAGATAAAACACAAAAAACATCGCTGGTACTGAACAGGTTAACCCCTTTAGCACGATGACGCCTTTTTGGCTTTTATTCTGGCTAAAATTTGAGATTATATTCAATTAACCCCTTCTGTACCGGTGATGTACTTTTGTTATACTGTATTTCAGCTATATTTATATGATTTAATACAGTTCAGGAAGATTATGTGGTAGTTAAAAGTGTGAATTGAGATACTTGGAAGCATTTTAATTGCTGCATGTCCTTTGTAAGCTGAATAAAAGCCCCTAATAATTGCTAAAATATAATGAAGAGTACGTTACGGTAGTGAAGGGGTTAAAGAAGGACCTACCGGTATGTTATACAGACGGTTTATTGAGATTGTATTGTGACGCACGTCAGCTCCCCAGCGACCACGAGGGGGCAGCGGTTGGCTCCCTATCCTCTTCTCCCCTCTCCCCAGGCAGTGAAATGGGCTACAGTTATCAGAGAATGTTGTTCTTTCTTTCATAGTGTTCGTATTGTTACAGACAGTCCCGTGGTGGTCTTTACTTTCGTCTGTGACAACGGGAAGTATTTTATATCATTAGTAGAATATAAGATGCATTGTGAAGGGAGAGAGAGAATAGCGAAAGCGTGGTGGTAATGTGTGTGTGCGTAGGTATGTGTTGCCTCCCTCACTCGAGGAGTTTTCCTGCACCCTTGATTGGCTGGTGGTTCCTGGCGCCTTCTGCAGCCCTGCTGCCTGGTGACGTAGTCGTCTGTGATTGGCGGCCGCGGGTCTGGGACGGTGGTGCGGGCTCCTGTCCTTGTGTCTCCCTCAGAGCTCCTCGTAGTGCTGTAACGCTAACATCCCTTTGCAATCTATCAGCCCACCTCACCCCCCCTATTGCGAACTTTCTCTACCACTGCTTACCTTCTTCTCTCTGTATATCCTACTACTGTATTAATTAACTGCCCTTCCCCTTGACGTTGATTTCATATATCCGTCACTGTATTATACAGCGAGCTCTCAGAGATATTATATGTACTTAGTTAGGCATTTTGGATCAGAGGATTATCCATTTTGGCTTGGGGAGGTTTGACATACATCGTGTTGCCCCAACTTTATTTTCTTGGGTGTCTGCCAGGTCAGTCGATGCTAGACTGGGGAGAGGCTATCAGGTTGCAGTTTCCAATGAGCATAGACTTCGTTGAGCCTATGCAACTGTACCGGATACCTGCGGAGGCCTAGGTCATTTTCTTGTCTGTGTACCTTAGAGCCTAGCACTGTGTTGGCGTGAGGGTGTTGGCCTAGTCCACCCAGCACTGTGCTAGCTCGTTAGCTTTTGACTTAGGAGGGTCGCCAGGAGAGAACCAGGTACACGAGACCTGGATCTCTCAAGAGAGCACCCCGTCATTTAATGTAACTAGGCGCACAGACTTGAGAACGACACTAGGCTACCGAGCAGGTGGCTCGGCCCAGGTAGCTTAGCCTACGACTCCCCTGCTAGACTTCGTCCACCTGGCAGACCCCCAATTAGGGTTTATAATCTCATTGTGTATATGTGTGCAGCATTATTGCTCCTTATGTTTATAGTAAGTCGTGATTGTTGCTGAGAGACCCAACCAGAGCAGGCTAGTGCCTGGTGGGAGAAAGCACATCTTTTTGTGGTTAGAGTTTAGACTGCCGACTGTTTTATAATTACACCTGTGCCAGATAACACCGTACACTATATATGTTCCCACAGTAATAATACACAGTTCAGAATCCGATGCGTACTTCTTAGTTGCGTCTGACTTTTGCAGAAGATTCCGGCATGATGCTTTAGGACTTTTTTTGTTTCACTTTCTTTCAGACAGGAGTGACAGTTTACTGATTATTTAACGTAACGTTAATTATCCTTTTCTAGTTTGCTATTAAATCGTTGCTGCGATTTAATTACGCTATCTATCTTTTTCCTTGTATACTTTAATAAAGTAATCGTATGTTGTATGAGTATAGGCTGCTTCAGTGATCATCAGCCTATAGTAGCACCTTTTACGGAGTCATAGGATACCTCGTTGTCCAGGCACGACTCAGGGCGGTATAGGTGTTTTGTTCTCCAGTGGTTCAGGCAGGGGTTGGAACTAGTGTTACCGTTGTTGCATTTAGCCTTATCTAGTCCAATGAAGAAGAGCCCTGTGTCTTGTAGAACCTGGATCGTAACAGTATATACCCCTTGCCCCTCAACTTTCCCTTAATAATTGCTGAGGGGCGCAGGGCCTTGGGTGGGGCTTTGGTTTCCCGGGTGTTTCCGCATCCTCCTCAACCCCTCGTGTTGGAGTGGCTTCGGTCACCTGGGCTTTATTAGTGGTAAGCAGGGAGGGTTTTGTGGGGGCGCTCGGTTATGGCCTTGGCCTTGCTCAGGACCTTGGGGCTGCTCAGTCAGACAGCCTGGGGAACAACGACAACCCCTTGAGTCCTACAGGTATATCACAAGCTAAAGAAAATCATCTAATGGTAACCAGAATATGAGGAAAATGGTGTCATATGGTGCTGTAGGGGTAGTAGTAGTAGTAACCCCAAGATGCCCTTAACTCATTCTGTACCGGCTACATCTTTTTAACTTTATTATGGCTACTATTAGACGATTTCATTCAGTTTACAAAGGGCCTCCAGCAATTAATATCTTCGAATTATCTCTCTTAATCTTTTTACTACCACAGATCCTTCTTAAACTGCACACAATCATCTAAATATAGCTAGCTTACAATGAAATTAAAAAGACGTCGCCGGTAGAGAAGGGGTTAATGGAAATCATGCGGCAACCAGGTAGTCCTAGGAGCCGCACCCAACCCCCCGGGGGTAGGTAAGCTTTAGTCAAATCCGTTTATGAGAGGGCAGTGGGGGAGGTCTGTTTCCTCCATCCGCAGCTCACCCAACAGCGCCACTGGTGCCGGTGGATCTCATCAGTGCCCTTTTTGTCACCTTTTATGTTAGCGCTAATAAGTCATGTCTCAGTTGTCATTACGTTTGGCTCACTCTGTGCTGTATTAATATCTGCCAGATGTTGAATAGGGTGGGTAAGTGTAGGAACATGTTTATACATCTCACTTGAAACAAATATATAAAGTTTTAGATATTACTGATACCAATTATTGATCAAAATATACTTGGTGCCGAGACATCACTTATTTGGCCGACTGTACAACACGCAGTAGCATACGTGATGAATAATTTTTTCCTCAACTAAATATGGAGAACCCCCTTTCACCCCAGGCTATATCTCCATAAAGTCCCCGACTCCCATAGATTATTCCTAAGCTGCATGAAATTGACTATTGATTGCCATATTGATAGATGTGAAACATGTTCTTTCTGTGTTATGTACAGTATACATATAATAATTGTACTACTGTGATTTTGTAATTAAATAAAGATGAATAAACTTTAACATTTTGTATCATAAAACCTTGTTCTTTACCAATCTATGTATTATCATTGATACACATACATATTCAAGACACATGCTGTACATAGGCTACACGCACGACACATACATACAGTACATACTAGACATATAAAACACAACATACATGAAAACAATTATACGCACATACCTTGATACACGAAAAAAGTATAACGCACATAGTTGCACATACGCACACAATTCAATTACACACAATTACATACATATATTGACACCAAAAGCAGAGCATAATTATCTTCAAGTGCTGATACAACATAATACATAAGTGTTACACATAAAATGCAGATAATGGCATAATATAAATATATTTGGGGCAATTTTGAGGCCATAGAAGCCTTTAATAATATACATGAGAATATTATATATTTAACCTTAATTCACCCATTTCGAAGAGATGAAGCTATTATCAAAATAAAGGTAATAGTTTGTAGTAATGCAAACTATAAATATCCTTAATAAACATTGCAAACATAAATATATAATAAAGCTTAATTCACTAGTGTAGTTTTCTTTTCCCTATATCAAAAGAAAAAACTAACCCTCGTCACACCATACTGCTCGAGGACAGCCCTGCGCGGGTCTCAAAGCTACAACTACTAATATAGTGAAATATGGCACCATTTTTTAGTCGTACAGTTGGATATAGGACGTTTGGAGTGACATAACAGACGCCATTTTGGGGACAACCTGGATATCGGGCGCCATTTTGGAGGCAAAACAAATTTCAAAATGGCGGAAAAAAAGAATAAATCAAAAGAAAAATGTAAGTCAGTTCATAAAAATAAATGAATGATAAAGAATGAGAGGTGATAATATGAACAGGCAATTATGGCTAGGTAGAAAGAAAGAAGGCACCAACCCTCGCGAGATAGCACTTTTTCCGCTAGTTTGCCCCCTGGACCCCCTACCAGACCCCCACCCACCCCCCTCCCAGGCCTATGACAGCACAGCAACCCCCCCTTATGATGTGCTGTTCGAGAGAGACTTCTATGCAAACCTAACCTCACGAAAAATGATCAAAATCGAGCCAGTGTCCCTCCCTCCCTCCCAGGTCTCTCACCAAACCTCACTTTACATCAAACCTAACCTAACATTTAGGTCTTTTTCCAACAGCAGATCATAAGCTATGGTTGCTGAGCTGACTTAGGTTCCCGCCATTTTTCCCCCTGGACTCCCTACCCACCCCCCTCCCCACCTCCCAGGACTATACCAGAAAATTACCAGGGGGTAAGAAATTCCAGATTTTGACCCAATTTTCGTGAGGTTAGGTTTGAGTAAAAGTCTCTCCCAAACAGGAAATCATAAGAAGGGGTGTTGTGCTAATGTAGTCCTGGGAGGGGGGAGGGAGGGGTCAGGTAGGGGGTCCAGGGGTCCATTGGCGGGAAAAAGATCAGAGTACCAGGAGGGAACTAACACGATTTTGGCCATTATTAGTGCTGTTTGGTCCTCAAGATGGCGGGAGGTGGCCTATTGAGCTATTTTGTCCCCAAAATGGCGTCTTTTCTCTGAAAAGGGGCGGTACCTATTAGGCCATAAATGATAGTTGTCCGTTTATACACTAGATGGCGTCTACATGTTTGTCTTCTTATTCCAACTTACTTTCTCTTTCCATCTCATGTCTTTATCGTATGTTCCTCCTATTCCCTTTTCTTAATTATTATCTTTTATTTATATTATTATTATTTATTTTTGTATCTCTTTCTTTACTTACCAAGTATATATTATCAATATACTGTATACGTTGGAAGACACGCAGAGGGATGTCCTAGGGCTATTCTCAATTGTTCTTCTATTCAACAGCTGAGCTCTGGAACTCTCTCCCAGAATCAGTTTTTCCCTTTTCCTATGACTTAAATTGCTTAAAGCTGTGTGTCCCGGCATTTTTGGCTAGAACGTCTCCTTGATTTTGGCCCTGACACTCTTTTAAACTCTAGGGGAGGCACTCGCCAGACAATTCTGGCCTCTTGTCTCCCTCACTTACATAGAACAAAAATGAAGTGTTCTAGGACAGTAAGATATGCGGGGGCTGTTCTGATATATAATGTGTATCGTAACTATTACATACTTCTCCCGATCTTTCCACCTTGCATATCAGCCATTTATCTTGTAGTTAGTGTGTGTTTTATTAAGCTTAGGAAGGTTCTGGGTGAGTTAGAAGGTTAATTGAGATAGATAATACCACTTTAATTACTAGCGATCCTTCCCAAACTGAATAATATCGCCCAATGACTGGTAAAATAAAGGTTTATTTTATTTTAATGTTTTATATAGTTAATTATGGTGTTTTTTGTTATTGTGTATTAATATTTACACAAGTTAATTATTGTTTTATTAACCCCTTCACCACCAATACGTAATTTTTATCATATTCTGGTTACCTTCAGACGATTTTCTTTACTTATACGACTCAAATGGGTAAATACGATCTCAATAAACCCTCTTAGCAGCATTAAACTGCAGTTCTTAAACTGCAGAAAATCATATAGTTTTAGCTAGAAACAAAGGTAAGAAGGCGTCTTGGTGCTGAAGGGGTTAAGGCATATTTATTTATCTATTTAATTTAGTTCAGTAAAACATTGAGGTGAGGGAGGTGAAAAGGAGAACTATGGGAAGAGGATTGGGTTTAGTAGGAAATAATGATAGAGATTGGGAGTTGAATCAGTTGCTGTTCGCTGATGACACAGCATTGGTGGCGGATTCTGATGAGAAACTGCAGCGGGTAGTCAAAGAGTTTGGTGTGGTTTGTGGAAGGAGGAAACTGAAGGTGAACGTCAATAAAAGTAAAGTAATGGTGTGTAATAGGGGAGAGCATAGGGTGAATCTAGATGTGAGGCTGGATGGGGAAATATTGGAACAAGTAGGGTGTTTTAAATATCTAGGAGGAACGATAAGCAGGAGTGGAGGTATGGAAGTGGAGGTAAAACAGAGAGTGTGTGAAGGAAGGAAGGTTTTCGGAGCAATGGGAAGTATGTGGAAGAAGAGAAATCTCGGAGTGAAAGTAAAAAGTGCACTGTATCAAGGAATTGTTGTGCCAACAGTGATGTATGGGGCTGAGACATGGGCTCTGAAGAAAAAGGAGAAAAGAGGGCTGGATGTTATGGAGATGAGCTGCTTGAGGAGTATGTGTGGAGTTACTCGTAGAGACAGATTGAGGAATGAAGAGATACTAGGAGTGGGGCAGCAGGAACATTTGTCATCCAGAGTGGACAGAAGGGTGCTGAGCTGGTATGCTCATGTTGAACGAATGGGAGATGAAAGGCTTACAAAGAGAATATGTGAGTCAGGTACAAGGGGAGATAGAAGGGCAGGAAGACCCCCATTGAGATGGAGAGACTGTGTAAGAAAGGCTTTGGATGATAGATGAATGACTATAGATCAGGCAGGGGAAGTGGTGGTGGACAGGAGTGAATGGAGAATGCTTGTGAATAGTTGAGTGAACACGTGGTCATTTGGAGTAAGGGGTCGGGGCGCAAGTTGGACTAGATAATAGTCCATCAGGCGCCTGGCCCGGGGAGACGATTAATATGAAGGGTGCGCCTGGAAGTGTGGTGGGAGGGCTTGTGGCTTTGGCTCCGCTGCATGTCTGCCTGCCGAGATCGAAACCTCTCCGGGTGGTCAGGGGCCGGGGGGAGTGCTGGAGCGACCTTGGTGACCCTGGTCTCTGGGTCTTCTCCTGGGTGACCTGGATGTGTGTGAGTTTGTGCTTTTTATCTGTGTTTATTTGTTGTTTTATGTTGTTTTTGTGTTTTCCCTGTTCTTGCTCTGTCTTGAGTCGGCTACCCCCAAAATGGGGATTGGGCCTGAGCATATAGATAGATAGATAGATAGATAGATAGAAAACATTCACTGACATAGTTAATGGCATAAAGAAACACTTGTGGGGTTTACAAATATTCATATTTTATTTAGACAACTGAAAATTGAATAAGATGGTGTGCGTATGTAGATCATGGGGTGCACATGAGTTCCCAGGAAGTGCACAGTCCTAATTGGTGTACACAGGATCCCAGCGACGCACACAGACATGTAGTTACAGCCACAGACCCTAGAAAGACAAACATATAACTATTAATCACACATAAGTAAAAATAATACAATATCAACTGCCTTAACGGGAGGCAGACCGTTTTTCTGGACCCCCTTCTCCCTAATGTTAAGCCCCACTAGTTTTGAGATTATAAGACGTTCGGCCTATTAGTTTGGCGATTTTAACACCTTTCGCCCCATTTTGTTGTAAATTTTAAGACCTTTCGTGCCATTTATAGGTGTCAATTATTTCCTGGCGAGTGATAGCAAGCCTGCAATTTTAAGAGGAACCGGCCTTTGGCTGGGAAATTTTTCTAACGAAAAATTTACAAATTTATCTTGAAGAGGGGTCTAGGGGTGTTTTTGTAAGCTTGATGGAGGTCTAGGGAGGAAACTAAAAAAGTATATGAATAAATGAATTAATAGACCAAACTAACGGTCTGCCTCCCATTAAATTAGTCTGGCTAGCGTATATGTAAATAGATATGTAATGTATGCGTGGATGTAAAGTATATGTAAATGCAATGTGTATATGTATGTATAACTGTGTATAAATTAGCATAACAGCAGGAATACCAGGACAATACATGGATTAGTTAGTTACAATAGGAATTCAGAGGCTATAGTGTATTCGCTGTAAGTAGGCGAGAAATCATGACCTCTATCCTCTGTAACTAAAAAACAACTAGAGTAATCTAGCTAATATTTCTACCATTTGGGAAGAGTCAGTCAAGGAATGTATGTGGAAATGTACAGCCAATTTGCTCTAGCCCTTTTTGAGTTACAGTGGATAGAGCTCGCCTACTTACAGCGAATAGACTATATCAATCCTATTGGATTATTAAGCCAGCACACTGTAAGTCAAGAATAACGTTAGGACTGAAACCTCTCTGCTATAGTCTATTCACTTTAAGTAGGCGAGAAATCATGACTTCTAACCTCGGTAACTCAAAAAGGGCTAGAACAAATGAGCTGTCAATTTCCACATCTATTCCTTGACTGACTCTTCCCAAATGGTAGAAATATTAGCTCGATTAATCTAGTGTTTTTTTTAGTTACAGAGGATAGAGGTCATGATTTCTCGCCTACTTACAGCGAATACACTATAGAACTCCAGTCCCTTGAATACATGAATGAACAATTATTTACTGCATATATAGACCTATTTCTAATATTGGAAGTATACTCTGGAATCTTTGAATCAACTACACAACTATAAATACTATTTATTGAAAAGCCACTTCTGTCGAAAAATCAATCCAGAGTTATAATTGCATAAAGAACAACATAGGCAGTCCACTAATGCTTATGAGTGGGCGGGACGCTATGTACGTAGCTCTAATACGTGACGTCACTCACCATCTGCGCATACGTGAGAATCTTGGCCCCCGCCCCTCAAATGTACAACTATTATATTATATTATATTAGATTAGATTAGATTAGATTAACCTAACCTAAACCTAAAATATAACCAAAATAACAAATATAACGAAATAAACAAATACAAAATAAACCAAATACGAGTGGGATCGATCGCTGGTTTCCTCAGTGAGGGGCGGGTGCCATACCGAGTGAGCTATGGAGAGATCTAGGTATAACGGTTTGAAGCAGGATCCATACACCAGCAGGTAGACCGGCCAGCCCTAGCCGCGCGAGGGTCAGAGTTTGCATGACGGCACTGGCGCCTTAAGTCTGCCCGAACCTGACCATTGTACCCTATACCTCCTCAGTACTACTGTAGAGGTGGCCTTGGTACCACACACTTTCCAAGTGGAGTGCAGTGTTTCTTTAAAGAAGGCAATGCATATATTTCTATAATTCTCTAAAAATGCAAAGTTGTGTGTGGATCCTGGTTTGAAGGGTATATTTAAACGCAACGGAGGTGAGGGGCGGTGCCAAGGTGAGTGACGTCACGTATTAGAGCTACGTATAGCGCCTCCCGAGTGGGCTAGAGACTATGGTATCCCTATGTACTGTACGGAGAAAGATACGGTACCGTACGCTTACTACTGCAAACCATGCCGGCCGTGCTTCACTGCACACACAGAGAGAGAGAGGGAGTGAATGAGAGAGAGAGGGCGTGAATGAGGGAGAGAGTGAGTGAGTGAGTGAGTGAGAGAGAGGGAGTGAATGAGAGGGAGAGTGAGGGAGGGAGTGAATGAGAGAGAGAGGGAGTGAATGAGAGAGAGAGGGAGTGAATGAGGGAGAGGGAGTGAGAGAGAGAGTGAGTGAGAGAGGAGAGAGAGAGAATGTGTGTGAGTGTGTTATTGGGCACTGGTTATTGGGTCGGGGATGGGGGTATTACAACAGCTAGCCATATCGGCCACACTCCAATATGGTCCCAGTCCACGACTATCACATACCGGTACTCCCGAAGCTTAAAGGGGAGGTTTGAGTTCTTCTGGGCCCCCTGACCCTTATGTTTAGCTCCATTAGTTTTGACATTGGAAGGGGAGGAAGACCGTTTTTCTGGACCCCCTTCTCCCGACTAGTTTTGAAAAGATTATTATAAGAAGTTCGGCCCATTAGTTTGGCGATGTTAACACCTTTCGCGACATTTCGTTGTCAATTTTAAGACCTACAGTGCCATTTAGGTGTCGATTTCTCCCTGGCGCGTGATAGCGAGCTTGAGGAGGAAGCCGGGACGTCTACCGACATTTACAATTCTAGTTCTCGAGGTGTTTTAGTGAGGGGGGTCTCGAGGGTGTTATATTGAAGGGGGTCTCGAGGTGTTAAGGGGGTCTCGAGGGTGTTATATTGAAGGGAGTCTCGAGGTGTTATATTTGAAGGGGTCTCGAGGTGGTTATATTGAAGGGAGTCTCGAGGGTGTTATATTGAAGGGGGTCTCGAGGGTGTTATATTGAAGGGGGTCTCGAGGGTGTTATATTGAAGGGAGTCTCGAGGGTGTTATATTGAAGGGGGTCTCGAGGGTGTTATATTGAGGGGGTCTCGAGGGTGTTATATTGAAGGGGGTCTCGAGGGTGTTATAATTGAAGGGGGTCTCGAGGGTGTTATATTGAAGGGGGTCTCGAGGGTGTTATATTGAAGTCTCGAGGGTGTTATATTGAAGGGGTCTCGAGGGTGTTATATTGAAGGGGTCTCGAGGGTGTTATATTGAAGGGGGTCTCGTGGGTGTTATATTGAAGGGGTCTCGAGGGTGTTATATTGAAGGGGGTCTCGAGGGTGTTATATTGAAGGGGGTCTCGAGGGTGTTATATTGAAGGGGGTCTCGAGGGTGTTATATTGAAGGGGGTCTCGAGGGTGTTATATTGAAGGGGTCTCGATGGTGTTATATTGAAGGGGGTCCTCGAGGGTGTTATATTGAAGGGAGTCTCGAGGGTGTTATATTGAAGGGGGTCTCGAGGGTGTTATATTGAAGGGAGTCTCGAGGGTGTTATATTGAAGGGGTTTCGAGGGTGTTATATTGAAGGGGGTCTCGAGGGTGTTATATTGAAGGGGGTCTCGAGGGTGTTATATTGAAGGGAGTCTCGAGGGTGTTTTATTGAAGGGGGTCTTTGCGGGTGTTTTATTGAAGGGGGTCTTTGCGGGTGTTTTATTGAAGGGGGTCTCGAGGGTGTTATATTGAAGGGGGTCTCGAGGGTGTTATATTGAAGGGGGTCTCGAGGGTGTTATATTGAAGGGGGTCTCGAGGGTGTTATATTGAAGGGGGTCTCGAGGGTGTTATATTGAAGGGGGTCTCGAGGGTGTTATATTGAAGGGGGTTCTCGAGGGTGTTATATTGAAGGGGGTCTCGAGGGTGTTATATTGAAGGGGGTCTCGAGGGTGTTATATTGAAGGGGGTCTCGAGGGTGTTATATTGAAGGGGGTCTCGAGGGTGTTATATTGAAGGGAGTCTCGAGGGTGTTATATTGAAGGGGTCTCGAGGGTGTTATATTGAAGGGGGTCTCGAGGGTGTTATATTGAAGGGGGTCTCGAGGGTGTTATATTGAAGGGGGTCTCGAGGGTGGTATATTGAAGGCGGTCTCGAGGGAGTTATATTGAAGGGGTCTCGAGGGTGTTATATTGAAGGGGGTCTCGAGGTGTTATATTGAAGGGGGTCTCGAGGGTGTTATATTGGAAGGGGGTCTCGAGGGTTTTATATTGAAGGGGGACTCGAGGTTGTTATATTGAAGGGGGTTCTCGAGGGTGTTATATTGAAGGGGGTCTCGAGGGTGTTATATTTAAGGGGGTCTCGAGGGTGTTATATTGAAGGGAGTCTCGAGGGTGTTATATTGAAGGGGGTCTCGAGGGTGTTATATTGAAGGGGGTCTCGAGGGTGTTATATTGAAGGGGGTCTCGAGGGTGTTATATTGAAGGGGTCTCGAGGGTGTTATATTGAAGGGGGTCTCGAGGGTGTTATATTGAAGGGTTCTCGAGGGTGTTATATTGAAGGGGGTCCTCGAGGGTGTTATATTGAAGGGAGTCTGGAGGGTGTTATATTGAAGGGGGTCTCGAGGGTGTTATATTGAAGGGGGTCTCGAGGGTGTTATATTTAAGGGGGTCTCGAGGGTGTTCTATTGAAGGGGGTCTCGAGGCTGTTATATTGAAGGTTTATATTAAGGGGGTCTCGAGGGTGTTATATTGAAGAGGGGTTCGAGGGTGTTATATTGAAGGGGGTCTCGAGGGTGTTATATTGAAGGGGGTCTCGAGGGTGTTATATTGAAGGGGTCTCGAGGGTGTTATATTGAAGGGGTCTCGAGGGTGTTATATTTAAGCTTGATGGAGGTCTAGGGAAGAAACTAAAACAGTAATGACATGATAAACAAATAAGTAAATAAATACGCCTATCCCCCATTAAGGGGATATGGGCCGGTTTTCTGGCCCCCTTTCTCCCTCATGTTTAGCCCCATTAATTTTCAGATGTTAAGATGTTTGCCCCCTTAGTCGATTTTAAGACCTTTCGCCCCATTTCTTCGTCAATATGTAGACCTTTCGTGCTATTTAGGTGTCGATTTTTTCCCTGGCAAACGATAGTGAGCCTGTGATGTTGAAAGAAACGGCGCCGTCTTCGGCCGGGACATTTGTCTACCGAAAAATGTACAAAGGGGGATCTAATGGATGTTTTTTGTTTTTGTTTTTTATTTGATGGAGGTCTAGGGAGGAAACTAGACAAATAATGAATACATGCAAAAGTCTCCCAAAAAGTGAACCATCCCCCCTTAATTCAACGGGTGATTCCATGTCGTTTTTTGTGTGATGTGATTGGTCGAACAAATAATATTACGTCGGAGTATGTCTGGTTCCGGGGCTGGTGTGACTAGACCCACCTGAACATTGCAACATTGATATATTAGGGAGGGAGGGAGGGAGAGGGAGAGGGAGGGGGAGGGGAGAGGGAGGGGAGAGGAGGAGAGGGAGAGAGAGGAGAGGGAGGAGAAGAGAGAGAGAGAGAAAGAGAGAGAGAAAGAGAGAAAAGAGAGAGAGAGAGAGAGAGAGAGAGAGAGAGAGAGAGAGAGAGAGAGAGAGAGAGAGAGAGAGAGAGAGAGAGAGAGAGAGAGAGAGAGAGAGAGCAGGACATCAAAATCATCTCCCCTTCCTCACATTTCGGGTCACCTGTTCAAACTACCACAACAGATTATACATACATACATACAATGGTTTAGCGTAATTTTTCCATTAAATGCATTGTAACGGTTCAGACGGGGTTGCCTTTCAGTAGTTGGAGTGTACTGTAGTACAATAAAGTCCCGCCACAGCACTACCCCACCAAGTCATCACTGTGGCTGATGTTGGTATAGTGCTAACCGTGCCTCAGCAAGACTCAACAGAGTCCCTCTGCAGCACTTGCACCTGCAATATCTACAACCACACCAGCCTTAACAGTGTTACAAAAAGACAGCACCATAACAAGACTCTACTGTATATTAGGCAATTGGACTATAGAAAAATAAAGTCCTGCCCCAACACTGCTCCAACATGCAAACACTGTTGCCAACACAGGTGTGGTGCCAAACAGCGCCCAGGTAAGACTCGGTCCCCTGTGGCACCTATCCACACCCCACCAGCCTCGGCAGTGCCATACCAAGACAGTGCTGAGATAAAGACTTTATTGTCTAGTAATGGCTGTTGGTCCACAAGTCTATCGCCATCCCCCCCTATTATTCGCCTTGTACGACACGCAGTAGGATGCGTGAGGCATATTATTTTTTCCTCCACCATTAGATGAAGGCCCCCTTACCCCCTGGGAGGGGGTATGTCTGATATAGTGTCCCGAGTTGGAATCCAGGGAGGAACATATGCTTTCATTAGTTTATTCAAGTGCATTGGGGTTTGTAATTGATGATTAATGTTAAGAATGGGGTGTTACTTAATAATCTAGCGGGTGCCCAACCCCGAAAGGGGTTGAAATAGGGGAGCTATCCCCCCGCCAAAGGCGGCTTTCTAGGGCCATTCCTAGCTGATGCTGAGAGGATTGGGTTCTAGTCATGTGGTGATGGGCTGGTCTATCAGAGTGAGAACTGAGCGATCTCTGCCATACCCATAGCTTACTCTGTTCCTTTTACTTATATATTTTCTAGATCTCAAGTGACGGCGTCTATTCCGTGGATTGACCTCCTAATCTACCAAGATTGGAATCCAAAGCGTCACATTTTTCCTTTGTCCCTCAACTTTCTCTACATAATTACTGAGGGGCACAGGGCCCTGTGTGGGTCTTTGGTTTCCCGGGCGTTTCTGCACCCTCCTCAGCTCCCCGCCAAGGAGTGGCTTCGGTCACCCAGGCTTTATTGTGGTCGGCAGGGAGGGTTCTGTGGGGGCGCTCGGTTATGGCCTTGGTCTTGCTCGGGGCCTTGGGGCTGTTTGGCCAGGCAGCTTGGGGAACAACAACTTAATAATCTGGTGTGGTAGTGTGAAAGGTTCGCTTGTCCTTACCGAGCAAGGCCATTACCGAGCGCCCCCACAGAACCCTCCCCGCCTACCACAATAAAGCCTGGGTGACCGAAGCCGCTCCATGGCGTTGAGCCGAGGAGGATGCGGAAACGCCCGGGAAACCAAAGCCCCACCCAGGGCCCTGTGCCCCTCGGCAATTATGAAGAGAAAGTTGAGGGGCAAAGGAAAAATGTGACGCTTTGGCTTCCAATCTTGGTAGATTGGGAGGTCAATCCACGGAAAAGACGCCGTCACTTGAGATCTAGGAAATACATAAGTAAAAGGAACAGTAGGAGTAAGCTATGGGTATGGCAGAGATCGCTCAGTTCTCACTCTGATAGACCAGCCCATCACCATATGACTAGAACCCAATCCTCTCAGCATCAGCTAGGAAAGGCCCTAGAAAGCCGCCTTTGGCGGGGGATAGCTCCCCTATTTCAACCCTTTTCGGGGTTGGGCACCCGCCCGCTTATAATGTGAAGTTATTCCAGGGCGTTTTTCTCTGATGTAACTATGTATGTATGTACGGTGGCAATAAGTCATGCCTCAGCTGTCATTACGTTTGCCTCGCTCTGTGCTGTATTAATGTCTGTCAGATGTTGAATAGGGTGGGTAAGTGTAGGAACATGTTGGTATATCTCACTCAAAAAGAAGAAATCGTGGGTAAATATTGCTGATACCAATTATTGACCAAAACATAATTGGTACCGATACATCACTTAGTAGGCCTACTGTACTGTATATACTCAGGCACATATCTCATAGCTGGGGGTGGCCGACTAGAGACAGAGCCCGAACAGAAACAACAAAGAAATTCAAATAAATAAATAATTCACACACATCTAGGTCGCCCAGAAGATGTAACTGATCGAATAAATTTGCGTGGGAGTATTTCTGGTTCGGGGTTGACCAATTATGTGTCGGTAATGTCCATTTAAGCCTCTCCGACATATGACGCAATTGTGAGCCTATTGGGGATATTTAAAGCCTATGTTACCATCAGGGGTATTTATAAACCCTTAGTTTAGTTACTTCAACCTCTGCAGTTGTCTTTGAGTTAGCTGTGGGCAGAAAACTAATTTTGGAGAGGTAATTATAAGAGTGAGATAACTCTATTTCTTATTGCTAATCTGACCACCTCTGCGTCATAAATGCGTGAAACGGTTAACAGGCTTCGAACTACAGTATCTCACTTAACCTCTTTTACTGCTACAGATCCTTCTTAAGCTGCACAAAATCGTCAAAATATAGCTAGAATTAAATTAAAAAGACGTCGCCGGTACGGTCGCGCTAATAAATCATGTTCCAGCTGTCATTACATTTGGCTGGCTCTGTGCTGTATTAATGTCTGTCAGATGTTGAAGAGGGTGGGTAAGTGTAGGAACATGTTTGTATATTTCACTTGATATGAAGAAATGAATTATTGATCAAAACATACTTGGTGCCGAGACATCAATTATTAGCGCGACTGTACAGTAGAGGTTTCTGTGACTCAACCCTTACACAAACATCAATAATTTAACTTTGCTAACGTCATCTGCTGGTGCTGTGTCACTGAGCTAGCTGTTCCATCGTCCTTGCTGCATCAATTCCGGCCTATCCACTGCTGTACCGTAAGCTGTTCCATCCCTCGCCTCTATTCTTCCATGTTGTTCCGTCATTCGTCCCTGTAACAATGTGAGACAAAATACTTAACCCTTTGACTACACAGTATAAATAATCCAAATAATTGTGGGTTGACGGATTTGCAAGTTTAACATCGTAAATTCAAGGGGGTACTACTCGCTTTTTATGAACCCCTTCTCCCTCATGTTTAGCATATTAGTTTTGAGGTTTTAAGATGTTCGTGCCGTTAGTTTGTCGATCAAAAGCCTATATAATTACAATCTAGCTTTTTCACCTGATGTTGAGCAAGGTAGGGTTAGGCTATTTATTTGGTCCTAAGTGAGTGAAGGAGACAAAAGGCAAAGCTGCCTGTAACAAGTGTCTCCCCTAAAGTTGAAAGAGTGACAGAGAGCCAAATTCAAGGTATGTCAAAAGGTCTGGACACATGGAGTTTGAAGCAGCATAAGTCATAGGATGAGGGAAAGATATATTGAGGGAGAGAGTTCTAAAGCTTACTTGTTGAGTAGAAGTAAGACTGGGAGAATCTGTTCACTCTTGGGTTAGAGAGTTGGACAGAATATGGGTGGGAGTGTGTTGAGAGGTAGGTGCCAGTACTCTCCGTAAAGGAGTGGGTATCGTACCGATATACACTTATAAAACTGAAGAACACTGATAATTATATTACCGGTAGAAGAGTGAGAGAGATGCAACATTGCGGCGTGTAGAGACAGATTGAAGGGAATTAGTAAGAGGGAGTGAATTGATGAGACGAAATACTTAATGACTCTACCTTTTCAGAAGTGCGGTATGGGTGGAACCTCCCCACACATGCGAACAATACTTGATACCGGTATATGGGCGTATAGATTCTAAGAAGCTGTTAAGCAAGAGTTGAAAATAAAGATCAGGAGAAAAAGAATTATCAAAAATAATTGAGAGAAGATGAAGGGTTGATTTGTATAGTTAGGTTAGGGTTAGCTAAGTAAATTCATATTTGTTTTCACCAACCCACCAATTAATTTACAAATAAACCTAACTAATGAAGTCAATGAAAACAATGCATAGGCCTACATGTGGTACGGTCGCGCTAATAAGTCATGACCTAGCTGTCATTACGTGTGGCTTGCTCTGTGTTGTATTAATGTCTGTCAGATGTTGAATAGGGTGGGTAAGTGTAGGAACATGTTTGTATATTTCACTCGATATGAAGAAATGAAGCTTAGATATTGCTGATACTTTCCTTATTATTATTTTTTAGTTTCCTCCCTAGACCTCCATAACACATAAAAAACATTCCCTAGACCCCCTATCAAGATACATTTGTAATGTCCTGGTCGAAGACTGATTCCTCTTGCTATCGCTCGCCAGGAAAAAATTGACACCCAATGGCACGACAGGTTTCAGACTATAAAGAAGTTGGAGCCGTAAACATCGATATAAAACAGAAATGCGATAATAACCGGTATGTTTCTGATGGTGATTTCTTGGGTGAGGGCTGGCCCTATCCAGAGTGAGGTTTTGCACCCTCTACCTAACCTTAGCCGTTTCTGTGTGTCTCTTTTATTATCTTACTTTTCCTTCCGGGGGCGGGAGGCTAGGAATCTTCCTCCCCTTGTAAAATTCACCTACTAGACGAGATTGAGCAAGGGGCGGGGGAAAGCAAAAGTGGTTCCGGACCCTAAGAAATGGAACTTGTAAGGTTTCTGTTCGGGCTCTGTCTCGTGTCGGCCACCACAAGCTATGGGGTACGGTATGTTCCCGAGTACATACACCAGGGTGTCAGATCGGAACAATTTTGTTTGAATACTAGCATAAATATGAGAAGGAATTAAGGAAAATTAACATGAAATAGCATTGTTTTGGCCATCTTATCACTTACATAGACATAATTTGAACTAAGTAAGACGGGGTAATTTCGCCGCGGCGCTAATAAATTCATTCAAACGCCGATATCTCCGAAACTATTGCATGGATTCGGCTGCAGGTTGGCTTAGGTTGTAGAGCAGTCTTGGTTTAGGTTGTAGAGCAAGTTTGGCTTAGGTTGTAGAGCAAGTTTGGCTTAGGTTGCATAGCTAGTTTGGCTTAGGTTGTAGATCTAGTTTGGCTTAGGTTGTAGATCTACTTTGGCTTAGGATTTGTTGCAGTTTTGCGGGGCCTGGAGCCGGGGCTAGCGGCGCGTCTGACGGTATGGTCGGGTGTGTGTGTATGTGTGTTTGTTTGTTTGTGTGTTTGAAGTGTGACACAATGTTGGCAGTAGCCGTCAGCTGCTGCTTGGTACTTTGTACTAGCAACCTACACGCCGCACCCACACGAGACACGTCCACACCCGCACTAAATACTTCCACACCCGTAGGCCTAATAAATACGTCCACATCCGCACTACATGTCCACAACTCCACACCCGCAATAGAGACACAGTGGCGCCTAGGCCTACATGTGTGACACACCTGCATCTCTGCCCGTCCTGTCCAGTTGCCTGTGTGTGCGTGCGACGTTTTTATATTGGCATGTTTAGTGTCAGTTTGGGTTTGTGAATGTTTTCATTGCTTTTACCTGCGTGCTAGTGTTTTGTCTGGCCATTAATCATATAATGTTATCTAGTTTACTAGCTAGATAATGCGTAAAATAGGTCGCGGCGAAATTACCCTGCCCGGCGGGGTAATTTCGCCGCGAGTTACTTTTTTTCAAAAATTCGGCAGCATGACCAAAACATTATAATTTGTTTTCGTTTTTTGGGCATCTATAGCAGAAAGGCTGACTGTATAGATACAAAAATAAAACTTTAAAAATTCCACTGTGGCAGTTTCTATTCGTCAAAATACGCGATTTTCGGCGAAATTACCCCGTCTTACCCCTATAGCCTACCCGGTACCATGATTACAACTAGCCTATACCGGTGCGTCCTTATATTGTTCGCATGTGTGGTGAGGATCCTCTCTCACCGCTCTCCTAGACAAAGTTGAAAGGAAAGCCTTTCGTATCATTAACTCCCGTCCACTCACCAACTCTCTACAATCTCTCTCCGCCGCAATGTTGCATCTCTCTCTCTCTCTATTCTATCGCTACTATAATAATCAGTGTTCCTCGGAGCTTTCCCAGTGTATACCACCTCCTCTACATAGGGTACGTAGTACCCATCTTGCAACACAATCCCACCCCTACTCTGTGCAACTGTCCAACACAAGAGTGAAACGTTACTCTCAGACTTTCTTCTATTCAAATTTCAACAGCTGAACTCTGGAACTCTCTCCCAGAATCAGTCTGTCCCTCTTCCTATGATTTAAATTGCTTCAAACTCCGTGTGTCCAGGAATTTTGGCTCGGATGTCCCTTGATTTTGGCCCTGTCACTCTTTCAACTCTGGGGGAGGCACTCGCTACAGACAGTTCTGCCTTTTACCTCCCTCACTCACATAGAAAATACAACGACACAATGATAAAGACTAAAAAGAAATGGACTCGGTTTTCATTTGACACCCTAACGTCATATATATATATATATATATATATATATATATATACATACATACATACATACCGGTACATGTTTCTGATGGATAGAACGTATGATGGATTTAGTTTTATGTCTTCATGAATGTACGGTTGGCCAAATAAGTCGTGTTTTCGCTGTCATTACGTTTTGCTCGCTGCATGCTGTATTAATGTCTGTCAGATGTTGAATAGGGTGTATCACGTCTGTATATCTCACTCGAAACAATGAATTAATGTTAGATAGGCCTAGTGTTGATACCAATTATTGATCGAAATATACTTAGTGCCGCGACATCACTTATTTGGATAACTGTACTATGACCAATATTCAAGCTGGCAATTATAATTCATATCGATCTCTACAGTGAGAACAGCTCCAACTTCCTTATAACATGAAACTCGTAAGTGAGCAATTAAGTGGAAGGGATTATTTAAGTCGATGATTTTCATGTTTTTCCCTCCTTAGACCTCCATTAAAAGTAAAGAAGAACAAAATCTATTAGATCCCCCTTCTAGATTAATTCGAAGGCCGGTTCTTCCAAAATTACAGGCTCACCGTCGCTCGCCGTTCGCCAGGAAATAAATCGACACCTAAATAGCACGAAAGGTCTTAATATTGACAAAGAAATGGGGCGAAAGGTCTTACAATCGCCAAACGTCTAAAAACTAATGGGGCTAAACATGAGGGAGAAGGGGGACCAGACAAACGGCCCATCTCCCCTTAACGGTTAGGCCTATATAGCAAACTTTACCGGTATCGGGTAAGTCAAAAATACTAGGTTTTCTTCTATAGGCCTACATAAAATCACTTAATGGAAAGTAATTTGTGTGAGCAACTGTACTTGGGCAATGAACGGACATTTATACTATTTGGGAAGAGTCGACCAGAAAATAGGTGTGAACATTTGAGGTATGAACTGATATTTTTACCATTTGGGAAGAGTCGACCAGGAAATAGGTGTGAACATTTGAGTTATGAACTGATATTTCTACCATTTGGGAAGAGTCGACCAGGATGTAGGTCTGAACATTTGAGTTATGAACTGATATTTCTACCATTTGGGAAGAGTCGACCAGGAAATATGTGTGAACGATTGAGTTAACCACTTGCGAGTTTCCGGCTATAAGGAAGTTGGAGGTATATGCCCAAGTATCGATATTGACCCAAATTAACAGCTATATGATTGTAGTACACTCGGAAACCATGGTCTTCAGCCCACTCATGCAACATTGTCAACTACACCTATATCTATCTATTTATGGAACTATATCTCTGCAAACGAATTGACCACTTGCGAGTTTCGTTCTATAAGGAAGTTGGAGCTGTATACATAGATATTTAGAAGAATTACCAGCTAAAATATGGTTGTAGTTCATTTATAAATACATACAATCCAATTCAACATACTCTTTAGCCGTCAGAAGTATACATTATTATTGCATTTCTGTTTACTATCGATGTCTACAGCTCCAACTTCCTTATAGCCTGAACCCTCGCAAGTGGTCAATTATTGAATATAATTGTCTGTCAATCAACTACAAAACTACATATACTATTTATTGAGAAGCAAGTTCTATCCAAAAATCAATCAAAACAGTTATAATTGCATACAGAAAAACATGGGGGATCCACGATATGTTATGAGTGGGCTAGAGACTATGGTATCCGAGTGTACATTAAGGGGAAATGGGTGGATTAACCCTTTCACGCTTATGACGCGATTGTGAGCCTATTGGGGATACTTTAAAGCCTTTGTTACCATCAGGGGTATTTAGAAACCTTTAGTTTAGTTACTTCAACCTCTGCAGTTGTCTTTGAGTTAACTGTGGGTAGAAAACTATTTTGGAGAGGTAATTATAAGAGTGAGAAAACTCTATTTCTTATTGCTAATCTGGCAACCTCTGCGTCATAAATGCGTGAAAGGGTTCATTTGTTTATATAGGCTATCTTTTAATTACCGGTACGTTATTTTTGTTCCTCCCTAGACCTCCATTACTTTGTGCAGTTCACGAATGATCTGTGGTATAGGTAGCGCCAACGAACTTGACAATAATCTTGATCCCTGACCTCTCTGTAACTCAAAAGGTCCTAGAGCAAACTGGCTGTAAATATGCACACCCATTTCCTGGTGGACTCTTCCCAAATGATAGAAACGTCAGCCCGATTGCTTTCATTCTTCTCCAGTTATAAGAAGTCAAGGGGTCAAGATTATTGTCAAGTTCGTTGGCACTACCTATAGTAAAAAGGGTTAGGCTAAGGGAGTTAATTCGAAGTCTATTAATTGCTGGAGGCCCTTTTAAAAAAATCAAATCGTCGAATAGTAGCCAGAATATAGTGAAAAGGACGTCGCTGGTAGGGAAGGGGTTAAGAACATTATGTACGCGAGAGAGAGAGAGAGAGAGAGAGAGAGAGAGAGAGAGAGAGAGATTTTGATTTGAAAAATATATAAGCATAATAAAAAAGACGGACCAGCACAAATATATTTTAGTTTACCGGTATTTGTTATTGCCGATGCCGATATACTGTACGGTCGCGCTAATAAGTCATGTCCCAGCTGTCATTACGTTTGGCTTGCTCTGTGCTGTATTAATGTCTGTCAGATGTTGAATAGGGTGGATAAGTGTAGGAACATGTTTGTATATTTCACTCGGTATGAAGAAATGAAGCTTAGATATTGCTGATACCAATTAATGATCAAAATATACTTGGTGCCGAGACATCACTTATTAGCGCGATTGTACAGTCGGCCAGTTGGCACCAAGTATATTTTGATCAATAGTTGGTACCGGTATTGTTTAAAACTTGATTTATTCGTTTTGAGTGAGATATACCAATATGTTCTTACACTTACCTACCACATTCAACATCTGACAGACATTAATACAGCACACAGCGAACCAAACGTAATGGCAGCTGAGACATGACTTATTAGCGCCACTGTACCTTGTTCCAAATGGGTAGGCTATCATTTGTGAACTATCAGCTCTGTCACTCAAAAGGGGGCTGTAAATTACCACACCTATTCCCTGACTGATTCTTCCTAAATGGTAAAAGTGTTAGCTCGATTACTCTAATCGTTTGTAAGTTATAGAGGTTAACCCATTCAGTACCAGGGATGTCCTTTTCATCATATTCTGACAACTATTAAACGATTATATTCAGCTTAGGAAGGACCTATAGCAATATTAAGGTTTCAAACTATCTCAACCAACCCTTTCAACTACCACAGATCCTTCCTAAGCTGCATAATATCGTCTAAATATAGCTAGAATATAATATAACACGCGTCGCTGGTACTCAAAGGGTTAATGGTCAAGAATTTGGCCTACTTATTTAGAACATGGTATAGTGAGAGTGAGAGAAAAGGCAGTGTCACACGGGCAAAATTATCAGTGTATTTTCTAACAAGTAAGTGATTTAGGCTAACGGTACCAGCTGTCATTACGTTTTGCTCGTTTTGCTCGCTCTGTGATGTATTAATGTCTGTCAGATGTTGAATAGGGTGGGTAAGTGTAGGAACATGTTGGTATATCTCACTCAAGCTAATAAGTCGTGTCCCAGCTGTCATTACGTTTGGCTTGCTCTGTGCTGTATTAATGTCTGTCAGATGCTGAATAGGGTGGGTAAGTGTAGGAACATGTTTGTATATTTCACTCGATATTAAGAAATGAAGCTTAGATATTGCTGATACCAATTATTGATCAAAACATACTTGGTGCCGAGACATCACTTATTAGCGCGACTGTACCGTACCAATTTCCCCTACCTAAAATGAACAGGGTATAAAATACTGCATATGCTCTACCGGATCAATTGGCCCTTTGCGAGTTTCAGGCTATAAGGAAGTTGGAGCCGTTAACTTTGATATTAAACAGGAATGCAATATTAATGTAGGTTATTGATGTATGATAAAGTTGTTTGTATGTATTTATAAATGTATTATGACCATACTTTAGGTGATAATTCAGCTAAATATTGATGGCTACAGCTCCAACTTCCTTATAGACCGAAACTCGCAAGTGGTAAATTTTGTTAGGCATATAGCCAATATTAGTTAGGCTATAATTATCATGTACAGTCGGCCTAATAAGTAATGTCTCGGCACCAAGTATATTTGTATCCATAGTTCGTTTCGAGTGATATACAAATATGTTCCTACACTTGTCCACCCTATTCAACATCTGACAGACATTAATACAGCACAGAGAGAGCCAAACGTAATGACAGCTGAGACATGACTCATTAGCGCTACCGTACTTCATTGGCATATAAGTCCACACCGTCGGTAATTAAATATATAATTCCTAAATCGCTTTAAAAAAAATACCCAAATCTCGCACCTCTCACCATTTGATGTAGTGTTGGACTAGGTCAGGGATGAAGGAAGTTGGAGGAGATAAGAGCGAGAGTGAGGGAAGTAGGAAGACAGGAATGGAAAATAAATATGGAAAAGAAAAATTAATGGCAAGATATAGAAGCAAGGGGAGACCGAAAAAAAAAAAATTACGAGCAAGTTGGAACTTGGACAGCTAACCTGATAAACTGTCTTCGTAGCGCAATGGATAAATGCACTGAATTTCGGTGTGAGCATCCTAGGTTCGAATCCCTGGACCGCCACATGTATTTGTTGATTTCATTAATTGAGTTTAGGAGTAAAGTCGGTCGGCGATACTCTTACTTCACACTCCGGACATGACTTGTATACGAACTTGCAAGATAGTTCGCTTTACCAATTTGTTCGAACGCCAACCCGTGGTAATAACGTTCTTGACATTGTACTTGCAACAAAAGAAGAATTAATAGAGAATTTGAATGTTGGTGATGAATTCAGTAACAGCGACCATCGTACGATAACTTTCACTTTAAAGTTTACTAGTAACGAACCAAATAGTAGCATCGAAAAAGTCCCTAATTTCAAGAAAGCAAACTTCCATAAACTTAGAGCTATGTTTAAAGAAACTGACTGGAGCTTTTTAATTCACAATAACGACATAAATACATCTTGGAAGTTATTCGAAGCCACTTACCTAAAAGCAGTGCAAGACTGCATACCATCGAAAATACGGCGTCCAGGCCATAATAATAAGCCCAAATGGTGGAATAAAGATATTTCAAACTGCCTGCTTGCTAAAAAAATTTGCTAATGATAGATTAAAATCCTCACAAAATGATGAAGAACGGCTGAAATTTGTAGAGCTACGACGCAAAGCCAAAAAGTTAATTAAGCAAAGTAAAAAGACCTTAGAGTTACATATTGCGAATCAAAGTAAAACAAACCCGAAAGAATTCTATAGTTATATCAGAAAGAAAAAAGTAGTTACTTCAACTGTTGGACCGTTAGTCAATGAAAATGGAGAATACCAAAGACGAAGTACAAATGAGTAATGCCCTCAATACCTTCTTTGCATCAGTTTTTACAACAGAAGACCTCAGTGATATCCCTACACCATCGCCGATTCAGATTGATAATTCAGATGTTCTAAGCAATATCACCGTTACAGAGAGAGAAGTATTGAATTGTTTAGATAAACTCAAGGTAAATAAAACGCCTGGACCTGATACAATCTCGCCTAGAGTTCTAAAGGAAGCTAAGGATGAGCTCTCCAAACCACTGACATTACTATTCAATAAATCCTTGCAGTCTGGAACTATGCCCGATCAGTGGAAGCTAGCCAACGTAACACCGATATTCAAAAAAGGCAGCAAATCCCTACCCAGTAACTATCGTCCAATTAGCTTAACCTCAGTTGTATGTAAAATGCTAGAAACGGTCATACGAGACAGACTCGTAAATCACTTAGAGGAAAATAACATACTTAAAGATACTCAACACGGCTTTCGTAAAAAACGTTCCTGTTTAACAAACCTCTTAGACTTCTTCCACGATATCCTCAACCTCTACGATGAGAGTAAAGCTGTAGATATTATATACCTTGATTTTCAAAAGGCCTTTGACAAAGTTCCCCACAAACGTTTACTGCTAAAACTAAAAGCTCATGGAATACAAAACGGTGTGTTGAAATGGATAGAAAATTGGCTCAGCGACAGAAAGCAAAGAGTAGTCATAAACGGTAAGGCATCTAAATGGACCAATGTAAGTAGCGGGGTACCCCAGGGATCGGTACTAGGACCAATTCTCTTTCTAATTTACATCAACGACATAGATGAGGGTCTCACCTGTACAATCTCAAAATTTGCTGACGATACAAAATTGCAAATAGCGTACTCTCAAAAGAACAAGTTGACGATATGCAACACAATCTAGATAAATTGTCATGTTGGGCCCAAATTTGGCAAATGAGTTTCAATGCGGATAAATGTAAAGTACTACATATCGGATACCTAAATGAGAAAGCAAACTATTCGATGAATGGCACTCAGCTTAAGAATGTAAACAGAGAAACCGATCTGGGAGTAACAATATCGAGTAACCTAAAACCGAGTCAACAATGTTCAGAAGTTGTTAAGAAGGCAAACAAAATAATTGGCTTTATAGGCAGGTCATTTGAGCATAAATCCAAAGAAGTTATCCTAACCCTTTACAATTCCTTAGTCCGCCCTCTTCTGGAATACTGCGTTCAATCCTGGTGCCCTTATTACCAAAAAGATATAAACAAGCTAGAACGAGTTCAACGTAGAGTTACCAAAATGATACCTAGCCTAAAGAACAAACCATACGAAGAGCGTCTTAGAGAATTAAATCTATTTCCTTTAACCCAGCGCAGATTAAGAGGTGACTTAATTCAAGTGTTCAAAATCATCAAAGGCATCGACAATATGAACTGTAGTAAGTACTTCACTATCGACCAATCTAATTACACGCGGGGAAACGGTTGCAAAATTATTGGTAAATCTTTTAACTCACACGAATCTAAGAATTTCTTCTTCAATCGAGTTGTCAACTTGTGGAATGGGCTTCCCCGAAACGTTATAGACTGCATCACCGTTGATTCATTTAAACTCCGCCTAGACGAATATCTCGCATCAAACCCGCGACTGACTGCGTTTGTAAATGAATAACTTTATTTTATCCCCCCCTCAGTTACTAACCCATCTGTCCCCTACTAACTTCCTAATCCTGCCACGGACATTCGTTCCAGGGCAGTAATTCCCTTTCCAATGTTCCCTTACCCACTCTAAACCACTGTTTGGACACTTGATCCTCAGTGTTTTGGAGGACAAGCAACCTAGAAGGGTCACTAGATCTGTTGTTGCTTGATTTCCTTTGTACTCCTTTGTACTCTTCTTCTTTAGAACCCGCCCGCAGACCGTGCAGATCCACAGGGCTGACCTTTGTATCGGTACTACTGGCTCAGGGTGGAGGGAACATAATAATTCAAGGCTAGGGCGGGGGGGGCTTCAATGTCCCATGGCGGTTGGCCCGCCGCCCACATAGTGTTTACATTACCCGTATGCTGGCAATAGGCCTAACGTTCTCGTCTATTTTGATTGCCATAGGATACAGTAATGGGTTGAGGGGGGGGGGGGGGGGCTTAACCTCCCTCACCCCCCCCCCCCCCATGACTTATTATCATCATCATACATATTGCCAGCAGGGGGCCGTGGCCCAACCGACTGTACACCGGGCGGGGGCATTGGAGATAAATAAGTACCCGGTAACACCCCGTTCTTAACACTAATCGTCCATTACAAACCCCAATGTACTTGAATAAACTAATGAATGCATATGGTCCTCCCGGGTTTCGAACTCTGGACACCACACCCAGAACATAAGCATCTAAACCATTACACCACCAACATAAATAGAAGAATATGGAGGTGGAATGGGGGAGTGAAAGAGTGTCTATAAGTGCGAGGTGGGAGGGGTACGAGGAGAGAGATAGATTGGAAGAAGAGTTAAGAAGTTAAGGGGATAGCCTAGTGGCTGGTTATTGGTATATATAGGCTATGTATAATTGTATATATTTCATATTTTTGTTAGTTTCCTCGCTAAACCTCCATAAAGCTTTAAAAAACATCCCCTAGACCTAATAATATAATATAAAACATGGTGTTAAGTACAGTGTTGACTCTATTCATATGCCTATTATGGTAGATAGATATATATTTGGGGTGGTAGGCCTATAGGCCTAACACATGTCTACTGCCCGATCGTACAGTGTCCTCCTTTTTGGAAATTTAGAAATGGCCACCCTAGCCGAGCAGATATAGAGTAGGGAAAAACAGTAGGCCCAAGGAGAGGTGGAGAAGGAGGATATATACCATTTGAGAGGAGAGAAGGTGGGCAGGCAAAAATTAGAGGAGAGATGGAGAAAGGGTAAAATTTTACTAAAGGGTCACGCATTTGACAGGTACAGTACCACCAGTCTACCACGAATTTATTGGATATTTAATTTAGGTTTACACGCCTCCATTAACAACCTACACCCTTTTCTGGTATGTTACTAGTAATGGAAACGATTTAATAGTTTTATTGTGGTTTTCGACGAGAATAAAGAAGCTAGTTTGGGCCGAAAATCAGGAGTTGACCGCCTCTTCCGATGTCTGTTTATAAACACGACGCTCGACGTTAGTTATACGTTTGAGGTTGTGTTTTTTGCCCCCAGCTGGCCATATAGGCTATATGACGATGACAAAAGTCTGGGGAGGGGGGCAAAGACCCCCCTCAACACATACAGTGTATTTTGCGGCCTAAATTTTAATTGAACCGCCAATATTGGGAAATTAGTTAGATGCGTGAAGTAGCCTAGCCTCCTATAACCTCGAGCGCTATGTCAACACCAAGCAGGTGGCATCCACCCGAAGGCCCTTTAATAATAATAATAATAATAATAATAATAATAATAATAACACAGGATCAACGTTACTCCTGGGAACGCAACCTTTCCACAATTATCTTTATATTTCGTCTTATATTATTAATATTAAAGTGTCCCCATTGTTTCTTTAGTGTTTCGTACGGTCGTACTACAATTTATCGTCGGCTGAAAACACAGACTATAGTATCTAGGTCTACAATCTACTGTCTGGGCACTCTGGGGGGCGGCGCTCCCCATAGGCTACTTGTGAATTGGTGGATGGGGGGATGTACTGTAAATACACTGATTATAGCCTAAGCGTCCTTAATACGCTTATATATTACCAAATTCGGATGCCGTGTATACATGTATTTATGATGTTGTTGATAAATACCCCAACTGCAACCGTACGTAGCTTCCGAAACTGTCCTAAAATACCCGGTACCATGCATAGAATTAGCCCTTATAATGGCTAAAATACCAAACAATGCAGTAAAGTATATACCTTAGATGCTTCACTAACCGTATTTCGATATGGGAGATAAATAAGCATCCCAATGTAATGGAATACACAGAGTTTATCGCCTTCGCGGACCAACACCGACGCGCATCCACCTCCTACGAAATCCCGTAAACACTGAACCTGAACTTCTCTCCCCTCCCCCCTCCCCCCTTGCTCCCTTAGTCGCAATATTGGTAGTTTTTTTTCTGCATTATTGATTAAACCTTATTCTGTCGGTTAATTGATATATGCAGGCTTATTAAGCATATTCTACAATATTCGTCCATGCTTTTAAATTTTGCAGAAAGCGCCCGTTTCTATTTTATGCTAAACTAAATTCCCAGCAAAAAAAACCCAGCTGTAGCCAGTCAAAAAGCCGATTACATTCTTTCTCCTACCAACTGACTCAAAATATCATCTTTTAAACAACATTTTAGATAATGTATGAAACAAAGAGTTGTCCAATACTTACCTGTAGCCTATGTATCTAAATGAAGTATTAAATTGTTGGCAGGCATTACTTAAGTTACGATAAATATTACCACGAGTTTTTGAACATCCCCGCGGCACATTAGCCCCGCCCCCTCAGTGACGTCATGCCCAAGAACTCGCACTGACATACGCACATACAAACCAACACACACACACATACGTACGCACACTCGGGAACTCGCTGAACTTATGGGCCGGTTGCTGTTTCCAGAAAGGGCTGCTCTCGGACGGAATAACATGCGAGGTTGTATTTTGTATTTTATTTCGGCTACATTTAGACAATGTTATTCAGCTTAGGAAGGACGTCTACCAATTAAGAGTTTAAAAACTATCTGAATTAATCCTTCCTACGCTTCATAATATTGTCTAAATGTGGCTGAAATCAAATTAAAAATACATTGCCGGTATAGAAGGGGAGTTAAGGGGTTGGTGGAAATTATCAAGTTATAGGACTATAATAATGTTGTATGAAACCAATTAAATAACAATGAACAAATAAATCAGAATTTCAACCATGTAAGATGGGAGATATGGATATGGTGCTTGGGGACCCACAGAGGGCTGCCCTTGGGTGGCAGGATGTGCTAGCTAATAAATTATAGAGAAAATGTTAGAGGACATCAATATTAAATATATGAAGTTAGCATATTTAATATTATAAACCAACCGCCCAATGGTATCTACTACTTAGGCTACAATATTGTATTTAATCTTGTCTGAATTATTCTTATACATTATTCATACTTTTTATTTCTGAATCAAGTAGTTTCCTGTTTAGAAAACTATATCCTAACCTAAGCATTTTGTTTAGGAATATGTTAGTGTAATGCATTAGTGAGTAGCCTAGATTAAGCACTTGGATATATCTATGGGTAATAGCCTACAATTTAGTATTTGGCAACTTTTCGTGACGTAATATGAATGCGGATATTGGTAAGTTCTTTAGAGGGCGAATGCAAATGAACACGAATAATTTATAGGCCTTTATCTTGTCTAAACTTATAAATAATAATACATTTAGTTGCATAAAGATCTGTTATTGCAGACATAGTAATTTGCTTCAGAAATTGAGTATTATTCTGATTCAGCTCTAAATTTAATACCAGCGAAATCACGAAAACCCTAGCATTAGTTTAACCCCTTCAGTACCGGTGACGTCCTTTTCGTTATATTCTGGCACCTATTAGACGATATTATTAAGCTTGGGAAGGATGTCTACCCATGAAAAGGCTACAGACTATCTCAATTAATCCTTTTAGCTACCTATATATCCTTCCTAAGCTGTTCATATAATCGTATACATGTAGCTGAAACCAAATACAAAATACGTCACCGGTTCAGAAGAGGTTAAATAAAGAAAAGTGAACTATCGCGCCATCTATTAACAAAAATGTTTGGACATGGGGATAGGTAGGTAGCAAGGGAGGGGTGAGTTACCATATTATGCAATCCATTATCTAACATTTCTCCTAATAAGGGCTTTATTATCGATAACTAGCTATATTAAATTAAACAAGGTATAGTTTAAAGTAAGTTAGACTAGGCTAGGATACACGCACACATATGTATTATATTATATATGTTTGGATTCCTATTTATTACACGAATTAGACCTTGGCAACTGCCCCCTGTAAGACGTAAAACTCGCAATATTGGTAGTTCTTTTTCTGCATATGTACTTAAATGGTATTTTGTGGGTTTATTGATGTAGACAAGTTGTTAAGGATGCTTTACAATATTCGTCTATGCTGTCAGATATAGAAGAAAGCGAGTATTTATATTTAATGTTAAATTTAATTCCTGGTAAAAATCGCAAGCTGTAGCCAGTCAAAAAGCCAAAGACATACTTCCTCGTACCAACTAACTCAAAATATCGTCTTTTAAACACCATTTTACATGTATATACAGTAAAGTCGAGTTGTCCAATACTTCCCTGTATGTATCTAAATGAGTTATTATATATCTGGCAGGTGTTAATAAAGTCACGAGATAGTGAGAGATAGTGATTAATAATACCACGAGTTTTTGAACATCTCCGCAGCACTTTAGCCCCGCCCCCTCAGTGACGTCATGCCCAAGAACACACACATACGCACATACAAACCAACACACACACATACGTACGTACACTCGGGAACTCGCTGAGCTTATGGGGTTACTGTTTCCAGAAAGGGTTGCTCTCGGGCGGAATAACATGCAAGGTTGTACAGGGGAGTTAGGGTTGGTTGATAGGATCAAGTTATAGCCTAGTTATATAATAATATGTTTTGGACCCAATAAATATATAGGAATTTCAATCACGTAAGATGAGAGATATGGATGGTGCTTGGGGACCCACATAGGGCTGCCCTTGGGTGGCAGGATGTACACCAGCTAATGAATTATAGACAATGTTAGAGGACATCAATATTAAATATAAAAAAGTTAGCATATTTAATAGTACACACCTACCGCCCAATGGTATCAACTACTTAGGTAGGCTATAACCTTACCCCGAAATCGGTTTTGACTTATTTTTTCATTTTATTCTGGCTATATAAACGATTTTTTATCAAAGTAAGCAGAGCTTTGTGGGAAAGTGTCAATGCAGACAGCTTGGCGCCACTGTGTACGTATCTCTCTCTCTCTCTCTCTCTGTATGTATGCCTGTGTGCCTATGTATGTAGCTGAATGTGTGTGTATGCCTGTGTGTCTTTTTTTTTCTATGTGAGTGAGGGAGACAAAAGGCAGAACTGCCTGTACCGAGTGTCTCCCCCAGAGTTGAAAGAGTGACAGAGACAAAATCAAGGGACGTTCGAGCCAAAATGCCTGGACACACGGAGTTTGAAACAATTTAAGTCATAGGAAGAGGGAAAAACTGATTCTGGGAGAGAGTTCCAGAGCTCAGCAGTTGAATAGAAGAAAGTCTGATAATACTGTTTCACCGTTACTGTTTGCCTATGTATGTACTCACCTAATTGTACTCACCTAATTGTAGTATACAGGATTTGAGTTTTTAGGATCGTATTGTCCCGCCTCCAAAGATTCTGTTATCTAATTTGGCTTTAAAAATGTGGATATTCCCCGCACCCACCACTTCATCATCCAACTGATTCCACATATTAATACTTCTATATGGAAAGCTGAATTTCCTCACATCTCCTTTACATCTGCCTTTCTTTAACTTGCAACTATGTCCTCTAGTCCTCCCTTTATCTCCCTCGATAAAGTCCTCCTTGTCTATCCTTTCCAATCCCCTAACACATTTATTAATCATAATCATAATGTGTGTGTGTATGTATGCCTGTGTATCTGTATGTGTGTGTGTGTGTGTAGGGGATGTGGATCGCTCCTATAGGTAAATTAACTGACACTATATTTAGAGATACACTAACATTACTACTGCAACACATGATTAAAATAGACAAGTAACCGATTCCTATATGTATAAAGCCTCAATAAATTATTACCCTTGCACTTTATTCACACAGTAACACAGTACACTATATTAATACAATTATTATTATGAACAGAATAGAACAAAAAAAGTGTTGGTAGCTAAAATTAAAGCACGTTAATATTCAGCCTAGTTGAGTCACCAAGTACCAAAGCCGATTTGGCTATATGTATTTTTTTTATCAATAAGTATACCCTCCGCGATTTCCTACCCTAGTCTAAATTACTGTAGCCTATTGTATGTATAATGATAGCAAGTTAGTTATTAAAATCAACCTAATGGAATGGCAGGCTGTTGTACGATGAATAAATATACGAAATGGGCCCCTTTTAACTCTCTCTCTCTCTCTCTCTCTGGGCGCGCCCCCCCCCCCCCCCCCCCTCCTCCCTCTCTCTCTCTCTCTTTCTCCCTCTCAACCCGCGCCATAGTTGCCACGTCGTAATTAACACTCGATGCCCCCATCACAAAATATCTTAAACCATACGTCTTTTACTTTGCCAAATTCATTAGTTGGAAGTTTAGCTCACTAGATAACATACTGAGTACGGTATCTTGTTATAGAAAAGGGTAATAAACTCTTAAATAGATAGGTTCTAACATTTAGTATTTGGTAACTTTCCGTGACGTAGAATGAAAGACTATATTGGCTAGTAATAACAATGAGTAAATAAATCAAAATTTCAACCACGAAAAATGGGAGATATGGATGGTGCTTGGGGACCCACAGAGGGCTGCCCTTGGGTGGCAGGATGTGCTAGCTAATGAATTATAGAGACAATGTTAGAGGACATCAATATTAAATATATGAAGAGTTAGCATATTTAATATTATAAACCAACCGCCCAATGGTATCTACTACTTAGCTATTTCATATTAATTGGCTTACCAAGAAATGTTGTTATGAGTTATATATATATATATATATATATATATATATATATATATATATATATATATATATATATATAGGCTACAATATTGTATTTAATCTTGTCTGAGTTATTTTATAAATTATTCATACTTTTATTTCTGAATCAAGTAGTTTCCAGTTTAGAAAACTATATCCTAACCTAAGCATTTTGTTTAGGATATGTTAGTGTAATGCATTCGTGAGTAGCCTAGATTAAGCACTTGGATATATCTATGGGTAATAGCCTACAATTTAGTATTTGGCAACTTTTCGTGACGTAATATGAATGCGGATATTGGTAAGTTCTTTAGAGGGCGAATTCAAATGAACACGAATAATTTATAGGCCTTTATCTTGTCTAAACTTATAAATAATAATACATTTAGTTGCATAAAGATCTCCCGTTATTGCAGACATAGTAATTTGCTTCAGAAATTGAGGATTATTCTGATTCAGCTCTAAATTTAATACCAGCGAAATCACGAAAACCCTAGCATTAGTTTAACCCCTTCAGTACCAGTGACGTCCTTTTCATTATATTCTGGCACCTATTAGACGATATTTTTAAGCTTGAGAAGGATGTCTACCCATGAAAAGGCTACAGACTATCTCAATTAATCCTTTTAGCTACCATATATCCTTCCTAAGCTGTTCATATAATCGTATACATGTAGCTGAAACCAAATACAAAATACGTCACCGGTACGGAAGGGGTTAAATAAAGAAAAGTTAACTCTCGCGCCATCTATTAAGGGTTGGTGGATAGGATCAGGTTATATCCTAGTTATATAATATGTTATGAACCCAATTAATATATATAGGAATTTCAACCACGTAAGATGAGATAATTATATGGACGGTGTTTGGGGACCCACGTACAGAGGGCTGCCCTTGGGTGGCAGGATGTGCTGGATTGTGTGGGCATAAGGTACTAGCTAATTAATTCGTTTTATTCTGGCTATTAATAAACGATTTTCATCAACCTTAGCAGAGATCTTTAGAAATCAAGATATTTAAGTAGATAGATTTTACCCATGTGCTAGAGGTCCTTCCTAAGCTGTGTTATATTGTCTAAGGCTAGCCAGAATTAAAACAAAATACATACAATGTTAACCATACGTTAGTCAAATGTTAAGATATGTATGTGTGTGTGTGTGTGTGTGTGTGTGTGTATAATTTATGTATGTGTATGTTTGTATGCCTCGAGTAAGCATTCCAGTGTGTGTGATTGTGTATGTGTGTGCCTGTGTATGAGTCTCCGTAAGTGTGTACATCTATATGTGTATGTGTTTCTGTATGTGTGTGTGTGCTTGTGTTTGTCTCTGTGTGTGTTGTTGTTGTTGTTCCCCAAGCTGCCTGGCCGAACAGCCCCAAGGCCATAACCGTGCGCCCCCACAGAACCCTCACTGCCGACCACAATAAAGCCTGGGTAACCGAAGCCACTCCATGGCGGGGAGCTGAGGAGGGTGCGGAAACGCCCAGGAAACCAAAGCCCCACCCAGAGCCCTGTGCCCCTCAGCAATTATGAAGAGAAAGTTGAGGGGCAAAGGAAAAAATGTGACGCTTTGGCTTCCAATCTAGGTAGACTGGGAGGTCAATCCACGGAAGAGACGCCGTCACTTGAGATCTAGAAAATATAAAAGTAAAAGGAACAGTCAGAGTAAGCTATGGGTATGGCAGAGATCGCTCAGTTCTCACTCTGATAGACCAGCCCATCACCAGTTTCTGTGTGTGTAGAGGACGGGGGTATGGGAGTTTCCTATCGTTAAATTAGCGGACACTATATTTAGACCTACACTAACGTTACTACTGCAACACATCCTTAATTATGCAAAAACGTAACCGATTTATATCTTACAAAACCTTCTCAAGAAATTACTATCCTTGTATATGTCACTTGATTTATACAACAGCACAAACACCATATTAATATAACTATAAACAGGAATAGAACAGAGAAAACATGGATAGTAGCGAAAAATGAAAGCACGTAAATATTCAGCCTAGTAGCGTCGCCAAGTACCAAAGACGATTATAGGCTATACGTCTATTTAATATCAATACATATAACCTACTGCACAGTCTATCCTAGTCTAACTTACTCTAGCCTATTGTATGTATAATGATAGCAATTCAGTTATTGAAAGCAACCTAATGGAATGGCAGGCTGTTGTACGATTAACGTATATATGAACTGGACCCCTTTTAACTCTCACTCTCTGAGGGCACCCCCCCCCCCCCCTCCCCCTCTCTCTCTCTGTCTGTCAACCCGCGCCACAGTTACCACATCGTAATTTAGTCATTGCCCCATCACAAAATTTCTTAAACCATGCGTCTTTTACTTTGCCAAATTCATTAGTTTCCAGTTTAGCTCATTATATAATATATTGAGTATCGAAATAGGTAGTGTAACAAACTCGTGATTAGATAATATATATAGGTACTAACATTTAGTATTTGGTAACTTCCCGTGACGTAGAATGAATTACAATATTGGCTAGTTCTTTTGGAGGCGATTGCAATTGAAAACGCATTAAATATATCCTATTTCTACTTCCTTAATGAAGTTAGTTGAATAAAGATCCCCCGTGAATCTAGATCTAGTAATTACCTTCAAAACTTAAGGAATGGTGATATAGTTCCAAAATAAATGCTTACGAAATCACGAGTAGACTAGATTATGAGGAAACGGCAAGTTCGAGTAAATACATCAGAAGTGAAAGCCTACGCCATCTGTTAGCAAAAATTTCTGAGTTTTGGTAGAGGGAGGGTGAGTAGCCAGATCGTATATTAATATTATCGAATATATCTCCTTATATGGTTCGTGTTAGCATTGACTGGCTATGTTAGATTAAACCCAGTATAGTTTAGAGTAAGTTAGACTAGGCTAGGAAACATGGACTATGTTTCTGTGTTATATTTGCTTGGTTATCACTTTGGTTACGAGAATCAGACCTTGGCAACTTATCGGCATGACGGAAAAATCGAAATATTGGTAGTTCTTTTTCTGCATATGTGATTAAATTGTATTTTGTGGGTTTATTGATATAGACAAATTTGTTAAGGATGATCTACAATATTCGTCTATGCTTTCAGATATGGAAGAAATCGAGTATTTCTAGTTAACGTTAAATTAATTTCCTGGTAAAAATCGTCAGCTGTAGCCAGTCAAAAAGCTGATTACGTACTTCGTTGTACCAACTGACTCAAAATATCGTCTTTTAAACCAAATGTTAGTTGTATAAAATAATATATAGCAAAGAGATGTCCAATACTTCGAACCCTGTATGTGTATAAATGAATTATTAGATAGCTAGTAGGCATAAATAAAGGCCCAAGATAGTGATTAATATTACCAAGAGTTTTTGAACATCCCCGTGGCACATCTGCCCCGCCCCCCTCAGTAACGTCATGCCCAAGAACACACATGCATACGTACACATACACACACACACACACCCAGGAACTCGTTGAACTTATAGGGTTGCTGTTTCCAGAGAGGGCTGCTCTTGGGTGGCATAACATGCAAGGTTGTGTGGGGGAGTTAGGGGTTGGTGGATAGGATCTAGTTATAGGAATAAAATAATGTACGTTTTATGAACCTAAATATATAAAAATGAATACATAAATCGGAATGTCAACCACGTAAGATGAGAAATATGGATGGTGCTTCGGGACCCACAGAGGGCTGCTCTTGGGTGGCAGGATGTGCTGGGTTGGGCGGTCAAGGGATACGAGTTTACATGCGAGCTGGTAGGTAGGGGGAGGTTAATGGCAGAGAAGGAAGCTTTGTATTTGCGTAATTTTAAAGGTATTAACATTTTGAACTTGTTAACCCCTTTTGTACTGGGGACGTCTTTTTAATATTATTCTGGCTACTATTAAACGATTATATTCAACTTAAAAAGGGGCTTCCAGTAATCAACAGGCTTCGAACTTTTTACCACCACAGATCCTTCTTAAACGGCACAAAATTGTCTAAATGTAGCTAGAATTAAATTTAAAAAGACGTCGCCGGTACAGAATGGGTTAAGTTAAAAAAATGTTGTGCTATACAGGTATGTGAGAGAGTTAGTTACACAGAGTTAAACAGATGCTCAAACCACACATACTCTGAGGTCCCTACTAGGTGGTCCGGCCTTAATACTGCTATACTCAGGGACAGTTTTATAGTAGACAAATTAATCGGACAGCAAAATCGGAGAGAGAGAGAGAGAGAGAATGAAAGTGGACTGATAACATATAGAAGACTAATTCTTGTGTATTCTACTGTGAGAAAAGTAGGCACACAGGGTCTTAAGAATGGAATGATGTGTGTGCATGTGTGTCTGTGAGATGGTCAGTTCATTCGTGTGTGTGTGTGTGTGGATTACGTACCATAATTTCGTAGACAGTTAATCTTGCAAATCAACTTAATTTCTAATATATCAGTTTATACGTCGATTAAAATACAGTATTATTACAAAATTAAAGCAACAGGTATACAGATGATATATATGTAGGATACCAATTACGTAACTAAAATACAACCTCAATAGGAGATATATCACTGAACGCAACCAAAAGAACTTTCGAAAAATGTCAACCACTTTCGAGTTGAATTCACGCTATAAGGAAGTTGGAGCCATAGACATCGATATTTAGCAGAATTAACAACTAAAATACGGTTGTAGTACATACTGTATATAAATACATAAAACCAAATCAATTGCATATTTTTTATCCATCAGACACATATGTTATTATTGTATTTATGCTTAGTATCGATGTTTACGGCTCCATCTTCCTTATAGCCTGAAACTCGCAAGTGGTCAATTACAGCAATCTATACAAAACACGGAATTCTAAGATTACATTTATATATAATGTAAACTACATCTGATCTGATCTGATCTGATAATTAAGCATATTATTACACCCATGGCCTTAGATACGTAATTACTACAACGAATATAGCAGGGGGGTCACCTGCTTTTTTTCTCTCTTTCTCTGGCTTGTATCCATTTGGTCCCATTCAGCCTACTGTTTTAAGACGTTTAGAATACTGTACCGGCGACGTCTGTTTATCTTTATTCTAGCTATATTTAGACGATTTAATGCAGTTTGAGAAGGATCTGGTGTGGTAAAAAGGGTTAAGTAAGACAGTTCGAAGCCTGTTATTTGCTGGAGGCCCTTTTTAAGCTGAATATAATTGGACTTCAGATATTTTAAAAGTTAGGATCCCCATTGACCCCTAAACTTCTTATAACTCGAAATTAATAAAAACAATCCGGCTGACGTTTCTATCATTTAGGAAGAGTCCACCAGGAAATAGGTGTGGATATTTACAGCCAGTTTGCTCTAGGCCCTTTAGAGTTACAGAGAGGTCAGGGATCAATATTGTTGTAAAGTTCGTTGGCGCTACCTATAGGCTACCATCCTAATGCTTGATCCTTCTTTATATAGCTCTCCCCTCACATGATGCAGCCCTAGAGCAGCCTTCTGTTAGTCTGTAGGTCCTTAAGGGGCTAGTTTTTGTTTTGTTCGGTATATTATTATTTTTTTTTTTTTTTTTGTGTTCTCGCTAAACCTCAATCAAGCTTAGAAAAACACCCCCTAGACCCCCATTCAAGATAAATTTGTAAATTTTTCGGTAGAATAATGTCCCGGCCGAAGACCGGTCCCTCTTAAAATTTCAGACTAGCTATTGCTCGCCAGGAAAAATCAACACCTAAATGGCACGAAAGGTCTTAAAATTGACAACGAAATGGGGTAAGTTATTAAAATTTTCAATCTAATGGGCCGAACGTCAAAAAATCTCAAAACTAATGAGGCTAAACATGAGGGAGAAGGGAACTAGAAAAACTACCCTACTCCCCTTTTAAGTGGGAAGAGCTTTATCCCAAAACGTAACCAGCTGTGCGAGATCTACTGCTTGGCGCCAAAGTGTCTGCGCGCGCCGAGAGGATGGGGTAGGGTGAGGGGGGGGGGGCAGGGGGAGGGTGATCAGGATGCCAACCTGGGGCAAAATGATATACGGAAAGAATACAAGCAAATGTTCGAGGAATTGCATTGTTTTGGTCATTTTGTTCACTGCTAATGTCATAATCAACACTGTAGAGCTTGTATAACACCTGCATAGGCCTAATAAATATTGATATAAAGGTTCTAGTTTAGGAGTAGGAGAATACTGTTCCGTTTGTCAACCTGGGTATGGGGGCTCATACAGACTATTTCCCGGGAAATATTTTTCGTTCTACTTACTCACGTTCAGCAAAACACCATTACATACAGAAATATGCCACATTTCTGAAACATGACAATAACTTACTATATCCTTTTCCAAGTCGCTTGAGTCTTATGATAACACTATACATTATATAAATATACACAAAGAGAAACTAGAGAGAGTACAGGATTAGTAACGAAAGTAAAACCACGTCAATTTTCAGCCTAGTAGAGTTACCAAGCGCAAAATCTGAGTAATTACGCATATAATTTAGTTGCAACAAAGAAACTCCACGGCGTAATTTAGCCTAGTTTAAATTACTTTATATGATTGTATATACTGTATAATGCCTATTATTTAATTTTAATAGTGAACATCGGAGCAATAGGTTATTGATACGAACGGAAAATATAAGAAGTGGTAACTCTAGATCTCCTCTGGACCCCCAACACGCACACACACACACACACACTCGATGACAAACATACATACACACACGCAAATTGGCCATCTCCCTCTCTCTCATACATATTTCAGAGGAGATGGGTCGTTTTTCTGGACCCTTTTCTCCCTCGTGTTTAGCCCCATTAGTTTTGACAGTTGAAGACGTTCAGCCCATTAGTTTGGCGATGTTAATACCTTTATCTCCAGGATTTCGTTGTCAAATTGTTAGACCTATCGTGCCATTTAGGTGTCGATTTTTTCCTGGCGAGCTATAGCGAGCCTGTAATTATAAGAGGAACCGGCCAGGACATTTTTCTGCCGAAAAATGTAAAAATTTGTCTTGAGGGGGGGGGGGGGTCCTAGGGGGTGTTTTTCTAATAGTCCATGAGCCAGGCCAGATATCGGTACCACCTGGGGTGACTAAACACGAATGGTACTAAAATGTTTATAGAGTGACTGTAAGTACATTAAGATATGATAGCCTTCTCGCACTGGTAGCTTAGTCTAATTTTTTTGATGCAATAGGGGCGCTACCCAAAAATAAAGATTTTTAGCGTGACGCTCGGCGTTTTCCTCATTTTCTTTAAAATCCATCACACAATCATCGCGAAACTTTGAACACCTATGTAGAATTATATTCTCTACCAGAGTTGTTTCTAGGTATTTTTCAAATTTCCTCATATTTCGGAATATACTCTATATTTTGGGTATTTTCCTCTAAATCTAGAATAAATCCTTAAATATGGGGAACATTGAAAAATATATTCTAACAGCTCTTGTAGCTTATTTGATTCTCTACAAGAATTATTCCGATGTGTATTTCAAGTTTCTCCATATTTAGGGGTTTATTTCATATTTGGGGATTTTTTGTTATATTTTGGGGATAATTTATTATTGGAAGGAGCAAACATATGTAGAGTGGTTTCCATGTAATGTGTTTGTTTGTTCATGGTTTAATGGTGATATTTTTTGCAGGTGTGTGTCGACTGTTTGACGGCAGGATGGAACCATCTGCGAGGAAGAGAGCACGGATCGACTGTATCATCCACTGCTCTGATGATGACAGCGATGCTCTGGTGTCACCACAGGATTTGGACTCCTGGAACACATTGCTCAGGGCTGCAGAAATCAGGCAGCATGATCCAGTCCTGGAAGCAGCCAAGGGCCTTGAAGAAGGAGGAATACCACACATACATTATCACCGTAAATGTCGTAGTCTCTTTACAATGAAGAAGTCACTGGATTCTATCCTTGCCAAGGGTGTCAAGATAGAATCAGCAAGCGTCGATCCCAGGAGGAGGGCATCAAGGGATGCCCCTAGTACTAGCAGGGTGTATGCCAAAGTATGTATCTTCTGCGAGAAGTCAAGCAAGTACATAAAAACAACAAAGACAAGGGAGCCACTCATACAGTGTGTTGAGCTACGAGCAGATGAGAAGATTCGCAGAGCAGCAATAAGGAAACTCAACCAGAGAATCCTTGGTTTAGTTAGCAGAGACCTTGTTGCTGCAGAGGGTCACTACCACAAGTCGTGCTACAAACTCTTCACAAAAGATGATTTCCCAGCGGCCGCCAGGTCGGGTGCAGGTGAAAATCAGGAAGAAAGCGAGGAAGCACGCTACGAAGAGGTTGAGACAGAAGCCCTCGAGGAACTCTGCTTGTATATAAGGACCAAATTATTCCCCAACCCAGAGGTACTGCCTATGACAAACCTCACATCTAGGCTTGAGAGATCCATGATGTCCCGTGGTATTATCCAACTGAAACCAGCGACAAAGAAACATGTTCGCCGAAAGATTGAAACCGAGTTTGGAGAATCACTACGCTTTGTCCCAGATGAGAAAGGAAAGCTTCTAATCTATCCACGCAGCCTCTCAATGGACGACCTTGCCCGGCAAGCACACAAAATGGCAAAAGACCTGCAAGAAGCAAGAGCAGCTAACTCTGAAGATGTCTTAACCAAAGCAGGAATGCAGCTGAGGAATGAGATCAATAAACAAGATGTGAGTCAGCCATGGCCTCCCGATACAGATCAGAATGTCATTCCTGCAGCAGTCACTCAATTCCTGCACACCCTGCTGACAGGAGAGTGTGAGTGTGAAACTCCCTCTGAAAGAGCTCAACGTCTTGCCACTTCCTTTGGCAGTGACTTGGTCTTTGCTGTTACCAGTGGCAAGACAAAACCACCCAAGCACGTACTGCTGACCAATGCTGTAAAGTCTTTGACAGGAAACACAGAACTGATCCGAACTCTGAATCGTCTTGGTCACTGTGTGTCTTACTCAATGTTTGAGGAGATCGATACAGCCCTTTGTATCCAGAAGCTGGAATGCTCAAAGGATGACATTCCACTGCCAGCAAACATCTACCCTGGTGTGTTCACAACCCTGGCCTGGGATAACATTGACCGACTTGAAGAGACCCTAAGTGGAGCAGGTACTTCTCATAGAGTCAATGGCATTGCTGTCCAGTCCAAGGTTGCAGGCTCTGTGCCAGAGAAAGTCCTGCCAGAGATTACCAAGTCCAAGATAAGAAGCATCACTCAGACATCATCAATGCTGCCAATATACAATGTTTGGCGGCGGGCAGGGCCACCTAGGATTGAGACTGCGTATGTCGACACTACCAAGGAAGTCCAGGATTCAAAGACAAAGAACCATATCTGGCTTCTTACTCGAATGTCAGACCATGAGGACCAGTCCATCAGCAGTTGGACTGGGTTCAACATCAAAATGCGCAGAGACATTGCAGTGGTTCAGGACACTGTAAGCTACCTGCCCACTATCAATGCTCCCGCAACAGAAATGTCCACCGTTAATGAAATCTTGGAACAAACGCATGCTATCATGCAGTCCTTACAGCTTAACAAGATTGTGTGCGTGTTTGATCAAGCACTCTATGCCAAAGCTGCCGAAGTTATCTGGAAACAAGAGAAGTTCAAGAACATTATCATCAGGATGGGCGTCTTCCACACAATCTGTAATCTCATCTCCACCATAGGAAAGAGGTTTCAAGATGCAGGTCTTAGAGATCTGTGTGTGGAATCAGGTATCATCGCAGAAGGATCAGTGTCAGGAGTGATGAACGGCAAGAGGTACAACAGAGCAGTGAGACTACACAAGCTCGTGTATGAAGCACTGATGAGGCTTGCATGGAAAGGCTTCCTTTCATGGCTAGAAGAAAACCATTCAAGGGACATACACCATCTACATGAAACACTGAAGGACATCAACAGCTTTCACAGCAATGTGTCTCAGGGACTCTTTCAAGAGCTGATGGAGAGTGAATCATGCACACATATCATGAAGCTTTTCCAAGTTTATCTTGAGACCCTCAGAGATGAACACAACCTCTCAGCATTCTGGATGTCATACCTGGACATGGTTGAGATCATGCTGGACTTAATTCGAGCCTCCAGAGAAGGCAACTGGATGCTCCACCTAGGAGCAATCCGACAGATGATACCGTGGTGTTTTGCCTATGACAAAGTGAACTATGCCCGGTTCCTAACCTACTACTATGCCTTGATGTCTCGACTGCCCATTGAACACCCAGAGGTCCATGAACACTTCATGCAAGGTGGCTTTTCGGTCCAGATCGGTAGCAAGAATCCCTTTGGACGGATCCCTGTGGACCAGACAATCGAAGAGACGATCAACAAAGACACCCAGACACCAGGGGGCACAAAAGGCTTCAGCCTGAAAGGCGGAGCTGTCGCCAGGTACTACCTGACATCGGAGTATCGCAGCAGGTACTTAAGGCAGCTCAGGACTATGGTAGTAGGCCAAAAGTATACTGACTTCAGCCACCCAGACCTACAGATGCCCAGGATTAGAAGAGATGAGGCCGATGTCCAATCTTTAGTTCAACTGATGGAGACCAGCTGTAACGGGAAGAAATTGTACTTTCCCTTTTGGTATATTATGTTGTAAGGTTTGACTTAACTGTAAGACTTTTTCCCCTTCATTCACTCTTCCCTCTATTTAAGGGAAATGTATCATTTAAGAAGGGTTAAGTAACCCTTGTCTATGTAAAGAGGGATTTAGCCTAGATCAGGAGGAGAACTAATATTCTCAAATCTATCTAAAATACTTTCAAGCCTAATTTATCTTTTCACCTCTTCTGTTATTCCCTGTAAAAATCCTTCCTTTTCGAATTTAGAGTAATGCCCCCTTGTGTAAAAAGACCGCCAATTCCTACCCAAGCGACGCCACCCTTTGTGGTCACCCTCCCCTTTTTTGGCGGGATCCCTGGCACTGGCCCTCGGCCCCTCACTGTCGTGACCCCAGGCCTACGAGAGAGACCTACCCCCCAGTCTCTGTCATCATTCCCCGCTTCTTCTCCGGACTTAGGCTTCCTTTCCCTCCATTCAGAGGTTCGTAATTAAGGTTTATAGTGTTTATAAGGTATTGCTTATTCAGTTAAGTAAGTACTAGGTGTGTAATGTAGGAGGTATTACTGTGATTGACAAATTTGTAAACTCGAGCCTACCATCGGGTTGGTCGACAGGCACCCCTCACCTGCCAAGTGCCTACAACCATACAAATTCCCCCATTATCATTGTGTTCAGTAAAACTTAGTCTGTGCACCTTTGCTAAGTGTTTTTCTGATATTTTAGACTGTTATTCCAAATTAACGTCAAATTAACTTCGTGTGTAATAATTTCAGTCAGAGGGACGCCATTTGATGGCCTTCCAATTCTTGTGTTTTTCCATAATTCCCGACCAAACTTAGGCTAGCCTATTTTGCTAGTTTGTCTTTCACCGTTTTACATAATCCTGAGGTAGTGTAGTGCGAGAACACCAGTTAAGAGTAGAATTGACGATGAAGTTGATTAAAATGCTTTTGAAGCTTGACCGCCATTTTAGGATTTAGACCATCTCGCATTTCGGAGAGACGACCAGGTTGAGTAAATTACTAATGTAGCAGTTGTATTGTATGTTTAGAACTTGTTCATTACTTTGAGTTTATAAAACCATGCATTTTGGTAAATATGATTGTATTTTAACGTGTAAATCAGGAATGGACATTCGTTTGAGATCGTGTCCTTGAGTTTTGTTTACCTTTCGTGTCTCCGATGTTCCAAAGTTAGGCCTATTCAGATAAGTATTTATAACTAACATCTCCTAGGCCTGGTTATTGTTCATTTTAAATGTTTTTACTGGGTTATAGTGTAAAGAGTTACTTGTTATCTTGATTTAGAGGTCCTCATTTCCCAACCCCAGTACTGTCAAATTTCGGACCCCCATTGGGTCGGGTTTATTTCAGATGATTATTTGTTCTTACCTATTGTCCCGGTACTTAAAGTTAACTTGTGAAAAGGCCGTTTAGGTATGGGTACTTGCTGAATTATTATGGTAGGTCATATGATTTTACATTTTTAATTAGGCTACCTAACTTTCACCTAATTGGAAGTACAGTAGGCTATTATTAATGATTGTGCTTTTTGAGTGTATTATGAGTATTGATTCCTATGATATAATTATGTTTGACATGGTCTAATGAACAGAGTTGCCTTGCAAGGGATGGAACGCTGTAGTGAGATTCTGGGCAGCTGATTTCAGGGGATAAGTTACTCGAGTTACAGTAGAATTAACGTTTAGCTTTGTTTGAGCCTTGTATAGCACCCTCCGCATTGAGCAGTCCAACCTGTTAAGTTTGACCATGACAATTACCTTTGATTTATGCCATTATTGTATTGATTTGACTCCATAGATATGCTGTGTAATTATGTGTTCCCAATTGTGTGTAGAGTACTGCTGAGTAACATATGTACCTGTACTTAATGAGAGGATCTTTGGATGCCTTAAGAGATTATTTCGGTACAGTACTGTAATGTCATAATTTGATCTGTCATTGTATTTCTGTACTTATATTAGCTCATCTATTTTTATACGTTAATAGGAATCCATGTATTTTTATATGTTTATATTAACCTATATTTTTTATATGTATTTGTTTTAGTATTACTGTGTACCGTAATTAGGATATTGATTAACCCCATTATTAAGGGTTAGCTATATGTCAACCGTGGGTTAAGAATGCATTCAACTACCCAGGGAACCAGTTTGGGACGGAGTTGATGTGATGCTGAATTGCTGATGTCGGAGAATCGGAGATTCACCCCTCCCATTGGCTGAGTGCAGGATGCTGAACTCGTGTACTGTACGAGGGTTCAAGGACCGCAGGAAGACGTATGATTACCCCCTATACCCCAGGATACGGTAGGCCGAAGAGACGTAAAGGCAAGCCTGGCCGATACCGGTATCTAGCGGAATTGGGATTTTAATACTGAGAGGAATGGGGTGGATACAGACAGCAAGGTTCGAGTCCTACTCCTAGGTTAAGAGACTGTCCCAGTACGGTAATGGATTGGTCCCAGGTTAATGGTATAGAGATAATTAGATACAGACCATACGGTACCAATGTTAAGAGTTGTAAACGGTAAAATGTGCCTTCTATTAATATCAAGCTTAAGATTACTGCAATATGTTTATATCTATCCTGCCGTACCTATTTGGATCTAAATGTGTTGTCAGGATGGTAAATCGGAGCTGTCAGTATTAAATTGGTCTAAGAGTAGTACCAGTAGCCTAACCGAGAGTCAAAGTCTTGTCAGCCAACATTGAAGGTGAAGTTCTTGATTGGTCTTTGCTAGCCTCCGATTTATCCTACTGTCCTAATGTACCTGAATAATGAGCATGAGTCACGATTGCATAAAAAAAATAAGAAAACCATGGGGACGGCCAGTTCACCTGAAGGTGGGCGATCAAATAATTCGAATGAATTACCGTTCCCAAAAACATCCTTATGTGATATCTAGAAAGTAGAGAATATGCTAGGTCTCAGTGGGGTTTTTGTGGTTCTTTGGTCTTATCATCGTGTCGGAGTTGCAGTCTTTCCCCTTCCTCGAAGGATGTTGGATGTGGGTCAACCAAACAGGGTTGTCCTCTCGTTAATTAGAATGCAATAACGGGTTGGTCGTCATCTCTTCCTTTCTATCCTTGAGTACCTATTTTCCACCTTCGCAGCTTAATCTATCAATCTTTTTCTGTCTCTCCCTCCCTCTCTCTCTCTTGTTGGCAGCAGAAGAAGGGAAGTGAGGAAGAAGGAGAGATACGCCAACAGATACTCCATCCCCCCCCCCCGTTACACAGCTGGTTGAACCCCTTCAACGCAGAGCAAGAAGATCTTGTCAGTTTGTCAACTGCGACTATGGCACCACCAGAAGTTGTCAAAGACCTTCTAGGGGCCTACAGAATAGGAGAGGATGCATATCAAGCCTTCAAGGAAGAGCGCCTGGAGATCGATACGCCAACTATACAGTTTCATGACACGATGACGAAGACGAAACTGAGAACGTTCACTAACATCAGTGTTATGCCCTGTTTTTCTACAGGTTTAACTTGGGTAATGTGAGTTCTAAATTGACTGGGTATATAAGGCTGCATGCACAATACAAGATATGAGGAATAGAGAACACAAAGAAACACATGGTAGCAAGTTACATGATCACGTTTATTGATATACCACTGCAGAATACTTGTGTAAGACAATATAATAGAATTGAACAACACTAGCATAAGTGGATCTGGATGGAGCCTAGTCTCCCACTTCCAACGTTCAGGTATTAATCTTCTGATCACTGGCTTTGATTTCACAGGTTTATATACCGAAGACCATCAATGTTACTTATAGATTCATATTCACTGTTAGATTTATTACTGGTAGCTCTGGTGCACAAGTAGTAGTTCACAGACTAGATTAGACACACGTATTTTTAGAGCACGGGAATTCTAGTTACCTCAGGGGGTACTGATCTAAGTTTTATATCCTTGTCTCAGAAATACATAGAACGCAAATCAGTGGGCGAACGTTAGATATCACTAGAGTTTTAATATCTGAATAAAGTAATTACGAGAGTCAAGGTCGCCTGTTAATTAAAGAGCACTGATCGCTTAGTACGTCCCAAATGGAATGGTTAAGTATGAATTACACTGGGCAAGGTCTTAGCCACTTCGTAGAAATATTAATTAGTGAATCTAAAACAGCACAGTAATATGTAGTACTGCTAAAGGGAATCTTGGGTAGTATCTGATGGGTCTGGTCCTGGTTATCTTGCGTCCATGATGTTGGGGGCTAACGACTGGTTCCGCGGCCGTCCAGGGGGGCCATATGTGTGAAGTTCTTCAATACGTGGGCAGGTCCTTCTATCCAAATCTGCCACGGAGTCTGCCGGTTCTGGGATCTCACTCCGGAACAACACAAGGGCAGAGCTAGAAATTAACTGCAGGGTAGTGACCCCTGGTTGGTGTCTAGCTTTCAACTGATTTGACTGGGGGCGGGAGTTAGATTTATAGGCTCGGTTCTGGACCCTGTAGACAGTAGGGATCTCGAGTCTTATGGACTTAATTGAGCTCTCAATAGATATGGGGACTAGGTAAGATGATATTTACAGTTGTGGCACAGGGCGATAGGAAGCCTTTATTTTTTCATATAACTGAGCCTTAGTAAGAGGTACTATTTTGGCTATACTGGACGTATTTAGGGGAGAGAGACTGGATCTACTTTGCGAGGAGGATGGGGACAGCTGTGATAGGAGCGTCTCTCTAGGTTGTTCAATCTTCATTCTATGGTATAGCTGAGGTGCTAATTTAGTGATCAGAGCATGCAAGAAAGGTAAATGGTTTATTGTGAGTTAATAGAGGTTAGTAAAGGTGTTAGTCATTTATGGTTAGTTCATCGATAGGAAGAATTCCTGTGCTACCTGGCAATGACTCGAAAGTCAAAACAGGGGCCAGGTATACCTCCGCGGGGGTGGGGGTCTCCCTCCTCGGGTGGGCAAAAAGGGGGAGCTGGGCGCCCTCTCTCTGATATAGTCGTCCGGCGGCTGTGGCTAGGGGCTTGCCATATCACCAGTGTTTGTAATAACCCTCTGTGTATGAGACAGATGTGAGTGTCTTTAATACCAAAACCGAAGGTGCCTGAGCTAGCTGGTTTTACTCGGCTGGTTGTTAATTGTAGGGTTTGCTGGATATGGTGGAGACTGGGTTGCTAACTCTGCCACATTTATCTGGAAGTATGACAATAGAAGTTAGTTACTGGCGGGGCGGCTAGCCTCGCACCGACGACCATTGGGTGCAGGGTTGTGAATGTGTTGTAAGAGAATAGATGGCATGCAAGGGGCTAGTAAAGTTCTAATGTTGTTCTGGCCTACTAAGTGAAGGTAGGCTGGATAGGAGTATATATATAAAGGTTGGAGAGCGTTAGTAACGGACAATTCAAGGATCTTCAAGAGGTATGAGAGAGAGGCTAGGTCGGACAAGAGTCGAGAAGCGCGGGTGTCTTAATGAGAGGGGGGGGGAGAGTTCAAGGGCTACAGGGAAATTTTGCCCCTAAGGTCCCTGGGCGTGGGGGTGGCATTAGGCTACAATTGATATGGAAGTTTGAAAAGGCAGTAGAATACGTTAGCCAAATGCTACCGGGGAATGCAACTATGGGGTGGTATATGAGTCTGGAAAAGATAGAGTTATGTGATCAGTCAGAGGGTTATGGATACTATTAGTTGGCCCTGGGAACTGCTTTTTCTATTAAATATAAAATACCAACCACAGTGGCAGTTCGTAGGGGTACTTAGTTATTGTTTCGGGGTACTTATGACAGATACTGATAACCAGGTTATCTTATATAATCTCTGGTTGGGGTAAGAGGTGTAAGACACGAAGTAAATTGGCGTAGTGTGGACTGTGGATACGAAGGAGGCAAGGGGAAGACGTATGACAATTGTGGAAAGTAAATGGAAAAAGGTGAACACAATGGCGGATAAAAATACTTAACCTAAGGGTTGCATACATAGATTTATGGGGCGATGGGTCTTCAGAAGCTTAGTCTGGCAAGACAAGATGTTAGGGAATGTTAATATTAATACTTAGTTACTAGAGGAGCAATGCAAGGGGCGACTGAGCACGGGTTACATATATCTATACTCGTCATGGAAAATGATATAAGAGATCTAGGGACAGCGTGGGTGCTTTAACTTCTAAGATATATAACATCTACTTCTCGGATGCAAGAACATACATAGATATAATTATGGCTGTCTGATGTGTTGGCATTGGCTCAACGTCGGGACAGGCATGGGTGTTTTTAATATGAATGTATATTCCTGTTCATCATCTTTGTAGTTAATAAGTGTAGGGCACGAGGGGTTAGTGTACGTGAGGTGTGGAAAATGGTCGGTTTTAGAAAAGGTAAATGGGTGTGTCCTGGAGCTGTTTAGCCCTGCGGCTTGGGCTGTCTGAAATGGCTGGCTCGGTCAGCTGGTCCTTTCGTTCTGTGGACCTTTCCTTTGGTGTTTCTGTGTGGTGTTCGTTCATGGCTTCTGTGGTGGGCTTCTCGTTCTGGGGCATTTTAATCAGAATGAAGCCACGCTCACAAGACCATGCCAAGGAGGTTATCTTAAAGGCTGACAGGAACCTATTTGGCCAGATGATCCTTGTTGCCGAGAACAGAAAGCTCAAAATGAGTGATGTCTTGGCTCATCCCCTGGGGCCTTTGCCTTGGGCACTTGCCAGCGGTGATGGGTCTCTCCGCAAGACCAACAAGGCTGCCCTCGCAAAGGAGTTAGAGAGGAATGTTTCTCCTGCAGAAGTGATACCCGAGCCCTCTGCTACCATAATTGATGGGATGAGCCTGGTCCACAAACTGAAGGGAAACGACAACACTTTTTCACAGCTTGCAGGTACAGCACTGAGTCACGCTGTTCATGAAGGTGCTAAGAGCAGGCGCATTGATGTTGTGTTTGATATCTACAAGGAGACATCCATCAAGGATGCAGAACGAGCCAAAAGAAGTGCAGGCACAGGAATTCATTTCAAGAACATTCAACCTGGGCACAACATCCAGCAGTGGAGAAAGTTACTCGGTAGTTCCTCCAACAAGGCAAGTCTTATCAAGTTCTTGGTAGAAGAATGGAAGGCACCACAGCACAGGGAGAAGCTCAAGGACAAGGAGCTGTATGTCACATGTGAGCAGCGCTGCTTCAAGATCACCAAAGAGCAGTGGGAAGAGGCTCCTGAGCTTAAGTCAACTCAAGAAGAAGCAGACACACGCCTTCTTCTCCATGCACTTCATGCAGCAGAATCTGGGAACAAGTCTGTCATCATCACTGCAGAAGATACAGACGTCATGGTGTTGTGTCTTGGCATGTGCCACAAGATCCCATCCCATCTGTTCCAGAAGTGCGGGACGAAGAACCGGACAAGATTCCTGGATATCACCACACTGAGCCGCACACTGGGAGGCAGCGTGTGTGATTCATTGATTGGTATGCATGCCTTTACAGGCTGTGATACCGTCAGTGCATTCGCTGGCCGAGGGAAGATGACGACACTCAAGCAGGTGAAGATGGACAAGACATACCAGCATGCTTTTCACGAACTTGGACGCTCATGGGAAGTGTCTCCTGAACTCTTTGAGAAGCTACAGGAAATCACCTGCCACATGTACCTACCATCTACCCACACAACTAAGGTAAACAAGCTTCGGTATGAGCTGTTCTGTGCAAGACGTGGAGAGGTAGAGTCAAGTCAACTCCCTCCTTGTGAGGACTGCCTCTTCATGCATGCACTGCGTGCAAACTACCAGGCTGCGATCTGGAGGAGAAGTCTTCAGAGCCAGCCATTTGTTGCGAACCCAACAGACTGCGGTTGGATGACAGATGAGGACGGTAAGCTTGCCGTCAACTGGATGCGAGGCTCACCAGCACCAGATGCTGTTATACAGCTACTGTCTTGCAAGTGTGTGCGGTCATGCGAACTCCCTAAGTGTACTTGCCTCAGCAATGGTCTAAAATGCACGGACATGTGCAGGTTACAGACATGTCAGAACAAGGCTATTGAAGAAGAGCCGGTGGCACAACAGTCAGATTCCGAGTCTGACGTAGATGATATTTAGGAGTAGTAATTTGCCATAATAGTATGTACAAGCCCATGGCATGCTTAGTGTGTATTTACAGGACTTGTATTAAATGTGACAATTACTATATGCATTTTGTTGACATTTAGGCATTCCTGTCCCCAAATTTGACATTTTAAAAAAATTCGGAATTTTCGGTAGGGTATGTCTATTCAAGAAGTGATAACGACCATTAAGCTACCAATGTGCAAGGGCTATCATATCAAAACATAAACTAGAGACATGTAGCAAGCTAAAAACACCTAAGAGAATTAGTCACCCCGGGTGGTACCGATATCCCAAAATTCGGGTCTTGGCTCATGGACTATAAGTTTGAGAGAGGTCTAACGAGGAAACTAAAAAAAATAAATGAATTAATAGACCAAGAAAATAGTCACTAACCCCTTAAACATCCCTCAATGTCCCCGCATCCCTCAGCATCCACTATACCCTGTACATTATAGGTTGGCTAAATATCCTGACCTATATTCTCTGTAACTAGAAAAGGGTTAGAGCAAATGGGCCGTAAATTTCCCCACCTATTCCCAAGCCGACTGTTCCCAAATGGTAAAAATATAAGGGCAATTGACCTCTTGCGAGTTTCAGGCTATAAGGAAGTTGGAGCCGTAAACATCGATATTAAGCAGAAATACAATACTAATTTAAGTTTCTGATGGATAAATGGTATGTTGAATTGGGTTTTATGTATTTATATAATTATGTACTTCGACCATATTTTAGCTGTAAATTCTGTTAAATATCGTAGTCTGCAGCTCCAACTTCCTCAGATCAGATCAGATGTGGTTCGGGAAGTAATGCCTTAACAACGGCACTTCCCTGAGAGGTTCTTATAATTTTCCTTTTGTGACGTGCTCTGTTATATTATATTGTATTTCTTTTTCTTTTTTCTGTATGTTGCATTATAATCTATTTCTTCTTATTCCAGCTCCTTCATTTTCTTGGTTCTTGCTCTCCACATCCCATACAACATCTTATAGAACAAAACTCGCAAGTCGGCTTAGGAAGGATGTATGGTAGCTACAAGGGATTACTTGAGATAGTCTGTAGCCTTTTAATTAATAGATGTTCTTCCTAAGCTGAGTAAAAATTTCAAATAGTTTACTACAATATAATACAAATGTATGTGACCCATAATTAATGAATAATTACTTTAAAATCGCGATAACGAAAATCTATCACCCCCAATCCTTATTATATCGCTTATTATAACTACCCCATACCACCTAACATGTCATACCGCCCGAGAACAGCCCTCCCTCAAAACAGCAACCTCATAAGCTCGGCGAGTTCCTGTGTGTGTGTGTGTGTGTACGTACGTGTGTGTGTGTGTGTTTGTATGTGTGTGTTCTTGGGCATGACGTCACTGAGGGGGCGGGGCTAATGTGCCTCGGGGATGTTATAAAACTCGTGGTAATATTTATCACTCTCTCTCTCTTTCTCTCTCACTATCTCGGGACTTATACGTAATGTCAGTCAACAATATAATAGCTCGATTAATATATATAGGGAAGTATTGGACAACTTCTTCCATTATATATTGCAACATATGCACCTGGGAGACGATTTTTGTTAGTCATTCGTTACTTGGAATGTTTTTGACTGGCTACAGCTGGTCGATTTTTTACCGGGACTTAATTTAACATAAAGTAGAATGCTAGATTTACACTATAAGTAAGAGCATTGGCAAATATTATAGAACAGTCTCAACAACCCTGGCTATATTAATAAACCCACTGAAAAGGGTTTAATCTCACACGCAGAAAAAGAACAACAAATATTTCGACTTGTACGTCTTACAGGTGTAGTTGCCAATGTCTAATTCACGAAACAAAAGCGAACACAAAGCATAGCCTATATAACACAAAAACCTATGACCGCGTAACTTAGCCTAGTCTAACTTTCTCTAAACTATACCGTGTTCAAACTAATGTAGCCAGTAAATTATATAAAAGATCATAGAATAGAACTGATATTGTAATGATAAAATAAATATTCTAACTAGCTACTCACCACTCCCTTGGCCCCCTCTCCCTTCACCCCTTTCCCATTCTCTAAAACCCTGGATACATTTTTGCTAATAGATGGCGTAGGCATTCACTTTCCAAGAATTAATTCGATTTTGCCGTTTCCTCATAAGCTAGGCTACCCTTGATTTCTCAGGTAGTTAACCCTCTCCGACATATGACGCGATTTTGAGCCTATTAGGGATACTTTAAAGCCTTTGTTACTATCAGGGGTATTTAGAAACCTTTAGTTTAGTTACTTCAACCTTTGCAGTTGTCTTTGAGTTAGCTGTGGGCAGAAAACTAATTATAAGAGTGAGAGAACTCTATTTCTTATTGCTAATCTGGCAACCTCTGCGTCATATGTGCGTGAAAGGGTTAATTTGTAGCTACATCAGTATAAATCCTCGATTTCTGAAGCAAGCTATACTCTATTTTTGTCCAGCTGATGGTAAATTGAATCCCTTAGTAGCTGATTTCTCGATAATTAATGGAAATATATGAAACTACTATGGCTGTGTGTCGTATTAATGCCAAGGTTTCATAATTAACATCATATTTCACTACACAATCTACCTTATAGCCGAGTAATAATGATAGAAACATGTCAATTTACCCTCAGCTGGAAAAAAATTGACTGTAATATGTCTTTATACAACTATCTTGATTATTATTTATAAGCTAAGGCAATAGAGAAAGGCTATACTTAATTCTGGTCAATTGCTATCGCCCCCACACACACACACACACAGATACATACACACTTACAGAGACACATACACACACTCATTGACATACTCACACAAGTATACACACATAGGGCCTACAGAGACACATACACACACATAGACATACACACACACACAAGATTACACACACACTGGCATGCTCACTCACAGGCTTACAAACATACAGATGCATACACACACACACAAGCCTACACGCAAAACCACACACATACACACGCACACAGCGGCGCCAAGCTGTCTGCATAGGCCTATTCAAAAGTGTTGAGTGATGAATTTTATCGGCCATTTTGAGTATCCAGAGTACGAATCCCGGGAGGACCATATGCTTTCATTAGTTTATTCAAGTACATTGGGGTTTGTAATTGATGATTAATGTTAAGAACTGGGAGTTACTTAATTCTATAGGTTCAGGAACTAATGTATAGCGAGGCCGGTCCTTAATTGGCCCCATTCATTGTTCTTTCCTCTCACTAAAACATTACGCTTTCCATAATGCAGTTGGGTATTAATCGTGATCGTGTACTCCACCTTTAACTGTGTTGGTGGTGTAATGGTTTAGATGTTTATGTTCTGGGTGTGGTGTCCCGAATTCGAATCCCGGGAGGATCATATGTTTTCATTAGTTTATTGGGGGTGTTACAGATCTATAGTCTACCCTGTTCCAAGTAAGTAGGCCAAAACGTCTTTTTAATTGAATTATAGCTACATTTAGACGATTTTATAGAGCTTAGGAAGGACATATGGTCGCTAAATGGATTAATTGAGGTAGTCTGTACTACTCTGTAGCCTTTTAACGCTTTCAAGCTCCAATGCGCATTTCTGTTTTGTTTTCTGGTAATTATTAGACGATATTATTCAGATTAGGAAGGGTTTATGGAAGTCAGAGGGTTGATTGAGAGAGCCTACCCTTCTAATACCCACATATCTAAAATCGTCTAATGATAGCCAAAATGTACTGCTAAAACGCGTGAGAGCTTCAAGGGGTTAAGGGGGCCCACCCTGTTTTTTTGTCTCTCTCTCTCTCTCTGGGTTGTAGGCTATTCACTCGGCCCCATTCACCCTACTGTTTTAAGACGTTTATCCTCATTCAGGTGTTGATTTTTTTCTGGCGAGCGGTAGCGAGCCAGCATTTTTTGTATAATGTTTTTGTCGGCATGCTAAATTTGTACATTTTTCAATAGAAAAATTACTCCGGCGAAGCCGGATTTCTCCATACACTGCTGGCTCGCTGGGCATAAATCGACACCTAGATGGGGATAAACGTCTTAAAACAGTACCGGTAGGCTGAATGGGGCCAAATGGATACACACCAGAGAAAGAGAAAAAAAACAGGTGACCCCCCTGCTATATTCGCTGTAGTAATTACGTATCTAAGGCCATGGGTGTAATAATATGGTTAATTATATATAAATGTTATCTTAGCATTCCGTATTTTGTATATATTGCTGTAATTGACCCCTTGCGAGTTTAAGGCTATAAGGAAGTTGGAGCCGTAAACATCGATACTAAGCAGAAATAGAATACTAATATGTTTCTGATGGATACAAACTATGATTGATTTGGTTTTATGTATTTATATATGTACTACAACCGTATGTTAGTTGTTAATTCTGCTAAATATCGATGTATGTGGCTCCAACTTCCTTATAGCGTGAATTCAACTCGCAAGTGGTTGACATTTTTCGAAAGTTCTTTTGGTTGCGTTTAGTGATATAGCCTATCTCCTATTGAGGTTGTATATTAGTTACGTAATTGGTATCCTACATATATATCATCTGTATACCTGTTGCTTTAATTTTGTAATAATACTGTATTTTAATCGACGTATAAACTGATATATTAGAAATTAAGTTGATTTGCAAGATTAACTGTCTACGAAATTATGGTACGTAAAGGCGCGGTTACACATGCCCGAATCGGTGACAAAAGTTGCTCCGTGGAGACGTGGATTCATGTCGCTTGTTTTATATAATGGCGAGCAATATAATGATACATACCTTGGTTTTTATATATGCTCAGCTATATCATAGGGATTGTGATGTATTAATAGCGTGGCGGGAAGCTAAAACGGCCGAATTAAGACCAATTAATTTCGAAGTGAAAACGAAGAGTGTAGGCTACGGGAGATAGTGCTACGAGCAACTCTCTTCCTGCATGTGTAACCACTTGTTTTTGGGTCTCAGAAAAGTTGCCCGTAGCGGTGACAAAAGTTGCTTGGGTGGCAAAAATTCGGGCATGTGTAACCGCACATTTATACACACACACACACACACATGAACTGACCATCTCACAGACACACATGCACACATCATTCCATTCTAAAGACCCTGTGTGCCTACTTTTCTCACAGTAGAATACATAAGAATTAGTCTTCTATATATTATCAGTCCACTTTCATTCTCTCTCTCTCTCTCTCTCTCTCCTATTTTGCTGTCCGACTAATTTGTCTACTATAAAACTGTCCCCGAGTAGGTCCTATAGCAGTATTAAGGCCGGACCACCTAGTAGGGACCTCAGAGTATGTGTGGTTTGAGCATCTGTTTAACTCTGTGTAACTAACTCTCTCATATACCTGTATAGCACAACTTTTTGTTAACTTAACCCATTCTGTACCGGCGACGTATTTTTAAATTTTATTCTAGCTACATTTAGACGATTTTGTGCCGTTTAAGAAGGATCTGTGGTGGTAAAAAGTTCGAAGCCTGTTGATTACTGGAAGCCCCTTTTTAAGTTGAATAAAATCGTCTAATAGTAGCCAGAATAATATTAAAAAGACGTCCCCAGTACAGAAGGGGTTAACAAGTTCAAAATGTTAATACCTTTAAAATTACGCAAATAAAAGCTTCCTTCTCTGCCATTAACCTCCCCCTACCTACCAGCTCGCATATAAACTCGTATCCCTTGACCGCCCAACCCAGCACATCCTGCCACCCAAGATCAGCCCTCTGTGGGTCCCCAAGCACCATCCATATTTCTCATCTTACGTGGTTGACATTCCGATGTATGTATTAATTTTTATATATTTAGGTTCATAAAACGTACATTATTTTATTCCTATAACTAGATCCTATTCACCAACCCCTAACTCCCCCGCACAACCTTGCATGTTATGCCACCCAAGAGCAGCCCTCTCTGGAAACAGCAACCCTATAAGTTCAACGAGTTCCTGGGTGTGTGTGTGTAAGTGTGTGTGTGTGTGTGTGTACGTATGCATGTGTGTTCTTGGGCATGACGTCACTGAGGGGGGCGGGGCGCAGATGTGCCACGGGGATGTTCAAAAACTCTTGCTAATATTAATCACTATCTTGGGCCTTTATTTATGCCTACTAGCTATCTAATAATTCATTTAGACACATACAGGGAAGTATTGGACATCTCTTTGCTATATATTATTTTATACAACTAAAATTTGGTTCAAAAGACGATATTTTGAGTCAGTTGGTACAACGAAGTACGTAATCAGCTTTTTGACTGGCTACAGCTGACGATTTTTACCAGGTAATTAATTTAACGTTAACTAGAAATTCTCGATTTCTTCCATATCTGAAATCATAGACGAATATTGTAGATCATCCTTAACAATTTGTCTATATCAATAAACCCACAAAATACAATTTAATCACATATGCAGAAAAAGAACTACCAATATTTCGATTTTTCCGTCATGCCGATAAGTTGCCAAGGTCTGATTCTCGTAACCAAAGTGTTAACCAAGCAAATATAACACAGAAACATAGTCCGTGTATCCTAGCCTAGTCTAACTTACTCTAAACTATACTGGGTTTAATCTAACATAGCCAGTCAATGCTAACAAGAACCATATAAGGAGATATGTTCGATAAAATTAATATAAGATCTGGCTACTCACCCTCCCTCTACCAAAACTCAGACATTTTTCCTAACAGATGGCGTAGGCTTTCACTTCTGATGTATTTACTCGAACTTGCTGTTTCCTCATAATCTAGTCTACTCGTGATTTCGTAAGCATTTATTTTGGAACTATATCACCATTCCTTAAGTTTTGAAGATAATTACTAGATCTAGATTCATGGGGGATCTTTATTCAACTAACTTCATTAAGGAAGTAGAAATAGGATATATTTAATTCGTTTTCAATTGCAATCGCCCCCAAAAGAACTAGCCAATATTGTTATTCATTCTACGTCACGGGAAGTTACCAAATACTAAATGTTAGTACCTATATATATATATATATATATCTAATCACGAGTTTGTTACACTACCTATTTCGATACTCAATATCTTATATAATGAGCTAAACTGGAAACTAATGAATTTGGCAAAGTAAAAGACGCATGGTTTAAGAAATTTTGTGATGGGGGCAATGACTAAATTACGATGTGGTAACTGTGGCGCGGGTTGAGAGAGAGAGAAAGAGAGAGAGAGAGAGGGGGGGGGGGGCCTCAGAGAGTGAGAGTTAAAAGGGGTCCAGTTCATATATACGTTAATCGTACAACAGCCTGCCATTCCATTAGGTTGCTTTCAATAACTGAATTGCTATCATTATACATACAATAGGCTACAGTAAGTTAGACTAGGATAGACTGTGCAGTAGGTTATATGTATTGATATTAAATAGACGTATAGCCTATAATCGTCGTTGGTACTTAGCGACGCTACTAGGCTGAATATTTACGTGCTTTCATTTTTCGCTACTATCCATGTTTTCTCTGTTCTATTCCTGTTTATAGTTATATTAATATGGTGTTTGTGCTGTTGTATAAATCAAGTGACATATACAAGGATAGTAATTTCTTGAGAAGGTTTTGTAAGATATAAATCGGTTACGTTTTTGCATAATTAAGGATGTGTTGCAGTAGTAACGTTAGTGTAGGTCTAAATATAGTGTCCGCTAATTTAACGATAGGAAACTCCCATACCCCCGTCCTCTACACACACAGAGACAAACACAAGCACACACACACATACAGAAACACATACACACATAGATATACACACTTACGGAGACTCATACACAGGCACACACACACTGGAATGCTTACTCAGAGGCAAACATACACACACACACACACACACACACACACATATCTTAACAATTGACTAACGTATGGTTAACATTGTATGTATTTTGTTTTAATTCTGGCTAGCCTTAGACAATACAACACAGCTTAGGAAGGACCTCTAGCATTTGGGTAAAATCTATCTACTTAAGGGGAGATCTCCACTAGAGGGATTTTTGTCTTGACCCCTTTCTCCCTCATGTTTAGCCCCCATTGCTTTTCTAGTTTTAAGACGTTCGCCCCATTATTTTGACGATTTTAAGAACTTTCGACCCATTTCTGTCAATTTTAAGACCTTTCGTGCCATTTAGGTGTCGATTTTATCCTGGCGAGCGATAGCGAGCCTGTTATTTAAGAGGAACCGGCTTTCAGCCGGGACATTTTTCAACCGAAAAATGTACAAATTTATCTTGAAAGGGGCTCAAGGGGGTGTAATTTTAAGCTTGATGGATATCTAGAAACCAAACTAAATACCTCCCCTTAAATATCTTGATTTCTAAAGATCTCTGCTAAGGTTGATGAAAATCATTTATTAATAGCCAGAATAAAACGAATTAATTAGCTAGTACCTTATGCCCACACAATCCAGCACATCCTGCCACCCAAGGGCAGCCCTCTCTGTACGTGGGTCCCCAAACACCATCCATATATATCTCATCTTACGTGGTTGAAATTCCTATATTAATTGGGTTCATAACATATTATATAACTAGGATATAACCTGATCCTATCCACCAACCCTTAAGGGGGGTGACCTGCTTTTTGTTATTTCTCTCCTGTTCTCTCTTTCTTTGGCTTGTATCCATTCGGCCTCATTCAGCCAACTATTTTAAGACGTTTATCCCCATCTAGATGTCGATTTCTTCCTGGCGAGCGATAGCGAGCCAGCATTATATGAAGAAATCCGGCTTCGCCGGAGAAATTTTTCTATCGAAAAATGTACAAATTTAGCCTGCTGTCAAACAACAATAAAAAATATGCTGGCTCGCTACCGCTCACCATTAAACAATTGACACCTGGATGGGGATAAACGTCTTAAAACAGTAGGTTGAATGGGGCCAAATGGGTACAAGGCAGAGAAAGATAGAAAAGGACAGAACTAAAACAGGTCACCCCCCTTAACTCCCCCACACAACCTCGCATGTTATTCCTCCCGAGAGCAGCCCTCTCTGAAAACAGCAACCCCATAAGTTCAGCGAGTTTCCGAGTGTGTGTGTAGGTATGTGTGTGTGTTGGTTTGTATGTGCGTATGTGTGTGTGAATTCTTTGGCATGACGTCACTGAGGGGGCGGGGTTAATGTGCCGCGGGGATGTTCAAAAACTCGTGGTAATACTTATCACTATCTCGTAACTTAATTAATGCCTGCCATCTATATAATAACTCATTTAGACACACACAGGGAAGTATTGGACAACTCTTTGCTTTATATATATATATATATATATATATATATATATATATATATATATATATATAAAATGTTGTTTAAAAGATTATATTTTGAGGCAGTTGGTACAACGAAGTACGTGATCAGCTTTTTGACTGGCTACAGTCGACGATTTTTACCAGGAAATTAATTGAACATTAACTAGAAATACTCGATTTATTCTATATCTGACATCATAGACGAATATTGTAGATCATCCTTAACAACCCTGTATATATCAATAAACCCACAAAATACAATTTAATCACATATGCAGAAAAAGAACTACCAATATTTCGATGTTCCCGTCATGCCAATATAGTTGCCAAGGTCAAATTTTCGTAACCAAAGCAATAACCAAGCAAAATTAACATAGAAACATAGTCCGTGTATCCCAACCTACTCTAACTTACTCTAAACTATATTGGGTTTAATCTAATATAGCCAATAAATTATAGTAAAGACCATAGGGAAGATATTATACAATAACTTGTATAGACTAACTAACTACTCACCCTTCCCTTGGCCCCCTCTCCTTTCGCCCCTTTCCCATTCTCTAAAACCCTGGATACATTTTTGCTAATAGATGGCGTAGGCATTCACTATTCAAGTAATACTTCGAATTTGCAGTTTCCTCGTAAGCTAGGTTACTCGTGATTTCACGGGTATTTAATTTAGAGCTACACCAGTGTTTTCCTCAATTTCTGAAGCAAATTCCTATGTTAGGAATCTCAGACGATCTTTATACAACTATCTTGATTAGTATTTATAAGATAAGGCAATACAGAAAGGCTATTATTTATTCTGGTCAATTGTAATCGCCCCCAAAAGAACTAGCCAATATTGCCATTAATTCTACGTCACGTGAAGTTACCAAATACTAAATGTTAGTACCTATAGATATATATAATCACGAATTTATTACACTACCTATTTCGATAACAAGATACTCAGTATGTTATCTAGTGAGCTAAACTTGCAACTAATTAATTTAGCAAAGTAAAAGACGTATGGTTTAAGAAATTTCGTGATGGGGGCAATGAGTTATAATTACGTCGATGTGTCAGTATGGAGAGAAAGCGAGTGTGTGTGTGTTTAGAGGGGGCTTTGAGATGACTAATTCGTATTAAGCAATAACCTACCAGTCCATTAGGTTGATCAATTATAATATAATTGCTATCATTAAACATATAATAGCATAGCTACAGTAATATAGACTAGGGTAAATTGTGCGGTAGGGTTTATTCATTGATACAAAAAATATACGTAGCCTATATTCTCCATTGGTGACTCTACTGAATATTAACAGGTATTATTTTTCGCTACCATCCATGTTTTCTCTGTTCTATTCAATTTGATAGTTATATTAGTATGGTGTTTGTGTTATTATACGAATCAAGTGACTTACGGTATGCAAGGATAGTAATTTCTTGAGAAGGTTTTGTAGGATATAAATTGGTTGTGTTTGTATAATTAAGGATGTGTTATAGTAGTAAGTTGGTGTAGGTCTAAATATAGTGTCCGCTAATTTAACTATAGGAAAGCCCCACACCCCAGTCCCGTACACACGTACACACACACACACACACACACATAACATACACTGGCATACACACATACATAGACATACACACATACATACTCATACACACAGACAGACACATACACATAGACATACACACACGCACACTGACATGCTCACTCACGGGCATACACACATACTCACAAGCTACCCTCTGAGTAACACACACAGACACATACACATAGACATGCACACGGACATGCTCACTCACGGGCATACACACATACACACACACACAAGCTACCCTCAAACCACACACATACACACGTATACATTTTGAATGTTGCAGAGGGTGCCAACTTAACTATTGACTAATTAATTATTAACATTGTAAGTATTTACTTTCTTTTAATTCTGGCTAGCAATAAGCAATGCAATACAGCTTAGGAAGAACCTCTAGCATTTGGGTAAGATCTATCTATTTAAATATCTTGATTCCCACAGATCTCTGCTAAGGTAGATGATTTTTTTTATTTACTAGCCAGAATAGGACTACAACTAAATAATACGTCTTGGTATAATTATACAACAGTTAAAACAGACTAATCCAGATAAGATATAGTACAACATTTTAGCTATTATATCATATGCAACTCAAAACAGATTTTCGGGGTAAGCCATGAATAGGTTAGCCTATAGCTAAGTAGTAGATATCACTGGGCAGTTGGTATACTATATAGTATTGGATATGCTCAATCTTCATATATAGGCTACAATATTAATGTCATCTAACACTGTTTATAGCCTAATTCACTAGCTAGTATCTTATGCCCACACAAGCCAGCATATCCTGCCCTCTGTGGGTCCCCAAACACCATCCACATCTCTCATCTTATGTTGTTGAAATTCCTATCTATTTATTACCGTCTGGTTGGTGTAGTGGTTAGAGTTTAAAAATCTGTGTGTGATAACCCAGGTTCGAATCCCGGTGGATCACATATATTCTTTCATTAATTTCATTGGAGGTGTTTGGTGTTGTGGTGAAATTAATAAAATATAGATAATTTATATAATTGGCTTCATAAAACACATTTATTTCCTATAAATTGATCCTTTCCACCAACCCTTAACTCCCCCACACAACCTTGCATGTTATTCTGCCCGAGAGCAGCCCTCTCTGGAAACAGCAACCATATAAGTTCAGCGAGTTCCCGAGTGTGTGTGTACGTATGTGTGTGTGTGTATGTGTGCGAGTTCTTGGATATGACGTCACTGAGGGGGTGGGGCTAATGTGCCTCGGGGATGTTCAAAAATTCGTGGTAATATTAATCACTATCTCGTAAATTAATTAATGCCTGCCATCTATATAATAACTCATTTAGATACACACAGGGAAGTATTGGACAACTCTTTGCTTTATATATATATATATATATATATATATATATATATATATATATATAATTTTGTTTTTAAGATATTTTGAGGCAGTTGGTACAACGAAGTACGTGATCAGCTTTTTGACTGGCTACAGCCGACGTCTTTTACCAGGAAATTAATTTAACATTAACTAGAAATACTCGATTTATCCTATATCTGACATCATAGACGAATATTGTAGAGCATCCTTAACAACCTTGTCTACATCAATAAACCCACAAAATACAATTTAATCACATATGCAGAAAAAGAACTAACAATATTTCGATTTTCCGTCATGCCGATAAAGTTGCTAAGGTCTAATTCTCGTAATCAAAGATAAATCCAAGTATATATAACATAATACATACGTTTGTGTATCCTAGCCTAGTCTAACTTACTCTAAACTATACTGAGTTTAATCTAATATAGCCAATAAATTATAGTAAAGACCATAGGGAGATATTATACGATAACATATATATACTAACTAACTACTCATCCCTCCCTTGACCCCCTCTCCCGTCACCCCCTTCCCATTCTCTAAAACCATTTTTGCTAACAGATGGCGTAGGCATTCACTTTCCAAGTGTCCTCATATGCTACTCGTGATTTCGTAATCATATACTTTGGAACTATATATCACCATTCCTTAAGTTTTGAATGTAATTACTATATCTAGATTCATGGGAGATCATTATTCAACTAACTTGATTATTCTATAGAAGTTATGGAAGTAGAAAGAGGCTATATTTAATTTGTGTTCAATTGCAATCGCCCACAAAAGAACTAGCCAATATAGTCTTTCATTCTACGTCACGGAAAGTTACCAAATACTAAATGTTAGAACCTATAGATATATCTAATTAAGAGTTTATTACCCTTTTCGATAACAAGATACCGTACTCAGTATGTTATCTAGTGAGCTAAACTTCCAACTAATGAATTTGGCAAAGTAAAAGACGTATGGTTTAAGATATTTTGTGATGGGGGCATCGAGTGTTAATTACGACGTGGCAACTATGGCGCGGGTTGAGAGGGAGAAAGAGAGAGAGAGAGGGAGGGGGGGGGGGGGGGGGGGGGGGCAGAGAGAGAGAGAGTTAAAAGGGGCCCATTTCGTATATTTATTCATCGTACAACAGCCTGCCATTCCATTAGGTTGATTTTAATAACTAACTTGCTATCATTATACATACAATAGGCTACAGTAATTTAGAGTAGGGTAGGAAATCGCGGAGGGTATACTTATTGATAAAAAAATACATATAGCCAAATCGGCTTTGGTACTTGGTGACTCAACTAGGCTGAATATTAACGTGCTTTAATTTTAGCTACCAACACTTTTTTTTGTTCTATTCTGTTCATAATAATAATTGTATTAATATAGTGTACTGTGTTACTGTATGAATAAAGTGCAAGGGTAATAATTTCTTGAGGCTTTATACATATAGGAATCGGTTACTTGTCTATTTTAATCATGTGTTGCAGTAGTAATGTTAGTGTATCTCTAAATATACTGTCAGTTAATTTACCTATAGGAGCGATCCACATCCCCTACACACACACACACATATACAGATACACAGGCATACATACACACACACATTATGATTATGATGTATAAATGTGTTAGGGGATTGGAAAGGATAGACAAGGAGGACTTTATCGAGGGAGATAAAGGGAGGACTAGAGGACATAGTTGCAAGTTAAAGAAAGGCAGATGTAAAGGAGATGTGAGGAAATTCAGCTTTCCATATAGAAGTATTAATATGTGGAATCAGTTGGATGAAGTGGTGGGTGCGGGGAATATCCACATTTTTAAAGCCAAATTAGATAACAGAATCTTTGGAGGCGGGACAATACGATCCTAAAAACTCAAATCCTGTATACTACAATTAGGTGAGTACAATTAGGTGAGTACATACATAGGCAAACAGTAACGGTGAAAGAGTATTATCAGACTTTCTTCTATTCAACTGCTGAGCTCTGGAACTCTCTCCCAGAATCAGTTTTTCCCTCTTTCTATGACTTAAATTGTTTCAAACTCCGTGTGTCCAGGCATTTTGGCTCGAACGTCCCTTGATTTTGTCTCTGTCACTCTTTCAACTCTGGGGGAGGCACTCGGTACAGGCAGTTCTGCCTTTTGTCTCCCTCACTCACATAGACAAAAAAAGACACACAGGCATACACACACACATTCAGCTACATACATAGGCACACAGGCATACATACAGAGAGAGAGACATATACGTACACAGTGGCGCCAAGCTGTCTGCATTGACACTTTCCCACAAAGCTCTGCTTACTTTGATAAAAAATCGTTTATATAGCCAGAATAAAATGAAAAAATAAGTCAAAACCGATTTCGGGGTAAGGTTATAGCCTACCTAAGTAGTTGATACCATTGGGCGGTAGGTGTGTACTATTAAATATGCTAACTTTTTTATATTTAATATTGATGTCCTCTAACATTGTCTATAATTCATTAGCTGGTGTACATCCTGCCACCCAAGGGTAGCCCTATGTGGGTCCCCAAGCACCATCCATATCTCTCATCTTACGTGGTTGAAATACCTATATATTTATTGGGTCCAAAACATATTATTATATAACTAGGCTATAACTTGATCCTATCAACCAACCCTAACTCCCCTGTACAACCTTGAATGTTATTCCGCCCGAGAGCAACCCTTTCTGAAAACAGTAACCCCATAAGCTCAGCGAGTTCCCGAGTGTACGTACGTATGTGTGTGTTGGTTTGTATGTGCGTATGTGTGTGTGTTCTTGGGCATGACGTCACTGAGGGGGCGGGGCTAAAGTGCTGCGGAGATGTTCAAAAACTCGTGGTATTATTAATCACTATCTCGTGACTTTATTAACACCTGCCAAATATATAATAACTCATTTAGATACATACAGGGAAGTATTGGACAACTCGACTTTACTATATATACATGTAAAATGGTGTTTAAAAGACGATATTTTGAGTTAGTTGGTACGAGGAAGTATGTCTTTGGCTTTTTGACTGGCTACAGCTGGCGATTTTTACCAGGAATTAAATTTAACATTAAATATAAATACTCGCTTTCTTCTATATCTGACAGCATAGACGAATATTGTAAAGCATCCTTAACAACTTGTCTACATCAATAAACCCACAAAATACCATATAAGTACATATGCAGAAAAAGAACTACCAATATTGCGAGTTTTACGTCTTACAGGGGGCAGTTGCCAAGGTCTAATTCGTGTAATAAATAGGAATCCAAACATATATAACATAATACATATGTGTGCGTGTATCCTAGCCTAGTCTAACTTACTTTAAACTATACCTTGTTTAATTTAATATAGCTAGTTATCGATAATAAAGCCCTTATTAGGAGAAATGTTAGATAATGGATTGCATAATATGGTAACTCACCCCTCCCTTGCTACCTACCTATCCCCATATCCAAACATTTTTGTTAATAGATGGCGCGATAGTTCACTTTTCTTCATTTAACCCCTTCTGAACCGGTGACGTATTTTGTATTTGGTTTCAGCTACATGTATACGATTATATGAACAGCTTAGGAAGGATATATAGGTAGCTAAAAGGATTAATTGAGATAGTCTGTAGCCTTTTCATGGGTAGACATCCTTCCCAAGCTTAATAATATCGTCTAATAGGTGCCAGAATATAATGAAAAAGGACGTCACCGGTACTGAAGGGGTTAAACTAATGCTAGGGTTTTCGTGATTTCGCTGGTATTAAATTTAGAGCTGAATCAGAATAATACTCAATTTCTGAAGCAAATTACTATGTCTGCAATAACAGGAGATCTTTATGCAACTAAATGTATTATTATTTATAAGTTTAGACAAGATAAAGGCCTATAAATTATTCGTGTTCATTTGCATTCGCCCTCTAAAGAACTTACCAATATCCGCATTCATATTACGTCACGAAAAGTTGCCAAATACTAAATTGTAGGCTATTACCCATAGATATATCCAAGTGCTTAATCTAGGCTACTCACTAATGCATTACACTAACATATTCCTAAACAAAATGCTTAGGTTAGGATATAGTTTTCTAAACAGGAAACTACTTGATTCAGAAATAAAAAGTATGAATAATGTATAAGAATAATTCAGACAAGATTAAATACAATATTGTAGCCTAAGTAGTAGATACCATTGGGCGGTTGGTTTATAATATTAAATATGCTAACTTCATATATTTAATATTGATGTCCTCTAACATTTTCTCTATAATTTATTAGCTAGCACATCCTGCCACCCAAGGGCAGCCCTCTGTGGGTCCCCAAGCACCATATCCTTATCTCCCATCTTACGTGGTTGAAATTCTGATTTATTTGTTCATTGTTATTTAATTGGTTTCATACAACATTATTATAGTCCTATAACTTGATAATTTCCACCAACCCCTTAACTCCCCTTCCATACCGGCGATGTATTTTTTATTTGATTTCAGCCACATTTAGACAATATTATGAAGCGTAGGAAGGATTAATTCAGATAGTTTTTAAACTCTTAATTGGTAGACGTCCTTCCTAAGCTGAATAACATTGTCTAAATGTAGCTGAAATAAAATACAAAATACAACCTCGCATGTTATTCCGTCCGAGAGCAGCCCTTTCTGGAAACAGCAACCGGCCCATAAGGTCAGAGAGTTCCCGAGTGTGCGTACGTATGTGTGTGTGTGTTGGTTTGTATGTGCGATTGTGCGTATGTGAGTGCGAGTTCTTGGGCAACACGTCACTGAGGGGGCGGGGCTAATGTGCCGCGGGGATGTTCAAAAACTCGTGGTAATATTTATCGTAACTTAAGTAATGCCTGCCAACAATTTAATACTTCATTTAGATACATAGGCTACAGGTAAATATTGGACAACTCTTTGTTTCATACATTATCTAAAATGTTGTTTAAAAGATTATATTTTGAGTCAGTTGGTATGAGAAAGAATGTCATCAGCTTTTTGACTGGCTACAGCTGGTGTTTTTTGCTGGGAATTTAGTTTAGCATTAAATAGAAACGGGCGCTTTCTGCAAAATTTAAAAGCATGGCCGAATATTGTAGAACATGCTTAATAAGCCTGCATATATCAATTAACCGACAGAATAAGGTTTAATCAATAATGCAGAAAAAAAACTACCATTATTGCGATTAAGGGAGCGAGAGGGAAGGGGGGAGGGGGGAGGGGACAGGGAGAGAAGTTCAGGTTCAGTGTTTACGGGATTTCGTAGGAGGTGGATGCGCGTCGGCGTTGGTCCACGAAGGCGATAAACTCTGTGTATTCCATTACATTGGGATAGTTATTTATCTCCCATATCGAAATAAGGTTAGTGAAGCATCTAAGGTATATACTTTATTGCATTGTTTGGTATGTTAGCCATTATAGGACATTTTTTTAGGGACAGTTTGTTTAGGACAGTTTCGGAAGCTACGTACGGTAGTAACGTTGCAGTTGGGGTATTTATCAACATCATAAATACATGTATACACGGCATCCGAATTTGGTAATATATAAGCGTATTAAGGACGCTTAGGCTATAATCAGTGTATTTACAGTACATCCCCCCATCCACCAATTCACAAGTAGCCTATGGGAGCCCCCCCCCCCCCAAGAGTGCCCAGACAGTAGATTGTAGACCTAGATACTATAGTCTGTGTTTTCAGCCGACGATAAATTGCAATATTCTCGACTTATTTACTCTGCTATTAGACCTAATCGCTTCTGTACCAGTGACGTCATGGTTGATTCTAATGTTTCATCTTATTCCCGTACTCTGATACTAGGCTACTCCACCTCTCCTTGGCCCTACTGTTTTTTCGGTAGAATTTTTCCAAAGGGACACGCATTTGACAGGTGCCACCAAGGATTCAATACATATTGGTTTTCGGTTTCCACGCATCCAACACCAAGCTACACCCTTTTCTGGGGTATGACCGTACGAAACACTAAAGAAACAATGGAGACACTTTAATATTAATAATATAAGACGAAATATAAAGATAACTGGAAAGGTTGCGTTCCCAGGAGTAACGTTGATCCTGTGTTATTATTATTATTATTATTATTATTATTATTATTATTATTATTAAAGGGCCTTCGGGCAGGCCTTCGGCCTGCTTGGTGTTGACATAGCGCTCGAGGTTATAGGAGGCTAGGCTACTTCACGCATCTAACTAATTTCCCAATATTGGCGGTTCAATTAAAATTTAGGCCGCAAAATACACTGTATGTGTTGAGGGGGGGGTCTTTGCCCCCCTCCCCAGACTTTTGTCATCGTCATACAGCCTATATGGCCAGCTGGGGGCAAAAAACACAACCTCAAACGTATAACTAACGTCGAGCGTCGTGTTTATAAACGGACATCGGAAGAGGCGGTCAACTCCTGATTTTCGGCCCAAACTCGCTTCTTTATTCTCGTCGAGAACCACAATAAAACTTAAATCGTTTCCATTACTAGTAGCATACCAGAAAAAGGGTGTAGGTTGTTAATGGAGGCGTGTAAACCTAAATTAAATATCCAATAAATTCGTGGTAGACTGGTGGTACTGTACCTGTCAAATGTGTGACCCTTTAGTAAAATTGGTTTAATGTTAATTTAATACCACGAATTTTGTTGATATATTTGAAGATAAATATTGAATCTATATGCTCTATAGATTATAAGAATTTTTGTTTTAACCCTCGGCAAAACCTAATAAAAAAGTATGATACTAAAATTTATTTTTCGTAACAAGGTTGTCAATACGGTACTTTCAGTCATCGATAGCTCTAAAGATCATATGAAAATGTGTTAAACCCTCGGAAAAACCTAATATAAAAGTATGGTACTAAAATTTAATTTTCGTAACAAGGTTGTCAATACGGTACTTTCCCGTTATCAATGTACAATCAAGCTGAAGATTGCAGAGTGAACACCATAGACTTCATTTACTTTTTTTTCACCTTCGTATAATCGACAGCCAATTTTTTTTTTTTTTTAAATAAGGGATTAGTACTCAACCAGCGGGGGTGTGGGGGCGGCAGCCCCCACTCATAATACTAGGTTAGGTTAGGTAAGGTTGTTAGGTTAGGCTAATGTCTTTTCAAATCACTATCGAGGGGCTGTCTCAACATCGATCGATAGGCCTAATGGGGAAAATAAGTTTTCCCGAGATTTCTAATTAATTACAAACACTATATATTGATGCAAATGACAAATTTTGTTTATAAAAAAACACTCGGAAAATTCGTGGTATTAAAATAAAATATTTCCGTAAAATTTTACCCTTTCTCCATCTCTCCTCTAATTTTTGCCTGCCCACTTTCTCTCCTCTCAAATGGTATATATCCTCCTTCTCCACCTCTCCTTGGGCCTACTGTTTTTCCCTACTCTATACCTGCTCGGCTAGGGTGGCCATTTCTAAATTTCCAAAAAGGAGGACACTGTACCGTAGATCGCCCGGCCCGTAGACATGTGTTAGGCCTATAGGCCTACCACCCCAAATATATATCTATCTACCATAGGCCTAATAGGTATATGAATAGTCAACACTGTACTTAACACCATGTTTTATATTATATTATTAGGTCTAGGGGATGTTTTTTAAAGCTTGATGGAGGTTTAGCGAGGAAACTAACAAAAATATGAAATATATACAATTATACATAGCCTATATATAGCACATAACCAGCCACTATCCCCTAAACTTCTTAAGGTAAAATTCTAGTTTCACGTACACAGCGACAAAAAGGAGGCGCCGTTGTAAAGGCATAGCTTCCCGACCAACTATGAAGATCAGGGAAATTGCTGGGTAAAAGACGTAAATATAATGATAAATAAACTACATTAACGACATTAGCCTAACCTAACAACCTTACCTAACCTAACCTAGTATTATGTAATAGCTATGGTGCCGCATATGGGGAGAAAATATATATTTTGTTTTACAGTAGGTATAATTCCTTATAATGCATTTCCGCCGCTTTGGACATATATAGGAATTAGTATGGTATATGACAACTCTAAAGTAGCCATAGAAATGTATGAGTATGCTGTGAAAGCGAAACTAGAATTAAACCCTTCTTAACTCTTCTTCCAATCTATCTCTCCTCGTACCACTGGCAAGCGTCTCTCACCCCTCCCACCTCGCACTTATAGACACTCTTTCACTCCCCCATTCCACCTCCATATTCTATTTATGTTGGTAGTGTAATGGTTTAGGTGCTTATGTTCTGGGTGTGGTGTCCCGAGTTCGAAACCCGGGAGGACCATATGCGTTCATTAGTTTATTCAAGTACATTGGGGTTTGTAATGGACGATTAGTGTTAAGAACGGGGTGTTTACCGGGTACTTATTTGTCTACAATGCCCCCGCCCGGTGTACAGTCGGTTGGCCCACGGCCCCCTGGTGGCAATATGTTTGATGATGATAATAAGCCATTGGGGGGGGGGGGAGCCCCCCCCCCCCCCCATTACTGTATCCTATGGCAATCAAAATAGACGAGAACGTTAGGCCTATTGCCAGCATACGGGTAATGTAAACACTACGTGGGCGGCGGCGGGCCAACCGCCATGGGACATTGGAGCCCCCCCCCCCCAATCCCCCCCCCCCCCCCCCCCCGCCCTAGCCTTGAATTATTATGTACCCTCCACCAACCGACTTTACTCCTAAACTCAATTAATGAAATCAACAAATACATGTGGCGGTCCAGGGATTCGAACCTAGGATGCTCACACCGAAATTCAGTGCATTTATCCATTGCGCTACGAAGACAGTTTATCAGGTTAGCTGTCCAAGTTCCAACATGCGTCATAAAACTGTTTTTTTTTCGGTCTCCCCTTGCTTCTATATCTTACCAGTGTACTTTTCTTTTCCATATTTATTTTCCATTCCTGTCTTCCTACTTCCCTCACTCTCGCTCTTATCTCCTCCAACTTCCTTCATCCCTGACCTAGTGACCTAGTCCAACACTACAACAAATGGTGAGAGGTGCGAAATTTGGGTATTTTTTTAAAAGCGATTTAGGAATTATATATTTAATTACCGACGGTGTGGACTTATAT
>CM064513.1:14819682-15088535 GCA_032716605.1 Paralithodes platypus
AAGCTATGGGGTACGGTATGTGCCCGAGTACATACACCAGGGTGTCAAATCGGAACAATTTTGTTTGAATACTAGCATAAATATGAGAAGGAATTAAGGAAAATTAACATGAAATAGCATTGTTTTGGCCATATTATCACTTACATAGACATAATTTGAACTAAGTAAGACGGGGTAATTTCGCCGCGGGGTAATTTCGCCGCGGCGCTAATAAATTCATTCAAACGCCGATATCTCCGAAACTATTGCATGGATTCGGCTGCAGGTTGGCTTAGGTTGTAGAGCAAGTTTGGCTTAGGTTGTAGAGCAAGTTTGGCTTAGGTTGTAGAGCAAGTTTGGCTTAGGTTGTATAGCTAGTTTGGCTTAGGTTGTAGATCTAGTTTGGCTTAGGATTTGTTGCAGTTTTGCGGGGCCTGGAGCCGGGGCTAGCGGCGCGTCTGACGGTATGGTCGGGTGTGTGTGTATGTGTGTTTGTTTGTTTGTGTGTTTGAAGTGTGACACAATGTTGGCAGTAGCCGTCAGCTGCTGCTTGGTACTTTGTACTAGCAACCTACACGCCGCACCCACACGAGACACGTCCACACCCGCACTAAATACTTCCACACCCGTAGGCCTAATAAATACGTCCACATCCGCACTACATGTCCACAACTCCACACCCGCAATAGACACAGTGGCGCCTAGGCCTACATGTGTGACACACCTGCATCTCTGCCCGTCCTGTTCAGTTGCCTGTGTGTGCGTGCGACGTTTTTATATTGGCATGTTTAGTGTCAGTTTGGGTTTGTGAATGTTTTCATTGCTTTTAACTGCGTGCTAGTGTTTTGTCTGGCCATTAATCATATAATGTTATCTAGTTTACTAGCTAGATAATGCGTAAAATAGGTCGCGGCGAAATTACCCTGCCCGGCGGGGTAATTTCGCCGCGAGTGACTTTTTTTCAAAAATTCGGCAGCATGACCAAAACATTATAATTTGTTTTCGTTTTTTGGGCATCTATAGCAGAAAGGCTGACTGTATAGATACAAAAATAAAACTTTAAAAATTCCACTGTGGCAGTTTCTCTTCGTCAAAATACGCGATTTTCGGCGAAATTACCCCGTCTTACCCCTATAGCCTACCCGGTACCATGATTACAACTAGCCTATACCGGTGCGTCCTTATATTGATCGCATGTGTGGTGAGGATCCTCTCTCACCGCTCTCCTAGACAAAGTTGAAAGGAAAGCCTTTCGTATCATTAACTCCCGTCCACTCACCAACTCTCTACAATCTCTCTCCGCCACAATGTTGCATCTCTCTCTCTCTATTCTATCGCTACTATAATAATCAGTGTTCCTCGGAGCTTTCCCAGTGTATACCACCTCCTCTACATAGGGTACGTAGTACCCATCTTGCAACACAATCCCACCCCTACTCTGTGCAACTGTCCAACACAAGAGTGAAACGTTACTCTCAGACTTTCTTCTATTCAAATTTCAACAGCTGAACTCTGGAACTCTCTCCCAGAATCAGTCTGTCCCTCTTCCTATGATTTAAATTGCTTCAAACTCCGTGTGTCCAGGAATTTTGGCTCGGATGTCCCTTGATTTTGGCCTTGTCACTCTTTCAACTCTGGGGGAGGCACTCGCTACAGACAGTTCTGCCTTTTACCTCCCTCACTCACATAGAAAATACGACACAATGATAGACTAAAAAGAAATGGACTCGGTTTTCATTTGACACCCTAACGTCATATATATATATATATATATATATATATATATATATATACATACCGGTACATGTTTCTGATGGATAGAACGTATGATGGATTTAGTTTTATGTCTTCATGAATGTACGGTTGGCCAAATAAGTCGTGTCTTCGCTGTCATTACGTTTTGCTCGCTGCATGCTGTATTAATGTCTGTCAGATGTTGAATAGGGTGTATCACGTCTGTATATCTCACTCAAAACGATGAATTAATGTTTAGATAGGCCTAGTGTTGATACGAATTATTGGTCGATATAATATACTTGGTGCCGCGACATCACTTATTTGGATAACTGTACTACAACCATATTCAAGCTGGAAATTATAATTCATATCGATCTCTACAGTGAGAACAGCTCCAACTTCCTTATAACATGAAACTCGTAAGTGAGCAATTAAGTGGAAGGGATTATTTAAGTCGATGATTTTCATGTTTTTTCCCTCCTTAGACCTCCATTAAAAGTAAAGAAGAACAAAATCTATTAGATCCCCCTTCTAGATTAATTCGAAGGCCGGTTCTTCCAAAATTACAGGCTCACCGTCGCTCGCCGTTCGCCAGGAAATAAATCGACACCTAAATAGCACGAAAGGTCTTAATATTGACAAAGAAATGGGGCGAAAGGTCTTACAATCGCCAAACGTCTAAAAACTAATGGGGCTAAACATGAGGGAGAAGGGGGACCAGACAAACGGCCATCTCCCCTTAACGGTTAGGCCTATATAGCAAACTTTACCGGTACCGGGTAAGTAAAAAATACTAGGTTTTCTTCTATAGGCCTACATAAAATCACTTAATGGAAAGTAATTTGTGTGAGCAACTGTACTTGGGCAATGAACGGACATTTATACTATTTGGGAAGAGTCGACCAGAAAATAGGTGTGAACATTTGAGGTATGAACTGATATTTTTACCATTTGGGAAGAGTCGACCAGGAAATAGGTGTGAACATTTGAGTTATGAACTGATATTTCTACCATTTGGGAAGAGTCGACCAGGATGTAGGTCTGAACATTTGAGTTTATGAACTGATATTTCTACCATTTGGGAAGAGTCGACCAGGAAATATGTGTGAACGATTGAGTTAACCACTTGCGAGTTTCCGGCTATAAGGAAGTTGGAGGTATATGCCCAAGTATCGATATTGACCAAAATTAACAGCTAGAAGATTGTAGTACACTCGGAAACCATGGTCTTCAGCCCACTCATGCAACATTGTCAACTACACCTATATCTATCTATTTATGGAACTATATCTCTGCAAACGAATTGACCACTTGCGAGTTTCGTTCTATAAGGAAGTTGGAGCTGTATACATAGATATTTAGAAGAATTACCAGCTAAAATATGATTGTAGTTCATTTATAAATACATACAATCCAATTCAACATACTCTTTAGCCGTCAGAAGTATACATTATTATTGCATTTCTGTTTACTATCGATGTCTACAGCTCCAACTTCCTTATAGCCTGAACCCTCGCAAGTGGTCAATTATTGAATATAATTGTCTGTCAATCAACTACAAAACTACATATACTATTTATTGAGAAGCAAGTTCTATCCAAAAATCAATCCAAACAGTTATAATTGCATACAGAAAAACATAGGGATCCACGATATGTTATGAGTGGGCTAGAGACTATGGTATCCGAGTGTACATTAAGGGGAAATGGGTGGATTAACCCTTTCACGCTTATGACGCGATTGTGAGCCTATTGGGGATACTTTAAAGCCTTGTTACCCATCAGGGGTATTTAGAAACCTTTAGTTTAGTTACTTCAACCTCTGCAGTTGTCTTTGAGTTAACTGTGGGCAGAAAACTATTTTGGAGAGGTAATTATAAGAGTGAGAAAACTCTATTTCTTATTGCTAATCTGGCAACCTCTGCGTCATAAATGCGTGAAAGGGTTCATTTGTTTATATAGGCTATCTTTTAATTACCGGTACGTTATTTTTGTTCCTCCCTAGACCTCCATTACTTTGTGCAGTTCACGAATGATCTGTGGTATAGGTAGCGCCAACGAACTTGACAATAATCTTGATCCCTGACCTCTCTGTAACTCAAAAGGTCCTAGAGCAAACTGGCTGTAAATATGCACACCCATTTCCTGGTGGACTCTTCCCAAATGATAGAAACGTCAGCCCGATTGCTTTCATTCTTCTTCAGTTATAAGAAGTCAAGGGGTCAAGATTATTGTCAAGTTCGTTGGCACTACCTATAGTAAAAAGGGTTAGGCTAAGGGAGTTAATTCGAAGTCTATTAATTGCTGGAGGCCCTTTTAAAAAAATCAAATCGTCGAATAGTAGCCAGAATATAGTGAAAAGGACGTCGCTGGTAGGGAAGGGGTTAAGAACATTATGTACGCGAGAGAGAGAGAGAGAGAGAGAGAGAGAGAGAGAGAGAGAGAGAGAGAGAGAGAGAGAGAGAGAGAGAGAGAGAGAGAGAGAGAGAGAGAGAGAGAGAGAGAGAGAGAGAGAGAGAGAGAGATTTTGATTTGAAAAATATATAAGCATAATAAAAAAGACGGACCAGCACAAATATATTTTAGTTTACCGGTATTTGTTATTGCCGATGCCGATATACTGTACGGTCGCGCTAATAAGTCATGTCCCAGCTGTCATTACGTTTGGCTTGCTCTGTGCTGTATTAATGTCTGTCAGATGTTGAATAGGGTGGATAAGTGTAGGAACATGTTTGTATATTTCACTCGGTATGAAGAAATGAAGCTTAGATATTGCTGATACCAATTAATGATCAAAATATACTTGGTGCCGAGACATCACTTATTAGCGCGATTGTACAGTCGGCCAGTTGGCACCACCAAGTATATTTTGATCAATAGTTGGTACCGGTATTGTTTAAAACTTGATTTATTCGTTTGAGTGAGATATACCAATATGTTCTTACACTTACCTACCACATTCAACATCTGACAGACATTAATACAGCACACAGCGAACCAAACGTAATGGCAGCTGAGACATGACTTATTAGCGCCACTGTACCTTGTTCCAAATGGGTAGGCTATCATTTGTGAACTATCAGCTCTGTCACTCAAAAGGGGGCTGTAAATTACCACACCTATTCCCTGACTGATTCTTCCTAAATGGTAAAAGTGTTAGCTCGATTACTCTAATCGTTTGTAAGTTATAGAGGTTAACCCATTCAGTACCAGGGATGTCCTTTTCATCATATTCTGACAACTATTAAACGATTATATTCAGCTTAGGAAGGACCTATAGCAATATTAAGGTTTCAAACTATCTCAACCAACCCTTTCAACTACCACAGATCCTTCCTAAGCTGCATATATCGTCTAAATATAGCTAGAATATAATATAACACGCGTCGCTGGTACTCAAAGGGTTAATGGTCAAGAATTTGGCCTACTTATTTAGAACATGGTATAGTGAGAGTGAGAGAAAAGGCAGTGTCACACGGGCAAAATTATCAGTGTATTTTCTAACAAGTAAGTGATTTAGGCTAACGGTACCAGCTGTCATTACGTTTTGCTCGTTTTGCTCGCTCTGTGATGTATTAATGTCTGTCAGATGTTGAATAGGGTGGGTAAGTGTAGGAACATGTTGGTATATCTCACTCAAGCTAATAAGTCGTGTCCCAGCTGTCATTACGTTTGGCTTGCTCTGTGCTGTATTAATGTCTGTCAGATGCTGAATAGGGTGGGTAAGTGTAGGAACATGTTTGTATATTTCACTCGATATTAAGAAATGAAGCTTAGATATTGCTGATACCAATTATTGATCAAAACATACTTGGTGCCGAGACATCACTTATTAGCGCGACTGTACCGTACCAATTTCCCCTACCTAAAATGAACAGGGTATAAAATACTGCATATGCTCTACCGGATCAATTGGCCCTTTGCGAGTTTCAGGCTATAAGGAAGTTGGAGCCGTTAACTTTGATATTAAACAGGAATGCAATATTAATGTAGGTTATTGATGTATGATAAAGTTGTTTGTATGTATTTATAAATGTATTATGACCATACTTTAGGTGATAATTCAGCTAAATATTGATGGCTACAGCTCCAACTTCCTTATAGACCGAAACTCGCAAGTGGTCAATTTTGTTAGGCATATAGCCAATATTAGTTAGGCTATAATTATCATGTACAGTCGGCCTAATAAGTAATGTCTCGGCACCAAGTATATTTGTATCCATAGTTCGTTTCGAGTGATATACAAATATGTTCCTACACTTGTCCACCCTATTCAACATCTGACAGACATTAATACAGCACAGAGAGAGCCAAACGTAATGACAGCTGAGACATGACTCATTAGCGCTACCGTACTTCATTGGCATATAAGTCCACACCGTCGGTAATTAAATATATAATTCCTAAATCGCTTTAAAAAAAATACCCAAATCTCGCACCTCTCACCATTTGATGTAGTGTTGGACTAGACTAGGTCAGGGATGAAGGAAGTTGGAGGAGATAAGAGCGAGAGTGAGGGAAGTAGGAAGACAGGAATGGAAAATAAATATGGAAAAGAAAAATTAATGGCAAGATATAGAAGCAAGGGGAGACCGAAAAAAAAAAAATTACGAGCAAGTTGGAACTTGGACAGCTAACCTGATAAACTGTCTTCGTAGCGCAATGGATAAATGCACTGAATTTCGGTGTGAGCATCCTAGGTTCGAATCCCTGGACCGCCACATGTATTTGTTGATTTCATTAATTGAGTTTAGGAGTAAAGTCGGTCGGCGATACTCTTACTTCACACTCCGGACATGACTTGTATACGAACTTGCAAGATAGTTCGCTTTACCAATTTGTTCGAACGCCAACCCGTGGTAATAACGTTCTTGACATTGTACTTGCAACAAAAGAAGAATTAATAGAGAATTTGAATGTTGGTGATGAATTCAGTAACAGCGACCATCGTACGATAACTTTCACTTTAAAGTTTACTAGTAACGAACCAAATAGTAGCATCGAAAAAGTCCCTAATTTCAAGAAAGCAAACTTCCATAAACTTAGAGCTATGTTTAAAGAAACTGACTGGAGCTTTTTAATTCACAATAACGACATAAATACATCTTGGAAGTTATTCGAAGCCACTTACCTAAAAGCAGTGCAAGACTGCATACCATCGAAAATACGGCGTCCAGGCCATAATAATAAGCCCAAATGGTGGAATAAAGATATTTCAAACTGCCTGCTTGCTAAAAAAATTTGCTAATGATAGATTAAAATCCTCACAAAATGATGAAGAACGGCTGAAATTTGTAGAGCTACGACGCAAAGCCAAAAAGTTAATTAAGCAAAGTAAAAAGACCTTAGAGTTACATATTGCGAATCAAAGTAAAACAAACCCGAAAGAATTCTATAGTTATATCAGAAAGAAAAAAGTAGTTACTTCAACTGTTGGACCGTTAGTCAATGAAAATGGAGAATACACCAAAGACGAAGTACAAATGAGTAATGCCCTCAATACCTTCTTTGCATCAGTTTTTACAACAGAAGACCTCAGTGATATCCCTACACCATCGCCGATTCAGATTGATAATTCAGATGTTCTAAGCAATATCACCGTTACAGAGAGAGAAGTATTGAATTGTTTAGATAAACTCAAGGTAAATAAAACGCCTGGACCTGATACAATCTCGCCTAGAGTTCTAAAGGAAGCTAAGGATGAGCTCTCCAAACCACTGACATTACTATTCAATAAATCCTTGCAGTCTGGAACTAAGCCCGACAGGTGGAAGCTAGCCAACGTAACACCGATATTCAAAAAAGGCAGCAAATCCCTACCCAGTAACTATCGTCCAATTAGCTTAACCTCAGTTGTATGTAAAATGCTAGAAACGGTCATACGAGACAGACTCGTAAATCACTTAGAGGAAAATAACATACTTAAAGATACTCAACACGGCTTTCGTAAAAAACGTTCCTGTTTAACAAACCTCTTAGACTTCTTCCACGATATCCTCAACCTCTACGATGAGAGTAAAGCTGTAGATATTATATACCTTGATTTTCAAAAGGCCTTTGACAAAGTTCCCCACAACGTTTACTGCTAAAACTAAAAGCACATGGAATACAAAGACGGTGTGTTGAAATGGATAGAAAATTGGCTCAGCGACAGAAAGCAAAGAGTAGTCATAAACGGTAAGGCATCTAAATGGACCAATGTAAGTAGCGGGGTACCCCAGGGATCGGTACTAGGACCAATTCTCTTTCTAATTTACATCAACGACATAGATGAGGGTCTCACCTGTACAATCTCAAAATTTGCTGACGATACAAAAATTGCAAATAGCGTACTCTCAAAAGAAACAAGTTGACGATATGCAACACAATCTAGATAAATTGTCATGTTGGGCCCAAATTTGGCAAATGAGTTTTCAATGCGGATAAATGTAAAGTACTACATATCGGATACCTAAATGAGAAAGCAAACTATTCGATGAATGGCACTCAGCTTAAGAATGTAAACAGAGAAACCGATCTGGGAGTAACAATATCGAGTAACCTAAAACCGAGTCAACAATGTTCAGAAGTTGTTAAGAAGGCAAACAAAATAATTGGCTTTATAGGCAGGTCATTTGAGCATAAATCCAAAGAAGTTATCCTAACCCTTTACAATTCATTAGTCCGCCCTCTTCTGGAATACTGCGTTCAATCCTGGTGCCCTTATTACCAAAAAGATATAAACAAGCTAGAACGAGTTCAACGTAGAGTTACCAAAATGATACCTAGCCTAAAGAACAAACCATACGAAGAGCGTCTTAGAGAATTAAATCTATTTCCTTTAACCCAGCGCAGATTAAGAGGTGACTTAATTCAAGTGTTCAAAATCATCAAAGGCATCGACAATATGAACTGTAGTAAGTACTTCACTATCGACCAATCTAATTACACGCGGGGAAACGGTTGCAAAATTATTGGTAAATCTTTTAACTCACACGAATCTAAGAATTTCTTCTTCAATCGAGTTGTCAACTTGTGGAATGGGCTTCCCCGAAACGTTATAGACTGCATCACCGTTGATTCATTTAAACTCCGCCTAGACGAATATCTCCCATCAAACCCGCGACTGACTGCGTTTGTAAATGAATAACTTTATTTTATCCCCCCCTCAGTTACTAACCCATCTGTCCCCTACTAACTTCCTAATCCTGCCACGGACATTAGTTCCAGGGCAGTAATTCCCTTTCCAATGTTCCCTTACCCACTCTAAACCACTGTTTGGACACTTGATCCTCAGTGTTTTGGAGGACAAGCAACCTAGAAGGGTCACTAGATATGTTGTTGCTTGATTTCCTTTGTACTCCTTTGTACTCTTCTTCTTTAGAACCCGCCCGCAGACCGTGCAGATCCACAGGGCTGACCTTTGTATCGGTACTACTGGCTCAGGGTGGAGGAAACATAATAATTCAAGGCTAGGGCGGGGGGGCTTCAATGTCCCATGGCGGTTGGCCCGCCGCCCACATAGTGTTTACATTACCCGTATGCTGGCAATAGGCCTAACGTTCTCGTCTATTTTGATTGCCATAGGATACAGTAATGGGTTGAGGGGGGGGGGGGGGGGGGGGGTTTAACCTCCCTCACCCCCCCCCCCATGACTTATTATCATCATCATACATATTGCCAGCAGGGGGCCGTGGCCCAACCGACTGTACACCGGGCGGGGGCATTGGAGATAAATAAGTACCCGGTAACACCCCGTTCTTAACACTAATCGTCCATTACAAACCCCAATGTACTTGAATAAACTAATGAACGCATATGGTCCTCCCGGGTTTCGAACTCTGGACACCACACCCAGAACATAAGCATCTAAACCATTACACCACCAACATAAATAGAAGAATATGGAGGTGGAATGGGGGAGTGAAAGAGTGTCTATAAGTGCGAGGTGGGAGGGGTACGAGGAGAGAGATAGATTGGAAGAAGAGTTAAGAAGTTAAGGGGATAGCCTAGTGGCTGGTTATTGGTATATATAGGCTATGTATAATTGTATATATTTCATATTTTTGTTAGTTTCCTCGCTAAACCTCCATAAAGCTTTAAAAAACATCCCCTAGACCTAATAATATAATATAAAACATGGTGTTAAGTACAGTGTTGACTCTATTCATATGCCTATTATGGTAGATTGATATATATTTGGGGTGGTAGGCCTATAGGCCTAACACATGTCTACTGCCCGATCGTACAGTGTCCTCCTTTTAGATAATTTAGATATGGCCACCCTAGCCGAGCAGATATAGAGTAGGGAAAAACAGTAGGCCCAAGGAGAGGTGGAGAAGGAGGATATATACCATTTGAGAGGAGAGAAGGTGGGCAGGCAAAAATTAGAGGAGAGATGGAGAAAGGGTAAAATTTTACTAAAGGGTCACGCATTTGACAGGTACAGTACCACCAGTCTACCACGAATTTATTGGATATTTAATTTAGGTTTACACGCCTCCATTAACAACCTACACCCTTTTCTGGTATGTTACTAGTAATGGAAACGATTTAATAGTTTTATTGTGGTTTTCGACGAGAATAAAGAAGCTAGTTTGGGCCGAAAATCAGGAGTTGACCGCCTCTTCCGATGTCTGTTTATAAACACGACGCTCGACGTTAGTTATACGTTTGAGGTTGTTTTTTTTGCCCCCAGCTGGCCATATAGGCTATATGACGATGACAAAAGTCTGGGGAGGGGGGCAAAGACCCCCCTCAACACATACAGTGTATTTTGCGGCCTAAATTTTAATTGAACCGCCAATATTGGGAAATTAGTTAGATGCGTGAAGTAGCCTAGCCTCCTATAACCTCGAGCGCTATGTCAACACCAAGCAGGTGGCATCCACCCGAAGGCCCTTTAATAATAATAATAATAATAATAATAATAATAATAATAATAATAACACAGGATCAACGTTACTCCTGGGAACGCAACCTTTCCACAATTATCTTTATATTTCGTCTTATATTATTAATATTAAAGTGTCCCCATTGTTTCTTTAGTGTTTCGTACGGTCGTACTACAATTTATCGTCGGCTGAAAACACAGACTATAGTATCTAGGTCTACAATCTACTGTCTGGGCACTCTGGGGGGCGGCGCTCCCCATAGGCTACTTGTGAATTGGTGGATGGGGGGATGTACTGTAAACAGGGTGTCAATCCACAAAATATGAATTGTGGTATCATTATGGTTTATTATTTCGTTATCATTATAGCGCGAACGACGCAGAGGCGAGCGCCGAAGGCGCGAGCTCTAGGGGGGTCCGGGGGCATGCCCCCCCGGAAAAATTTGAGAATTTAGGTGTCTAAAACAGCATTTCCTGCAATCTAAAATCAATCAAGATGGAAAATATGGAGACCAAAATTGTGTCAATTTAGGCTACTTCTTTTTTTTTTTTTTTTTTTTTAAATTAGACTGTGAAGTGCGGAGGCGCGGAGGCAAGGCGGCTTCAGAGATGGAGTTGCTTCGAGCCGTGAAGCTTCGCATGTCTCACTCCCTAGATTGGAGCAAGACCTCACGGGCCTCACCCCGTGTTCAGCGGTAGAGTGTAAAGGCTATTAGCCTGCCCGAAACAAAAAATATATAGGGTAGGCCTAAATAACTTAAAATTTATTAAAAATCCCGGGAACTCTGATCCCAGGATTTGTATTTATTTTTGGAGACGCGACTTGCGAAGACCCGAGGCTCTGGGCGGCAGGGACCCCACCCTCAGGTCCCTCAGACCCTCACCCCGGTCACCCGGAGTCACCCACCATGAGGGCCACCGTTGATATTTTTTGTTTAATATGCTAAGCAAAATCCCTAATATAAAAATAAATAAATAGCGGTAAATAAGAGAAAAAGGGGATATTTTTAACACTTACGCTTCAACGCTTGTTCTGTGTGACTCGTGACTTGAGTCTTGACCTGTCATGGGCCGCTGGGCGTGGGCAGTGGGCCGTATTAACGGTATCACAAGGGCGGCAGCCGGCAGGAGTCTGACTCGACGGACTGTAGTACTCGAGTCTCGAGTCTCGGCAATGGCAGGATTGGCAGCTATCTACTCAGCAGCTCATCTGCTGAACCTGGAAATTTAATAAAAATTAATATACAATAATCTTTTAAATCAAATTAATATTAAGTCAGTCATGATTTTCATGATTCCTCAATTTCCTCTCAAGGCTCTCATCATCAATGAAGATTGGCAATCATGAGAATTGAGAATTTGAGATGGGGGAAACAAAAAATATATAGGGTAGGCGGCACCGTAGGCCTAAATTATGCTAAATAACTTTTACAAATTATTAAAAATCCCGGGAACTCTGATCCCAGGATTTGTATTTATTTTTGGAGACGCGACTTGCGAAGACCCGAGGCTCTGGGCGGCAGGGACCCCACCCTCACCCCGGTCACCCGGAGTCACCCACCATGAGGGCCACCGTTAATATATTTTTTTTAATATGCTAAGCAAAATCCCTAATATAAAAATAAATAAATAGCGGTAAATAAGAGAAAAAGGGGATATTTTTAACACTTACGCTTCATCGCTTGTTCTGTGTGACTCGTGACTTGAGTCTTGACCTGTCATGGGCCGCTGGGCGTGGGCAGTGGGCCGTATTAACGGTATCACAAGGGCGGCAGCCGGCAGGAGTCTGACTCGACGGACTGTAGTACTCGAGTCTCGAGTCTCGGCAATGGCAGGATTGGCAGCTATCTACTCAGCAGCTCATCTGCTGAACCTGGAAATTTAATAAAAATTAATATACAATAATCTTTTAAATCAAATTAATATTAAGTCAGTCATGTCATGATTTTCATGATTCCTCAATAACTCAATTTCCTCTCAAGGCTCTCATCATCAATGAAGATTGGCTGCATGGCAATCATGAGAATTGAGAATTTGAGATGGGGGGAAACAAAAAATATATAGGATAGGCGGCACCGTAGGCCTAAATTATGCTAAATTATACTAAATAAATTTTAAAAATTATTAAAAATCCCGGGAACTCTGATCCCAGGATTTGTATTTATTTTTGGAGACGCGACTTGCGAAATGCGAAGACCCGAGGCTTTGGAGACTGGAGTCTGGGCCGCTGGGCGGCAGGCCGCAGGGAAGGCATAGCTTAGGGCTTGGCGTTGCCGTTAGGCCCTAATAGGCCTTCCTCCTTGAGTCCTTAGGGACCTAGAGCCTAGAGGCTAGACGGTAGACGGTAATTTCTGACGGTAGACCTGGCCTAGCCGCCTAGGCTGCGCCTCAGCGCCTGTTAGGCTAGGAGGCTAGGCAAAGACTGTAAGTAAGACGAAAGTCAAATTGTCTAAAATATATAGGCCTAGGCTAGGCCTAAACAATTTAAAACAAATAAATTAGGCCTAGGCTAGGCCTAAACAATTTAAAACAAATATTTAGCCTAATAATCCTAATTAACTATTAACATCATGATTTTCATCATTTCATGCATGATGCAAACTTAGTTGCAAACCTAGGAGCTAGGACGCTAGGTCGTAGCACAAAATAATTTATGTTTCAGGTCATAAATATTATAATATTATATAGTTTCTGAACTTGATTTACCATGCTATTGACTAGGATACAACCACTGACCCTTAATGCGTTCAGTAAGATAACAATACTAGCTCTACTTACCTTAATAAGTGTAAAATATAGGATTATGTTCTACAATACTAGACCAGCAGGATTTCAGGAGATAAGATTCTGTGGGACTGTGTTTGGACTGATAAGAATTAGAGATTATTGGAACCTGAGCATCCAAGATGGCGTCTATAATATATTATTATCTGTTCAACAACATAGGCTAGATGTGTCAAGTTACAAATTTATATTTCGTTTAATAATAACATGCATAGCAAGGCAATGGTACAGATTTTTGTTTAACTAGTGAGCAATCCATGGTCAAATTATAACTCAAATATATTACTTTTTAAAGTCTTTAATTGTTGTACTAATGAATATTGCGGTCAGGCGGTAGCTTTGAATTATATGTAGGCTTTAGACTAAAGTATATATCGGAGATTTCCAGAAATAATATGATAGGGCCATAAAAGAATACCCAAAAATTATGTACAATGGTGTATAATACGGCATAATCATTGATAATATACATACAATTAAAGTGTATTAAGATAGTAGGCCTAATTTAATACAAGACCTATCATTAGGGAAAGCCTACTGTTTGACTGGAAAGCTGCCCAAATGAAAATGATTTGGAGATACGAATTAGTACAGCAATTTTAATTATGCATTTATAATAGTCAATTAAATTTGGTAAGTAGCGTAGTAGGGAGTTTATATATTTCAAAATTGCAGCCTCTCATGCAGAAACTATAAGGTCAAACATTCCCTAAATCGAAATAGTCGAACAAGTTCCAATAGTTAAGGAAGCCTAATGTTCTTTTAATTTTCATTGTGGATGGGTGGATAATATATGCAGGTAGGAGAAGGATACTTTAACTGTAGGCTTATTTCTTACCGATTCTCCACCTTACTGATGCTGGAGCCTGGATATTCGTTGCCATGAAAAACCTTCCTCTCCTGCGTTCTTCCTGGAATAATCTTGGCCATTTCAAAATCACAAACAGCATGAATTCTCTCTTCTAGATTTCAATCAATTTCCCTTCGGAATTATTGTATTGTATAACTTATTCCATAAGTTAGACAGTCATGAATGAATACTACCTATTCAAGAAGTGACAAGACCAAACATTAAATCTATATTATTATTATTAATATTATTATTATAGTTATTTTTATTGGCATCGAAGTATAAACATCATCTATGAGTATCTGTGCGAGAGATGCCATTCATTCTATGTGTCACACAATTTTTGGACTTATATACCTCGGTCTTCGAAGGTATAATACTTACCATAACATATATTGCAATTAATGTGCGGAAGAGTAAGGTTATGTAATGTTTGACAGGCTGATGTTGGTAACTTGGGAGAGAGGTATCCTGACCAGGATTCGAACCCACTCACTCAGGTATGTTTGTGAGAGTTGGGCACCGTATTCACTCGACCATGAGCGACAGTAGCATTAGATTTGTCATCAGAGAGGTTCCATATTAGTACCAGGACGATTAAAATTGTATCACTTAGCCAAGTTGGCAGGGCCAGGGGCAGGGGGGAATGTGTAAAATAGTAATTGTTGATGTCAAGTAACTCGCCATGTGTATGAAGGCATAAACCTCCGCAACACTATAACCTGGTTCTCCAAATATGAACTAAGGTTGGTTCCCTTGTATCCGCTCATGGTTGAGTAAATATGGTGCCCAACTTTCACAAACATACCTGAGTGAGTAGGTTTGAATCCTAAACAGTAATGTTTTGGCCTTTAAAACAGGGTTGCTCACCTGGTAGGGCCGCCAATCGGTAGCGCATGACAGGCCAAGGATTAGGCAGCCCAGGAGATAGCATGACACGTCAGTGCTTACCTATGAATTGGTAGTGGGGAAATAAGAATTGGTTTCTTGTGTGGTCCCCACCTCTTAAGACGTGTCAACCTAAATGTTCTCTATACCCGTGTGTCTGTCGTACCGTGATTTGAATGTGGCTATCGTGGGCGCAGTTACTATCCCGTCTGGGAGTGAGTTCCAGTCATCGATCACCCGGATCGCAAACCAGTTCCCTTTTAGTTTTGTTCTCCAGTGGTCCGGTTTCGCTAGTTTCAGTGAATGTCCTCTCAGATTGTGTGTTGAGGCAAAAGAATCTGGTGTAAGGGATGTCGTCGAAGCCATGCATTAGCTTGTAGGTTTCGATCATATCACCTCTTTTTCTCCGGTCACTGAGTGTCTGCAGTCCCAGTCGCTGACATCTCTCCTCGTAGGGCAGGTGTGTTAGTTTTCAGATGCAACATTTGATGTACTGAAATGGGGTGACTGGTAGTGTGTGTCGGACCAATAATATGATGGGGTATCAGGGGTTAAGATGTTGCTTAAAAGTGGGAAAGGGGATTTTATGGGTTGAAGAGCGAGTTGTGGAGGTGTTGGGTCAATATAGATTTGAATTGAGCAAGGGAGGGGGAATCAACTATTTCAGCTGGTAGGGAGTTCCACTGATGGATTATACGACAGGAGTGGTGATGGGCTGGTCTATCAGAGTGAGAATTGAGCGATCTCTGCCATACCCATAGCTTACTCCGACTGTTCCTTTTACTTATATATTTTCTAGATCTCAAGTGACGGCGTCTCTTCCGTGGATTGACCTCCCAATCTACCAAGATTGGAAGCCAAAGCGTCACATTTTCCCTTTGCCCCTCGACTTTCTCTTCATAATTGCTGAGGGGCATAGGGCCCTGGGTGGGGCTTTGATTTCCCGGGTTGATTTCCGCACCCTCCTCAGCTCCCCGCCATGGAGTGGCTTCGGTCACCCAGGCTTTATTGTGGTCGGCAGGGAGGGATCTGTGGGGGCGCTCGGTTATGGCCTTGGCCTTGCTTGGGGCCTTGGGGCTGTTCGGCCAGGCAGCTTGGGCAACAACAACAATGACAGGAGAAAAACCTTTTTCTTACTTTGGTTTCTGTGTGGGGAACAAAGATCTTGTATTTATGACCTCTTACTCCTTGGTGGGGTGACATAGTGAACAGGTCATGGTGTTTAATGGGCGAGAGATTATGGAATATTTTGTAACACTGAATAAGGTCGGTCCTCAACAATCTGCCTTTAATTGAAAACAGGTTTAAGGTAGAGAGACGGTCATGATAAGTGAGACTTGAGTGGGTTGGTTACTTGTTTCGTCCACCGACGTTGAACAGACTCTAGAAGTCTAGAAGATTAAGATCGCCTTGAAGGCTTGAAAACCAGTATGCCAAACAGGAGAAGCAAAGTCAAGCAAGGGTCTGATGTAGATGCTAAAATGTTGATATTTTGTTGGAGATCTTGAGAGCTTGATTGTGGTGACTTACTTGGATGCTGGATGTAGAGTTTGAGGTCGTCAGCAAACAACTTGTAGTGCGGTCACAGAATGTGAGGTTAGGTTGAATGGTCGGATTATGGAGACTGTTAGCTTATTTAAGTATTTTAAGGCAGTACCGTACGTGTGGAGTTACCTGGGGAGATAGACAGACAAATCAAGAAGTACGAGAGCATTGTGGTGTGGATGTGCTGGAGAGTGTGACTGTGATATTAAGGAACACTTTGAGATGATTCGGTCATAATCAGCCTTGTAGTAGTTCCTGGGTTATAATTGTAGGCCTACAATTTATTTTTGGATCTGGGTTCGTTCTTTATAGAACGAATCTCGCAAGTGGTCAATTTCCTCATTCAGTGTTCATTTTTTACACAAGGGGATAGTTTCCTATTCATTCCGATATATTTGTCAATTTCTAATAGTTTACGTGAAGCTTCGAATAGTTGTTGGGTAAATCTTTGCCCCCTACACCTTTATATATGTTTTTTTTAAATTGGCGCCTTGTATAAACCAATATGGCTGACTGATGAAGGATAATATTCTACACCAAAACTTGCTCTCTTGTAAAAATAATGTATAGTGCCATATAATATACAATAGATTGTAAGAATGCATGTAAAAAAATTCTAAATAGCTTCTATTAATATATAATTATTTTAAAATGGTAAATATTGACATATTAAATGAAATTCGCCTCATATTATTGTCCCCAGAACAATGTTGACGAATGTAAACAAACAGTAAATGGACCCTACTTAGGACAGCACGCAAAAAAAACACGCAACACGCATACCGTTATATAATTCTTGATAAGGGTTGTGTATCAATAATTATATCACACACGGAATCTGTAAGGCCTATGGACATCATTCATGTATACACACGTTACTGTGCTCTATAATCTAAGGATTTATAGCCTTAAAACTGAAGGCTATCAGAGACTGGGAGGGAGGTTTGCGTGAAATGATACTAATAACTTGTTATCAGTATCAGTTTATTCCAGTTCCAATAATATGGGGTTCTTCCCCAGTCCTGCCATTATTGCTTAACGTTCGTGTAGACAGAACTTGTAATAGCATTTGTGTGTCCTTTAAACTGTCTTAGACTTTAGTAGTGTTTACATATATAAGGCCGAAATCACCTAGATATTGGAGACTATTGCCTGACTAGTGATAAGTGATATTCGTGTGTATGCTGACCTGAAAATATAGTGTTAAATTTATCAGGGCGGGCACGATGTCATGACCAGATTGAGATTCCAGAAGTCGACCCCATTGTTTGAAAATTGATAGCCCTAAGGCGGCTGATAAGTGATAAGTGATATTCGTGTCACCGTGTGTATGCTGACCTGAAAATATAGTGTTAAATTTATCAGGATTATCAGGGCAGGCACGATGACCAGATCACCAGAACCAGATTGAGATTCCAGAAGTCGACCCCATTGTTTAATTGTTATACAGTTAATTTGATAGCCCTAAGGTAGTAAGGCTTAAAGGCCCTAAATTCCCTAATCATCCTAATGACCTAATGGACTGTGTAAATTGTAAAATTTGTAATGTCTGAACTCTGAATGTCAGTGTTTTAGTCATAGTGTTACTGAGATTTTCTCATTATTTCTGAAATTCTGGAATCTGGGAAGTGGGAATCTGGTAAGCTCAGACTCTTGAGACTCTCACTCTCAGAAGTCAGACTGTCAGAGCCCCCCCACCTGAGCCACCTCTTAAGTCTTAACCCGGGAACGGCGAAGCCCTCAATGCTCAACTCAATTAAGGTAATTATAATATTATTTATTATTTATAAGATGACCTTTTTTTCTAGTTATTAAAAACTTATTCTATGGTGTATTATATAATATTATATATAGAACTTAGAAAGTTAGAACTTAGAAGCAATACTGTGGACAGTGTGGTCCCACTGGTCCGAGTGGACTGTGGACTGTGGAGTGTGGACACCCTTAATTCCAAAAGTGACAAGTCCGAAACAAAATCTGGGGGGGGGGGGCCCCCCCCCCCACCCCAATCACTTTGGCAATTAGGCACTCCAAATTCTTGTGAAGTTGTTTTCTGTAACATTAATACAAACCAAAAAAAAAAAAAAAAAAAAAAAGTTAGGCTAGGAGAGTTTCTGTTATCATTATACAAAAAATTCATTTGCGGTATCACTCAAAAAAACAGCGTCGTTTGACACCCTGACTGTAAATACACTGATTATAGCCTAAGCGTCCTTAATACGCTTATATATTACCAAATTCGGATGCCGTGTATACATGTATTTATGATGTTGTTGATAAATACCCCAACTGCAACCGTACGTAGCTTCCGAAACTGTCCTAAAATACCCGGTACCATGCATAGAATTAGCCCTTATAATGGCTAACATACCAAACAATGCAATAAAGTATATATCTTAGATGCTTCACTAACCTTATTTCGATATGGGAGATAAATAACCATCCCAATGTAATGGAATACACAGAGTTTATCGCCTTCGTGGACCAACGCCGACGCGCATCCACCTCCTACGAAATCCCGTAAACACTGAACCTGAACTTCTCTCCCCTCTCCCCTCCCCCCTTGCTCCCTTAGTCGCAATATTGGTAGTTTTTTTCTGCATTATTGATTAAACCTTATTCTGTCGGTTAATTGATATATGCAGGCTTATTAAGCATATTCTACAATATTCGTCCATGCTTTTAAATTTTGCAGAAAGCGCCAGTTTCTATTTAATGCTAAACTAAATTCCCAGCAAAAAAACCCCAGCTGTAGCCAGTCAAAAAGCCGATTACATTCTTTCTCCTACCAACTGACTCAAAATATCATCTTTTAAACAACATTTTAGATAATGTATGAAACAAAGAGTTGTCCAATACTTACCTGTAGCCTATGTATCTAAATGAAGTATTAAATTGTTGGCAGGCATTACTTAAGTTACGATAAATATTACCACGAGTTTTTGAACATCCCCGCGGCACATTAGCCCCGCCCCCTCAGTGACGTCATGCCCAAGAACTCGCACTGACATACGCACATACATACAAACCAACACACACACACACATACGTACGCACACTCGGGAACTCGCTGAACTTATGGGCCGGTTGCTGTTTCCAGAAAGGGCTGCTCTCGGACGGAATAACATGCGAGGTTGTATTTTGTATTTTATTTCGGCTACATTTAGACAATGTTATTCAGCTTAGGAAGGACGTCTACCAATTAAGAGTTTAAAAACTATCTGAATTAATCCTTCCTACGCTTCATAATATTGTCTAAATGTGGCTGAAATCAAATTAAAAATACATTGCCGGTATAGAAGGGGAGTTAAGGGGTTGGTGGAAATTATCAAGTTATAGGACTATAATAATGTTGTATGAAACCAATTAAATAACAATGAACAAATAAATCAGAATTTCAACCATGTAAGATGGGAGATATGGATATGGTGCTTGGGGACCCACAGAGGGCTGCCCTTGGGTGGCAGGATGTGCTAGCTAATAAATTATAGAGAAAATGTTAGAGGACATCAATATTAAATATATGAAGTTAGCATATTTAATATTATAAACCAACCGCCCAATGGTATCTACTACTTAGGCTACAATATTGTATTTAATCTTGTCTGAATTATTCTTATACATTATTCATACTTTTTATTTCTGAATCAAGTAGTTTCCTGTTTAGAAAACTATATCCTAACCTAAGCATTTTGTTTAGGAATATGTTAGTGTAATGCATTAGTGAGTAGCCTAGATTAAGCACTTGGATATATCTATGGGTAATAGCCTACAATTTAGTATTTGGCAACTTTTCGTGACGTAATATGAATGCGGATATTGGTAAGTTCTTTAGAGGGCGAATGCAAATGAACACGAATAATTTATAGGCCTTTATCTTGTCTAAACTTATAAATAATAATACATTTAGTTGCATAAAGATCTGTTATTGCAGACATAGTAATTTGCTTCAGAAATTGAGTATTATTCTGATTCAGCTCTAAATTTAATACCAGCGAAATCACGAAAACCCTAGCATTAGTTTAACCCCTTCAGTACCGGTGACGTCCTTTTCGTTATATTCTGGCACCTATTAGACGATATTATTAAGCTTGGGAAGGATGTCTACCCATGAAAAGGCTACAGACTATCTCAATTAATCCTTTTAGCTACCTATATATCCTTCCTAAGCTGTTCATATAATCGTATACATGTAGCTGAAACCAAATACAAAATACGTCACCGGTTCAGAAGAGGTTAAATAAAGAAAAGTGAACTATCGCGCCATCTATTAACAAAAATGTTTGGACATGGGGATAGGTAGGTAGCAAGGGAGGGGTGAGTTACCATATTATGCAATCCATTATCTAACATTTCTCCTAATAAGGGCTTTATTATCGATAACTAGCTATATTAAATTAAACAAGGTATAGTTTAAAGTAAGTTAGACTAGGCTAGGATACACGCACACATATGTATTATATTATATATGTTTGGATTCCTATTTATTACACGAATTAGACCTTGGCAACTGCCCCCTGTAAGACGTAAAACTCGCAATATTGGTAGTTCTTTTTCTGCATATGTACTTAAATGGTATTTTGTGGGTTTATTGATGTAGACAAGTTGTTAAGGATGCTTTACAATATTCGTCTATGCTGTCAGATATAGAAGAAAGCGAGTATTTATATTTAATGTTAAATTTAATTCCTGGTAAAAATCGCAAGCTGTAGCCAGTCAAAAAGCCAAAGACATACTTCCTCGTACCAACTAACTCAAAATATCGTCTTTTAAACACCATTTTACATGTATATACAGTAAAGTCGAGTTGTCCAATACTTCCCTGTATGTATCTAAATGAGTTATTATATATCTGGCAGGTGTTAATAAAGTCACGAGATAGTGAGAGATAGTGATTAATAATACCACGAGTTTTTTAACATCTCCGCAGCACTTTAGCCCCGCCCCCTCAGTGACGTCATGCCCAAGAACACACACACATACGCACATACAAACCAACACACACACATACGTACGTACACTCGGGAACTCGCTGAGCTTATGGGGTTACTGTTTCCAGAAAGGGTTGCTCTCGGGCGGAATAACATGCAAGGTTGTACAGGGGAGTTAGGGTTGGTTGATAGGATCAAGTTATAGCCTAGTTATATAATAATATGTTTTGGACCCAATAAATATATAGGAATTTCAATCACGTAAGATGAGAGATATGGATGGTGCTTGGGGACCCACATAGGGCTGCCCTTGGGTGGCAGGATGTACACCAGCTAATGAATTATAGACAATGTTAGAGGACATCAATATTAAATATAAAAAAGTTAGCATATTTAATAGTACACACCTACCGCCCAATGGTATCAACTACTTAGGTAGGCTATAACCTTACCCCGAAATCGGTTTTGACTTATTTTTTCATTTTATTCTGGCTATATAAACGATTTTTTATCAAAGTAAGCAGAGCTTTGTGGGAAAGTGTCAATGCAGACAGCTTGGCGCCACTGTGTACGTATCTCTCTCTCTCTCTCTCTGTATGTATGCCTGTGTGCCTATGTATGTAGCTGAATGTGTGTGTGTATGCCTGTGTGTCTTTTTTTGTCTATGTGAGTGAGGGAGACAAAAGGCAGAACTGCCTGTACCGAGTGTCTCCCCCAGAGTTGAAAGAGTGACAGAGACAAAATCAAGGGACGTTCGAGCCAAAATGCCTGGACACACGGAGTTTGAAACAATTTAAGTCATAGGAAGAGGGAAAACTGATTCTGGGAGAGAGTTCCAGAGCTCAGCAGTTGAATAGAAGAAAGTCTGATAATACTGTTTCACCGTTACTGTTTGCCTATGTATGTACTCACCTAATTGTACTCACCTAATTGTAGTATACAGGATTTGAGTTTTTAGGATCGTATTGTCCCGCCTCCAAAGATTCTGTTATCTAATTTGGCTTTAAAAATGTGGATATTCCCCGCACCCACCACTTCATCATCCAACTGATTCCACATATTAATACTTCTATATGGAAAGCTGAATTTCCTCACATCTCCTTTACATCTGCCTTTCTTTAACTTGCAACTATGTCCTCTAGTCCTCCCTTTATCTCCCTCGATAAAGTCCTCCTTGTCTATCCTTTCCAATCCCCTAACACATTTATACATCATAATCATAATGTGTGTGTGTATGTATGCCTGTGTATCTGTATGTGTGTGTGTGTGTGTAGGGGATGTGGATCGCTCCTATAGGTAAATTAACTGACACTATATTTAGAGATACACTAACATTACTACTGCAACACATGATTAAAATAGACAAGTAACCGATTCCTATATGTATAAAGCCTCAAGAAATTATTAACCTTGCACTTTATTCATACAGTAACACAGTACACTATATTAATACAATTATTATTATGAACAGAATAGAAAAAAAAAAAGTGTTGGTAGCTAAAATTAAAGCACGTTAATATTCAGCCTAGTTGAGTCACCAAGTACCAAAGCCGATTTGGCTATATGTATTTTTTTTATCAATAAGTATACCCTCCGCGATTTCCTACCCTAGTCTAAATTACTGTAGCCTATTGTATGTATAATGATAGCAAGTTAGTTATTAAAATCAACCTAATGGAATGGCAGGCTGTTGTACGATGAATAAATATACGAAATGGGCCCCTTTTAACTCTCTCTCTCTCTCTCTGCCCCCCCCCCCCCCCTCCTCCCTCTCTCTCTCTCTTTCTCCCTCTCAACCCGCGCCATAGTTGCCACGTCGTAATTAACACTCGATGCCCCCATCACAAAATATCTTAAACCATACGTCTTTTACTTTGCCAAAATTCATTAGTTGGAAGTTTAGCTCACTAGATAACATACTGAGTACGGTATCTTGTTATAGAAAAGGGTAATAAACTCTTAAATAGATAGGTTCTAACATTTAGTATTTGGTAACTTTCCGTGACGTAGAATGAAAGACTATATTGGCTAGTAATAACAATGAGTAAATAAATCAAAATTTCAACCACGAAAAATGGGAGATGTGGATGGTGCTTGGGGACCCACAGAGGGCTGCCCTTGGGTGGCAGGATGTGCTAGCTAATGAATTATAGAGACAATGTTAGAGGACATCAATATTAAATATATGAAGAGTTAGCATATTTAATATTATAAACCAACCGCCCAATGGTATCTACTACTTAGCTATTTCATATTAATTGGCTTACCAAGAAATGTTGTTATGAGTTTTATATATATATATAGGCTACAATATTGTATTTAATCTTGTCTGAGTTATTCTTATAAATTATTCATACTTTTTATTTCTGAATCAAGTAGTTTCCAGTTTAGAAAACTATATCCTAACCTAAGCATTTTGTTTAGGAATATGTTAGTGTAATGCATTCGTGAGTAGCCTAGATTAAGCACTTGGATATATCTATGGGTAATAGCCTACAATTTAGTATTTGGCAACTTTTCGTGACGTAATATGAATGCGGATATTGGTAAGTTCTTTAGAGGGCGAATTCAAATGAACACGAATAATTTATAGGTCTTTATCTTGTCTAAACTTATAAATAATAATACATTTAGTTGCATAAAGATCTCCCGTTATTGCAGACATAGTAATTTGCTTCAGAAATTGAGGATTATTCTGATTCAGCTCTAAATTTAATACCAGCGAAATCACGAAAACCCTAGCATTAGTTTAACCCCTTCAGTACCGGTGACGTCCTTTTCATTATATTCTGGCACCTATTAGACGATATTTTTAAGCTTGAGAAGGATGTCTACCCATGAAAAGGCTACAGACTATCTCAATTAATCCTTTTAGCTACCATATATCCTTCCTAAGCTGTTCATATAATCGTATACATGTAGCTGAAACCAAATACAAAATACGTCACCGGTACGGAAGGGGTTAAATAAAGAAAAGTTAACTCTCGCGCCATCTATTAAGGGTTGGTGGATAGGATCAGGTTATATCCTAGTTATATAATATGTTATGAACCCAATTAATATATATAGGAATTTCAACCACGTAAGATGAGATAATTATATGGACGGTGTTTGGGGACCCACGTACAGAGGGCTGCCCTTGGGTGGCAGGATGTGCTGGATTGTGTGGGCATAAGGTACTAGCTAATTAATTCGTTTTATTCTGGCTATTAATAAACGATTTTCATCAACCTTAGCAGAGATCTTTAGAAATCAAGATATTTAAGTAGATAGATTTTACCCATATGCTAGAGGTCCTTCCTAAGCTGTGTTATATTGTCTAAGGCTAGCCAGAATTAAAACAAAATACATACAATGTTAACCATACGTTAGTCAAATGTTAAGATATGTATGTGTGTGTGTGTGTGTGTGTGTGTGTATAATTTATGTATGTGTATGTATGCCTCGAGTAAGCATTCCAGTGTGTGTGATTGTGTATGTGTGTGCCTGTGTATGAGTCTCCGTAAGTGTGTACATCTATATGTGTATGTGTTTCTGTATGTGTGTGTGCTTGTGTTTGTCTCTGTGTGTTGTTGTTGTTGTTCCCCAAGCTGCCTGGCCGAACAGCCCCAAGGCCATAACCGTGCGCCCCCACAGAACCCTCACTGCCGACCACAATAAAGCCTGGGTAACCGAAGCCACTCCATGGCGGGGAGCTGAGGAGGGTGCGGAAACGCCCAGGAAACCAAAGCCCCACCCAGAGCCCTGTGCCCCTCAGCAATTATGAAGAGAAAGTTGAGGGGCAAAGGAAAAAATGTGACGCTTTGGCTTCCAATCTAGGTAGACTGGGAGGTCAATCCACGGAAGAGACGCCGTCACTTGAGATCTAGAAAATATAAAAGTAAAAGGAACAGTCAGAGTAAGCTATGGGTTTGGCAGAGATCGCTCAGTTCTCACTCTGATAGACCAGCCCATCACCAGTTTCTGTGTGTGTAGAGGACGGGGGTATGGGAGTTTCCTATCGTAAAAATTAGCGGACACTATATTTAGACCTACACTAACGTTACTACTGCAACACATCCTTAATTATGCAAAAACGTAACCGATTTATATCTTACAAAACCTTCTCAAGAAATTACTATCCTTGTATATGTCACTTGATTTATACAACAGCACAAACACCATATTAATATAACTATAAACAGGAATAGAACAGAGAAAACATGGATAGTAGCGAAAAATGAAAGCTCGTAAATATTCAGCCTAGTAGCGTCGCCAAGTACCAAAGACGATTATAGGCTATACGTCTATTTAATATCAATACATATAACCTACTGCACAGTCTATCCTAGTCTAACTTACTCTAGCCTATTGTATGTATAATGATAGCAATTCAGTTATTGAAAGCAACCTAATGGAATGGCAGGCTGTTGTACGATTAACGTATATATGAACTGGACCCCTTTTAACTCTCACTCTCTGAGGGCACCCCCCCCCCCCCCTCCCCCCACCCCCTCTCTCTCTCTGTCTGTCAACCCGCGCCACAGTTACCACATCGTAATTTAGTCATTGCCCCATCACAAAATTTCTTAAACCATGCGTCTTTTACTTTGCCAAATTCATTAGTTTCCAGTTTAGCTCATTATATAATATATTGAGTATCGAAATAGGTAGTGTAACAAACTCGTGATTAGATAATATATATAGGTACTAACATTTAGTATTTGGTAACTTCCCGTGACGTAGATGAATGACAATATTGGCTAGTTCTTTTGGAGGCGATTGCAATTGAAAACGAATTAAATATATCCTATTTCTACTTCCTTAATGAAGTTAGTTGAATAAAGATCCCCCGTGAATCTAGATCTAGTAATTACCTTCAAAACTTAAGGAATGGTGATATAGTTCCAAAATAAATGCTTACGAAATCACGAGTAGACTAGATTATGAGGAAACGGCAAGTTCGAGTAAATACATCAGAAGTGAAAGCCTACCCCATCTGTTAGCAAAAATTTCTGAGTTTTGGTAGAGGGAGGGTGAGTAGCCAGATCGTATATTAATATTATCGAACATATCTCCTTATATGGTTCGTGTTAGCATTGACTGGCTATGTTAGATTAAATCCAGTATAGTTTAGAGTAAGTTAGACTAGGCTAGGAAACATGGACTATGTTTCTGTGTTATATTTGCTTGGTTATCACTTTGGTTACGAGAATCAGACCTTGGCAACTTATCGGCATGACGGAAAAATCGAAATATTGGTAGTTCTTTTTCTGCATATGTGATTAAATTGTATTTTGTGGGTTTATTGATATAGACAAATTTGTTAAGGATGATCTACAATATTCGTCTATGCTTTCAGATATGGAAGAAATCGAGTATTTCTAGTTAACGTTAAATTAATTTCCTGGTAAAAATCGTCAGCTGTAGCCAGTCAAAAAGCTGATTACGTACTTCGTTGTACCAACTGACTCAAAATATCGTCTTTTAAACCAAATGTTAGTTGTATAAAATAATATATAGCAAAGAGATGTCCAATACTTCGAACCCTGTATGTGTCTAAATGAATTATTAGATAGCTAGTAGGCATAAATAAAGGCCCAAGATAGTGATTAATATTACCAAGAGTTTTTGAACATCCCCGTGGCACATCTGCCCCGCCCCCCTCAGTAACGTCATGCCCAAGAACACACATGCATACGTACACATACACACACACACACACACACCCAGGAACTCGTTGAACTTATAGGGTTGCTGTTTCCAGAGAGGGCTGCTCTTGGGTGGCATAACATGCAAGGTTGTGTGGGGGAGTTAGGGGTTGGTGGATAGGATCTAGTTATAGGAATAAAATAATGTACGTTTTATGAACCTAAATATATAAAAATGAATACATAAATCGGAATGTCAACCACGTAAGATGAGAAATATGGATGGTGCTTCGGGACCCACAGAGGGCTGATCTTGGGTGGCAGGATGTGCTGGGTTGGGCGGTCAAGGGATACGAGTTTACATGCGAGCTGGTAGGTAGGGGGAGGTTAATGGCAGAGAAGGAAGCTTTGTATTTGCGTAATTTTAAAGGTATTAACATTTTGAACTTGTTAACCCCTTCTGTACTGGGGACGTCTTTTTAATATTATTCTAGCTACTATTAAACGATTATATTCAACTTAAAAAGGGGCTTCCAGTAATCAACAGGCTTCGAACTTTTTACCACCACAGATCCTTCTTAAACTGCACAAAGTTGTCTAAATATAGCTAGAATTAAATTTAAAAAGACGTCGCCGGTACAGAATGGGTTAAGTTAAAAAAATGTTGTGCTATACAGGTATGTGAGAGAGTTAGTTACACAGAGTTAAACAGATGCTCAAACCACACATACTCTGAGGTCCCTACTAGGTGGTCCGGCCTTAATACTGCTATACTCAGGGACAGTTTTATAGTAGACAAATTAATCGGATAGCAAAATCGGAGAGAGAGAGAGAGAGAGAATGAAAGTGGACTGATAACATATAGAAGACTAATTCTTGTGTATTCTACTGTGAGAAAAGTAGGCACACAGGGTCTTAAGAATGGAATGATGTGTGTGCATGTGTGTCTGTGAGATGGTCAGTTCATGTGTGTGTGTGTGTGTATACGTACCATAATTTCGTAGACAGTTAATCTTGCAAATCAACTTAATTTCTAATATATCAGTTTATACGTCGATTAAAATACAGTATTATTACAAAATTAAAGCAACAGGTATACAGATGATATATATGTAGGATACCAATTACGTAACTAAAATACAACCTCAATAGGAGATATATCACTGAACGCAACCAAAAGAACTTTCGAAAAATGTCAACCACTTTCGAGTTGAATTCACGCTATAAGGAAGTTGGAGCCATAGACATCGATATTTAGCAGAATTAACAACTAAAATACGGTTGTAGTACATACTGTATATAAATACATAAAACCAAATCAATTGCATATTTTTTATCCATCAGACACATATGTTATTATTGTATTTATGCTTAGTATCGATGTTTACGGCTCCATCTTCCTTATAGCCTGAAACTCGCAAGTGGTCAATTACAGCAATCTATACAAAACACGGAATTCTAAGATTACATTTATATAATGTAAACTACATCTGATCTGATCTGATCTGATAATTAAGCATATTATTACACCCATGGCCTTAGATACGTAATTACTACAACGAATATAGCAGGGGGGTCACCTGCTTTTTTTCTCTCTTTCTCTGGCTTGTATCCATTTGGTCCCATTCAGCCTACTGTTTTAAGACGTTTAGAATACTGTACCGGCGACGTCTGTTTATCTTTATTCTAGCTATATTTAGACGATTTAATGCAGTTTGAGAAGGATCTGGTGTGGTAAAAAGGGTTAAGTAAGACAGTTCGAAGCCTGTTATTTGCTGGAGGCCCTTTTTAAGCTGAATATAATTGGACTTCAGATATTTTAAAAGTTAGGATCCCCATTGACCCCTAAACTTCTTATAACTCGAAATTAATAAAAACAATCCGGCTGACGTTTCTATCATTTAGGAAGAGTCCACCAGGAAATAGGTGTGGATATTTACAGCCAGTTTGCTCTAGGCCCTTTAGAGTTACAGAGAGGTCAGGGATCAATATTGTTGTAAAGTTCGTTGGCGCTACCTATAGGCTACCATCCTAATGCTTGATCCTTCTTTATATAGCTCTCCCCTCACATGATGCAGCCCTAGAGCAGCCTTCTGTTAGTCTGTAGGTCCTTAAGGGGCTAGTTTTTGTTTTGTTCGGTATATTATTTATTTTTTATTTTTTTTTTCTCGCTAAACCTCAATCAAGCTTAGAAAAACCCCCCCTAGACCCCCATTCAAGATAAATTTGTAAATTTTTCGGTAGAATAATGTCCCGGCCGAAGACCGGTCCCTCTTAAAATTTCAGACTAGCTATTGCTCGCCAGGAAAAATCAACACCTAAATGGCACGAAAGGTCTTAAAATTGACAACGAAATGGGATAAGTTATTAAAATTTTCAATCTAATGGGCCGAACGTCAAAAAATCTCAAAACTAATGAGGCTAAACATGAGGGAGAAGGGAACTAGAAAAACTACCCTACTCCCCTTTTAAGTGGGAAGAGCTTTATCCCAAAACGTAACCAGCTGTGCGAGATCTACTGCTTGGCGCCAAAGTGTCTGCGCGCGCCGAGAGGATGGGGTAGGGTGAGGGGGGGGGGGCAGGGGGAGGGTGATCAGGATGCCAACCTGGGGCAAAATGATATACGGAAAGAATACAAGCAAATGTTCGAGGAATTGCATTGTTTTGGTCATTTTGTTCACTGCTAATGTCATAATCAACACTGTAGAGCTTGTATAACACCTGCATAGGCCTAATAAATATTGATATAAAGGTTCTAGTTTAGGAGTAGGAGAATACTGTTCCGTTTGTCAACCTGGGTATGGGGGCTCATACAGACTATTTCCCGGGAAATATTTTTCGTTCTACTTACTCACGTTCAGCAAAACACCATTACATACAGAAATATGCCACATTTCTGAAACATGCCAATAACTTAATATATCCTTTTCTAAGTCGCTTGAGTCTTATGATAACACTATACATTATATAAATATACACAAAGAGAAACTAGAGAGAGTACAGGATTAGTAACGAAAGTAAAACCACGTCAATTTTCAGCCTAGTAGAGTTACCAAGCGCAAAATCTGAGTAATTACGCATATAATTTAGTTGCAACAAAGAAACTCCACGGCGTAATTTAGCCTAGTTTAAATTACTTTATATGATTGTATATACTGTATAATGCCTATTATTTAATTTTAATAGTGAACATCGGAGCAATAGGTTATTGATACGAACGGAAAATATAAGAAGTGGTAACTCTAGATCTCCTCTGGACCCCCAACACACGCACACACACACACACACACTCGATGACAAACATACATACACACACGCAAATTGGCCATCTCCCTCTCTCTCATACATATTTCAGAGGAGATGGGTCGTTTTTCTGGACGCTTTTCTCCCTCGTGTTTAGCCCCATTAGTTTTGACAGTTGAAGACGTTCAGCCCATTAGTTTGGCGATGTTAATACCTTTATCTCCAGGATTTCGTTGTCAAATTGTTAGACCTATCGTGCCATTTAGGTGTCGATTTTTTCCTGGCGATCTATAGCGAGCCTGTAATTATAAGAGGAACCGGCCAGGACATTTTTCTGCCGAAAAATGTAAAAATTTGTCTTGAGGGGGGGGGGGGGTCCTAGGGGGTGTTTTTCTAAGTTTGAGAGAGGTCTAACGAGGAAACTAAAAAAAATAAATGAATTAATAGACCAAGAAAATAGTCACTAACCCCTTAAACATCCCTCAATGTCCCCGCATCCCTCAGCATCCACTATACCCTGTACATTATAGGTTGGCTAAATATCCTGACCTATATTCTCTGTAACTAGAAAAGGGTTAGAGCAAATGGGCCGTAAATTTCCCCACCTATTCCCAAGCCGACTGTTCCCAAATGGTAAAAATATAAGGGCAATTGACCTCTTGCGAGTTTCAGGCTATAAGGAAGTTGGAGCCGTAAACATCGATATTAAGCAGAAATACAATACTAATTTAAGTTTCTGATGGATAAATGGTATGTTGAATTGGGTTTTATGTATTTATATAATTATGTACTTCGACCATATTTTAGCTGTAAATTCTGTTAAATATCGTAGTCTGCAGCTCCAACTTCCTCATCAGATCAGATGTGGTTCGGGAAGTAATGCCTTAACAACGGCACTTCCCTGAGAGGTTCTTATAATTTTCCTTTTGTGACGTGCTCTGTTATATTATATTGTATTTCTTTTTCTTTTTTCTGTATGTTGCATTATAATCTATTTCTTCTTATTCCAGCTCCTTCATTTTCTTGGTTCTTGCTCTCCACATCCCATACAACATCTTATAGAACAAAACTCGCAAGTCGGCTTAGGAAGGATGTATGGTAGCTACAAGGGATTACTTGAGATAGTCTGTAGCCTTTTAATTAATAGATGTTCTTCCTAAGCTGAGTAAACATTTCAAATAGTTTACTACAATATAATACAAATGTATGTGACCCATAATGAATGAATAATTACTTTAAAATCGCGATAACGAAAATCTATCACCCCCAATCCTTATTATATCGCTTATTATAACTACCCCATACCACCTAACATGTCATACCGCCCGAGAACAGCCCTCCCTCAAAACAGCAACCTCATAAGCTCGGCGAATTCCTGTGTGTGTGTGTGTGTACGTACGTGTGTGTGTGTGTTTGTATGTGTGTGTTCTTGGGCATGACGTCACTGAGGGGGCCGGGCTAATGTGCCTCGGGGATGTTATAAAACTCGTGGTAATATTTATCACTCTCTCTCTCTTTCTCTCTCACTATCTCGGGACTTATACGTAATGTCAGTCAACAATATAATAGCTCGATTAATATATATAGGGAAGTATTGGACAACTTCTTCCATTATATATTGCAACATATGCACCTGGGAGACGATTTTTGTTAGTCATTCGTTACTTGGAATGTTTTTGACTGGCTACAGCTGGTCGATTTTTTACCGGGACTTAATTTAACATAAAGTAGAATGCTAGATTTACACTATAAGTAAGAGCATTGGCAAATATTATAGAACAGTCTCAACAACCCTGGCTATATTAATAAACCCACTGAAAAGGGTTTAATCTCACACGCAGAAAAAGAACAACAAATATTTCGACTTGTACGTCTTACAGGTGTAGTTGCCAATGTCTAATTCACGAAACAAAAGCGAACACAAAGCATAGCCTATATAACACAAAAACCTATGACCGCGTAACTTAGCCTAGTCTAACTTTCTCTAAACTATACCGTGTTCAAACTAATGTAGCCAGTAAATTATATAAAAGATCATAGAATAGAACTGATATTGTAATGATAAAATAAATATTCTAACTAGCTACTCACCACTCCCTTGGCCCCCCTCTCCCTTCACCCCTTTCCCATTCTCTAAAACCCTGGATACATTTTTGCTAATAGATGGCGTAGGCATTCACTTTCCAAGAATTCATTCGATTTTGCCGTTTCCTCATAAGCTAGGCTACCCTTGATTTCTCAGGTAGTTAACCCTCTCCGACATATGACGCGATTTTGAGCCTATTAGGGATACTTTAAAGCCTTTGTTACTATCAGGGGTATTAGAAACCTTTAGTTTTACTTCAACCTTTGCAGTTGTCTTTGAGTTAGCTGTGGGCAGAAAATAATAAGAGTGAGAGAACTCTATTTCTTATTGCTAATCTGGCAACCTCTGCGTCATATGTGCGTGAAAGGGTTAATTTGTAGCTACATCAGTATAAATCCTCGATTTCTGAAGCAAGCTATACTCTATTTTTGTCCAGCTGATGGTAAATTGAATCCCTTAGTAGCTGATTTCTCGATAATTAATGGAAATATATGAAACTACTATGGCTGTGTGTCGTATTAATGCCAAGGTTTCATAATTAACATCATATTTCACTACACAATCTACCTTATAGCCGAGTAATAATGATAGAAACATGTCAATTTACCCTCAGCTGGAAAAAAATGACTGTAATATGTCTTTATACAACTATCTTGATTATTATTTATAAGCTAAGGCAATAGAGAAAGGCTATACTTAATTCTGGTCAATTGCTATCGCCCCCACACACACACACACACAGATACATACACACTTACAGAGACACATACACACACTCATTGACATACTCACACAAGTATACACACATAGGGCCTACAGAGACACATACACACACATAGACATACACACACACAAGATTACACACACACTGGCATGCTCACTCACAGGCTTACAAACATACAGATGCATACACACACACACAAGCCTACACGCAAAACCACACACATACACACGCACACAGCGGCGCCAAGCATAGGGCCTATTCAAAAGTGTTGAGTGATGAATTTTATCGGCCATTTTGAGTATCCAGAGTACGAATCCCGGGAGGACCATATGCTTTCATTAGTTTATTCAAGTACATTGGGGTTTGTAATTGATGATTAATGTTAAGAACTGGGAGTTACTTAATTCTATAGGTTCAGGAACTAATGTATAGCGAGGCCGGTCCTTAATTGGCCCCATTCATTGTTCTTTCCTCTCACTAAAACATTACGCTTTCCATAATGCAGTTGGGTATTAATCGTGATCGTGTACTCCACCTTTAACTGTGTTGGTGGTGTAATGGTTAGGTTCTGGGTGTGGTGTCCCGAGTTTGAAAGGATCATATGTTTTCATTATTTTATTGGGGGTTGTTACAGATCTATAGTCTACCCTGTTCCAAGTAAGTAGGCCAAAACGTCTTTTTAATTGTATTCTAGCTATATATAGACGATTATATAAAGATTAGGAAGGACATATGGTCGCTAAGTTGATTAATTGAGGTAGTCTGTACTACTCTGTAGCCTTTTAAACGCTTTCAAGCTACAATGCGCATTCTGTTTTGTTTTCTGGTAATTATTAGACGATATTATTCAGATTAAGAAGGGTTTGTGGAAGTCAGAGGGTTGATTGAGAAAGCCTACCCTTCTAATACCCACATAGTCTAAAATTGTCTAATGATATCCAAAATATACTGCTAAAACGCGTCAGAGCTTCAAGGGGTTAAGGGGGGCCCACCCTGTTTTTTGTCTCTCTCTCTCTCTCTTGGGTTGTAGGCTATTCACTCGGCCCCATTCACCCTACTGTTTTAAGACTTTTATCCCCATTCAGGTGTTGATTTTTTTTCTGGCGAGCGGTAGCGAGCCAGCATTTTTTGTATAATGTTTTGTCGGCATGCTAAATTTGTACCATTTTACAATAGAAAAATTACTCCGGCGAAGCCGGATTTCTCCATACACTGCTGGCTCGCTGGGCATAAATCGACACCTAGATGGGGATAAACGTCTTAAAACAGTACCGGTAGGCTGAATGGGGCCAAATGATACACACCAGAGAAAGGAAAAAAACAGCGGACCCCCCCTGCTATATTCGCTGTAGTAATTACGTATCTAAGGCCATGGGTGTAATAATATGGTTAATTATATATAAAATGTTATCTTAGGGCATTCCGTATTTTGTATATATTGCTGTAATTGAACCCCTTGCGAGTTTAAGGCTATAAGGAAGTTGGAGCCGTAAACATCGATACTAAGCAGAAATAGAATACTAATATGTTTCTGATGGATACAAACTATGATTGAATTTGGTTTTATGTATTTATATATGTACTACAACCGTATGTTAGTTGTTAATTCTGCTAAATATATCGATGTATGTGGCTCCAACTTCCTTATAGCGTGAATTCAACTCGCAAGTGGTTGACATTTTTTTCGAAAGTTTCTTTTGGTTGCGTTTAGTGATATAGCCTATCTCCTATTGAGGTTGTTATATTAGTTACGTAATTGGTATCCGACATATATATCATCTGTATACCTTTGCTGGCTTTAATTTTGTAATAATACTGTATTTTAATCGACGTATAAACTGATATTAGAAATTACAGTTGATTTGCAAGATTAACTGTCTACGAAATTATGGTACGTAAAGGCGCGGTTACACATGCCCGAATCGTGACAAAAGTTGCTCCGTGGAGACGTGGATTCATGTCGCTTGTTTTATATAATGGCGAGCAATATAATGATACATACCTTGGTTTTTATATATGCTCAGCTATATCATAGGTATTGTGATGTATTAATAGCGTGGCGGGAAGCTAAAACGGCCGAATTAAGACCAATTAATTTCGAAGTGAAAACGAAGAGTGTAGGCTACGGGAGATAGTGCTACGAGCAACTCTCTTCCTGCATGTGTAACCACTTGTTTTTCTCAGAAAAGTTGCCCGTAGCGGTGACAAAAGTTGCTTTGGGTGGCAAAAATTTCGGGCATGTGTAACCGCACATTTATACACACACACACACACACATGAACTGACCATCTCACAGACACACATGCACACACATCATTCCATTCTAAAGACCCTGTGTGCCTACTTTTCTCACAGTAGAATACATAAGAATTAGTCTTCTATATATTATCAGTCCACTTTCATTCTCTCTCTCTCTCTCTCTCTCCTATTTTGCTGTCCGACTAATTTGTCTACTATAAAACTGTCCCCGAGTAGGTCCTATAGCAGTATTAAGGCCGGACCACCTAGTAGGGACCTCAGAGTATGTGTGGTTTGAGCATCTGTTTAACTCTGTGTAACTAACTCTCTCATATACCTGTATAGCACAACTTTTTGTTAACTTAACCCATTCTGTACCGGCGACGTATTTTTAAATTTTATTCTAGCTACATTTAGACGATTTTGTGCCGTTTAAGAAGGATCTGTGGTGGTAAAAAGTTCGAAGCCTGTTGATTACTGGAAGCCCCTTTTTAAGTTGAATAAAATCGTCTAATAGTAGCCAGAATAATATTAAAAAGACGTCCCCAGTACAGAAGGGGTTAACAAGTTCAAAATGTTAATACCTTTAAAATTACGCAAATAAAAAGCTTCCTTCTCTGCCATTAACCTCCCCCTACCTACCAGCTCGCATATAAACTCGTATCCCTTGACCGCCCAACCCAGCACATCCTGCCACCCAAGATCAGCCCTCTGTGGGTCCCCAAGCACCATCCATATTTCTCATCTTACGTGGTTGACATTCCGATGTATGTATTAATTTTTATATATTTAGGTTCATAAAACGTACATTATTTTATTCCTATAACTAGATCCTATTCACCAACCCCTAACTCCCCCGCACAACCTTGCATGTTATGCCACCCAAGAGCAGCCCTCTCTGGAAACAGCAACCCTATAAGTTCAACGAGTTCCTGGGTGTGTGTGTAAGTGTGTGTGTGTGTGTGTGTACGTATGCATGTGTGTTCTTGGGCATGACGTCACTGAGGGGGGCGGGGCGCAGATGTGCCACGGGGATGTTCAAAAACTCTTGCTAATATTAATCACTATCTTGGGCCTTTATTTATGCCTACTAGCTATCTAATAATTCATTTAGACACATACAGGGAAGTATTGGACATCTCTTTGCTATATATTATTTTATACAACTAAAATTTGGTTCAAAAGACGATATTTTGAGTCAGTTGGTACAACGAAGTACGTAATCAGCTTTTTGACTGGCTACAGCTGACGATTTTTACCAGGTAATTAATTTAACGTTAACTAGAAATTCTCGATTTCTTCCATATCTGAAATCATAGACGAATATTGTAGATCATCCTTAACAATTTGTCTATATCAATAAACCCACAAAATACAATTTAATCACATATGCAGAAAAAGAACTACCAATATTTCGATTTTTCCGTCATGCCGATAAGTTGCCAAGGTCTGATTCTCGTAACCAAAGTGTTAACCAAGCAAATATAACACAGAAACATAGTCCGTGTATCCTAGCCTAGTCTAACTTACTCTAAACTATACTGGGTTTAATCTAACATAGCCAGTCAATGCTAACAAGAACCATATATAAGGAGATATGTTCGATAAAATTAATATAAGATCTGGCTACTCACCCTCCCTCTACCAAAACTCAGACATTTTTCCTAACAGATGGCGTAGGCTTTCACTTCTGATGTATTTACTCGAACTTGCTGTTTCCTCATAATCTAGTCTACTCGTGATTTCGTAAGCATTTATTTTGGAACTATATCACCATTCCTTAAGTTTTGAAGATAATTACTAGATCTAGATTCATGGGGGATCTTTATTCAACTAACTTCATTAAGGAAGTAGAAATAGGATATATTTAATTCGTTTTCAATTGCAATCGCCCCCAAAAGAACTAGCCAATATTGTTATTCATTCTACGTCACGGGAAGTTACCAAATACTAAATGTTAGTACCTATATATATATATATATATCTAATCACGAGTTTGTTACACTACCTATTTCGATACTCAATATCTTATATAATGAGCTAAACTGGAAACTAATGAATTTGGCAAAGTAAAAGACGCATGGTTTAAGAAATTTTGTGATGGGGGCAATGACTAAATTACGATGTGGTAACTGTGGCGCGGGTTGAGAGAGAGAGAGAGAGAGAGAGAGAGGGGGAGGGGGGCCTCAGAGAGTGAGAGTTAAAAGGGGTCCAGTTCATATATACGTTAATCGTACAACAGCCTGCCATTCCATTAGGTTGCTTTCAATAACTGAATTGCTATCATTATACATACAATAGGCTACAGTAAGTTAGACTAGGATAGACTGTGCAGTAGGTTATATGTATTGATATTAAATAGACGTATAGCCTATAATCGTCGTTGGTACTTAGCGACGCTACTAGGCTGAATATTTACGTGCTTTCATTTTTCGCTACTATCCATGTTTTCTCTGTTCTATTCCTGTTTATAGTTATATTAATATGGTGTTTGTGCTGTTGTATAAATCAAGTGACATATACAAGGATAGTAATTTCTTGAGAAGGTTTTGTAAGATATAAATCGGTTACGTTTTTGCATAATTAAGGATGTGTTGCAGTAGTAACGTTAGTGTAGGTCTAAATATAGTGTCCGCTAATTTAACGATAGGAAACTCCCATACCCCCGTCCTCTACACACACAGAGACAAACACAAGCACACACACACATACAGAAACACATACACACATAGATATACACACTTACGGAGACTCATACACAGGCACACACACACTGGAATGCTTACTCAGAGGCAAACATACACACACACACACACACACACACACATATCTTAACAATTGACTAACGTATGGTTAACATTGTATGTATTTTGTTTTAATTCTGGCTAGCCTTAGACAATACAACACAGCTTAGGAAGGACCTCTAGCATTTGGGTAAAATCTATCTACTTAAGGGGAGATCTCCACTAGAGGGATTTTTGTCTTGACCCCTCTCTCCCTCATGTTTAGCCCCATTGCTTTTCTAGTTTTAAGACGTTCGCCCCATTATTTTGACGATTTTAAGAACTTTCGACCCATTTCTGTCAATTTTAAGACCTTTCGTGCCATTTAGGTGTCGATTTTATCCTGGCGAGCGATAGCGAGCCTGTTATTTAAGAGGAACCGGCTTTCAGCCGGGACATTTTTCAACCGAAAAATGTACAAATTTATCTTGAAAGGGGCTCAAGGGGGTGTAATTTTAAGCTTGATGGATATCTAGAAACCAAACTAAATACCTCCCCTTAAATATCTTGATTTCTAAAGATCTCTGCTAAGGTTGATGAAAATCATTTATTAATAGCCAGAATAAAACGAATTAATTAGCTAGTACCTTATGCCCACACAATCCAGCACATCCTGCCACCCAAGGGCAGCCCTCTCTGTACGTGGGTCCCCAAACACCATCCATATATATCTCATCTTACGTGGTTGAAATTCCTATATATATTAATTGGGTTCATAACATATTATATAACTAGGATATAACCTGATCCTATCCACCAACCCTTAAGGGGGGTGACCTGCTTTTTGTTATTTCTCTCCTGTTCTCTCTTTCTTTGGCTTGTATCCATTCGGCCTCATTCAGCCAACTATTTTAAGACGTTTATCCCCATCTAGATGTCGATTTCTTCCTGGCGAGCGATAGCGAGCCAGCATTATATGAAGAAATCCGGCTTCGCCGGAGAAATTTTTCTATCGAAAAATGTACAAATTTAGCCTGCTGTCAAACAACAATAAAAAATATGCTGGCTCGCTACCGCTCACCATAAACAATTGACACCTGGATGGGGATAAACGTCTTAAAACAGTAGGTTGAATGGGGCCAAATGGGTACAAGGCAGAGAAAGATAGAAAAGGACAGAACTAAAACAGGTCACCCCCCTTAACTCCCCCACACAACCTCGCATGTTATTCCGCCCGAGAGCAGCCCTCTCTGAAAACAGCAACCCCATAAGTTCAGCGAGTTTCCGAGTGTGTGTGTAGGTATGTGTGTGTGTTGGTTTGTATGTGCGTATGTGTGTGTGAATTCTTTGGCATGACGTCACTGAGGGGGCGGGGTTAATGTGCCGCGGGGATGTTCAAAAACTCGTGGTAATACTTATCACTATCTCGTAACTTAATTAATGCCTGCCATCTATATAATAACTCATTTAGACACACACAGGGAAGTATTGGACAACTCTTTGCTTTATATATATATATATATATATATATATATATATATATATATATATATATATATAAAATGTTGTTTAAAAGATTATATTTTGAGGCAGTTGGTACAACGAAGTACGTGATCAGCTTTTTGACTGGCTACAGTCGACGATTTTTACCAGGAAATTAATTGAACATTAACTAGAAATACTCGATTTATTCTATATCTGACATCATAGACGAATATTGTAGATCATCCTTAACAACCTGTATATATCAATAAACCCACAAAATACAATTTAATCACATATGCAGAAAAAGAACTACCAATATTTCGATGTTCCCGTCATGCCAATATAGTTGCCAAGGTCAAATTTTCGTAACCAAAGCAATAACCAAGCAAAATTAACATAGAAACATAGTCCGTGTATCCCAACCTACTCTAACTTACTCTAAACTATATTGGGTTTAATCTAATATAGCCAATAAATTATAGTAAAGACCATAGGGAAGATATTATACAATAACTTGTATAGACTAACTAACTACTCACCCTTCCCTTGGCCCCCTCTCCTTTCGCCCCTTTCCCATTCTCTAAAACCCTGGATACATTTTTGCTAATAGATGGCGTAGGCATTCACTATTCAAGTAATACTTCGAATTTGCAGTTTCCTCGTAAGCTAGGTTACTCGTGATTTCACAGGTATTTAATTTAGAGCTACACCAGTGTTTTCCTCAATTTCTGAAGCAAATTCCTATGTTAGGAATCTCAGACGATCTTTATACAACTATCTTGATTAGTATTTATAAGATAAGGCAATACAGAAAGGCTATTATTTATTCTGGTCAATTGTAATCGCCCCCAAAAGAACTAGCCAATATTGCCATTAATTCTACGTCACGTGAAGTTACCAAATACTAAATGTTAGTACCTATAGATATTATATAATCACGAATTTATTACACTACCTATTTCGATAACAAGATACTCAGTATGTTATCTAGTGAGCTAAACTTGCAACTAATTAATTTAGCAAAGTAAAAGACGTATGGTTTAAGAAATTTCGTGATGGGGGCAATGAGTTATAATTACGTCGATGTGTCAGTATGGAGAGAAAGCGAGTGTGTGTGTGTTTAGAGGGGGCTTTGAGATGACTAATTCGTATTAAGCAATAACCTACCAGTCCATTAGGTTGATCAATTATAATATAATTGCTATCATTAAACATATAATAGCATAGCTACAGTAATATAGACTAGGGTAAATTGTGCGGTAGGGTTTATTCATTGATACAAAAAATATACGTAGCCTATATTCTCCATTGGTGACTCTACTGAATATTAACAGGTATTATTTTTCGCTACCATCCATGTTTTCTCTGTTCTATTCAATTTGATAGTTATATTAGTATGGTGTTTGTGTTATTATACGAATCAAGTGACTTACGGTATGCAAGGATAGTAATTTCTTGAGAAGGTTTTGTAGGATATAAATTGGTTGTGTTTGTATAATTAAGGATGTGTTATAGTAGTAAGTTGGTGTAGGTCTAAATATAGTGTCCGCTAATTTAACTATAGGAAAGCCCCACACCCCAGTCCCGTACACACGTACACACACACACACACACACATAACATACACTGGCATACACACATACATAGACATACACACATACATACTCATACACACAGACAGACACATACACATAGACATACACACACGCACACTGACATGCTCACTCACGGGCATACACACATACTCACAAGCTACCCTCTGAGTAACACACACAGACACATACACATAGACATGCACACGGACATGCTCACTCACGGGCATACACACATACACACACACACAAGCTACCCTCAAACCACACACATACACACGTATACATTTTGAATGTTGCAGAGGGTGCCAACTTAACTATTGACTAATTAATTATTAACATTGTAAGTATTTACTTTCTTTTAATTCTGGCTAGCAATAAGCAATGCAATACAGCTTAGGAAGAACCTCTAGCATTTGGGTAAGATCTATCTATTTAAATATCTTGATTCCCACAGATCTCTGCTAAGGTAGATGATTTTTTTTATTTACTAGCCAGAATAGGACTACAACTAAATAATACGTCTTGGTATAATTATACAACAGTTAAAACAGACTAATCCAGATAAGATATAGTACAACATTTTAGCTATTATATCATATGCAACTCAAAACAGATTTTCGGGGTAAGCCATGAATAGGTTAGCCTATAGCTAAGTAGTAGATATCACTGGGCAGTTGGTATACTATATAGTATTGGATATGCTCAATCTTCATATATAGGCTACAATATTAATGTCATCTAACACTGTTTATAGCCTAATTCACTAGCTAGTATCTTATGCCCACACAAGCCAGCATATCCTGCCCTCTGTGGGTCCCCAAACACCATCCACATCTCTCATCTTATGTTGTTGAAATTCCTATCTATTTATTACCGTCTGGTTGGTGTAGTGGTTAGAGTTTAAAAATCTGTGTGTGATAACCCAGGTTCGAATCCCGGTGGATCACATATATTCTTTCATTAATTTCATTGGAGGTGTTTGGTGTTGTGGTGAAATTAATAAAATATAGATAATTTATATAATTGGCTTCATAAAACACATTTATTTCCTATAAATTGATCCTTTCCACCAACCCTTAACTCCCCCACACAACCTTGCATGTTATTCTGCCCGAGAGCAGCCCTCTCTGGAAACAGCAACCATATAAGTTCAGCGAGTTCCCGAGTGTGTGTGTACGTATGTGTGTGTGTGTATGTGTGCGAGTTCTTGGATATGACGTCACTGAGGGGTGGGGCTAATGTGCCTCGGGGATGTTCAAAAATTCGTGGTAATATTAATCACTATCTCGTAAATTAATTAATGCCTGCCATCTATATAATAACTCATTTAGATACACACAGGGAAGTATTGGACAACTCTTTGCTTTATATATATATATATATATATATATATATATATATATATATATATATATAATTTTGTTTTTAAGATATTTTGAGGCAGTTGGTACAACGAAGTACGTGATCAGCTTTTTGACTGGCTACAGCCGACGTCTTTTACCAGGAAATTAATTTAACATTAACTAGAAATACTCGATTTATCCTATATCTGACATCATAGACGAATATTGTAGAGCATCCTTAACAACCTTGTCTACATCAATAAACCCACAAAATACAATTTAATCACATATGCAGAAAAAGAACTAACAATATTTCGATTTTCCGTCATGCCGATAAAGTTGCTAAGGTCTAATTCTCGTAATCAAAGATAAATCCAAGTATATATAACATAATACATACGTTTGTGTATCCTAGCCTAGTCTAACTTACTCTAAACTATACTGAGTTTAATCTAATATAGCCAATAAATTATAGTAAAGACCATAGGGGAGATATTATACGATAACATATATATACTAACTAACTACTCATCCCTCCCTTGACCCCCTCTCCCGTCACCCCCTTCCCATTCTCTAAAACCATTTTTGCTAACAGATGGCGTAGGCATTCACTTTCCAAGTGTCCTCATATGCTACTCGTGATTTCGTAATCATATACTTTGGAACTATATATCACCATTCCTTAAGTTTTGAATGTAATTACTATATCTAGATTCATGGGAGATCATTATTCAACTAACTTGATTATTCTATAGAAGTTATGGAAGTAGAAAGAGGCTATATTTAATTTGTGTTCAATTGCAATCGCCCACAAAAGAACTAGCCAATATAGTCTTTCATTCTACGTCACGGAAAGTTACCAAATACTAAATGTTAGAACCTATAGATATATCTAATTAAGAGTTTATTACCCTTTTCGATAACAAGATACCGTACTCAGTATGTTATCTAGTGAGCTAAACTTCCAACTAATGAATTTGGCAAAGTAAAAGACGTATGGTTTAAGATATTTTGTGATGGGGGCATCGAGTGTTAATTACGACGTGGCAACTATGGCGCGGGTTGAGAGGGAGAAAGAGAGAGAGAGAGGGAGGAGGGGGGGGGGGGGGGGGGGCAGAGAGAGAGAGAGAGTTAAAAGGGGCCCATTTCGTATATTTATTCATCGTACAACAGCCTGCCATTCCATTAGGTTGATTTTAATAACTAACTTGCTATCATTATACATACAATAGGCTACAGTAATTTAGAGTAGGGTAGGAAATCGCGGAGGGTATACTTATTGATAAAAAAATACATATAGCCAAATCGGCTTTGGTACTTGGTGACTCAACTAGGCTGAATATTAACGTGCTTTAATTTTAGCTACCAACACTTTTTTTTGTTCTATTCTGTTCATAATAATAATTGTATTAATATAGTGTACTGTGTTACTGTATGAATAAAGTGCAAGGGTAATAATTTCTTGAGGCTTTATACATATAGGAATCGGTTACTTGTCTATTTTAATCATGTGTTGCAGTAGTAATGTTAGTGTATCTCTAAATATACTGTCAGTTAATTTACCTATAGGAGCGATCCACATCCCCTACACACACACACACATATACAGATACACAGGCATACATACACACACACATTATGATTATGATGTATAAATGTGTTAGGGGATTGGAAAGGATAGACAAGGAGGACTTTATCGAGGGAGATAAAGGGAGGACTAGAGGACATAGTTGCAAGTTAAAGAAAGGCAGATGTAAAGGAGATGTGAGGAAATTCAGCTTTCCATATAGAAGTATTAATATGTGGCATCAGTTGGATGAAGTGGTGGGTGCGGGGAATATCCACATTTTTAAAGCCAAATTAGATAACAGAATCTTTGGAGGCGGGACAATACGATCCTAAAAACTCAAATCCTGTATACTACAATTAGGTGAGTACAATTAGGTGAGTACATACATAGGCAAACAGTAACGGTGAAAGAGTATTATCAGACTTTCTTCTATTCAACTGCTGAGCTCTGGAACTCTCTCCCAGAATCAGTTTTTCCCTCTTTCTATGACTTAAATTGTTTCAAACTCCGTGTGTCCAGGCATTTTGGCTCGAACGTCCCTTGATTTTGTCTCTGTCACTCTTTCAACTCTGGGGGAGGCACTCGGTACAGGCAGTTCTGCCTTTTGTCTCCCTCACTCACATAGACAAAAAAAGACACACAGGCATACACACACACATTCAGCTACATACATAGGCACACAGGCATACATACAGAGAGAGAGAGAGAGATACGTACACAGTGGCGCCAAGCTGTCTGCATTGACACTTTCCCACAAAGCTCTGCTTACTTTGATAAAAAATCGTTTATATAGCCAGAATAAAATGAAAAAATAAGTCAAAACCGATTTCGGGGTAAGGTTATAGCCTACCTAAGTAGTTGATACCATTGGGCGGTAGGTGTGTACTATTAAATATGCTAACTTTTTTATATTTAATATTGATGTCCTCTAACATTGTCTATAATTCATTAGCTGGTGTACATCCTGCCACCCAAGGGTAGCCCTATGTGGGTCCCCAAGCACCATCCATATCTCTCATCTTACGTGGTTGAAATACCTATATATTTATTGGGTCCAAAACATATTATTATATAACTAGGCTATAACTTGATCCTATCAACCAACCCTAACTCCCCTGTACAACCTTGAATGTTATTCCGCCCGAGAGCAACCCTTTCTGAAAACAGTAACCCCATAAGCTCAGCGAGTTCCCGAGTGTACGTACGTATGTGTGTGTGTTGGTTTGTATGTGCGTATGTGTGTGTGTTCTTGGGCATGACGTCACTGAGGGGGCGGGGCTAAAGTGCTGCGGAGATGTTCAAAAACTCGTGGTATTATTAATCACTATCTCGTGACTTTATTAACACCTGCCAAATATATAATAACTCATTTAGATACATACAGGGAAGTATTGGACAACTCGACTTTACTATATATACATGTAAAATGGTGTTTAAAAGACGATATTTTGAGTTAGTTGGTACGAGGAAGTATGTCTTTGGCTTTTTGACTGGCTACAGCTGGCGATTTTTACCAGGAATTAAATTTAACATTAAATATAAATACTCGCTTTCTTCTATATCTGACAGCATAGACGAATATTGTAAAGCATCCTTAACAACTTGTCTACATCAATAAACCCACAAAATACCATATAAGTACATATGCAGAAAAAGAACTACCAATATTGCGAGTTTTACGTCTTACAGGGGGCAGTTGCCAAGGTCTAATTCGTGTAATAAATAGGAATCCAAACATATATAACATAATACATATGTGTGCGTGTATCCTACCTAGCCTAGTCTAACTTACTTTAAACTATACCTTGTTTAATTTAATATAGCTAGTTATCGATAATAAAGCCCTTATTAGGAGAAATGTTAGATAATGGATTGCATAATATGGTAACTCACCCCTCCCTTGCTACCTACCTATCCCCATATCCAAACATTTTTGTTAATAGATGGCGCGATAGTTCACTTTTCTTCATTTAACCCCTTCTGAACCGGTGACGTATTTTGTATTTGGTTTCAGCTACATGTATACGATTATATGAACAGCTTAGGAAGGATATATAGGTAGCTAAAAGGATTAATTGAGATAGTCTGTAGCCTTTTCATGGGTAGACATCCTTCCCAAGCTTAATAATATCGTCTAATAGGTGCCAGAATATAATGAAAAAGACGTCACCGGTACTGAAGGGGTTAAACTAATGCTAGGGTTTTCGTGATTTCGCTGGTATTAAATTTAGAGCTGAATCAGAATAATACTCAATTTCTGAAGCAAATTACTATGTCTGCAATAACAGGAGATCTTTATGCAACTAAATGTATTATTATTTATAAGTTTAGACAAGATAAAGGCCTATAAATTATTCGTGTTCATTTGCATTCGCCCTCTAAAGAACTTACCAATATCCGCATTCATATTACGTCACGAAAAGTTGCCAAATACTAAATTGTAGGCTATTACCCATAGATATATCCAAGTGCTTAATCTAGGCTACTCACTAATGCATTACACTAACATATTCCTAAACAAAATGCTTAGGTTAGGATATAGTTTTCTAAACAGGAAACTACTTGATTCAGAAATAAAAAGTATGAATAATGTATAAGAATAATTCAGACAAGATTAAATACAATATTGTAGCCTAAGTAGTAGATACCATTGGGCGGTTGGTTTATAATATTAAATATGCTAACTTCATATATTTAATATTGATGTCCTCTAACATTTTCTCTATAATTTATTAGCTAGCACATCCTGCCACCCAAGGGCAGCCCTCTGTGGGTCCCCAAGCACCATATCCTTATCTCCCATCTTACGTGGTTGAAATTCTGATTTATTTGTTCATTGTTATTTAATTGGTTTCATACAACATTATTATAGTCCTATAACTTGATAATTTCCACCAACCCCTTAACTCCCCTTCCATACCGGCGATGTATTTTTTATTTGATTTCAGCCACATTTAGACAATATTATGAAGCGTAGGAAGGATTAATTCAGATAGTTTTTAAACTCTTAATTGGTAGACGTCCTTCCTAAGCTGAATAACATTGTCTAAATGTAGCTGAAATAAAATACAAAATACAACCTCGCATGTTATTCCGTCCGAGAGCAGCCCTTTCTGGAAACAGCAACCGGCCCATAAGGTCAGAGAGTTCCCGAGTGTGCGTACGTATGTGTGTGTGTGTTGGTTTGTATGTGCGATTGTGCGTATGTGAGTGCGAGTTCTTGGGCAACACGTCACTGAGGGGGCGGGGCTAATGTGCCGCGGGGATGTTCAAAAACTCGTGGTAATATTTATCGTAACTTAAGTAATGCCTGCCAACAATTTAATACTTCATTTAGATACATAGGCTACAGGTAAATATTGGACAACTCTTTGTTTCATACATTATCTAAAATGTTGTTTAAAAGATTATATTTTGAGTCAGTTGGTATGAGAAAGAATGTCATCAGCTTTTTGACTGGCTACAGCTGGTGTTTTTTGCTGGGAATTTAGTTTAGCATTAAATAGAAACGGGCGCTTTCTGCAAAATTTAAAAGCATGGCCGAATATTGTAGAACATGCTTAATAAGCCTGCATATATCAATTAACCGACAGAATAAGGTTTAATCAATAATGCAGAAAAAAAACTACCATTATTGCGATTAAGGGAGCGAGAGGGAAGGGGGGAGGGGGGAGGGGACAGGGAGAGAAGTTCAGGTTCAGTGTTTACGGGATTTCGTAGGAGGTGGATGCGCGTCGGCGTTGGTCCACGAAGGCGATAAACTCTGTGTATTCCATTACATTGGGATAGTTATTTATCTCCCATATCGAAATAAGGTTAGTGAAGCATCTAAGGTATATACTTTATTGCATTGTTTGGTATGTTAGCCATTATAGGACATTTTTTTAGGGACAGTTTTTTTAGGACAGTTTCGGAAGCTACGTACGGTAGTAACGTTGCAGTTGGGGTATTTATCAACATCATAAATACATGTATACACGGCATCCGAATTTGGTAATATATAAGCGTATTAAGGACGCTTAGGCTATAATCAGTGTATTTACAGTACATCCCCCCATCCACCAATTCACAAGTAGCCTATGGGGAGCCCCCCCCCCCCCCAAGAGTGCCCAGACAGTAGATTGTAGACCTAGATACTATAGTCTGTGTTTTCAGCCGACGATAAATTGCAATATTCTCGACTTATTTACTCTGCTATTAGACCTAATCGCTTCTGTACCAGTGACGTCATGGTTGATTCTAATGTTTCATCTTATTCCCGTACTCTGATACTAGGCTACTCCACCTCTCCTTGGCCCTACTGTTTTTTCGGTAGAATTTTTCCAAAGGGACACGCATTTGACAGGTGCCACCAAGGATTCAATACATATTGGTTTTCGGTTTCCACGCATCCAACACCAAGCTACACCCTTTTCTGGGGTATGACCGTACGAAACACTAAAGAAACAATGGAGACACTTTAATATTAATAATATAAGACGAAATATAAAGATAACTGTGGAAAGGTTGCGTTCCCAGGAGTAACGTTGATCCTGTGTTATTATTATTATTATTATTATTATTATTATTATTATTATTAAAGGGCCTTCGGGCCTTCGGGCCTTCGGGCAGGCCTTCGGCCTGCTTGGTGTTGACATAGCGCTCGAGGTTATAGGAGGCTAGGCTACTTCACGCATCTAACTAATTTCCCAATATTGGCGGTTCAATTAAAATTTAGGCCGCAAAATACACTGTATGTGTTGAGGGGGGGGTCTTTGCCCCCCTCCCCAGACTTTTGTCATCGTCATACAGCCTATATGGCCAGCTGGGGGCAAAAAACACAACCTCAAACGTATAACTAACGTCGAGCGTCGTGTTTATAAACGGACATCGGAAGAGGCGGTCAACTCCTGATTTTCGGCCCAAACTCGCTTCTTTATTCTCGTCGAGAACCACAATAAAACTTAAATCGTTTCCATTACTAGTAGCATACCAGAAAAGGGTGTAGGTTGTTAATGGAGGCGTGTAAACCTAAATTAAATATCCAATAAATTCGTGGTAGACTGGTGGTACTGTACCTGTCAAATGTGTGACCCTTTAGTAAAATTGGTTTAATGTTAATTTAATACCACGAATTTTGTTGATATATTTGAAGATAAATATTGAATCTATATGCTCTATAGATTATAAGAATTTTTGTTTTAACCCTCGGCAAAACCTAATAAAAAAGTATGATACTAAAATTTATTTTTCGTAACAAGGTTGTCAATACGGTACTTTCAGTCATCGATAGCTCTAAAGATCATATGAAAATGTGTTAAACCCTCGGAAAAACCTAATATAAAAGTATGGTACTAAAATTTAATTTTCGTAACAAGGTTGTCAATACGGTACTTTCCCGTTATCAATGTACAATCAAGCTGAAGATTGCAGAGTGAACACCATAGACTTCATTTACTTTTTTTTCACCTTCGTATAATCGACAGCCAATTTGTTTTTTTTGTATTAAGGGATTAGTACTCAACCAGCGGGGGTGTGGGGGCGGCAGCCCCCACTCATAATACTAGGTTAGGTTAGGTAAGGTTGTTAGGTTAGGCTAATGTCTTTTCAAATCACTATCGAGGGGCTGTCTCAACATCGATCGATAGGCCTAATGGGGAAAATAAGTTTTCCCGAGATTTCTAATTAATTACAAACACTATATATTGATGCAAATGACAAATTTTTTTTATAAAAAAACACTCGGAAAATTCGTGGTATTAAAATAAAATATTTCCGTAAAATTTTACCCTTTCTCCATCTCTCCTCTAATTTTTGCCTGCCCACTTTCTCTCCTCTCAAATGGTATATATCCTCCTTCTCCACCTCTCCTTGGGCCTACTGTTTTTTCCCTACTCTATACCTGCTCGGCTAGGGTGGCCATTTCTAAATTTCCAAAAAGGAGGACACTGTACCGTAGATCGCCCGGCCCGTAGACATGTGTTAGGCCTATAGGCCTACCACCCCAAATATATATCTATCTACCATAGGCCTAATAGGTATATGAATAGTCAACACTGTACTTAACACCATGTTTTATATTATATTATTAGGTCTAGGGGATGTTTTTTAAAGCTTGATGGAGGTTTAGCGAGGAAACTAACAAAAATATGAAATATATACAATTATACATAGCCTATATATAGCAATAACCAGCCACTATCCCCTTAACTTCTTAAGGTAAAATTCTAGTTTCACGTACACAGCGACAAAAAGGAGGCGCCGTTGTAAAGGCATAGCTTCCCGACCAACTATGAAGATCAGGGAAATTGCTGGGTAAAAGACGTAAATATAATGATAATAAACTACATTAACGACATTAGCCTAACCTAACAACCTTACCTAACCTAACCTAGTATTATGTAATAGCTATGGTGCCGCATATGGGGAGAAAATATATATTTTGTTTTACAGTAGGTATAATTCCTTATAATGCATTTCCGCCGCTTTGGACATATATAGGAATTAGTATGGTATATGACAACTCTAAAGTAGCCATAGAAATGTATGAGTATGCTGTGAAAGCGAAACTAGAATTAAACCCTTCTTAACTCTTCTTCCAATCTATCTCTCCTCGTACCACTGGCAAGCGTCTCTCACCCCTCCCACCTCGCACTTATAGACACTCTTTCACTCCCCCATTCCACCTCCATATTCTATTTATGTTGGTAGTGTAATGGTTTAGGTGCTTATGTTCTGGGTGTGGTGTCCCGAGTTCGAAACCCGGGAGGACCATATGCGTTCATTAGTTTATTCAAGTACATTGGGTTTTGTAATGGACGATTAGTGTTAAGAACGGGGTGTTACCGGGTACTTATTTGTCTCCAATGCCCCCGCCCGGTGTACAGTCGGTTGGGCCACGGCCCCCTGCTGGCAATATGTATGATGATGATAATAAGTCATTGGGGGGGGGGAGCCCCCCCCCCCCCCCCATTACTGTATCCTATGGCAATCAAAATAGACGAGAACGTTAGGCCTATTGCCAGCATACGGGTAATGTAAACACTACGTGGGCGGCGGCGGGCCAACCGCCATGGGACATTGGAGCCCCCCCCCCCCAATCCCCCCCCCCCCCCCCCCGCCCTAGCCTTGAATTATTATGTACCCTCCACCAACCGACTTTACTCTTAAACTCAATTAATGAAATCAACAAATACATGTGGCGCTCCAGGGATTCGAACCTAGGATGCTCACACCGAAATTCAGTGCATTTATCCATTGCGCTACGAAGACAGTTTATCAGGTTAGCTGTCCAAGTTCCAACTTGCGTCGTAAAACTTTTTTTTTTCGGTCTCCCCTTGCTTCTATATCTTACCAGTGTACTTTTCTTTTCCATATTTATTTTCCATTCCTGTCTTCCTACTTCCCTCACTCTCGCTCTTATCTCCTCCAACTTCCTTCATCCCTGACCTAGTGACCTAGTCCAACACTACAACAAATGGTGAGAGGTGCGAAATTTGGGTATTTTTTTAAAAGCGATTTAGGAATTATATATTTAATTACCGACGGTGTGGACTTATATGCCAATGAAGTACGGTAGCGCTAATGAGTCATGTCTCAGCTGTCATTACGTTTGGCTCTCTCTGTGCTGTATTAATGTCTGTCAGATGTTGAATAGGGTGGACAAGTGTAGGAACATTTGTATATCACTCGAAACGAACTATGGATACAAATATACTTGGTGCCGAGACATTACTTATTAGGCCGACTGTACATGATAATTATAGCCTAACTAATATTGGCTATATGCCTAATAAAATTTACCACTTGCGAGTTTCGGTCTATAAGGAAGTTGGAGCTGTAGCCATCAATATTTAGCTGAATTATCACCTAAAGTATGGTCATAATACATTTATAAATACATACAAACAACTTTATCATACATCAATAACCTACATTAATATTGCATTCCTGTTTAATATCAAAGTTAACGGCTCCAACTTCCTTATAGCCTGAAACTCGCAAGGGGTCAATTGATCCGGTAGAGCATATGCAGTATTTTATACCCTGTTCATTTTAGGTAGGGGAAATTGGTACGGTACAGTCGCGCTAATAAGTGATGTCTCGGCACCAAGTATGTTTTGATCAATAATTGGTATCAGCAATATCTAAGCTTCATTTCTTAATATCGAGTGAAATATACAAACATGTTCCTACACTTACCCACCCTATTCAACGTCTGACAGACATTAATACAGCACAGAGCAAGCCAAACGTAATGACAGCTGGGACATGACTTATTAGCTTGAGTGAGATATACCAACATGTTCCTACACTTACCCACCCTATTCAACATCTGACAGACATTAATACATCACAGAGCGAGCAAAACGAGCAAAACGTAATGACAGCTGGTGCCGTTAGCCTAAATCACTTACTTGTTAGAAAATACACTGATAATTTTGCCCGTGTGACACTGCCTTTTTCTCTCACTCTCACTATACCATGTTCTAAATAAGTAGGCCAAATTCTTGACCATTAACCCTTTGAGTACCAGCGACGCTTTATATTATATTCTAGCTATATTTAGACGATATTATGCAGCTTAGGAAGGATCTATGGTAGTTGAAAGGGTTGGTTGAGATAGTTTGAAACCTTAATATTGCTATAGGTCCTTCCTAAGCTGAATATAATCGTTTAATAGTTGCCAGAATATGATGAAAAGGACATCCCTGGTACTGAATGGGTTAACCTCTATAACTTACAAACGACTAGAGTAATCGAGCTAACACTTTTACCATTTAGGAAGAATCAGCCAGGGAATAGGTGTGGTAATTTACAGCCCCCTTTTGAGTGACAGAGCTGATAGTTCACAAATGATAGCCTACCCATTTGGAACAAGGTACAGTGGCGCTAATAAGTCATGTCTCAGCTGGCATTACGTTTGGTTCGCTGTGTGCTGTATTAATGTCTGTCAGATGTTGAATGTGGTAGATAAGTGTAAGAACATGTTGGTATATCTCACTCAAAACGAATAAATCAAGTTTTAAACAATACCGGTACCAACTATTGATCAAAATATACTTGGTGCCGAGCCATGACTTATTTGGCCGACTGTACAATCGCGCTAATAAGTGATGTCTTGGCACCAAGTATATTTTGATCATTAATTGGTATCAGCAATATCTAAGCTTCATTTCTTCATACCGAGTGAAATATACAAACATGTTCCTACACTTATCCACCCTATTCAACATCTGACAGACATTAATACAGCACAGAGCAAGCCAAACGTAATGACAGCTGGGCCATGGCTTATTAGCGCGACCGTACAGTATATCGGCATCGGCAATAACAAATACCCGTAAACTAAAATATATTTGTGCTGGTCCGTCTTTTTTATTATTCTTATATATTTTTCTAATGTTCAGCACCATGACGTCGTTATACCTTTGATTCTGACCAAACTTGGGTTTATTGTACCGGTAAACCGATGTTTTTAGAAGGTTTATTGATGCGACCCCCCCCCCCCTCTCCCTCTCTCTCTCTCTCTCTCTCTCTCTCTCTCTCTCTCTCTCTCTCTCTCTCTCTCTCTCTCTCTCTCTCTCTCTCTCTCTCTCTCTCTCTCTCTGTCTCTCTCTCTCGCTCGCTCGCTCGCGCGCGAGCGCGCGGCCGTACATAATGTTCTTAACCCCTTCCCTACCAACGACGTCCTTTTCACTATATTCTGGCTACTATTCGAAGATTTGATTTTTTTTAAAAGGGCCTCCAGCAATTAATAGACTTCGAATTAACTCCCTTAGCCTAACCCTTTTTACTATAGGTAGTGCCAACGAACTTGACAATAATCTTGACCCCTTGACTTCTTATAACTGGAGAAGAATGAAAGCAATCGGGCTGACGTTTCTATCATTTGGGAAGAGTCCACCAGGAAATGGGTGTGGATATTTACAGCCAGTTTGCTCTAGGACCTTTTGAGTTACAGAGAGGTCAGGGATCAAGATTATTGTCAAGTTCGTTGGCGCTACCTATACCACAGATCATTCGTGAACTGCACAAAGTAATGGAGGTCTAGGGAGGAACAAAAATAACGTACCGGTAATTAAAAGATAGCCTATATAAACAAATGAACCCTTTCACGCATTTATGACGCAGAGGTTGCCAGATTAGCAATAAGAAATAGTTTTCTCACTCATATAATTACCTCTCCAAAATAGTTTTCTGCCCACAGTTAACTCAAAGACAACTGCAGAGGTTGAAGTAACTAAACTAAAGGTTTCTAAATACCCCTGATGGTAACAAAGGCTTCCCAATAGGCTCACAATCGCGTCATAAGCGTGAAATGGTTAATCCACCCATTTCCCGTTAATGTACACTCGGATACCATAGTCTCTAGCCCACTCATAACATATCGTGGATCCCTATGTTTTTCTGTTTGCAATTATAACTTCTGATTGATTTTTGGATAGAACTTGCTTCTCAATAAATAGTATATGTAGTTTTGTAGTTGATTGACAGACAATTATATTCAATAATTGACCACTTGCGAGGTTTCAGGCTATAAGGAAGTTGGAGCTGTAGACATCGATAGTAAACAGAAATGCAATAATAATGTATGTTTCTGACGGCTAAAGAGTATGTTGAATTGGATTGTATGTATTTATAAATGAACTACAACCATATTTTAGCTGGTAATTCTTCTAAATATCTATGTATACAGCTCCAACTTCCTTATAGAACGAAACTCGCAAGTGGTCAATTCGTTTGCAGAGATATAGTTCCATAAATAGATAGATATAGGTGTAGTTGACAATGTTGCATGAGTGGGCTGAAGACCATGGTTTCCGAGTGTACTACAATCATATAGCTGTTAATTTGGCTCAATATCGATACTTGGGCCTATACCTCCAACTTCCTTATAGCCGGAAACTCGCAAGTGGTTAATTCAATCGTTCACACATATTTCCTGGTCGACTCTTCCCAAATGGTAGAAATATCAGTTCATAACTCAAATGTTCACACCTACATCCTGGTCGACTCTTCCCAAATGGTAGAAATATCAGTTCATAACTCAAATGTTCACACTTATTTCCTCGTCGACTCTTCCCAAATGGTAAAAATATCAGTTCATAACTCAAATGTTCACACCTATTTCCTGGTCGACTCTTCCCAAATAGTAGAAATGTCAGTTCATATTCATACCTCAAATGTTCACACCTATTTCCTGGTCGACTCTTCCCAAATAGTATAAATGTCCGTTCATTGCCCAAGTACAGTTGCTCACACAAATTACTTTCCATTAAGTGATTTTATGTAGGCCTATAGAAGAAAACCTAGTATTTTTGACTTACCCGATACCGGTAAAGTTTGCTATATAGGCCTAACCGTTAAGGGGAGATGGGCCGTTTGTCTGGTCCCCCTTCTCCCTCATGTTTAGCTCCATTAGTTTTTAGACGTTTGGCGATTGTAAGACCTTTCGCCCCATTTCTTTGTCAATATTAACACCTTTCGTGCTATTTAGGTGTCGATTTATTTCCTGGCGAACGGCGAGCGACAGTGAGCCTGTAATTTTGGAAGAACCGGCCTTCGATATGCATAGCCTACGTGAGTTGCAGTTGGGATGTGTGTACATGCTTAGATTGATATACAGGATTCGAAGTTGCATAATAAATCGTAGGCAGTGTCCACCAACTTTTAACTGTCTTCGTGGTGCGATGCATAAGGTGTTGATTTTCGGTGTGAGCATCCTGGGTTCGAATCCATGGACTGCCACATGTGTTTGTAAATTTCATTAATCGATTTTAGGAGTATAGTTGGTTGTTGGAAGGAACATAATAATTGATATTGGTTCAGGGGTAATTTATCGAGAGGACTTCCCTAGTGGTTAAGGCCCCATTAATTGTTCTTTCCATTCACATATGCATAGCCTACGTGAGTTGCAGTTGGGATGTGTGTACATGCTTAGATTGATATGCAGGATTCGAAGTTGCATAATAAATCGTAGGCAGTGTCCACCAACCTTTAACTGTCTTCGTGGTGCGATGCATAAGGTGTTGATTTTCGGTGTGAGCATCCTGGGTTCGAATCCACGGACTGCCACATGTGTTTGTAAATTTCATTAATCGATTTTAGGAGTATAGTTGGTTGTTGGAAGGAACATAATAATTAATCTAGAAGGGGGATCTAATGGATTTTGTTCTTCTTTTCTTTTAATGGAGGTCTAAGGAGGGAAAAAACATGAAAATCATCGACTTAAATAATCCCTTCCACTTAATTGCTCACTTACGAGTTTCATGTTATAAGGAAGTTGGAGCTGTTCTCACTGTAGAGATCGATATGAATTATAATTGCCAGCTTGAATATTGGTCATAGTACAGTTATCCAAATAAGTGATGTCGCGGCACCAAGTATATTTCGATCAATAATTGGTATCAACACTAGGCCTATCTAACATTAATCCATTGTTTCGAGTGAGATATACAGACGTGATACACCCTATTCAACATCTGACAGACATTAATACAGCATGCAGCGAGCAAAACGTAATGACAGCGAAGACACGACTTATTTGGCCAACCGTACATTCATGAAGACATAAAACTAAATCCATCATACGTTCTATCCATCAGAAACATGTACCGGTATGTATGTATGTATATATATGTATATATACAGTATATATATATATATATATATATATATATATATATATATATATATATATATATATATATATATATATAAATAAATATATGACGTCAGGGTGTCAAATGAAAACCGAGTCCATTTCTTTTTAGTCTTTATCATTGTGTTGTTGTATTTTCTATGTGAGTGAGGGAGGTAAAAGGCAGAACTGTCTGTAGCGAGTGCCTCCCCCAGAGTTGAAAGAGTGACAGGGCCAAAATCAAGGGACATCCGAGCCAAAATTCCTGGACACACGGAGTTTGAAGCAATTTAAGTCATAGGAAGAGGGACAGACTGATTCTGGGAGAGAGTTCCAGAGTTCAGCTGTTGAAATTTGAATAGAAGAAAGTCTGAGAGTAACGTTTCACTCTTGTGTTGGACAGTTGCACAGAGTAGGGGTGGGATTGTGTTGCAAGATGGGTACTACGTACCCTATGTAGAGGAGGTGGTATACACTGGGAAAGCTCCGAGGAACACTGATTATTATAGTAGCGATAGAATAGAGAGAGAGAGAGAGATGCAACATTGCGGCGGAGAGAGATTGCAGAGAGTTGGTGAGTGGACGGGAGTTAATGATACGAAAGGCTTTCCTTTCAACTTTGTCTAGGAGAGCGGTGAGAGAGGATCCTCACCACACATGCGAACAATATAAGGACGCACCGGTATAGGCTAGTTGTAATCATGGTACCGGGTAGGCAATAGGGGTAAGACGGGGTAATTTCGCCGAAAATCGCGTATTTTGACGAATAGAAACTGCCACAAGTGGAATTTTTAAAGTTTTAATTTTGTATCTATACAGTCAGCCTTTCTGCTATAGATGCCCAAAAAAACGAAAACAAATTATAATGTTTTGGTCATGCTGCCGAATTTTTGAAAAAAAGTCACTCGCGGCGAAATTACCCCGCCAGGCAGGGTAATTTCGCCGCGACCTATTTTACGCATTATCTAGCTAGTAAACTAGATAACATTATATGATTAATGGCCAGACAAAACACTAGCACGCAGGTAAAAGCAATGAAAACATTCACAAACCCAAACTGACACTAAACATGCCAATAGAAAAACGTCGCACGCACACACACGCAACTGAACAGGGCGGGCAGAGATGCAGGTGTGTCACACGTGTAGGCCTAGGCGCCACTGTGTCTATTGCGGGTGTGGAGTTGTGGACATGTAGTGCGGGTGTGGACGTATTTATTAGGCCTACGGGTGTGGAAGTATTTAGTGCGGGTGTGGACGTGTCTCGGGTGGGTGCGGCGTGTAGATTGCTAGTACAAAGTACCAAGCAGCAGCTGACGGCTACTGCCAACACTGTGTCACACTTCAAACCACAAACAAACAAACACATACACACACCCCCGACCATACCGTCAGACGCGCCGCTAGCCCCGGCTCCAGGCCCCGCAAAACTGCAACAAATCCTAAGCCAAACTAGATCTACAACCTAAGCCAAACTAGCTATACAACCTAAGCCAAACTTGCTCTACAACCTAAACCAAAACTGCTCTACAACCTAAGCCATCCTGCAGCCGAATCCATGCAATAGTTTCGGAGATATCGGCGTTTGAATGCAAATTATTAGCGCCGCGGCGAAATTACCCCGTCTTACTTACTTCAAATTATGTCTATGTAAGTGATAATATGGCCAAAACAATGCTATTTCATGTTAATTTTCCTTAATTCCTTCTCATATTTATGCTAGTATTCAAACAAAATTGTTCCGATTTGACACCCTGGTGTATGTACTGGGCACATACCGTACCCCATAGCTTGGGGTGGCCGACACGAGACAGAGCCCGAACAGAAACCTTACAAGTTCCATTTCTTAGGGTCCGGAACCACTTTTGCTTTCCCCCGCCCCTTGCTCTATCTCGTCTAGTAGGTGAATTTTACAAGGGGAGGAAGATTCCTAGCCTCCCGCCCCCGGAAGGAAAAGTAAGATAATAAAAGAGACACACAGAAACGGCTAAGGTTAGGTAGAGGGTGCAAAACCTCACTCTGGATAGGGCCAGCCCTCACCCAAGAAATCACCATCAGAAACATACCGGTTATTATCTCATTTCTGTTTTATATCGATGTTTACGGCTCCAACTTCTTTATAGTCTGAAACCTGTCGTGCCATTGGGTGTCAATTTTTTCCTGGCGAGCGATAGCAAGAGGAATCGGTCTTCGACCAGGACATTACAAATGTATCTTGATAGGGGGTCTAGGGAATGTTTTTTATAAGTGTTATGGAGGTCTAGGGCGGAAACTAAAAAATAATAATAAGGAAAGTATCAGCAATATCTAAGCTTCATTTCTTCATATCGAGTGAAATATACAAACATGTTCCTACACTTACCCACCCTATTCAACATCTGACAGACATTAATACAACACAGAGCAAGCCACACGTAATGACAGGCAGGCCGTGACTTATTAGCGCGACCGTACCACATGTAGGCCTATGCATTGGTTGCATTGACTTCATTAGTTAGGTTTATTTGTAAATTAATTGGTGGGTTGGTGAAAACAAATATGAATTTACTTAGCTAACCCTAACCTAACTATACAAATCAACCCTTCATCTTCTCTCAATTATTTTTGATGATTCTTTTTCTCCTGATCTTTATTTTCAAGATCATATTACCACTCTTGCTTAACAGCTTCTTAAAATCTGTACGCCCATATACCGGTATCAAGTATTGTTCGCATGTGTGGGGAGGTTCCACCCATACCGCACTTCTGAAAGGGTAGAGTCATTAAGTATTTTGTCTCATCAATTCACTCCCTCTTACTAATTCCCTACAATCTGTCTCTACACGCCGCAATGTTGCATCTCTCTCACTCTTCTACCGGTAATATAATTATCAGTGTTCTTCAGTTTTATAAGTGTATACCGGTACGATACCCACTCCTTTACGGAGAGTACTGGCACCTACCTCTCAACACACTCCCACCCATATTCTGTCCAACTCTCTAACCCAAGAGTGAACCGATTCTCCCAGTCTTACTTCTACTCAACAAGTAAGCTTTAGAACTCTCTCCCTCAATATATCTTTCCCTCATCCTATGACTTATGCTGCTTCAAACTCCATGTGTCCAGACCTTTTGACATACCTTGAATTTAGCTCTCTGTCACTCTTTCAACTTTAGGGGAGACACTTGTTACAGGCAGCTTTGCCTTTTGTCTCCTTCACTCACTTAGGACCAAATAAATAGCCTAACCCTACCTTGCTCAACATCAGGTGAAAAAGCTAGATTATAATTATATAGGCTTTTGATCGACAAACCAACGGCACGAACATCTTAAAACCTCAAAACTAATATGCTAAACATGAGGGAGAAGGAGTTCATAAAGAGCGAGTAGTACCCCCTTGAATTTACGATGTTAAACTTGCAAATCCGTCAACCCATAATTATTTGGATAATTTATACTGTGTAGTCAAAGAGTTAAGTATTTTGTCTCACATTGTTACAGGGACGAATGACGGAACAACATGGAAGAATAGAGGCGAGGGATGGAACAGCTTACAGTACAGCAGTGGATAGGCCGGAATTGATGCAGCAAGGACGATGGAACAGCTAGCTCAGTGACACAGCACCAGCAGATGACGTTAGCAAAGGTAAATTATTGATGTTTGTGTAAGGGTTGAGTCACAGAAACCTCTACTGTACAGTCGCGCTAATAATTGATGTCTCGGCACCAAGTATGTTTTGATCAATAATTCATTTCTTCATATCAAGTGAAATATACAAACATGTTCCTACACTTACCCACCCTCTTCAACATCTGACAGACATTAATACAGCACAGAGCCAGCCAAATGTAATGACAGCTGGAACATGATTTATTAGCGCGACCGTACCGGCGACGTCTTTTTAATTTAATTCTAGCTATATTTTGACGATTTTGTGCAGCTTAAGAAGGATCTGTAGCAGTAAAAGAGGTTGTTGTTGTTGTTCCCCAAGCAGCCTGGCCGAACAGCCCCAAGCAAGGCCAAGGCCATAACCGAGCGCCCCCACAGAACCCTCCCTGCCGACCACAATAAAGCCTGGGTGACCGAAGCCACTCCATGGCGGGGAGCTGAGGAGGGTGCGGAAACGCCCGGGAAACCAAAGCCCCACCCAGGGCCCTGTGCCCCTCAGCAATTATGAAGAGAAAGTTGAGGGGCAAAGGAAAAATGTGACGCTTTGACTTCCAATCTTGGTAAATTGGGAGGTCAATCCACGGAAGAGACGCCGTCACTTGAGATCTAGAAAATATATAAGTAAAAGGAACAGTCAGAGTAAGCTATGGGTGTGGCAGAGATCGCTCAGTTCTCACTCTGATAGACCAGCCCATCACCACATGACTAGAACCCAATCCTCTCAGCATCAGCTAGGAAAGGCCCTAGAAAGCCGCCTTTGGCGGGGGGATAGCTCCCCTATTTCAACCCCTTTCGGGGTTGGGCACCCGCCAGTTAAGTAAAAGAGGTTAAGTGAGATACTGTAGTTCGAAGACTGTTAACCGTTTCACGCATTTATGACGCAGAGGTGGCCAGATTAGCAATAAGAAATAGAGTTACCTCACTCTTATAATTACCTCCAAAATTAGTTTTCTGCCCACAGCTAACTCAAAGACAACTGCAGAGGTTGAAGTAACTAAACTAAGGGTTTCTAAATACCCCTGATGGTAACATAGGCTTTAAATATCCCCAATAGGCTCACAATTGCGTCATATGTCGGAGAGGGTTAAATGGACATTACCGACACATAATTGGTCAACCCCGAACCAGAAATACTCCCACGCAAATTTATTCGATCAGTTACATCTGGGCGACCTAGATGCGTGTGAATTATTTATTTATTTGAATTTCTTTGTTGTTTCTGTTCGGGCTCTGTCTCTAGTCGGCCACCCCCAGCTATGAGATATGTGCCTGAGTATATACAGTACAGTCGGCCTACTAAGTGATGTATCGGTACCAATTATGTTTTGGTCAATAATTGGTATCAGCAATATTTACCCACGATTTCTTCTTTTTGAGTGAGATATACCAACATGTTCCTACACTTACCCACCCTATTCAACATCTGACAGACATTAATACAGCACAGAGCGAGGCAAACGTAATGACAGCTGAGGCATGACTTATTATTGCCACCGTACATACATACATAGTTACATCAGAGAAAAACGCCCTGGAATAACTTCACATGACAAGCGAACCTTTCACAATACCACACCAGATTATTAAGTTGTTGTTGTTGTTCCCCAAGCTGCCTGGCCAAACAGCCCCAAGGCCCCGAGCAAGACCAAGGCCATAACCGAGCGCCCCCACAGAACCCTCCCTGCCGACCACAATAAAGCCTGGGTGACCGAAGCCACTCCTTGGCGGGGAGCTGAGGAGGGTGCAGAAACGTCCGGGAAACCAAAGACCCACCCAGGGCCCTGTGCCCCTCAGTAATTATGTAGAGAAAGTTGAGGGGCAAAGGAAAAATGTGACGCTTTGGCTTCCAATCTTGGTAGATTGGGAGGTCAATCCACGAAATAGACGCCGTCACTTGAGATCTAGAAAATATATAAGTAAAAGGAACAGAGTAAGCTATGGGTATGGCAGAGATCGCTCAGTTCTCACTCTGATAGACCAGCCCATCACCACATGACTAGAACCCAATCCTCTCAGCATCAGCTAGGAATGGCCCTAGAAAGCCGCCTTTGGCGGGGGGGATAGCTCCCCTAATTCAACCCCTTTCGGGGTTGGGCACCCGCTAGATTATTAAGTAACACCCCATTCTTAACATTAATCATCAATTACAAACCCCAATGCACTTGAATAAACTAATGAAAGCATATGTTCCTCCCGGGATTCCAACTCGGGACACTATATCAGACATACCCCCTCCCAGGGGGTAAGGGGGCCTTCATCTAATGGTGGAGGAAAAAAGAATATGCCTCACGCATCCTACTGCGTGTCGTACAAGGCGAATAATAGGGGGGATGGCGATAGACTTGTGGACCAACAGCCATTACTAGACAATAAAGTCTTTATCTCAGGACTGTCTTGGTATGACACTGCCGAGGCTGGTGGGGTGTGGATAGGTGCCACAGGGGACCGAGTCTTACCTGGGCGCTGTTTGGCACCACACCTGTGTTGGCAACAGTGTTTGCATGTTGGAGCAGTGTTGGGGCAGGACTTTATTTTTCTATAGTCCAATTGCCTAATATACAGTAGAGTCTTGTTATGGTGCTGTCTTTTTGTAACACTGTTAAGGCTGGTGTGGTTGTAGATACTGCTGGTGCAAGTGCTGCAGAGGGACTCTGTTGAGTCTTGCTGAGGCACGGTTAGCACTATACCAACATCAGCCACAGTGATGACTTGGTGGGGCAGTGCTGTGGCGGGACTTTATTGTACTACAGTACACTCCAACTACTGAAAGGCAACCCCGTCTGAACCGTTACAATGCATTTAATGGAAAAATTACGCTAAACCATTGTATGTATGTATGTATAATCTGTTGTGGTAGTTTGAACAGGTGACCCGAAATGTGAGGAAGGGGAGATAATTTTGATGTCCTGCTCTCTCGCTCTTGCTCTCTCTCTCTCTCACACACACTCTCTCTCTGTCTCACTCTCACACACACACACACACACACACACACACACACACACACACACACACACACACACACACACACACACACACACACACACACACACACACACTCTCTCTCTCTCTCTCTCTCTCTCTCTCTCTCTCTCTCTCTCTCTCTCTCTCTCTCTCTCTCTCTCTCATATATCAATGTTGCAATGTTCTGGTGGGTCTAGGACCCCTATATATGCAGTAAATAATTGTTCATTCATGTATTCAAGGGACTGGAGTTCTATAGTGTATTCGCTGTAAGTAGGCGAGAAATCATGACCTCTATCCTCTGTAACTAAAAAACAACTAGATTAATCGAGCTAATATTTCTACCATTTGGGAAGAGTCAGTCAAGGAATAGATGTGGAAATTGACAGCTCATTTGTTCTAGCCCTTTTTGAGTTACCGAGGTTAGAAGTCATGATTTCTCGCCTACTTAAAGTGAATAGACTATAGCAGAGGCTTCAGTCCTAACGTTATTCTTGACTTACAGTGTGCTGGCTTAATAATCCAATAGGGTTGATATAGTCTATTCGCTGTAAGTAGGCGAGGAATCATGACCTCTATCCACTGTAACTCAAAAAGGGCTAGAGCAAATTGGCTGTACATTTCCACATACATTCATTGACTGACTTTTCCCAAATGGTAGACATATTAGCTAGATTACTCTAGTTGTCTTTGAGTTACAGAGGTTAGAGGTCATGATTTCTCGCCTACTTACAGCGAATAGACTATAGCCTCTGAATTCCTATTGTAATAACTAATCCATGTATTTCCTGGTATTCCTGCTGTTATGCTAATTTATACACAGTTATACATACATATACACATTGCATTTACATATACTTTACATCCACGCATACATTACATATCTATTTACATATACGCTAGCCAGACTAATTTAATGGGAGGCAGACCGTTAGTTTGGTCTATTAATTCATATATGCATATACTTTTTTAGTTTCCTCCCTAGACCTCCATCAAGCTTACAAAAACACCCTAGACCCCTCTTCAAGATAAATTTGTAAATTTTTCAGTAAAAATTTCCCGGCCAAAGGCCGGTTCCTCTTAAAATTGCAGGCTCGCTATCACTCGCCAGGAAATAATTGACACCTAAATGGCACGAAAGGTCTTAAAATTGACAACGAAATGGGGCAAAAGGTGTTAAAATCGCCAAACTAGTGGGCCGAACGTCTTATAATCTCAAAACTAGTGGGGCTTAACATTAGGGAGAAGGGGGTCCAGAAAAACGGTCTTCCTCCCCTTAAGGCAGTTGATATTGTATTATTTTTACTTATGTGTGATTAATAGTTATATGTTTGTCTTTCTAGGGTCTGTGGCTGTAACTACATGTCTGTGTGCGTCGCTGGGATCCTGTGTACACCAATTAGGACTGTGCACTTCCTGGGAACTCATGTGCACCCCATGATCTACATACGCACACCATCTTATTCAATTTTCAGTTGTCTAAATAAAATATGAATATTTGTAAACCCCACAAGTGTTTCTTTATGCCATTAACTATGTCAGTGAATGTTTTCTATCTATCTATCTATCTATATGCTCAGGCCCAATCGCCATTTTGGGGGTAGCCGACTCAAGACAGAGCAAGAACAGGGAAAACATAAAACAACAAATAAACACAGATAAAAAGCACAAACTCACACACATCCAGGTCACCCAGGAGAAGACCCAGAGACCAGGGTCACCAAGGTCGCTCCAGCACACCCCCGGCCCCTGACCACCCGGAGAGGTTCCAATCTCGGCAGGCAGACATGCAGCGGAGCCAAAGCCACAAGCCCTCCCACCACACTTCAAGGCGAACCCTTCATATTAATCGCCTCCCCGGGCCAGGCGCCTGATGGACTATTATCTAGTCCAACTTGCGCCCGACCCCTTACTCCAACTGACCACGTGTTCACTCAACTATTCACAAGCATTCTCCATTCACTCCTGTCCACCACCACTTCCCCTGCCTGATCTATAGTCATTCCTCTATCATCCAAAGCCTTTCTTACACAGTCTCTCCATCTCAATGGGGGTCTTCCTGCCCTTCTATCTCCCCTTGTACCTGACAAACATATTCTCTTTGTAAGCCTTTCATCTCCCATTCGTTCAACATGACCATACCAGCTCAGCACCCTTCTGTCCACTCTGGCTGACAAATGTTCCTGCTGCCCCACTCTCCTACGTATCTCTTCATTCCTCAATCTGTCTCTACGAGTAACTCCACACATACTCCTCAAGCAGCTCATCTCCATAAAATCCAGCCCTCTTTTCTCCTTTTTCTTCAGAGCCCATGTCTCAGCCCCATACATCACTGTTGGCACAACAATTCCTTGATACAGTGCACTTTTTACTTTCACTCCGAGATTTCTCGTCTTCCACATACTTCCCATTGCTCCGAAAACCTTCCTTCCTTCACACACTCTCTGTTTTACCTCCACTCCTGCTTTTCGTTCCTCCTAGATATTTAAAACACTCTACTTGTTCCAATATTTCCCCATCCAGCCTCACATCTAGATTCACCCTATGCTCTCCCCTATTACACACCATTACTTTACTTTTATTGACGTTCACCTTTAGTTTCCTCCTTCCACAAACCACACCAAACTCTTTGACTACCCGCTGCAGTTTCTCATCAGAATCCGCCACCAATGCTGTGTCATCAGCGAACAGCAACTGATTCAACTCCCAATCTCTACCATTCTTTCCTACTAAACCCAATCCTCTTCCCATAGTTCTCCTTTTCACCTCCCTCACCTCAATGTTTTACTGAACTAAATTAAATAGATAAATAAATATGCCTTAACCCCTTCAGCACCAAGACGCCTTCTTACCTTTGTTTCTGGCTAAAACTATATGATTTTCTGCAGTTTAAGAAGGACCTATGCTGCTAAGAGGGTTTATTGAGATCGTATTTACCCATTTGAGTCGTATAAGTAAAGAAAATCGTCTGAAGGTAACCAGTATATGATAAAAATTACGTATTGGTGGTGAAGGGGTTAATAAAACAATAATTAACTTGTGTAAATATTAATACAATAAAAAACACCATAATTAACTATATAAAACATTAAAATAAAATAAACCTTTATTTTACCAGTCATTAGGCGATATTATTCAGTTTGGGAAGGATCGCTAGTAATTAAAGTGGTATTATCTATCTCAATTAACCTAACTCACCCAGAACCTTCCTAAGCTTAATAAAACACACACTAACTACAAGATAAATGGCTAATATGCAAGGTGGAAAGATCGGGAGAAGTATGTAATAGTCACGATTCACATTATATAATATCAGAACAGCCCCCGCATATCTGACTGTCCTAGAACACTTCATTTTTGTTCTATGTAAGTGAGGGAGACAAGAGGCCAGAATTGTCTGTGGCGAGTGCCTCCCCTAGAGTTTAAAAGAGTGTCAGGGCCAAAATCAAGGAGACGTTCGAGCCAAAATGCCTGGACACACAGCTTTAAGCAATTTAAGTCATAGGAAAAGGGAAAAACTGATTCTGGGAGAGAGTTCCAGAGCTCAGCTGTTGAATAGAAGAACAATTGAGAATAGCCCTAGGACATCCCTCTGCGTGTCTTCCAACGTATACAGTATATTGATAATATATACTTGGTAAGTAAAGAAAGAGATACAAAAATAAATAATAATATAAATAAAAGATAATAATTAAGAAAAGGGAATAGGAGGAACATACGATAAAGACATGAGATGGAAAGAGAAAGTAAGTTGGAATAAGAAGACAAACATGTAGGCGCCATCTAGTGTATAAACGGACAACTATCATTTATGGCCTAATAGGTACCGCCCCTTTTCAGAGAAAAGACGCCATTTTGGGGACAAAATAGCTCAATAGGCCACCTCCCGCCATCTTGAGGACCAAACAGCACTAAAAATGGCCAAAATCGTGTTAGTTCCCTCCTGGTACTCCCTGATCTTTTTTCCCGCCATTGGATCCCTAGACCCCCTACCTGACCCCCTCCCTCCCCCCTCCCAGGACTACATTAGCACAACACCCCTTCTTATGATTTCCTGTTTGGGAGAGACTTTTACTCAAACCTAACCTCACGAAAATTGGGTCAAAATCTGGAATTTCTTACCCCCTGCTAATTTTCTGGTATAGTCCTGGGAGGTGGGGAGGGGGGTGGGTAGGGAGTCCAGGGGGAAAAATGGCGGGAACCTAAGTCAGCTCAGCAACCATATCTTATGATCTGCTGTTGGAAAAAGACCTAAATGTTAGGTTAGGTTTGATGTAAAGTGAGGTTTGGTGAGAGACCTGGGAGGAAGGGAGGAACACTGGCTCGATTTTGATCGTTTTTCGTGAGGTTAGGTTTGCATAGAAGTCTCTCTCGAACAGCACATCATAAGGGGGGTTGCTGTGCTGTCATAGGCCTGGGAGAGGGGTGGGTGGGGGTCTGGTAGGGGGTCCAGGGGGCAAAATGGCGGGAAAGTGCTATCTCGCGAGGGTTGGTGCCTTCTTTCTTTCTACCTAGCCATAATTGCCTGTTCATAATTATTCTCACCTCTCATTCTTTATCATTCATTTATTTTTATGAACTGACTTACATTTTCCTTTTTATTTATTCGTTTTTTTCCGCCATTTTGAGATTTGTTTTTCTTCCAAAATGGCGCCCGATGTCCAGGTTGTCCCCAAAATGGCGTCTGTTATGTCACTCCAAACGTCCTATAACCAACTATATGACTACAAAATGGTGCCATATTTCACTATATTAGTAGATGTAGCTTTGAGACCCGCACAGGGCTGTCCTCGAGCAGTATGGTGTGATGAGGGTTAGTTTTTTCTCTTGATATAGGGAAAAGAAAACTACACTAGTGAATTAAACTTTATTATATATTTATGTTTGCAATGTTTATTAAGGATATTTATAGTTTGCATTACTATAAACTATTACCTTTATTTTGATAATAGCTTCATCTCTTCGAAATGCGTGAATTAAGGTTAAATATATTATAATATTGTCATGTATATTACTTTTTTTTCTAATCATAATTCTTTGAAATACCCTTATTATTTAAAGGCTTCTATGGCCTCAAAATTGCCCCAAATATATTTATATTATGCCATTATCTGCATTTTATGTGTAACACTTATGTATTATGTTGTATCAGCACTTGAAGATAATTATGCTCTGCTTTTGGTGTCAATATATGTATGTAATTGTGTGTAATTGAATTGTGTGCGTATGTGCAACTATGTGCGTTATACTTTTCGTGTATCAAGGTATGTGCGTATAATTGTTTTCATGTATGTTGTGTTTTATATGTCTAGTATGTACTGTATGTATGTGTCGTGCGTGTAGCCTATATGTACAGCATATGTCTTGAATATGTATGTGTATCAATGATAATACATAGATTGGTAAAGAACAAGGTTTTATGATACAAAATGTTAAAATGTATTCATCTTTATTTAATTACAAAATCACAGTAGTACAATTATTATATGTATACTGTACATAACACAGAAAGAACATGTTTCACATCTATCAATATGGCAATCAATAGTCAATTTCATGCAGCTTAGGAATAATCTATGGGAGTCGGGGACTTTTTTGAGATAGTGTATACCCATGTAGAGGTCCTTCCTAAGCTGAATATAATCGTCTAATGGTATAATTAAACACGGTAGTAAAGGCAAGTAGGTAGGTATCTAGGTAGACAGACAGGCAGGTAGGTAGGTATGTAAGTGGGTAGGTAGGTAGATAGGTAGGTGGGTGGGTGGGTCGGTAGGTAAGTAATTGGGTAAATAGTGGATGGGAAGGTAGGTAGGTAGGTGGGTGGGTAGGTAAGTGGGTGGGTAGGTAGGTAGGCAAGTAGGTGGGTGGGTGGGTGGGTAGGTAGGTAGGTAAGTAAGTAAGTAGTTAGGTAGGTAAGTGAGTATGTAGGTAAGTAAGTAGGTAGGTAAATAAGTAGGTAGGTAAGTAAGTAGTTAGGTAGGTGAGTAAGTAGTTAGGTAGGTAGGTAAGTAAGTAGTTAGGTAGGTAAGTAACTAAGTAGTTAGGTAGGTAAGTAACTAAGTAGTTAGGTAGGTAAGTAAGTAGTTAGGTAGGTAAGTAAGTAGTTAGGTAGGTAGGTAAGTAAGTAGGTAGGTAAGTAAGTAAGTAGGGAGGTAGTTAGGTTGTTAAGTAGGTAGGTAGGTAAGATAAGGTAGGTAGGTAGGTAGGTAGGTAGGTAGGTAGGTAGGTAGGTAGGTAGGTAGGTAGGTAGGTAGGTAGGTAGGTAGGTAGGTAGGTAGGTAGGTAGGTAGTAGGTAGGTAGGTAGGTAGGTAGGTAGGTAGGTAGGTAGGTAGGTAGGTAGGTAGGTAGGTAGGTAGGTAGGTAGGTAGGTAGGTAGGTAGGTAGGTAGGTAGGTAGGTAGGTAGGTAGGTAGGTAGGTAGGTAGGTAGGTAGGTAGGTAGGTAGGTAAATAGGTAGTTGGGTACGTGAGTAGGTAGGTAGGTAGGTTGGCTGTTACGTAGGTAGGTAAATAGGTCGGTAGGTTGGCTGTTAAGTAGGTAGGTAGGTAGGTAGGTAGGTTGTTAAGTAGGTAGGTAGCCCTAACCTCTGCAACTCAAAAAAGTGGCTTTAGCAAAGGGACTGTAAATTGGCACACCTATTCCCTGTCTGACTCTTCCCAAATGGTTGAAATATTAGCTCGATTACTTTAGTCGTTTGTGAGTTATACAGGTTAATGTTCAAGAGCTTTTGGCATACTTATTTTTAACAGGGTACAGTATAAAAAAAACACCACCACCAAACGAGGAAGTGAAGACACGCAGACATTTCTGGCTGTCATCAGTTCAGCCAAACCACATGAGCTCCACACCGGAATTCTTAAAGGGCAGGGACGAAGGATGAGGCAAACACACACACTCCACCACCAACCAACAAGTGAACAAGGGCCACGAGTGACAGATCAAGATTAATGAACAAAAAATCACAGCGAAATGTAAAAAATATAAAATGCACTACCGAGGGGAAGGCACACCACGAGGAACCAGTCAGGGCAGAAGCCACGTCACAGACAACACCAAAGAACACTAACCTCTATAACTCACAAACCCATCCTCACACCGCCCCATAACACTTCTTTGCACCCCTTCCAAAGTATCACAATGCCTCGTACTACAACTGACCACACACGCTCTACCCCTACATAGCTCCCAACACAAAATGGCTTCAGGCCACTACACTCCACAAACACTCTTCTTACAGACCTTACACAAAGAGCTTTTGACGGCATCAGCTCCGATCACTACTTGCCACACTCGACATTAGTAAAGCCTTCGATGCCATCCCCCACCACAACCTAACAAATAAAATCTACAACACAAACATGCACAACATAAAAAGGTGGCTGGCCAACTTCCTAGCAGGCAGACGTGTACAAGTATAATTTGCCGCTCAGTTTATCTAGCATCAAACTTCACAAACGGCGTCCCGTAAGGATCCGTCCTGTCGCCCGCACTCTTCAATCTGTATATGCATGATATACCTACACCCCAAATAAATATAGCTTCCTACGCAGACGACCTAACACTCGCATGCACACACCAAGGCCCAGACAGAGCAACACATCTCCTTCAACCCTACAGACACACTACATGACTGGTGCACTATAAACAGACTCAGGTTGGCCCCAGCCAAATCCACTGCAACCCTCCTAACAAGCTGGACAGCTGAATACAAAAACACCCCCCTAAGACACACACACACCCAAAATCCTTGTAGTAACATATAATACTCTAATGACATTCAAACAACATATCACAAACATAAAAAATAAACAGACACCCAGAACGCCCTCAGGTCACTTGCTCACACCAAATTTGGACACAACAAAGAAACTACCACCACAGTATACAAACAATACATAAGATCAGTGATGGAATATGCAAGCCCTGCCTGGGCTTCTACCTAGCTGAAACATATCACAAGGCCTTGCAGGCTATTTTGAATAAAGCCCTAAAAATCACCACAGGCTGCACAGCTACTACACCTATACAGTAGATCACCTACATCAAGAAACCAAAGTCCTGAAAGTCAAATACCACCTGGTTATGAGAGGTACCCGATTCTTGGCTGCAGCCTCCACAAACCAACACCACCCACTACACTACATGGCAGCACACCCACAGACACCAAGGAATTACAATGTAAAACTTGCAAAATAAACAAACCAAAACTTGGACAAACACAGTACATTATATCAAAACAACACCCTGCACACAGTACCACACACAAATAGTCATCTCTCCCTCCCTGGCCCCCCCCCCCCCCCCCAACCAGCTTCTAGAAGCACATCCACTCATATCTCTCGCCATTCTATCCAATCACTCCTAGACTACACGCAGCTGCAGGCACGACCTCCCAAAATCATCCTTCTGAATCCTCTTTTCCTCGCGAGGACAGAGTCCACCTGGCCAGGCTGAAATGCGGGCACCATCTAGCTCTTCTGAGCTATGAGACTGCATATATCCGTCGTCGACACCTGCCCAGGATGCAACACCCCATACTATTAGACACATCATAGAAGACTATTCTACACAATCACTTATGCCACAACATAATCTACATTCCTTGAGAACCCTGTTGGGAAGCCCGATCGTGGCCAAGGCCTTCCTTAGGGACTCGGGGCTGTTCGGCCAGGCAGCTTAGGGAACGACTACAACTCACAAACTCACTGCCATCTTAACCCCCCACCGTGACAATCGATGAGTCATCCGACAAAAGCGACTATTCCCTACAAACCTGGAGTTGTTGTTGTTGTTCCCCGAGCTGCCTGGCCGAACAGCCCCAAGGCCCCGAGCAGGCCAAGGCCATAACCGTGCGCCCCCACAGAACCCTCACTGCCGACCACAATAAAGCCTGGGTGACCGAAGCCACTCCATGGCGGGGAGCTGAGGAGGGTGCGGAAACGCCCAGGAAACCAAAGCCCCACCCAGGGCCCTGTGCCCCTCAGCAAACCTGGAGTATGCACCCTTCATTCGTCAACCTCAAAAACTCATCCGCCTATGCCCTAAACAAAATATATTAGTAACATACACCTTAAACACCTGCGACCACAAGGCATTCAAGCACTCGCCAACATATCAAACTACAGCTATTTACACAACATAATACAGCACCAAACATCTGGAAGCATGGTGTCATCATCACAATCCCCAAACCAAACAAAGACCCTCACACTACCCTCCTCACACCGCCCCATCACTCTCCTTTGCACCGACTCAAAAGATACCGAACGCCTCAACAACTAACCACACCTCACATTCCCCTACCTACATCACAACACAGCTTTAGGCCACTACACTCCACCCTTATTACAGACCTCACACAAAAAGTGTTCTATCTATCTATTTACTCTGGCCCAATCCCCATTTATCTATTTTTTTCTTCTGGGGGTGGTCGATTTGAGACAGCCCGAACAGGGCTAATTCACATACTGTACATCTAGGTCAACAGAAGACCCGGAGACCAGGGATCACCAAGGTCACTCTATCTCCCCGGGGCCCCCGACCACCACGAGAAGTTCCGGTCTCAGCAGGCAGACATGCAGCGAGCCGAAACCACAAGCCCGCCCACCACACTTCCAGGCGCACCCTTCATATTTACCAGCTCCCAGGGCCAAGTGCCTGCCTGACGGTATTATCTAGTCCAACTGGCGCCCGACCCCTTCTTCCAAATAACCACGTTTTCACTCGTCTATTCACAAGCATTATCCATTCATTCCTGTTTATTACGACTTCCTTTTTGATGGCAACAGCTAGGCCACCACACAGAACACTTCTCGTTACTATTGACATTAGTAAAACTTTTGGTGCCATTCCCCGCCACAACCTTACAAATAATTTTACATTACAATATAAAACAAAATTCTTAACACAAACATGCACAATAACACAAAAAGATGGCTGGCCACCTATCTAGCAGGCAGATGTGCCCATGTAAGATTTGCTGGCCTGTCATCGAACTTCAGAAATTTTATAAACGGAGTCCATCAGGATCCGTCTTGTCACCAACACTTTTCAATCTATACATGCACGACTTACCCATACCCCACACACAGACTCTTACGCACACGACATAACACTTAAACACTCACATGTACACATCGAGACACAAACACAGCCGCACAACTCCTCCAACCGTACCTCAACACACTACACAACTGGTTCACCACAAACACTCAAGATAGTTCCAGCAAAATCTACAGCGACCCTTCTCACAAACTGGACAGGAAAACACAGACATATCCATCATCTCACCTTAAACAACATCCCTAAAACACATACATACACACCCAAACTCCTTGATGTAAAATATGATACATCAATGTCATTTAAACAAGCATAAAAACAAACTGACACCAATACTAAACGCCCTCAAGTCACTTGCCCACACATTAGGTACTACCATAGTATATACTGTAAACTACACTATATGGCAGAACATCCACACACACCAAGAAATATCAAAACAATACCTAGCACTCGTTATCTTCACTCCCCCTTGCCCACCCCAAGAAGTCCATCCCTCAGAAACCCTCCTTTCCCGTGAAGACAGAGTCCACCTGGCTAGGCTGTGATATGGGCACCATCCAGCTCTTCTGAGTTATCAGAAGAGGCCGGACAGCTCTGTCCAGATTGAAACACAACACCGCACACACACATTATGGAAGACTGCATAACACCCAACCACTTATGCCAAAAACACAACACACACGCCTTGAGAACTTTGTGGGAAAACTCAGTCTCAGCCGTGGCCTTCCATAAGAGCTCGGGGCTGTTCGGCCAGGCAGCCTAGGGAACGACTAAACTCACAAATTACTAGAGTAATCCAGCAAATATTTCTACCATTAAAGAAAGGTCAGTCAGGAATGTGTGTGGTACATCTACAGCCCATTTTGTCTAACCTTTCTTAGAGTTACAGAGGTTAGGATATAAATGTTCTGGTCTACCTACTTGCAACAGGGTACAGTACTATCTATGTCACATTATAATGTAGAACTTGCAAAATAATCAAACCAAAACTGGGACGACAAAATATAGAGACAAAAGAACTTATCAATATCACTAGGCCTATGTGGAAACAATTATTTAGCAAAATAAAATTTTGAAATAAAAGAACACAAACACACATATGAGAAGGGTCAGCCAACTAATGGGTGTGGACATTACAGCCCATTTGTTCTAGCCTTTTTTTGAGTTACAGAGCTCCTAAGATTACTAGTAGTATTTGTGTCACATTATAGTTATCATTAATACATAATAGATCCTCTCTACACAAATCACAATATAGGTTTTGGGCAAACTCTTGATTTTACCAGCACATTTTAAGATATTTTTGTTAATCATAGTTTAACCAGACCACTTAACAGACACAAATTGTGACCTTAAGTTTTCGAAGCTATCCCAAAGTGAATTACATCTTCTCAATAATTCCTTACCTAATATTGGTACTGTATTTCAGAGGTGTGCTTTATTACTGCTCAAGTGTTTATATTAGGTTAGGATTTGTGTCTTAGAGTGTACAGTACAATACATACAAATAGTACACTAAATTATATACTGTAAAATTCATGTATAAAAATGTAATACTGTGCTTGCAAAACAAACAAACCATTACAGGAACCGCACAATATAATATAATGTATTTATTTCACTCCCAACACCAAACACCTCCCAATGAAATTAATGAAAGCATGTGATCCTCCCGGGATTCCAACCTGGGTTACCACATACAGATCTTAAACACTCTAACCATTACACCATCAAGACAGTTAAAGGTTAAGTATATGACTATGATTATATCCATTTAATACTGGATATCAATATAATCATGTACTCAGACCCAACTGCACACTGAATACTGGATATCAATATAATCATGTACTCAGACCCAACTGCACACTGAATACTGGATATCAATATAATCATGTACTCAGACCCAACTGCACACTGGATATCAATATAATCATGTACTCAGACCCAACTGCACACTGAATACTGGATATCAATATAATCATGTACTCAGACCCAACTGCACTCAATACTGGATATCAATATAATCATGTACTCAGACCCAACTGCACACTCAATACTGGATATCAATATAATCATGTACTCAGACCCAACTGCACACTCAATACTGGATATCAATATAATCATGTACTCAGACCCAACTGCACACTCAATACTGGATATCAATATAATCATGTACTCACCCTGGCAATACTGGATATCAATATAATCATGTACTCAGACCCAACTGCACACTCAATACTGGATATCAATATAATCATGTACTCAGACCCAACTGCACACTCAATAGTGGAACGCAAAATAAACAAACCAAAACAGGGACCACAAAATATAAAGACAAAACCATTTCTTAAGGGGAGGTCTCCACTTGAGGGATTTTTTTCTTGACCCCTTTCTCCCTCATGGTTAGCCCCATTGTTTTTGAGATTTTAAGACGTTTGCCCCATTAGTTTGGTGATTTTAAGAATTTCCGCCCCATTCTGTCAATTTTAAGACCTTTCGTGCAATTTAGGTGTCGATTTTATCCTGGCGAGCGATAGCGAGCCTGTAATTTAAGAGTAACCGGCCTTTGGCCGGGACATTTTTCTACCGAAAAATTTACAAATTTATCTTGAAAGGGGCTCAAGGGGGTGACATTTAAAGATTTCTGGAGGAGTAGGAAACAAACTAGAAACCTCCCCCTAAAATCACTATGTGGATATAACGATTTAGCAAAATAAACATTTGAAATAAAAGAACACAAAACCACCACATAGAATGTACATACATCACTATATGAGCAAGTCAATTTGGCTCTCAATCAAATTAGTCGCGCATATCCTAACATACTCTCGTCATACTCGAGAAATTAGTAAATTTGAGAAGTTCAGGCCGTTCTGGTAAATTCTGGTACAAACACAAAAGAACTTATCAAAATCACTACAGTATGTGGAAATAATGCACTGAAGATTAACCAAAACAATAAAAAAACACATATGCATTATTTTTAACATTCCAAGCTGCATAATATGGTCTAAATATAGCTAGAATATAATATAACAGACGTCGCTGGTACTCAAAGGGTTAAGAAGGTTGTCTAGCAATTATAAGGCTGTGAACTATCTCAATCAACCCTTTTAACTACCACGGATCCATCCTAAGCTGCATAAAATCATTCAAATACAGTATAGCTAGAATATAATACAAAAGACGTCGGCGGTACAGAAGGGGTTAAGACAGAACCATGAAAGCCAGCATCACATGAACACTATATAGGTGGTTGTATCAGAGCCACAGCCAGCATCACATGAACACTATATAGGTGGTTGTATCAGAGCCACAGCCAGCATCACATGAACACTATATAGGTGGTTGTATCAGGGCCACAGCCTGCATCACATGAACACTATATAGGTGGTTGTATCAGAGCCACAGCCAGCATCACATGAACACTATATAGGTGGTTGTATCAGAGCCACAGCCAGCATCACATGAACACTATATAGGTGGTTGTATCAGAGCCACAGTATCCAATTAAAAAATTACTTAACCCCTTTAACATCTGTGTGTGATAACCCGGGTTCGAATCCCGGTGGAATCACATACAGTAGGGTCTCACATAAAACGAGTATATGGTCGATAAACGAGGGCGTTTTATGCGATTTCGTTTTATGTGAACACAGCATTTTGGTGGCCCAATATCGTCAATGTTCACTGGAAGCGTAAATTTCCGTCCGGAGCGTACGATATTTCGGCGTTCTATATGAAAGCGTACGATGTTTTGTACGATATTTCGGCGCTCTATATGAAAACTCCTCGGATTTGCCCCACTTTGGCGGCGGACTCGTTTTATGTGATCACATTCGTTCTGATCGAAAATTAAATATTAATATATTAGGTCGGTCGTTTTAATCGAGACTCGCTTTATGCGGGACCCTACTGTACTAGAACCCTCATAGGGGTGTTATAATCAAGGTGGCAAAGGACAAAATGGCAGACTTCCGATACATACATATACATCTACAGTAGGCTACTCGGGTACATTCCCCATTTTTTTTTTTTTAAGGGGAATGTGCCTGAGTAGATAGTTAGTTAGATAGATACAGTGACTCCTCTATATCCACCGCTGAAGTTCTCGTGTGATGCTGGCTTAACGTTATCTGGTGCAACATCTTGGGGGTAATTAAATATTTTATATAATAATGTTTTAGGGATTTGATTGCTTTTGCTATTTCGAGCAATATACTTTTAGTTTTTCCAGTAGATTAAAGAAAGCTTCCCCAGACACCATTCAAACAAAACAATGCCCCCAGACCCCCTTCAAAATTGCAGGCTAGCTATCGTTCGCCAAACATAAATAGACACTTGAATGGGGTGAAGCATCTTATAATCCCCAAACTAACACGGTGAAACATCGTAAATCTCCAAACTAATACTGTAGTGTGAAACAGGGACGGCCATAAAGACCAGCCTCGCACCAGATAGGATTAACCCCTTTCGCACGATGATGTCTTTTTACCTCTTATTCTGGCTAAAGATAGACAATTTCATGCAGTTTAAGAAGAACCTATGTTATTCAGAGTGTTTAGGGAGATTGTATTTACCCCTTTGAGTCCTACAGGTGGATTATAAGCTAATGAAAATCATCTAATGGTAACCAGAATAGGGCCAAATTTACGGCATTGTGCTGAAGGGGTTAATGGGATCCTTCACATACAATAAAATCACATTTCCGATGTTAAAAAATATACAGACTGAAAATAAACCTTTAACCCGTACAGCCCCAGCGACGCGTCGGCGATGTATGTAACGCACAGCCCCAGAGACGCGTCTGACGCGTCACCCTAATTGCGCCGACCGTAACCTCAGGTGTAGCCACTCAAGAGGGCTCAGATTTGTATGGGAACTGTGTACGTATCCCACGCAACCGTGCCGATGGTTGAAAACTCTCGAAGTCCACGTGCGTGCGCGTGAGCGCGCAATAACCTGGTTTTTTGGGGTAATTGCCTTCAATTTTTTACTCTTGTAAAATAAGTTTTCGGGGGCTCTGTAGGACCATTCTTTAAGCTTTTTGAGCGGTTTTTCGTGGTTTTTCCTTCATTCCTAACCCATTCGCTATTGTTTCTGGAATAAAACCATTTTTTGAAAACCGGCCGGGTTCTGGTGAACAAACATTACAAAACTAGCCGGGGCTCCACGGGTTAATAACCAGACAGCATACAAAAAGGATATATATTTTTTTTTAGTATTAGTTTAACCAGACCACAGAGCTCTACAAAAGAACTCTTATAGGGCTGGCCCGAAGGATTCGATCAAGATGTATAACTAAACGAGTCAAGATAGATAGGGAAGGGCAGGAGGGGAACAAATCGAGGAAGGTGAAGACACGCAGACATTTCTCGCCATTTCATCAGTTCAGCCGGACCACATGAGCTCCACATCCGAGCTCTTATAGGGCAGGGCCGAAGGATGAGGCAAGAACTGCTACACTGCAACACCAACCAAGAAGTGATCAGGGCGAAGAATGAAAGATCAGGTCGAAGGTAGACAAAATCACATCGAGAAGCAAATAACGCATTACCGAAGGGAATCAAGTCAGTTCGGCCACATCAGCAACCGAAGAGACAGAACGGGTCAGGAGTCAACTACCTAGCCAGGCCAGGGAGACATGAGATATAGGATGCCAAGGGCAGCCGGATGGGACAGAATAAGAATAGAAGGGGAAAAACATAGAATGATGAATGAAAAACTACTCAAAATTAGTCAAGCTGAGGACGAAAGCTCGAGGGGAGAGAGGGAGGGATACAACCACACCTCTCCCCCATCAAGCTCCAGTCGCCGGCCCCGAAGACCCCCAACCGCGGCAAGGAGAGTAGTATCAGGGGGGTCAACAAAAAGGAGTACTGTATATTAAACAAATGTTGGTGATGTAACATTATCGTGAATGTGTGTACACTCGGCCTATTAAGTGATGTCTCGGAACCAATTATGTTTTTATCAATAATTGGTATCGGCAATATTTACTCATGGTTTCTTCTATTTGAGTGAGATATACAAACATGTTCCTACACTTACCCACCTTATTCAACATCTGACAGACATTAATCCAGCACAGAGCGAGCCAAACGTAATGACAGCTGAGACATGCCTTATTAGCACCACCGTACACTCAAGGACATAAACCGTGGTCTTTGGGTTATGAAGCTATCCTGAACTTAATCAAATCTTGTCAATTATCCTTTAGATGAGAGAAAGAAAAAAGGGAAAAATATAAACAGGAAAATGTGAGCGCTCGAGAATCCACTTGGAGAATTGGTACTCGATCATGACAAATGAAATACCAGCATATTATCATTATTAGCATTATTACTCATTATGCTTTGACGAACAGAGACAGAGAAAGAGGCGAGGGAATATGAAAGTGGTCGCGAACCCTAAGCTCTGTCTCGAGTCGGCCACCCCTAACAATGGGGTATGTTCCTGGGTATATAGATAGATAATTACTCATTATTTGCTAATTATAAGTTTGTTTATGCTGTTCCGAGGGTTCATATTAGGCAACAATTTTGTTCTTAACCCGGGAACTGCGGGGAAACTCTTAAGAGTTCCCACGGCGGACTGCGGGGAGACTCTTAAGAGTGAGTGAAAAAAAATATCAACTTTTGACAAAAAAAAAAAAAAAAAAAAAAAAAAAAATTGGCCCCTGGGCCATGCAAAATCTCAGTCCTCTACCTCCCCTCCTTCCCCACTTTCCTCCTCTCCTTCAGTTATCACCTATTTTCCCTGTTATTCCCTTATTCTGAGGTATATTTTCGTGCTAACATTAGCGAGTTGCAAGCAGGGTGTTGCCATCACTGATGGCAAGCGAGTGCAAGAGAGAGAGAGAGAGAGAGAGTATCGATCGACTGTGTCTCAGTGGCCTTGGGGGAAATTGGCGGGAAAGCAGCTTGCCTCACCCATACATTATAAAACTCGTGGGCTATATCTCCAATTTTGACCATCCAAACGCTGTTTTCACTCGTTTTATTGTTGTTTCAGGTTAATACCTTTATAATCAACCCATAATAGGCGCATATGGATAAGTATTAATGCTATTAATGGCACAATGAATATTTTAGTGACGGAAACACCTCAAATACGTCAGCACAGGGGGACGTTTCCAATTACCCCCATGCGCACTTGTTAGGTTAAGAGTGGTAAAAGCGGCATCCCATCTTCATAACTTCAAATCAACTTTCCTCTATTGGTTTAATACAAAAATACTCATGTACAGGTACCACACTGAACACATCTAAAGCATTAAAGCTTTGATTATATTTGCTTAGAATATTTTGTCGCATAGAACTATAGTCGGTTTCATTTCATCTGACGGTAAACTGAATCCCTTAGCAGCTCATTTCTCGATCCTTAATGGCAAAATGTGAAACTACTATGTCTCTGCATCACATCAAGACCAAGTTTATATAATTAGCACCATATTTCACTACAAAATCAATAAAATAACTGAGAAATCTTGACGGAAACTTTGCAATTTACCGCCAGTTGCAAAAAAACAGTATACAGTATATAGAAAGATAACCAGAGTTGAAATTATATAGGCAGAGCATAGCTTTTAACCGTGATTGTACAGCCAAACTGAAACTATATAGATTGCCGAATACCTTAATGGTGCTTTGTATGAAATCTAGACAGAGACATTAACTCAACACTTCTAGAATGTGAAACAAATAGTAATACCTTTGAGGAATATGACACAATTTGACAGTACAGTACTGTATATTCTGGCTATCATTAGCTGATTTTATTCTGTTTTGGAAGGCCTTCTAACAGTCAAAGGGGTAAAAACTATCTCAATCATCCCTCTGACTCCCACAATTCCTTCCTAAACTGAATAAAATAGTCTAATGAATAGTAATGATAGCCAAAATAAACTGTTAAAACACGTCATAATCCTCAAGGGGTTAAGCTGGTATCACACGAGCGCCTTTTCCCTCAACAAATATTCTTAACGCTAGTCTGGCAGCTTATGAGGTTAACTTTTTATATAATTCTCTCACACAAATAAATCTATCATGAATCTAGTTTCCAATACCAATGCAAAATATCCCAAAAATGTTGACCATTGAATGTTGGCGATAAAAGCTCTCCTGTGATACCAGCTTTAGTCACAAACTAGGATTGTCAAGGATAAGAAAGAATAACTTGAATATACTGGTACACAAGGTTGTCGGCGAAAATAATATTGACCCCATGCTTAAGATTCTACACTTTGGCGATCAACCTCGATGAGATATATTTTAGTTACATTCTAAAGGAAAGTAAATATTGCACATCCAAAGTCTTAACCCCTTTTATACCTGCGACCTCTTTGTAATTTGATTTTAGATATACAGTATTTAGAAGATTTAGTCCAGTTTAAGAAGAATCTGTGATAGTAAAGAGGGTTCAGAGATTAAGCCTGTTCTTTTATTTCATAAATATATTTTGCTAAACTGTTGTTTCCACATAGCGAATTTGATTAGTTCTTTTGTCTGTTTATTGTCTCGTCCCAGTTTTGGTTTGTTTATTTTGCAAGTTTTACATTTTAATTGCTGTAGGCCCTTTTCAAAGTGAATTGAATTGTCTAGTAGTAGCCAAAATAAAGATAAAAAGACGACGCTGGTACGGTTGGCCAAATAAGTCGTGTCGCCGCTGTCATTACGTTTTGCTTGCTGTATGCTGTATTAATGTCTGTCAGATGTTGAATAAGGTCTGTAAAGATAGGAACATGTATGTAACTTTGTATATCTCACTTGAAATGATGAAGTAATACTTAGATAGTGCTGATTATTATAATGTAAAACTTGCAAAATAAACAAACTAAAACTGGGACGACACAAGATAAATGCAAAAGAACTGATCAAAATCGCTATGTGGAAACAACGCTTGATAAAATAAAATTTTGAAATAAAAGAACACAATCCACCACATAGGGTGTACACAACTACATGAGCAACTCAATTTGTTTCCCAAGTAAACTGATCGCACATATAACAATGCACCTCGTCATGTTCAAGGAATTAGTCAATTTGGGAAGTCCGGGACATTCTGGTAAATTTTACTAAATTCTGTATGAATAAAGAAACTACAATTTATATCAAATTTTATATTAAGCTAAATTTGCAATTTGACAAGATATCAACAAAAGTACAAAAAACATAATCACTCACTAACGATAGTGCTATCGGGTAGGTACCTGTAAGCATAGCATGCTTCAAGTGACCCCTAACAATTACTACCCTACTAATAACCTACATTTATTGTACAAATAAACTAAGGAAATCGCAAAAGAAAGCAATTGCTTCAATTATTGATCGAAATAGACTTAGTGGCGTGACATCCCTTATTAGGCCGACTGTACAGAAGGTGTTAATGAGCGAGAAAAAGAGTATGGTCCATATTCAGGTAATATACCTGTTCACTAAAGGTAGGACAGAAAACCCCACTCCAAACTCTTATAACTGAAAAAACGGCTTCTGTATTGGAGCTGTTATGTCTACCATCTGGGAAGAGTCAGCCAGGGAAGAGGTGTGAAAATTTACAGCCTATTTGCTGAAGCCCTTTACAGCTCATTTGCTCAAGCCCTTCTTGTGTTTATTTCCACACAGCGATTTTAATTAGTTCTTTTGCCTTTATATTGTCTTATCCTCGATTTGGTTTGTTTATTTTGAAAGTTTTACATTATTATTACAGAGGTGAGGGTTAACGATATCTGGTCTACCTATAATGAATAGACTATAATATACTTCCGTCCAAAGTTAACCCCTCCTGTACCAGCGACGTCTTCTTTACTTTATTCTATCTATCTATATAGACAATTTTAATCAGTTTAAAAAGGGCTTCCAGCTACTAACAGGCTTCAAACTACCTCACTTAATAATTTTTATTAACACAAATCATTCTTATACTGCAAAATAGTGCATAAATATAGCTAGAATAATAAATTAAAAAAGATGTCACCGGTACAGAAGGGGTTAACCAGGCAATGAAAACATGTTAGCAAAAGACCAGCTGAATATCCTAAAAGTGATAAACTTAAGGAAGGAGCATTATGGAGCAAACATTAAGTACACGTTTGAATATAGTACAGTCGTTTGGTGATATTTCGGTCAGATTGTCCTTAGCAACTTCCTCCAAAAAGCAAGACATCATGAATGGAAAAAATCTTATACAGGTCTCCCTCGATTTACGATTGAGTTACGTTCCTGAAAACCTGATCTTAAATAGAAAAATCCAATAGCAAACCCTAAAATTTATGGAGTAAATGGGGATGTGTTCTGGGACCAGCCAAAACCAAACACAAACTCCTAAAAACCTATAATAATATCATAAATCAGGGCATCGGATAGTGAGGGAGATCTGTAGATGGTTCCTATTGCAGTCTCAAGCCGGTGTCACACGAGTCCTTTTAGCGGCGAATGTATCTAAGCCACAGTATCCAAGTAAAAAAGGTATAGGTAGCACCAGCGAACTTAACAATAATTTTGACCCCTTAACTTCTTATAATTCAAAATTAATTAAATCAATCGGGCTGACGTTTCTATCAGTTGGGAAGAGTCCACCAGGAAATAGGTGTGGATATTTACAGCCAGTTTGCTCTAAGCCCTTTTGAGTTACAGAGAGATCAAGGATCCAGATTACTGTCAAGTTCGCTGGCGCTATCTATACAGTAGCTTAAATTGAATCTACTATCTGATAATTTTCTGACTCATAAACAACTTTTTTTTTTATCTTGGAGCTCGTAATCGTGTACAGATCAATTTAATATACAAATAAACAGCAAAGTATATGAAAAAATAAGATAATGACTTGTAGCAGATTCAAGTTTTTGATACATGTAGCCAATAAACTTGCTTGTGTGATACTGGCTTAACTTTAGTAAAGGGCCTCTCCGACAATTCAACTTTCAAAGCATTACACGGAACATAAAGATTTAATTTAACCCTTTCATACTTATGTTAGATTCGGGCCTTACATTTTCAAACAAATATTAAGAATTCCTAACTGGATATTTGCCACGAATCGCTAGACTGATCTGTCCAAATTACCAATGGCATGGACTTGGGTCTAACTGCCGACCTTTCGAGCAGCAGCCAGACGCGCTACCGACCATGCCATGGCACTCTTTGTTTCTGTTTATTTTGTTCATGAAGGATTAGGGCAACACTTAAATGAGGTTTTAAAATATGGGGGGCAGCCCTTGAAATAAGAATTACATCAACATACTGAAGAGGTCGATTAAAAAAAATCCAGCTACTTTTCAGCCACCCCTTTCAAGTGAAGCTTTATAATCTCTTGGAAGAAGTTAGGGATGGGTGCGTAGAATTCCTCAGCGCCCACTTTAGCGAACCCTGCGGTCTTGATGGTGGGCAGGGGGTTGCGGTTCAGCTAGCAGCCGTCGCAGAGGAAGGGCCACACACCAGTACGAGAGAGGACATCTTGGAGTTTCTGTCGCAGCCCATGATTCTTCTCGTCAAATTTGCGGATGTGCTCCAGGAAGTAGAATTTCCCACCCTGAAAATGTAAATAATGTTAATCATAGAACTATTCACGAAATGTCATTGGTTACTTTTTTGTTCTATCTATCTATCTATATACCCAGGCCCATTTCCCACTTTTCCAAAAAAAAAAAAAAAAAAATTCTTTCTTTCCTTTATTTTTATTTTTTTTGGGGGTGGCCGACTCAAGACAGAGCAAGAATAAGGGTAACACAAAACACAACAGAAACAATGAACACACAAAAACAAAATACAAATTCACACACATCTAGGTCATCCAGGAGAAGACCCAGAGACCAGGGTCACCAAGGTTCCTCCAGCACTCCCCCGACCACCCGGAGAGGTTCCGATCTCGGCAGGCAGACATGCAGCTGAGCCGAAGCCACAAGCCCGTCCACCACACTTCCAGACGCACCCTTCATATAAATCGTCTCCCCGGGCCAGGTGCCTGATGGACTATAATCTAGTCCAACTTGCGCCCGACCCCTTCCCCCAAATGACCACGTGTTCACTCATCTATTCACAAGCATTCTCCATTCATTCCTGTGTATTACCACTTCCCTTGCCTGATCTATAGTCATTCCTCTATCATCCAAAGCTTGTCTTACACAGTCTCTCCATCTCAATGGGGGTCTTCCTGCCCTTCTATCTGACTCACATATTCTCTTTGTAAGCCTTTACCAGACCACTGAGTCACAATAAGAGACTCTCATAGGGCTGGCCGTCATTGGTTACTGATTCCACTCAAAACACCAATAACAATATGAGATATGATATCCTAGGATTTCAGTCATAATCTATGATTCTTATTATTAAATTCTCAGATGTTCTTCAGGAAGTTAAGTTTTCCACGCTGTAAGTGTAAATAAAGCCTGTTAATTAAACGGCTTGTAAATAAATATAACTTTAAGATCTTTGAAAAATTATATACAGTACATAATGGCTCTTGTCTCGAGTCGGCCACCCCCAGCTATGGGGTATGTGCCTGAGTATATAGATAGATAGACAAGACATAATGTGAGTGCTGTTTATTCTGCTGATATGGAAAACTAGCATTAAAATGACATATACCAGCTTTAATTACACTACTGTACTATCATAGCTAACTATTATTTGACTCTAATTGGACTGTAATTGATGACTGGAAGACAGGCATAATAGTCCCCCTGTACAGTATAAGGGTAAAGGGGAGAGATGAATGTGTGCTAATCACCGGGGGATATGTCTTCTAAGTGTAGTAGGGAAGATGTACACTTGACCAAAAAACAATCTTCACACTGGTGAGCTGTAAATAACCTAGTGTGAACGGAATGAATCGGATGAAACATACGTCTGTGAGGTATTATCATAGGATTTCGACCCACCTCCGGAATGTTTAGAGCGTTAGTGTAAAGATTGTTTCTTGGTCGAGTGTACAGTAGGGTAGTGATCGTGAGAGTGGAGAAATGGGTAGGTGAGGAGCAGGGCGGGTTTAGGAAGGGAAGAGGTTGTGTAGACCAGATTTTTGCCTTGAAATATGTTGTTGAGAAATATCTGGAGAAGGGACAAAAGTTGTACTGTATGTTGCTTTTATGGACTTTGAGAAGGCCTACACGGCTACACCAGAGTTGATAGAGAAGGTCTGTGGAAAGCATTGATAATATATATGGAGTAACTGGCAAGTTGCTGAAAGCGGTGAAGCGCATGCATTACATGTATCACAATTAACATGTTTCGCTACAAAATCTTCCTGACAATTTACCATCAACTAGAAAAATAATAAAAAATAAATTAAAATGTAAAACTTGCAAACAAAGTCAAACCAAAACTGGGACAAAGACAATATAAAGTCAAAACAACATATCAAAATTGCTATGTGGAAACAACGCTTACTAAAATAAAATTTATTAAATGAAAGAACACAATCCACCACATAGGGTGTACATTACTACATGAGCAAGTTAATCTGGTTCCCAAGCAAACAAATTGCACACATAACAACGCACTATCGTCACGTTCAGGGAATTAGTCAAATTAATCAATTTGGAAAAAATAACTACACTGTAGTTTTAAATGCTACTCACCGGAGCCAGGACTTTGAGAATCTGTTCCATGATCTGGTCAGTCTCTTTTACACTACAGAGCACCAGCGTCATCACCAACGCATCCACACTATTATTCTCCACACCAGCCATCTCCTCTCCTGGAAGGTAAATAACAAAGTAAATGTGACATAACACAGGCTTTTATTCCAGGGATTTTACAAGCTAATATCAAATTATGGCTTGCAATTCTTGGATAAAAACAATTTCATTCACAGGAATTGGTTATTTCACTCAGGTATTAAATATGAAGGTACAGTAGGGTCCCCATCTGTGCGTGTTCGATTTGTGCGTTTCGCGATCTGTACGAGCTACCAAAAGAATGCGAGGACCGAAATAAAGGTAATAAAGGTTCATCCGCTATAGATAAAAGACGGGGCTGGGGCCAGGGTAGCATAGCTGCGCTCGCCCTGCCGTGTTTTTTTTTCTCGGAGCCCCCTAACTTAATGTGAGTAAACAATGACTTATTATTGTTTAATTATTGCTTACTTTTATTTATTCATTATGTATTGTTATGAATATGTGTCAGTTAGTGTTGGTTTTGATAGGTAATATGAAGTTGAACCCCTAAACTCGGGACCGTCCATCCACCAAATTAATAATTTCCCATAAGATACATGTTTCAATTTGTACGATTTCGATCTGAGCAGCCTCGTTCATCCACCAAATTCTAGCACAGTTGGGGACCCAGCTGTATTTGTTAGAAGTCACTGCATGATATTGCAGTAATACCAACATTGATGTACAGAGTAAAGCATGACCGTTGTTGGAGAGACATAAATCAAGAGTAAGACGGGGGGGGGGGGGAAATGAGTGATTTGAGAAGTGCATGAGGAGTCACACGGAGAGATGGACAGGCGAATGAGGAAGTACGAGAGTGTTGTGGTGTGGATGTGCTGTAGAGTGTGAAGGGGTACACCTTGAGGTGGTTCGGTAATAAGGAGCGTATGGCAAGTGAGAGAGGGACTAAATGAGTGTATGAGTGAGGTGGAAGGATGGAGTTGAGAGGTATTTGTATCTAATACAGTATAATGTAAAACTTGCAAAATAAACACACCAAAACCGGGACGACACAATATAATGTCAAAAGAACTTATCAAAATCGCTACGTGGAAATAACGCTTTAACCCTTCAAACCCGGCTGGTACACGTGTGTACCATTTTGTTTTGACCCGAGGAACCCGGGTGGTATAACATTGTACCAGTGGTTGAAAGCCTGTGAGCTTGGTGTGCGAGGCGTCGGTCCGACGCATGTAAACAACAGCCGGCTGGACCGACGCCCCGCATCTCCGGCCACAAGGAGAGCGTCGCTTGTTCGTGTGTGCCTGTATGTTGTTGTTAAGTATCGAAAAGTAGTGTAAAGTGGCTGTTGTTGCTGTAAATTATCTCCAATGAAATCATCATCACAACTGAACCAGTTGACTTAGAGAGCTCTACTTAACGCCATTCTACAGGTAAATAACACAGCTATGCTTGGGGATGCGTGGGAATGCGGGAAGCAGTCAGAATAACAAATATACGGTAGCCTAGCCTAGACGTTTTTCGGCCAAAACACCCGGATTTCGGGGAATATTTATGTAATGCGTAGCCGGGGCTGGAGGGTTAATGGCGTAATGGATAAGTGCGCGGAATTTTGATGTGAGTATCCTAGGTTCGAGTCTTTAGAGTGCCACATGTATTTGTTGATTTCATTAATTGAGTTTAGATGTGAAGTTGGTTGGTGGAAAAAACATAATAATAAAAGACCACAAAACCACCATATAGGGCAGTGGTTCTTAACCTGACAAGCGCTAAATAGACCTAGGGGCTAGGGTAGTTATTTGTGCATTTCTAGCCTTGGATTCTGACAGAATTCGTTATATTTACAATATAGAGCATTATTTGTTTTCGGTATGCTTTTATTTTACATATATGATGTATATATGAACCTTCAAGAGTGCTAAAATAAGTGGGAAAAGCATTTGGGTGGTGAAAAACGAAGATATTGGCCACCCGGTCATAATCTCAGGCGAGAGAGAGCCACAGGCAACCCTCCTCTCTCGCTGTCTGTGAGGTAACTGAGACGAGCGGGGCGGTGTGGGCTGGTGTCTGGGTGTTGCATAACGATCTTTTCTGCAACCCACTTGTGCTACATTATCGCGGGAGAGAAAAATAACCGATAAATGATGATAATAAGAGGAAAAATAGGTGATAATTGAGGAGGGGAGGGAGGGGGGAATAAGGTGGGGAAGGAGGGGAGGGGGGTGGGTGAGATTTACATGGATGAGTACTGGAGGGGAATTATCTCACCTAGAGACAAATTCCTTTGTTTTGATAGGCCCTTTTTTTTTATGGAAGGCTTTTTTTATGGTCTTGCTTCCGTGAGGCCTATCGCGTTCCCTATAGGAAGCCTTCCGTGAGGCCTATCGCGCTTGCCGGGTTAACCGGGGGTACGAAACATCGAAGCAGGGGGTATGAGACATGGTGTCAAATTCAAGGTTATATATTACTTACATTCAAAAAATAATAATAAATAAAATAATAAACAATAAATGTTTCAAGTCATGAATAATTAAAATTATTATAATTACAGGTACAGTATTATTATTTTTGAGGTACTATTTGTTTTAACCCTTCGTTCCCGGAAGGGCTCTTGAACGCCCATAAAAAAGCATACACGAGCTGCCCGGAAGGACTCTTTAACGCCCAGTGGTTGAAAGCCTGTGAGCTTGGTGTGCGAGACGTCGGTCCGACGCATGTAAACAACAGCCGGCTGGACCGACGCCCCGCATCTCCGGCCACAAGAAGGAGTGCGTCGCCTGTTCGTGTGTGCCTGTATGTTGTTGTTAAGTATCGAAAAGTAGTGTAAAGTGGCTGTTTTTGCCATAAAGTTATCTCCACTAAAATCATCATCACAACTCAACCACTTGACTTAGAGAGCTCTACTTAACGCCATTCTACAGGTAATAAACACATCTACGCTTGAGGATGCGCGGGAATGCGGAAGCAGTCAGAATAACAAAGATACGGTAGCCTAGGCGTAGACGTTTTTCGGCCAAAACACCCGGGTTTCTGGGAATATATATATATTACATAGCCGGGGCTGGAGGGTTAAATTCTTTACCGTTTTCTAACTCAAAACTATGATGCAATTATATTTGTACAGTAAACTTCCGTTAATCCGAAGGGCAGCGGACCGGCCCTCGTTCGGATTAATGGATTTTTCGGATTATCGGACTTTACCCCTATGAACCCTGTGTATGACGAAAACATTGAGACATTAGGCCACCCAAATGACACAATGGTGCACACACACATATCATATGTTCATGAAATCACTTCAAAAGTTTACCATTGTCATTGTAGCCTATTACCTACTTCAAAACATTCAGATTAATGGTCAAAGGAATCTGCTGATATAAACGTAAACACCATATGTCCGCATCGTCGTCTTCTTCTTCTTCCGTCTACTAGCGAGTTTGTCTTGCTCTTGAAGATCAGATCAGATGTGGTTCGGGAAGTAATGCCTTAACAACGGCACTTCCCGGAGAGGTTCTTGTAATTTTCCTTTTGTGATTTTCCTTTTGTGACGTGCTCTGTTATATTATATTGTATTGAAAGCACCCTTGGGACGCTCCGATCACTGAACTATAAATAGTAGCGTATCGGAACGTCCAAAGGTGCGTTTTCAAGCTCAAGACTGAATGCGCTTGCAGAAAATGCGGTGCAAGCCAGTAGCGCATCGGAGCGTCCCAAGGATGCGTTCAAGTGCAAAACAAACTCTCTAGCAGACGATGTGGAAGAAGAAGAAGAAGAAGAAGAAGAAGAAGGTGTTTACGTTTATATCAGTAGCTTCCTTTGACCATTAATCTGAATGTTTTGAAGTAGGTAATAGGCTACAATGACAATGGTAAACTTTTAAAGTAAATTCATGAACATATGATATGTGTGTGCTCCATTATGTGTCATTTGAGTGGACTAATGCCTCAAAAAGGGGACTTTGGGACTTCTTGAAATTCGGACCATCGGGTGAATTCGGATTTGGCCTCAAATTGAAAAATTCGGACTATTGGGAGATTCGAATCATCGGTCGTCGCATTAACGGACTTTTACTGTATAATTGTTACCTGACTTATACTTACGGGTTTAAGACTTAACGTATTTCATACGTCGTCAGTTTTACTCGTATAAAATGTGTTCAGTTATATGACTGGCGCTGTTGCAGTGTTGCTTAGCTCAGAAGTTGGACATTGCTCAGTTGTGTTCTGGGCTTCAGAGGAACAGGTTCGTACTGTTGCAGTGTGGGGTTTGTATGGTATATTGCAGTGGTTCTTAACTGGGGGTACGAGAAATTGGGTGCACAACTCAACACATTCCCCCAGTTAGCAGAGAGAGCTTTGGAGGTCCTTGTGCCGTTTGCGACTACCTACTTATGGAACAGTGGTTTTTCAACACGGTTGCACATCAAAACCAAGGCCAGGAATCGTGTGGATGTAAGGGATGACATGCGTGTGGCTATCTCAAAAAAAGAACCTCGTTTCGGCATGATCATTGATGAAAAGCAACAACAAAAGAGCCACTAGTAATGTGTCAGACAGTCGGTGTACTGTGTAAGTACGGTTGTACTTGAAAAGCTATTTTTGTATCCAGTACATTTGTATGTATTCAATATATTGTACAATGAATTATATTCAATGAATTGTATTTCAAATCAATTATTAAAATTTCAATTATCAAGTCCCTTCTGCCCCATCCCCCCCTGCTCTTCTCCACTTCACTCCTCACTGGCCTAATCAGGGATTGTCCCAACAGGCCAGTATAATAAATTCATCTTCATCATCGTCAATTATAATACAGTAAGTCATTTTAGACAGGGGGTACGGGAAAATATTATGGAAGCACAAGGGGTACGAGCACTTAAAAAGGTTAAGAACCACTGATATAGGGTGTACATCACTACATGAGCAAGTTAATCTGTTTCCCTAGCAAACTAATCGCACATAAAACAACGCACTATCGTCACGTTCAAAGAATTAGTTAATTTGAGAAGTGAAAGAGGTGTTGGGTGGGAAGGATGCCGAATGACAGAGGACAAAGTAGCATGGAGGAAATTCATTCGTGGCCATCTCCTAGGCCTAGGGGATTAGGGCGTCTGGCAATAGGAATCTAGTGGGGAAAAACTATCTCAAGTACCGGTAGTCGTTAAACTCAAAGTTCTTTCTAATTTGTATTAAATTACTTTGTGGTAGTTAGGATGAAATAAAAACTTGCATCTTTAACATATGGTACCTGTACTGAAAACAATTATCTTGAACATGTTACAGTACCTGTACTATGACGTAGGATTAGAGACTTGAGTTGGTGCCACCTCTGCAGTATGTAGTTTGTGTAAAAATAGTGTTACTGTTCTTATAGCATAAGTGTAGAGATCCTAATTATCATTACCATACCTGTTCTTACCAACATTTCCTCTGAGGTAATATTAGGAAACTTGGTCATATTGTCGTTGTAGTACTTGGCAAAGTGAGGATTGGGGTCCACCACCACTAGATGCCAGCTGTCCGGGTAGTGGGAAAAGTTGACGCCTGAAAGAATAAGTATGAATAAGTATACTGTACAGGCCTTAGCATAATTTTTTTGTTTTGTGTTGTGTTGTCCCTATTCCGGCTCTGTCTCGAGTCGGCCACGCATAGAAAAAAAAAAAAAAAAAAAATGGGATATGAGCCCGAGTAGATAGATAGATAGATAGCATAGTGAATTCCCAAATAATGTTATTGTACCACACTCTATCAAATTCAAATATTTATTTAGCCTTCAAATATATAGTAAGTTCAGAATTTTTATACATGGAAGTCAACTGGCTAAGCCTTATGAGAGAAAACTCTCTTTAAGGCACCTATCACAACTGCTTCGATGAAATATACAGTTGCCCACATGAATGTCCACACACTCCGTGATATTATGTACCGGTATGGAAAACAAATAGTATGACTGAATTAGGAGTGTAGTTTAGTTTGCAGTAGTTACAATAGTTCATTCATGTGATTAAATAACTGTTTTATAACTAATTATACTGGTAAGTATGTAACACTATTTTTACTGTACCATACATAAACTTATGGAGTGAGAACAATTTCATGAGGGGTAATATATAGTTATGGTCAGGAATTTACTGCAACATGAGGTACATAATTTTTAAGACCGAGTGGCCTATATGAGGTGCGCTTTAAATCTCACGTCATAATGATGGCGTTCCAGGCAGCCCTATTCAGAGCTGCCTCACTTTGTCAGATTCCTAAATTCAAGATCAAAACATAAGGTCTGATTCCACGTATTTCTAGGTCTACCCCTCAGTGCATCCTTTTACCCAGTTTAGTTCATCCATCCTCTCTACATGCCCAAATTATCCAAACCTGCTTGTACGGAGGCGGACTCCCGTTGGAACTGTTTTATGCAGACGATTTAGTCCTAATAGCTGACAATAGGCAAGATGCTGAGGCCGAATTCAGAAGATGGAGAGAGGGCATGGCGAGCAAGACTTTAAGAGTCAATATTAACAAAACCAAGGTTATGCGCAAGCTTTGCGCAGTGGCAGTATCGTAACCAATAGGGTCTTGCTGAGTACCGTGGATATTACATTGTCACTGCTATAAGCTAAAAACAGTGTGCAAAATTGGTTAAAGTTTTTGCACCACACACATCTGCCATCCTGTGCGTGGTCTCTCCACGCATCTCGGTTGGGCTACCCCCAAAGGGTAGCCAAGTCGATCCCCACCTGCCCGCGGTGACCTTGCAGACACCACTTTCCATTTTTTTCTTTTCCATTTTAATTTTTTTCCATTGTGGTGGCACTGACGGGGACGGCGCTACCTGGGGTCTGTCCCAGGTAGTTATATTCACGTTTTTTTAAAACTAGGGTTTTCTCTTATTTTTAATCAGATACAAAATACAGGCGTTTTTGTTTTTAATTATTGGTTACTTCCACTGAAATGGCAGCGGGCAAGCAGAGTTGTAGTTGTGGGAAGGTTGTGGGCAAGGCCAAATCGCTGGGCTGCTACTCGTGTGGTACCTATTTTCATGTTAACTGTATAAATGTTGATGATGAGGACCTCAGAGTACTTGCAAAGAAGAAACCTGGATTTAAATGGCACTGCACTGTTTGCGATACCACCCCCCTGGCTGCAAAGGATGCAGCAATTAGTCAGCAGACCTTGGATGACCTGACGGCTGCCCTAGTTGGTGAAGTGAAGGGTGCCCTTGCTGCGGTGGCTGTGGAGATAGAGAGTATTGGTAACAGAATGGATATCCTTGAGACTAAAGTTGCTGCCCCCGACATTCCCTTGTTTGCCAAGATAGTTCAGCAAACATTTGAAGAGACCAAAAAGGAGCCGACCAAACGCACCACTGAGGTGGTAGATGGTGGAAAGAAAAAAACTGTCTGGGACCATCAGGTCCTGGTAGTGAAGCCAAAAGACCGATCCTCCGAGCCAGTAAGCCCACCAGATACAAAGGCAATCGAGACTGCTTTGGCTTTGGTTCCGGTTAACAAGTTAACTAGAACTGATTCAGGTGTACTGGTGGTACGACTTCCATCCAAGAAAGCGAAAGAAGATGCAGGAAGGGCCATCAATCAGTGTTTGGGGGTGGACAGTGCCTTCAGTGTCTCCGAACCAAAGAAGATGATGCCAAAAATGACTCTGGTAGGCATTGCTAATGACGCTGAGGATAATGAGATCATTCCCAGCATCCTCAACAAGAACCCAAGAATAAAGTCCCTGGTCGACGATGGCTTAGCTATGAATTTGCTATTCACCAAGCAAAAGAGTGATGCACACACAAAGACTGCGGTAGTAAAAATGTCACCTGAAATACGCTCTTCCATTGTGGATGATGGCAATTCTGTGTATGTTGGACTTGTGAGATGTCGTGCATACGATCGCTTCTGGGTAACACAATGTTACCACTGCCAGGGCTTTGGTCATAACAGTGACAGGTGTTATCGGAAAAATGAGGATCCAAAATGCAACTTCTGTGCCGGTACTCATAACTCAAAAGACTGCACCAACAAGACTTCCCCCAAATGTATAAATTGTATGAGCTCCACATCAGTTACGGAGCCGCCAAATCATTTCGCCTCAAGTAGAAATTGTCCTCTAATGACAGCTCAGAGAAATAAAGTTATTGAGAACACCAATTTTGTAGGTTCAAAAAACTGAAAAATGCACATGGGAGCCGGTTGAAACTGGGTCTGTTGAATGTTCGTTCCTTGCGTAACAAAATGGATCATATTTGCGAGATCTTGGATGAACGTAACCTTGATGTATTATGTCTCACTGAGACCTGGTTGTTCGAGTCAGATCTGAATATTATCCAGGCGGCATTGCCTAAAACCCATTCCATAATAAATGTTCCTAGGCCTAGGGGAGATCATCCGGGTGGTGGAGTGGCAGTTGTCTACTCCACATCTCTGGTGAATATCTTGCAAATAAGCCATAACCCAGCCCCTCTTTACTATGAACTGTTGGAAGTGGAAATAAAACTCCATCAACAAATTCTAAGAATGGCAGTTGTCTATAGGCCTGGCCATCGTGGCACAGATAGGGGTTTTATGGAAGAGTTTGGGCAGTTTCTCGAGGAATTTTCTGCTAAAACCGGAAGACTTTTGATATGTGGAGATTTTAATTACTGGGTTGACAGCCCTCATCTGAAGCCATTCTCTCCTGAGTTCCTTGAGTTGACTGATCAGAACAATTTTGTAAACCATGTGTCCCACCCAACTCATATCTTAGGACACACCCTTGACTTGGTTTTCTCTCCTGTGGGTTGTGGTGGTGTTCTGGATGTTGATGTTGAGAATGCTGACCCTAATACCTCTGATCATGCTTTGATTACTTTCAGCTTTGATTTCCCTAAGCCACTCACACATGAAAAAGTAATCAGATTTAGAAATTATAAAAATGCAGACCAAAATTTGGCTAGCAGTGAAGTAAAACAGTACTTGGGAAGTATTGATACTTCCAACCTTACTTCAGATGAGCTGGTGGAGGTACATGGAAATGCACTTAAATTAGTGTTCGATCATCACTGTCCAGAAGTAGAGAAGAAAATCATAGTACGAGATGATTCACCCTGGTATATCTATCTATTGCCTGACGCCGTGATCCCCGAAGGGGTGGCCACGAACGAACCGCCCCCATGCACCTCTGTCCCCAGTCAGTCGACGCCCCTCCCCCCAACCAGCACCGCCTTCGTTCATGTAGTTCCTCACTCCATCCTTCCACCTCATATTCGGTCTACCTCTCCCCCTCTGTCCCTCCACCTCGCTCTCGTACACCCTCTTAGTCATTCTCTCGCTTTCCATACGTTCCATATGGCCGAACCATCTCAAGTTGTTCCTTTTCACACTTTCCAGCACATCTACCTCCACACCACACCTCCTTCTTACTTCATCATTAGTCTGTCTATCCCTCCATGTAACTCCGCACGCACACCATAAGTAATACATTTCCACTGCTCTCACTCTTGGTCTGAGTCTCTCAACCAACGTCCATGCTTCGCTTCCGTAAGTCAGTGTCGGGATTACCACACTGTCATGCAAGGACTTCTTCACTTCCATACTGACCACCCTATTTCTTGTTACTGCTTTTAGCGTTCCTACAACCCTCTTCCCCTGTTGTACCCTCTCCCGCACCTCTTCATCCATAGTCCCATCTTTACTCAACACACTGCCCAGATACTTAAAAGAGTTGACGATCTCCATAGCCTGACCGTTCAGCTTCACCTCACACTCTGTGACTTCACCCCTTTCGAAGACCATAACCTTGCTCTTCCCCGTATTTACCTTCAAATTCCGTTTTTTCGCACACTGTTCCAAACTCATTTACCAGACCCTGCAACTCCCATTCATTATCACTCATCAGAACTGTATCATCCGCAAACAGCAGTATAGGTAGCTTCCACTCAATTCCCTCCCTTTTCAGCGATACACCAACATCCACTGCTCTTGATAGTATTTCTTTCATAACTCCATCCATATATACAGTAAACAACCACGGGGACATCACACACCCCTGTTTCAAACCAACATCAGGTCAAAGAACTCGCTCTGCTCACTCTCCACACGTACTGCTGCCTTTGCACCCTCATACATGCTCTTCACTGCTTTCAGCAAACTTGCCCTCTACTCCGTATATTCTAAGTACTTTCCACAAACCTTCTCTATCCACTCTGTCATAGGCCTTCTCCAAGTCCATAAAGGGCAACATACACCTTTTGTTTCTTCTCCAGATACTTCTCCACAACACAATTCAGGGTAAAAATCTGATCTACACATCCTCTTCCCTTCCTAAAACCTCCCTGCTCGTCGCCTATCCATTTCTCCGTTCTCACTCTCACTCTCTCAATCACTACCCTACTGTATACCTTCCCTACTACGCTTAGAAGACATTTCCTCGGTGGTTTACCACACACTCCTCTTTCCCCTTTGCCCTTATATAGGGGGACTATTATGCCAGTCTTCCAGTCATCGGGTGCACTCCCCTTCTCCCATGCTAGTTTGCACATTTTCCATACCCATTCTATCACTATCTCACCACCATACCTCAACATTTCCCCACACACTCCATCTGTTCCTGGTGCTTTCCCCAACTTCACTCTTTTCATGGCTTCCCACACTTCTGACCTCCTGATCCCCACCTCCTCCTCCACTACTTCTCTTCTTCTCCCTCCCATACCATATCCAGCTATGTTTGCTGGCTCTTCATTCCTTTCATTTAGCAACTCACTGAAGTACTCCCTCCATCTTTCGACTCTCTCTTGCTTCTCGGCTAGCATTATCCCATTCTTATCTTTCACACCCTTACTGTTTCCCTTGCTACCTTCCCTAACTTTCTTGACTTCTTTCCAGAACAGTTTCTTACTCTCCCTCCATTTTACACTCAGATTCCTTCCAAATTCCTCATCTACTCTTCTCTTACTTCCTTCACTACTCTCTTCACCACCCTCTTACTCTCCACGTACCTCGCTCGTTTCTGTCTCTCGGAATCTTCATTCCCTCTACTACCCAACCACTCTCTATATGCTTTCTTCTTTTCTTCCCACAGCTATTCTTACCTCTTCTGTCCACCATGCCTGTACCTTTCACTCCCCTCCTCTTCTCCTCACTCCACACACCTCCTCACATGCTGCACAGATCTCATCCTTAAACACCTTGCTCATCTCCTCCACTTCCTCCATAACTTCCAGGTCGAACCCACCTAGTCGTCTTTCCACTGCTCTCCTGTACTCCTCCCCTGCTTCCTCCTCCCGCAACCTCTCCACCCTCCTCACCATTCCACCCTCCTCTCGCCTCCCTCCCGCTCTCCTCACCCACTTCTTTTGTATCCTAACCTTAGCTACCACTACATAATGATCAGACAGACCCCCTCCAATACTCCTATACACCCTAGCATCCATCACAGATTTCTTCATTCGTTCATCCACACATACATAATCAATCAATGACTTTTGTTCCACCACTGTCTTATCCTTCATCATCAACATCCGTTTCCACGTGTACCTGTGGATCATTCTGTGTCGGAAGAAGGTGTTGGCTATCCACAGCCTCCTCCTCACACATACGTCCACAAGTGCACTATCATTCCCATTCACGTCTGATGGTAACCCCACCCTCCCACCACTCCCTCAACTTTCCTATCACCCACCTTACCATTCATATCCCCAATCAGAAATATTCTTTCGTTCTTGTCAAACTTCTCCAGGCACGCCTCCACATTCATCCAGAACTCCTCTTTCTTTCTTTCAAGTATATCCTCTGTTGGGGCATACACGCATACAATCACCCACGTTTGTATTCTACTTTCATTCTCACCCACACAATCCTTGAACCCACAGACCCATACTCTCTTACACATTCCTTCCATTTGCTACTTACAAACAAACATGCACCTTCTCTCGCTGTTCCTTCACTCACTCCAGCACACACACCCATTCCACACTCCCACTCTCTCACATCTGAACCTTTCCATTTGGTCTCTGTCATTCCACATACATCCAGCCTGGCATTCACTAACACTTCCAGAACCTCTCTCTCTTTTGTGCCATCATTCATTCATGCCACCCTGGTATAGCACTCGAGTTAAATTTCTTAGAAGAGCGCGTAGAAGAGCTGAACGTGAATGGCGGAAAAATAAAACAGACTCTACATGGTTGCAATATCTGTCAGCCAGAAGAGCTGTGGTCCACACAATCAAAGATGAAAAGAAAGTGTATTATCAGGGAAAAGTTGACTCGTGTGGTAATGACCAGAGGAGGTTGGCTTCAATTGTAAACAGTTTACTTGGAAAAACAAGAGTCAGCTTAAGACCTTCTGTACCCGATGCCGAGTTGGCTGCCAACTTTGTGGCATTTTTTGCTGGCAAGATAACTCGCATAAGACAGGAACTGGATGATGCTTCTGTTGGTGAAGAACTTTCAGTTGTACTCCAACCCCGACACATTCCTAATAATGTCCTCTCATCCTTTCACTCAGTAGAGGTGGACATGATCTCGTCCTACATAAGAAACCTCAATAAAACATTTTGCCCGTTGGATCCCATAAATGTTTCCAAGCTACCAAGAGTCTATGATCACACAGTTGAGTTTATTTCCAAAATAATTAATAAGTGCTTCTCTGAAGGTAGCTTCCCACATTCTGAAAAGCATGCACTACTCCGACCTACTCTAAAGAAACCTGGACTTGATGTTGAGAACATGTTGAACTATCGTCCTGTCTCCAACCTGTCCTTCATATCAAAGATATTAGAGCGTGCAATACTTGACCAATTACAACCACTACTTCAGCAGAATGAAACTATCCCAATTTTTCAGTCTGCTTACCGACAGCATCATTCAACTGAAACAGCATTGATTAGAGTACATAATGATCTAGTTGAGAACATTTGCAATGGTGTGGCCTCACTATTGGTCTTGCTTGATCTCTCTGCGGCCTTTGACACAGTGGATCACGAGTTGTTATTGAGTGATCTTTATGATTGTGGTGTGCGTGACTCCGCTCTCTTGCTTCTTGGGTCGTACTTGTCAGGTAGATCCCAGAGTGTGATGGTAAATCAAGTGGTCTCGGACTCGACACCCCTGCAGTATGGTGTTCCGCAGGGATCAGTTTTAGGTCCTATCCTATTTATAATTTATATTAGCAGTTTGTCTCTTCTGCTTCGTGCACATAATGTCACCTTTCACTTTTATGCAGATGACACCCAGATTTATGTGAGAATCACAAATATAGTTGATATACGGAGTAAGATGGAATTGTTGATGTCTGATATCAAGAAGTGGATGAGAGCGAGAAAACTTAAACTAAATGATGGTAAAACTGATATTCTCATCATCCGAGGAAATAGAAGAGCTGATGATATAGTGGGTGCCCTCTCCATCAATGTGGGTGGATCTCAGCTGCGACCGGCCAACTCTGTTCGAAATCTGGGTGTATATGTGAACTCCCGATTAGATTTCAAAGAGCATGTAAACCAGATAGTTAAAAGTTGTTACTTGCACATCAGAAATCTCTATTTGGTGAAGCCGTTTTTAACCAGACGTTGCCTCCTGACGTTGGTTCACTCATTGGTCTTCTCTCGTGTTGATTATTGCAATGCCCTGTTGGTGGGTCTTCCAAATTATATTTTGAAGAAAGTTCAGTCTGTTCTTAACAGGGCCGCAAGACTAATTTTTGGTGTTCTACCTAGAACTCCTACTACATCTCTTCACATAGAACTGCACTGGCTGCCAGTAAGAGCAAGAATAGAATTTAAGTTGTGTTTGGTGACTTTTAAGGTTCTCAAATTTGGTGAGCCTAGGTACCTTGCGGAGCTTCTCAGGCGCCCACCGGCACACCATGGTGTAGTTGTGCGTCATGACAATGACCCTTTTCGTCTTGATGAACCAAGGGCTTTCCAGCAGTCTTCTTTCTTTGAGAGGTCATTCTCCTACATGGCTCCGAGGTTGTATAACAGGTTGCCGCTGTCCATGAGACAACTGAGTTCTGTTGAATGCTTCAAGAGACAACTTAAGACTTTTCTCTTTGAGAGAAGCTATGATCTTGAGAGAGGTGTCATGACAGATGGCTATAGAGTTTAGGCTATTTTGCCACTGCTAGTGATTGTTAAATGTGTGTTGTATATAAGCCTTCTTTTGATGCATTGATTTTTGTTCTTTTTTCTTTCTCTTTTCGAGCGCTAGTGAATTCTTCGGAAAAATTGGCGCTTATGAGAAATAAGTAACATGCTTATTATTATTATTATTATTATGCATTGTAGATTGAGATGAGGCAATGTGGAAAAGAGTGGTGCATACCCATGTGCAGTGTGTGGAAAGGGTGTGGGCGCTAACTCGATTCGATGTAGCATCTGTCGATGTTGGGTGCACCATGGGAGTAAGCGCTGTAGTAGAATAAAAGGACCCCTGCCCAAGGATAAGTCAGAAATAGAGAAATTTGAGTGCGTAGTGTGCAAAGGCGAGCTTGTGTTAAGTAATGATCCTGTGGCTGTGAATTTTGGAAAAGAGTCATTGGAGCTGGTGGACAAGTTTTGTTACCTAGGAGATACCATCTCTGCCGGTGGTGGGGCCGAGGCTGTCACTTTAGCTAGAATTAGATGTGGCTGGGGGAAGTTCAGAGAACTCCTGCCAATTTTGACCATGAAAGGAATGCATCTCCCCCTGAAGGGAAAGGTGTATGCCTCATGTGTTAGAAGTGCAATGACATATGCCTCAGAAACATGGGCCGTTAAAGTAGAGGATGTCAACAAAATGGAACGTAATGAGATGAGAATGGTCAGATGGATGTGTGGGGCCAGGCTGCTGGATAGAATAACAAATGGTGAGTTGAGGAGACGTTTAGGTATACAGTAAAGAGTATTAGCGAGGTGATGCGTACAAGTAGACTGGGATGGTATGGACATGTGGAGAGAATGAATGAACAAAATTGGGTGAAAAAATGCAGGTCTGTGATTGTGGAGGGAGCTGCACCAAGGGGTGGACCGAGGAGGACCTGGGATCGAACTATACGTGCCGATCTCAAATCCAAAAACTTGACAAGTGAAGCAGCCCTTAACAGGGTTGCCTGGAATGCCGCCATTAGGACAAGAGACTGAAACTGCATGTATGTGTGGAGCACTCAGTCTTAACATTTTATGTATGTATTGGCTGTGGTACAAGGAGGGGAGGGAGACCTGGGAATCTTGCTGGAGACCCCAAATAGGCATGGGTCTCTGGGTATTTCTCCTGGACTACCTAGATGTGTGTGAATTTGTGTTTTGTTTTTGTTTTGTTTTGCTTTTTCTGTTGTGTTGTGATGTCCCTGTTCGGGCTCTGTCTCGAGTCGGTCACTCCCAATAAAAAAAATATGGGGTGTGTGCCAGAGTATATACATACATACATACACAAGGAGGGGCACGGGTAAGCAAAATAGACTGTAGGATATTGGTGATTTACTTATGATAGTTCCAAACAAACATTGCTTCGGTTTAACACCCTACTGTAGCCTATACTGATACTCACCGGAGCCAGAACTCTGAGGATCTGTTGCAAAGGTATACTCGTGTTTTTTTTGTTTTTTTTTAATAAGTAGTTTAACCAGACCACCGAGTCACAAAATGAAGGTACTGTATACTGGTACTTGAGTAAAAAAAAAAAAAAAATCTATTCTTTTCTATTTACTCAGGCCCATTCCCCATTTTTTCTATTCTTTTTTTTCTGGGTGTGGCCGATTCGAGACAGAGCCCAAACAGGGACAACACAACATAAAAACAATAAACACACAAAAACAAAACACAAATTCACAAAAATAAAATAAAACAAATAAAACTACTCATTAAACCTATCTAATCCGAGCGGGGTCTTTCTGGATCCCCTCATTTTGCTCCATTAGTTTGTCAATTTCAAGATGTTCTTATCTATTAGTTTGGCAATAATAATTAAGGAACACCTCATTCTTAACATTAATCCTCCAATACAAACCCCAATGTATTTGAATAAATTAATGACAGCATATGATCCTCCCGGGATTCAAACTCGGGACACCACACCCAGAACATAAGCACCTAAACTATTACACCACCAACATAGTTAAAGGTTGAGTACATGATCACGATATATATCCATTTTCGAATTCTGGATATCAATTTAATCATGTACTCAGACCTAACTGCATTATGGGTAGTGTAATGTTTTAGTGAGAGGAAAGAACAATGAATAGGGCCAAGATCACTAAGGACTGACCTCGCTAGAGATTAATTTCTGAACCTATAGAAATTAAGGAACACCCCGTTCTTAACATTAATCCTCTACTGTATTACAAACCCCAATGTACCGGTACTTGAATAAATTAATGAAAGCATATGATCCTCCCGGGATTCAAACTCGGGACACCACACCCAGAACATAAGCACCTTAACCATTACACCACCAACACAGTTAAGGTTGAGTACACAATCAAGATTAATATCCATTTTCAAATTCTGGATATCAATCTAATCATGTACTCAGACCTAACTACATTATAGATAGCGTAATGTTTTAGTGAGAGGAAAGAACAATGCATGGCGCCAAGATCACCGAGGACCGGCCTCACTAAACAATTCAGGCGTTGATAATTTCTGGGTGAGTGATAGTAAACCTGTAATTTAGGAAAAAATCTGGCTTTGGATGGTATATTGTTCTACCGAAAAATTTGCACATTTTGTTTGAAGGGGAATCTGGAAGTCATTATTTTAGACTGAATGGGATCTGGGGAAGCATTTTCTTTTAGTCTAGGGGGCAAACTGAAAATATATTGCTTGAAAATGGCAAAAACAATCAAAATGCTGGATATTAAATAAACCAATACACCCCAATAAACCCTCAAAGGTCGGATAAACTGTAGTCAGCTTTAATTCAGCTGATGGTATAATGAATCCCTTAGCAATTAACTTCTCGATATTTAATTGAAAAATCTACAGTATCTATCTACAGGTATTTATATCTAATTACGCAGGCCCAATCCCCACTTTTTTTTTTTTTTTTGAGGGGGTGGGGGGCGACTCACGAAAGAGCAAGTGCAGGGACAACACAAAACACAACAGAAAACAATGAACACACAAAAACAAAATACAAATTCACACACATCTACTGTAGGTCATCCAAGAGAAGACGAAACTACAAATTGTCTGCATCATATTAACCCCTTGAGGATTATGAAAAATACGAAACTGCAAATTGTCTGCATCATATTAACTCCTAGAGGATTATAACAATTTTGACAGTTCATTCTGGCTATTAAAAGACAATTTTATTCAGATTAGGAAGGGTATATGGAAGTCAGAGGGTTAACCGATAGTACAATATTTAGCCTTTTGATGCCCACTGATCCTTCTTAAGTTGTTTAAAATCGTCTAATGATAGCCAGAATAAATGTCAAATTGCATCATAATCCTCATGAGGTTAATTCATATTTGTTTTCACCAACCCACTACATAATTAACTTTACAAATAAACCAAATTAACAAAATCAATGAAAGTAATGAACACATGTGGTACCGGTACTCCAAGGACTCGAACCTAAGATACTCACACCGAAATTCTGCACACTAAGCATTACGCTATCAAGACAGTTTTCACAATTAACAACATGTTTCGCTACACAATCTTCCTGGCAATTTACCATCTAGAAAAATAATAAAAACTAAAAAAAAACTACAGTAGAGTGTTAAATGCTACTCACCAGAGCCAGGACTCTGAGAATCTGTTGCATGATCTGGTCAGTCTATTTTACACTACAGAGCACCAGCGTCATCACCACCGCGTCCACACTATTATCCTCCACACCAGCCATCTCCTCTCCTGGAAGGTATATGACAAAGTAAACGTGACGTAACATAGGCTTATATTCCGAGGATTTTACAAGCTAATATCAAATTATCGCTTGCAATACATGGATATAAACAAATTCAGTCAGAAGAATTGGTTATTTCACTCAGGTATTAAGTATGAATTTATATTTACTGTATTATTAAATCTATATGTTGTGTTTTATGTTGTGTTGTTTTGTCCCTGTTCGGGCTCTGTCTCGAGTTGACCACCCCCAGCTATGGGGTATGTGCCTGTGTATATACTGTACATGCTGTACATATATACATACCGTACATTAAGTATGAAGGTATTTGTTAAAGTCACTGCATGATATTGTGGTACTCCCAACATTGATGTAGAGTAAATCCTGGACGTTGTTGGAGAGACATGAATCAAGAGTAAGAGGGGTGGAAATGAGTTACAGTAATTAAGAAGTGCGTGTGGAGTCACATGGAGAGATAGACAGGCGAAAGAGGAAGTATGAGAGTGTTGTGCTGTGGTGTGTGATGTGGACGTACTGGAGAGTGTGGTGAGGAACACCTTAAGGTGGTTAGGACATATGGAGTATTTGGCAAGTGAGAGAATGACTAAAAGAGTCTACTCTATGAAATTGAGGTGGCAGGGCAGAGGAGGAAGCAGACCGAGAGTCAGGTGGAAGGATGGAGTTGAGAGGCATATGAGTGAAAGTGGTGTTGGGTGGGAGGGATGCCAACTGACAGAGGCGCATAAAGGAGATTCATTCATGACCACCCCCTAGGAGATTAGGGAGTCTGGCAATAGGAATCTAGACTTGGGGAAAAACTATCTCAAATAACCCTCAAATTAAACTCCCAAGTTCTTTCTAAACTGCATATAACTGTTTTGTGATAGTCTGGATAAAACGAAAACTGGCATGATTGTGTTCCTTTATTTCAAAATTTTATTTTATTAAGCACTATTTCCACATAGCGATTTTGATGATAAGTTCTTTTGCCTTTATTTTGTGTCGTCCCAGTATTGGTTTGTTTATTTTGCAAGTTTTACAATTTAATACTTAACATACCGTACTGAAAACAATGGTCTTATAAACAGTACAGTACAGTACGGTGATGGAGGACTAGACTCGAGTTGGTGCCACCTTTGTAGTTTGCACAGTTATGTAAAATTAGTGTTACTGTTCTTTTAGCAAAAGTGTAGATATCCTGTAGTAAGAGAGAGCAACCATCTTTTTCCTTGGACACCCTTTTGGTGCCATAATTATCAAACAACAGGGAGATATTATATTTTTGATCTGTTAGAACTTACAGCCGCATTCTTAAATCTTCCCACCGTGAAACCCTACTCCTTAATGAACGAAATAAGACAAGAATTTTGTTTAGCTTTTAAAACTTGGGGGATTACAAGTTCCCTTTCATTAATTAACACTCAATTCCAATAGCTTGGTTCATTATGGGCTGGATGACACCCACCCTACACGTCTAAGAATACGGCTGTTAGATACAAATATCAAACTATATATCCTATACCAGTATTGCCGAATGTTTACTATGGGAACGGACATATTTGAGTGTAAAGAGAGGCTAATGACACCAGTGGCACCAATATGGCGGATGTTGACCGATCTTTGTTACAATAGGGTTTCTATCTAACTGCAGTTTCTAACGTGATCTGAAAACTAGTTCATTCTCCTGGAAGAACTGGCACTTTTGAGAATATATAATGTAAAACTTTCAAAATAAACAACCCACAACAGGGACGACACATTATAAAGAAAAAGAACTTATCAAAATATCTGTGGAAATAACCCTTTAGGAAAATAATATTTTGAAATAAAAGAACACAAAACACAAAATAGATGACCAGGGGCTGGATACTCAAAAATGCCATAAGTTAGGGTGATGTAAGAGGAATAACAAACCAATTAATTCAAAATTCATTCCTTGTTTACGTCATAACTTTCTCATACTCAGGAAATATTAGCTGTCATAAGTTATTTACACGGTTATGACTTATTTTTGAACATAAATGACGCTAGAATTACGGTATAGGTATTTAGGGTACGACAGTCAGAGCAAGATAAAGTGTCAATATTTTGAGTATCCAGACCCAGAATATTATTAATGTACTAGACTTACCGTACATACCTATACAGTACCCCGTTTCATATCATCCGACGTTAAACTGAATCCCTTAGCAGCTAATTTCTTGATACTTAACCCTTTCAAGCTCCAATACGCATTTCTGTTGTTTTTTGGCTACTATTAGACGGTTTTATTCAGATTAGTAACGGTATACGGAAGTCAAAGGGTTGATTGAGTTAGTATTTACACTTTTAATACCCACAGATCCTCCATAAGCTGCATAAAATCGTCTAATGATAGCCAAAATAAACTGCTAAAACGCGTCAGAGCTTCAAGGGGTTAATGACAAAATATGAAACTACAGGTACTGTACTATGTCTCTGCATCATATTAAGACCAAGTTTATATAATAAACACCATATTCCACTACAAAATCTTCAAAATAACTGAGAAATCTTGATGGGATCTTTGCAATTTACCGTGATTTGAAAAGAAACAGGGTATAGTTACATATATACTATTTATAGACTAAGTGACCCAAAAGAAGTACAGTACCTGTACAGTAATTCCTCACTTAAAGTTTGTAGTTATGTTCCTAAAACTAAAGACTTTAAATGAAACAATTTTAAGTGAAGCCATTATTTTTTTACCATATTTATTGAAATTCTGCATTACTTTTCTCTGATTTACAACTTTATAATAATTTAACATCGTTCTTAACACCAATAACCACACACATGCAATTAATGAAAGCATGAGATTCTCCCAGGATTCGAACAACTTATAAGTATATTTAGTTCCCTAATTAATGAACAGTGTAAAAGTGAAACAACTTGAAATGAGGAGACGTTATGTGAGAAGTGTCTCTATTATAATATAATTACCATACGGTACCTGTTGTTACCAAAATTTCTTCCGAGGTAATATTAGGAAACTTGGTCCTGTTGTCGTTGTAGTACTTGGCAGTGAGGGTTGGGGTCCACCACCACTAGATGGCAGCCGTCTGAGTAGTGGGAAAAGTTGACGCCTGAAAGAATTGGTATATTTTAGCATAATGAATTCCCCAATAAAGTTACCATATTGAACATATATTCCGTATGGAGCTCAGTGGTCTGGTTAATCTGCTCTACATAACTAACTGAACATATAGGGATGTAGGGAAGAAGGGATCTGCCTCGTATGGCCAAATAGGCCTTCTGCAGATTTCCATTTGTCTTATGTTCTATCAGTAACTGCATCGATGAAAAATACAGTTGCCCACATGAATGTCCACCCACTCTGTGATTTTATATATGGAAAACACAAATAACAATAATATAGTATGACTTAATTAGGGGTGTAGTATATTATGCAGTAGTTACAGTACCGGTAGTTAATTCATGTGATTAAATAACAGTTTTATAACAAATTATACTGGTAAGTATTTGACACTATTTTTACTGTACCATACATAAACTCATGGAGTGAGTGTGAATTAATGGCTCAACCCACCAACACACTCCGTTGTCCTTAAAAGTTATCAGTGAATCATTACATAGCAAATCACCTCCTATCAGCCTAGTCATCCCTTGACCTAGCCTATTTCCATAACCACCACATTCATATTAAATCTAACAAACGTTTTCGCTTTCCTACATCTAAACCTTACTTCAACATTTTGTACTATAGGCCTACAGTACCTGCTTTACCCGAGCATTCCAACTCCGATGGATGGAAACGTGTAAGTTTATCCTGGAGACCTAGTGCTTCAACAGCTTCAATAGGAATAGGCCTACAAGTTTGGGTAGGCTACTTATTACCGAAACTACCAATAATTATTTCTCAATATTTGAAGGCTATTATAGAATAAGGATGTTGCAAAGATCATATTAAAATGTGTTTCAACCTCTGGAGATATATGTTATGTACACTACATAAAGTACTGTAAAAACCAAAAAACTCTCCCTATTGAATTGATGGCAGTGAAAACGGGATGGATGTAGTTTTCGGGCGTACGGTCATGTTTACATAGGGCGAATGCCGCGGTGAACTTCGCGTCTATTTTGACGGCGAATTTTTCGGTTATTTGCCCCATGCCTAACAATACATATGACTATGACAATATGTCATGGGGACTCGGGGAGGTGAGGAGGGGCAAAGCCCCCCCTCAACATATTACTGTATCCTATGCCATTACAAATAGACGGGAACATGAGAGAAAATGGGCAAGAATGTTAAGTGCGGGCGTACCGCCAGCCTTGTTTACACTACGCGTAGTGGCGTCGGACCTTTCCCATCATGTTCCCGTCTATTTTGACTGCCTTTGGATATAAAAGTCATTAGCCTAACCAAACAACCTAACCTAACCTAGTGTTCATGTAGTAATGACAGGGGGCAAATGGCAGAAAATATAGCGTTGAAATAGACAGGAACGTAACTGCGAGCCCACACGACGACCGTATGCCCGATCATTACATCCATCCCAGAAAATGTTCGACGTCACCGCCACCGTCACATTAACATTTGTCGATCGCCATAGTTAAGTTCGCATCTATTTTGACGGTGATTTTTTCGGTTATTTGCCCCTGCTGGCAATATATATGATGATGACAATATGTAAATGCCCCCTCAACATATTATTGTATCGAAAGGCAGTCAAAATAGACGGGAACATGATGGCAAGTGTCCACTACCGCTCCGCATAGTTATCAAGGGTGGCGGTACACCCGCACTTAACATTCTTGCCGTGAAAACTCTTATTAAGCCCCTTACTGTTAAACTAGATGCTGATTTCAATAAGTCATAGGGGGGGGGGGGGGTAAGGGGCCTGGGGGCCCATCCTGTATCCAAAGGCAAAATAATTTGTATATTTACTATGAAAATAGCCTAAACTTACATCGGAGTGTTTTAAGATCGTTGGATAATGGGAGAAATAAAAATTTCCGGGGATTGTAACTAATTTTGACTACTGTATAGGCTAAGCCTAATGATGAAAACTACCTAAAACCAAAAAGAAAAACCATGGGAAAATTAGTGGCAATTTCGGTTATATTTTCCCAAGTTTGCTGTACCTGTGTGACGACAATGAACTCAATATATTTATTGTTTAGGCTACTTTTCCCCATTACATAATCTATAAGAGATTATCTCGGCAGCGCGTTAGTGGAACGCAGTTCATTTTAGCAGTAATATATATATATATATATAGGCCTAGGCCTATATAGTACTGTAGGCCTATTTATTAAATAATAATAGCCTAGCCTAATAATAATAATAATGCTTTATTTCAGACTCACACAGTACAGAGGGGACCATACTGGGGTCCATATATACCTTACAGTAACATAAATATATAGGCTATAGCCTAGGCCTAGTCTACATAGGCCTAAAATAAAAATAAATTAAATAATACCCAGCTTGCTATCATGTACTTCACAGCACTGCCTCAACCAAAAACAGTGGTCATCAAACTACTGTTACCAAAACCACTGTCCTAATTGTGTACAGTACCATGCCTCACATCATTTAGCTTCACACAAATACTTCTCTATATAGGCAAGTACCCTGATAGATCTAACGAGAAGAACGTTAATGTATTAATTACTTAAGCGTCAAATGAAGACGCTGGTATAAACGTAACCATGGCAACCATATACTTGTACCTTGTTTGTTAACTTAGCTGCTTATGATGCACTTTCCAGTTCATAGGCTAGATCTCTATACTTACCTGTTTTTGCTACAAACTATAAACTATCTTTGGGCTGGCGCATCAGCAGTGTGTGGCTTCCGTGGACCCTGACCTACTACTTAGCTCTGGGATCTGGGAAGCCCAGAAGAACCACCCAGTTTGTTCTTCTTCTTCTTGTTGAGGATATAGAGTAGTGAAGCTGTGAAGCTTATGTCACCCTATCCGGGCGGAAAGGACCCCAGGGTGGAGAGGTTTCACAGGGAGGACGGGGACATCGTAGATTTCAGGGGAGGGCACCCATGCCCCGCAGTCGACGGAGACGCCCCGCCAACCTCAGGAACTTCTTCGTTAGCAGGAGGACCTTGGATTTAGTAGCCTCCGGTACCCCCAACACCAGCTAGCAGGACGGGGAGGGAGAAGTCACTGACGCCAAGAGCTGTGAGAGCAGATGTGAGAGAGATCCTGGCTGAGTAGTAACGGGGACAGCTGAGAAAAAAGTGGAGGATGGTTTCATCCACAGAGCGGCACCAGGGGCAGGAGGGGCTAAGGGCCAGGTTGATCCGGAAGAGATGGCCGTTGAGGGTGGAGTGTCCCAGACGGAGACGTGTTAATGAAGTATCCAGGGCACGGCAAGGAGACCGCGCCCAAGGGAGGGGAGAGGAAGAAGAGCGATAGGCAGAAAGGGTAGTGGAGCGGAGCAGAGCAGGGACGGCTGCATTCCAAGAGACATAGAGAGAGTGAAAGATGTGTGAAGAGAAAGAGGAGAAATCGAGGGGATAGGATTCAACAGTGGACGTATTATGTGCAAATGTGGCCGCAGCATCCGCTACGGTGTTTCCTGGTATGCCTGTGTGGGAAGGGACCCACTGAAAGTGTATCGTGTACCCACGAGAGTGGAGAAGGAGGAGGATGGAGTGCGAGTCAAAGATTAGCTTACTATGAGAGGACGGGCGCCTGGAGCTCAATGAGGCAAGGGAGGATTGGGAGTCACTAAAAATAACAATTAAACGGGGGGGAACTGAATCTCTGACATACTCCAGGGCGCCCAAGATGGCATATAGCTCCGCAGCTAGTATAGGGTGATGCCCGTCAAGCCACCAGGTCCTACAAAGGGAGAGGGAAGGGATGAAGCAAGCCGCCGTGGAGGAGGGAGGTGAGGGGACATGAGAGCCATCGGTATAAATCTGGAAATAATCAGCATAATGAAGGGACACCAGTTCACCAAACAGGGGGAGGGTAAGGGGACCGTTTACAGACTTAGAATAGGGGACATGAAGGTTCAAAGAAAAAAGGGTGGGAAGGGGGAACCAAGGGGGAACAGAGGGCACAGGGAAAGGATGAGGGACAGGTATGGAGAACTGAGAGAGGGAAGTCAGGGCACGGATGAGGAAAGGAGTACGGGAACGTAAAGGCCAGGAGGGGTCTTCATAGGAGATACCGGGGTCGGAGTAAAGTACAGACAAAGGATGGGAAGGGGGAAAGGAACGGCTACGGTAAAAATAGGAGCAATCTTGGAGCACCCGCCACCTCTCAAGAGGCAAGACATCTGCCTCCACAGGAGAGGAGCAGAGAGCTCCAAGTGCGATACGGAGAGCCGAGTTCTGAATTGTAGCTAATTTACGTAAAACTGAAGGGGAGGCCGAGCCATAAAGTGTGCTACCATAATCCAGCTTGCTCCTAATGTAGGCCTTATAAAACTTTAGTAACACCTCCCGGGAGGCCCCCCAACGAAACCCAGTGAGACACTTAAGGAAACGCAACCGTTTCGTGCAAGCCACCCTGAGATACTCTACATGTGCCTTCCAAGTCAAGACAGGACCATCAAGCCTGAGGCCTAGGAAGGTGTGTTGACGACGGAGGGGCACCGCGGCGCCATTAATACTGACGGTGGGCAGAGAGGGCAAATTACGCTTTAGGGTAAAAAACATCAGGGCACACTTCTCAACATTCACCTGGAAACCCCAATCACCTAGCCACGTTAGTAGTGCATCTACCCCCGACTGGAGACAGGCCTGAGCCTCTAGGAGCGTGGATGCAGAACAGAGAAGAGTTAGGTCATCAGCATATGCTAGGAGGGAAGTACCAGGGGGGCGGGGAAGAGTGGACAGTAGGATATTAAAAAGGAGGGGGCTCAAGACCGACCCCTGGGGAACCCCTCTCCGGACCGGGAACGATCCAGACGACACACCCCCTATTAAAACAGAGAAAGATCTACCAGTCAGAAAGCTACAGAGCCATGATAAAGGTGCACCCACAATACCTACAGTTGTTAGTCTGTGAAGAATGCCCTCATGTGAAGCAGAGTCAAAGGCCCCAGCCAGGTCTACAAAAAGGGTTAGTAAGATCTCCTTCTCCCTATAAGATACGTGTACATGGTGCTCTAATTGATGAAGAACATCTAAGGTGCTACGACCCGGCCTAAACCCGCACTGCTCCATGAGAATACGGCCCTTACTCTCCGCCCACCATTGCAATCTATTACCCACCATACGCTCCATGAGTTTCCCCAAACACGGCAAAAGAGCAATTGGCCTGTAGCTACCAAGCTGGGTGGGGTCCTTACCAGGCTTCAAGATAGGGAAGATGGATGCACGCTTCCAAGCCTCAGGAAAATCACCGCCCAGCCAACTATCATTAATTAAGGTTAGTAAGTGGTCATGTGCCGTGAGGGGGAGGTGCATGAGAAACTCGTAAGGGATGTTGTCTGGCCCCGCGGCCTTACGGGGAGGCAAGGCACGAATCGCAACTGACAGTTCATAATAATAATAATAATAATAATCTATCTATCTATCTATTGCCTGACGCCGTGATCCCCGAAGGGGTGGCCACGAACGAACCGCCCCCATGCACCTCTGTCCCCAGTCAGTCGACGCCCCTCCCCCCAACCAGCACCGCCTTCGTTCATGTAGTTCCTCACTCCATCCTTCCACCTCATATTCGGTCTACCTCTCCCCCTCTGTCCCTCCACCTCGCTCTCGTACACCCTCTTAGTCATTCTCTCGCTTTCCATACGTTCCATATGGCCGAACCATCTCAAGTTGTTCCTTTTCACACATTCCAGCACATCTACCTCCACACCACACCTCCTTCTTACTTCCTCATTAGTCTGTCTATCCCTCCATGTAATAATAATAATAATAATAATAATAATATTTATTCAGTTAGCCTAGCAATTTACAGATTTGGTACCACATAGTTTGTTACAAATATGGGTCAATATACAGGAGGCGCTACAATATACAGTAGGTAGCAAAATTTTAATGGTAGTTTTGGGTTCCTATCATCATATTCTTCATTTCTATATACTTTTTATCCCCGGGAAAAAAAAAAATCTTGGGTTTTTTTTTTTTTTTTTCTTGGAATTTTTTTTGTTTTGTTTTTATTAACCTAACCTAAATGTATTTGGAGGCTATTAGGTTAGGTTAATGACCAAAACAAAAAATCCCAAGAAAATAAATTAAAAATCCCAAGATTTTTTTTGTTTTTTCCCGGGGATAAAAAGTATATAAAAATGAAGCATATGATGATAGGAACCCAAAACTACCATTAGAATTTTGGGTTCAATGTTATTTTAATACCACAAATTTTGTTGATATATTTGAAGATACATATTGAATCTATATGGTGTAAAGATCATAAGAAAATTTGTTTTAACCCTCGGCAAAACCTAATAAAAAAGTATGGTACTAAAATGTCTTTTTCGTAACAAGGTTGTCAATACGGTACTTCCAGTTATCGATAGCTCTAAAGATCATATGAAAATATGTTAAACTCTCGGAAAAACCTAATATAAAAGAATGGTATTAAAATTTAATTTTCGTAACAAGGTTGTCAATACGGTACTTTCCCGTTATCAATGTACAATCAAAGCTGAAGATTGCAGAGTAAAAACCGTGGACTTCATCGACTTTCTTTCACCTTCGTATAATCGACACCCATTTTTTTTTTTGTATTTACTAAGGGATTAGTACTCAACCAGCGGGGGTGTGGGGGCAGCAGCCCCCACCCATAATCAGTGTGCCAAAATTCGCCCATTTTCTTCGTGATCCCGAACTTAACATTGAAAAAATATTGATACTGAAATAGGCTAAGAGCCTGTGACTGTCCCGGGGCGGCCGGGAGCCCCGCTAAACCTGCCATTCTATTTCTACATTACACTCATCAAACGATAGTTGCTTTGCTCTACACTGTACTCTACATTGGCTATGATCTTAGAACTATTATATATCACCTGTATTGAAGTCCAAATGCAGCTACTAATGTAAATATAGACGGATAAATCCAGAGCTCGAGTCATGAGAGCGATTTGTTTACACTGTGAAAACACAACTTGTTCGGTTCGGATGAGGTGACTGACTTTAGCACCAATATAACAAATATATATTACAATAAGGAAACAGCCATCGTTCATAGAACGAACTCCTGGATGGGAGAGTCCGCTAAAACAAACAAACAAACAAACAACCAATGTACCCCTACACTCCGATGTTATATTGCGCCGAAGGCTGAGTCAAGACGAACACAACTACCGTAATTTTATTGGCACTCGAATGCTCAATAATATGTAGATTAAAGGATAATAATAGGTATTTATCTAAAACTATGTATATATTAACTAAACTACTCCATGTGTTTAATATATTGACTAAATTTCACTGAAATGAATAATGTAAAATATTAATTTAAGTTTGAATGTTAGTTTTCTGATCTAATCTGATCTTAATTAAACTCCCACAAAATACACGATATTTTTTCGTATGTGCTAATTTTATGGGGTCTCTAATTTCTTAAAAATAGTGAATGAATATAAATTTTATGTGTTTGACAAAGAGCGCAAGACCTTGAGGCATAAGGTAAGCTATAAATTAGTACGATTTTATGATGAATTATTGGTTTTTCAGGGGTATATATGTGGTTGGATTAATGGAAAACAACGAACGAATATCAGCAGTGTTTTCCATTGTGGTGTTTCCGAGAATAATCCAATGATGACGTCAAATTAGCTTGCCGCCAATCAACTGTGGAACACTTGGAAATGTGTTAGCTGTTATTTACCGATATATTTGTGGAAAAATAGAGTGAATTAAGGGGCTAGAATATAACATTGACTTCATGTGAAGTGCGAGTGCCCTACACATTCTAAAATTGTGCATATTAATCTTGGGGAACTCATTATATATAAGGTATAAGTTCAAGGTGATACTTTGGATAAACTTGACTTCTAGCAAGCACCAAACAGCGATTTTGTAAGTAGCCAAGCATATTATTTTTTTCAGATAAGCCTAGGCCTACTTGTATTAGCCTAGGCCTATGATGATAATGATAATTTGAAGCAGAAATGAGTAGCCTAGGCTGAGGCTAGGCATATTAGGCTTAGGATAACCCATTATCCAACAATCTTAGGACTGCCCCCACTAGTGGGGCTATGTATAATGTATTGATAGGCTAATGAAGATCAAGGAAGATTTGAGGTTAAAGACAGTAAAAAATAAGGTTAGCTAGGCAGCTGGGAATCTGGTTCTGCTAGGCTAAGACTCAGAGCCCACTCTTAACCCGGGAATGGCGAAGGTCCTCAATTATGGTAATTATTTAGAAGAGGACCTTTTTTTCTAGTTATTAAAAACTTACTCTATGGTGTATTATATGATATATAGAAGCAATAGAACTGTTAAAATGACCTGGGAAGTGTATATTAAACTTAGCCTAGACCAACATTCCTGTATTTTTTTTTTTTTTTTTTTGTAAGGCTAGGCTAGGCTACTCGTTTTCCCGAGATTTCTAATTAATTACAAACACTATATATTGATGCAAATGAACAATTTCTTTTATAAAAAACACTCGGAAAATTCGTAGTAGGCTAGGCCTATTAAAATAACATTTGGTCAATTTAAAGATGATGTAATTAAATTGCTAAAAAATCGTTTCGATTGTTTCTATGTAGTTTAGAGTTGTGTAAGGGTGTTTTCATGTGTGAAAATAGGCATAAATGCATATTTACCCATTAAACAACAATCTAAAAACATGTCCCTTCACTCGCGAAAAATAACTAGGCTATTTGGCAATAACCATTTGCAGTTGGATACATAATATGTAGAGGGGGGGGGGGGAAGCCCCCCCCCCCTCAGGGCCCTCACCCCCCCCCCAAGATTTATTGAAATCGTCATATATTTAAACAGTAGGGGGCAAAAACCAAATTTTCCCCAACGCTTCTTCTTCTTCTTCTTCGCGGCGGATGTAAACAAAGCCACCCGCCTCTTGCGACGTAGGGGATATTTTTTTTTTTTTTAGGATCAGTAATAAACTTGTACGCGCATTTAGACACATATAGGCCTAGGAATGAAATACATGGTATAAGAAACTTGGGCTATTCTGCAGAACAACTACTCCTCGATTACGGGATTCCTGTCTCGTGGAATTATTTGTTTTTGCTCTTACCTTACTCAGGGGACCTTACTGATATGCGGATAAGTGCTACTTTTCTTATTTTGTCAATTTGATTTTCACTCCCCCTATAACATTATCAGTTATTTTTGTACAGCAAGTCCAGGACACTTTGTTTACATTCTTGCCTCCTTGGAGGCTCCTCCCTGATGTTTAGTAGCCAATCAGAGTGGAGCTTAACCTACAAGAAGTCGGTACATTTTTAATGGTACTTTCCTGTTATCGACAGCCAAAGCTGAAGATTGCAGAGTAAACACCATAGACTTTATCCCATCAATTTTGTATAGTTTTAATACCTAATCAGCGGGGGTGTGGGGGCGGCAGCCCCCACCCATAATACTAGGATAGGTTAGGTAAGGTTGTTAGGTTAGGATAATGTCTTTTCAAAGTTGACTAAATCGAGTAAACTCCTAGATTGTTGGGGTATCTGAATGATTACAATTAACAATGCAAATGCTAATAAAAAGTGCTTTCCGCACTTTCTAACAATAAAATACACACTTACAATGAATTAAAATACATAAAGAAAATAAAGAAAACCTAAAATAACAGGAGTAGTAGTTATGCAGAATTACCGAAACTTGTAGGCCACGATAAAATCGATGTAGCCTATGAATTTAATTAGGCTACATCATCTTTATAGGCTATTGTCCTAACATTTTTCCGAATTTTGCTACCTAGGCCTATATTGTAGCGCCTCCTGTATATTGACCCAAATATGACATGTACCAGCCTTGCATAATTCCAACTAAGGATAGCCTAATAAGGCCGTTAGGCGTATTTTCACTGGGGACGCTAAACCCGCAGGGGAGGGCAACGGAAGGGCAGCATTGACAAAGTGCATGACCGGCAACATCAGGGAGGGGTGCAGGGACACTACTAACTAAGGTGCTGTAGTGGCGTGCTAGTGCGTCGGCTTTAGTGACATTGGTTAATAAATCCACCCCATCCCGGGTGAGCGGGTACGAGTAAGATGACAGCTTACCTTTAATGGCCCTCAAGAAACGCCAGGCCCGAGACGAAGAAGTGGAGAAAGACAGCGACGCCACAAACGAGGTCCAAGCGTCACGCTTCGCCGACACCACGACGCGGATACAAACCGCATTTAACCGGCGATAATGTTGTTGTTGTTCTTGTTGATGTGTTGGAGGGAAGGTAGCAACTGAACGTCACTAATAAACCCTAGCGAGGACAGTTTTGTCAGGACTGCCTTTAGAGCGGCGATAATTAACCACGGACAACCCAGTTGGGCCAGTTTGTTTATGTAGTGCGGAAGAGGCTTCGAAATCGTTCAATAGGCCCCACGCTACGGAAACTGTAGCGTCTGAACGCGCCCCAGATCTGGTGATTGCTCGGGGAGATCACCTTTTCAACTGCCCCTCCTATTTGTTATTGATTTAGTTTTTGGTTATTTACTGATTTTTCAACTTCTTTTTCCTTTCTATCCACATTCTTTGTATAGTTCTTTTTCAACTTCAAGTGTGAGGACATAGCTGAAGTCAGTCAAAAGACAATCTGGCTCTATAACAAAGGAAGGTACAATGACATGAGAGAAACACTGAACATCAACTGGGAGGATGTATTGACTCATTGCAAGGATAACGTACAGCAACAGTATGATATATTTACAAGTAAATTTGAAGAAGCAAAGAAAAAGTGTATTCCAACTAAGATAATTAACCCGGCAAGCGCGATAGGCCTCACGGAAGGCTTCCTATAGGGAACGCGATAGGCCTCACGGAAGCAGGACCATAAAAAAAGCCTTCCATAAAAAAAAAGGGCCTATCAAAACAAAGGAATTTGTCTCTAGGTGAGATAATTCCCCTCCAGTACTCATCCATGTAAATCTCGCCCACCCCCCTCCCCTCCCTCCCCACCTCAATTATCACCTATTTTTCCTCTTATTATCATCATTTATCGGTTATTTTTCTCTCCCGCGATAATGTAGCACAAGTGGGTTGCATAAAAGATCGTTATGCAACACCCAGACACCGGCACACACCGCCCCGCTCTTCTCAGTTGACTCCCAGACAGCGAGAGGGGAGGGCTGCCTGTCTCTCTCTCTCGCCTGAGATTATGACCGGGTGGCCAATATCTTCGTTTTTCACCACCCAAATGCTTTTCCCACTTATTTTAGCACTCTTGAAGGTTCATATATACATCATATATGTAAAATAAAAGCATACCGAAAACAAATAATGGTTTATATTGTAAATATAACGAATTCTGTCAGAATCCAGGGCTAGAAATGCACAAATAACTACCCTAGCACCTACTGTCATATCGCGCTTGTCAGGTTAAGGAATCATCAAGGAATTGGCGACAGCACACCACACCCTTGGACAAGAAGACCAGGCTGAAGCTGAAACAAAGGGATAGACTCTACAAAAGGTGGAAAAATACTGGCGACGAAAATATAAGGCTGGAATATAACCGGGTAAAAAACCAAGTGTTACTAGGAATTACTAGAAAAATTAATAAAATGCACGAAAAGGACATAGCAATGTCTGCTAAACATAATCCGAAGAAAGTCTGGATATAATAGATCAAAGACAAAAATTAAAAATGGCATTGCAGAGCTAGAAAGCACAATTAATGGGAGTACAGTCATTGCAACATCAAATAATGAAATGGCAGAGACTCTTTCAAACTTCTTTTCTGAGGTCTTCACGGTTCCAAACCGGATGGGCCTTTACCACACATAGAAGAACAAGCATATAGCAGAAGAAACTATGAGAACATGTGAAATTACAGAAGAAAAAGTTTTCCAGCTCCTTAGTAATCTTGACATAAGCAAATCATCTGGTATAGATGAGATACACCCAAGAGTTTTAAAAGAACTAGCAGCCTGCTTATCGCCACCACTTACATTTATATTTAAAACTTCTATGAGAACTGGTAAGCTCCCAAAACAATGGAAACAGGCAAACATCTCCGCAATTTGCAAAAAAGGAAGGTCCAGTAATCCCGGGAACTATAGACCTGTTAGTTTAACAAGTGTAGGCCTACATGGTTTGTAAAATTCTTGAGAAAATAGTAAGAGAAGCAATACTAAGTCACATATCCCTGAACAAATTGATTAGTAAACAACAATATGGTTTTCATTGACTTACGGGAGCGAAGCGTGGACGTTGTTGGAGAGACAAAAATTAAGAGTGTGAGGGGTAGAAATGAGTTACTTGAGAAGTGTGTGCAGAGTTACATGGAGGGATAGACAGATGAATGAGGAAGTACGAGAGCAGTGTGGTGTGGATGTAGGCTATATGTGCTGGAATTTGTGAAAAGGAACACCTTGGTACGGATGGGCCATGTGGAACGTATGGGAAGCGAGAGAATGACAAAGAGAGTGTACAAGAGTGAGGTGGAAGGACAGAGAGGGAGAGCTAGACCAAGAGAGGTGGACGAAAGATTGAGTTAAGGGAAGGCTGACCCAACATTTGACCCCGAAGCCAAAATTTCACAATTTTGTTTTTGTTTTGTCTAAAATGCTTCTTTTAACATAGGAGAATATCATAGGAGGGCAAAAACACTCATATCGCATCCCTAACCCCCAACCCCCCACCCAATCAAATTTGACCCACTCAGCCCAAAAAAAAATTGTTTTGTATTTTTGTCTAAAATGCTTCTTTCAACAATAGAGAATATCATATGAGGGCATAAACACCCATATGACAACCCTAACACCCCAATATAATACATATAGCCTATATATAATAATTCACCCATTTGCGCAACCCATAAGCCTATAATATTATAGTGTACCATAACAATCTCTGGCTACTATCGTTTTCTCTAACAACTATACATTGTAGAAAACGCGATTTTAGGAGTTTATACACAATTTCTCGCAAACAAATTGAGACAATATTCCTTTTTTCTTTCGCCTGCGATTTCCAGAAATCATATATTGGTAACTTCAAATTGAAACTACTAACATTTATATTGCTCTGCTTCGTTCCCCTTCTATACACACTGTTTCACACTTCTATACACCTGTTTGGTGTGCTCAAACTGGCTGCTCCTCTGATATGTTCCCTGAATCTACCTATTTTATGTCGAATATTGCACCACAAACGTGTGTATATATATATACATATATATATTAGAGATGGAACGAATATAAATTTTCACTATTTGCGAATGTGAATACGAATGCGAATTTTTGTTGGTAAAATTTGTGAATTCGAATACGAATTGCGAATATTTCAATCTTTCTTGAAGGATGAAATTTTCATCCTTCAAGAACTGGTAATTCTTTGTATATCACCAACAAACGTTAATTAAATTACTATGAAATTAATTACCGGAGCTATAATGACGATGTGAATGTGTAATTTCTTCAATATCATAAATGAACTGTATGAATTAATTTTGAATATATTGTAAGAGTTCTGGGTGCTTGTTGCTAAGATAGTTTCTCAACCCAGATGTGAATTTTCCTTTCCGAGAAAATGTAGGCCTATTATTGCAAAGCTTACACTTCATTCCACTTTAGTATGGCAAGATCTCTTATACAGGGTGAATTGGGGGTGTAAAGGTCAGCCTCCCCTTAAGAGTATGCATGAGAGCGGTACGTGCTGGATGGGAGGAGAGGCGTCGACTGACTGGGGACAGAGGTGCATGGGGCGTTTTGTTTGTGGCCACCCCTTCGGGTAGCACGGTGTCCGGCAATAGATATAGATCTTCTACTTATTCTTGCTCTAATTTTATTACTGTAGTTTCTCTTTACCTTGTGGAAATTTATTTCCATACATAAGCATTCAACAGTAGGCCCTATAATGGTTTAAGGGAAAATTATGTACAGTAGTGCAAAAAATAACTGCAGGTGTGTTGGAGAGAGAGGGAACTGTTGGAGTGGCTTTGTTGTGTGTTAGTCTGTATATGTCTTTGAGGTACGTGTCCCTCGACTGGGTACGAGTATGTGAAACACGCTAGAACGTACTACCACACCCACTAAATATGTCCGCCTTGGCTGGGATCGAACCCAGGTCAAGCAGATTCACATGTGAGCATTACTCTCCACTCGACCGCCGTGGCTATACATTAGATACCCTAAAACTTTTATATTTTTTTATTTTTTTATTTTTTTATTTGTTTAACCAGACCACTGAGTTTCACAAAAGAACTCTCATAGGGCTGGCCCGAAGGATTATATCAAGATGGACAACCAATCAAGACAAGATAGATAGGAAAGGGCAGGAGGCGAACAAATCCAGGAAGTTGAAGACACTCAGACATTTCTCACCATTTCATCAGTTCAGCCGGACCACATGAGCTCCACAGCGTGACAGCAGAGCTCTTATAGGGCAAGGCCGAAGGATGAGGCAAGAACTGCTACACTGCAGCACCAACCAAGAAGTGATCAAGGGCAAAGAATGAGAGATCAGGTCAAAAGTAGAAAATACCACAGCGAGATGCACAAAAATGCACTACTGAGGGGAATCAAGTCAGCGACTAAACATGTCAGGAGCCTACAACCTAGCCAGGCCAGGGAGGCATGTGATGTAGGCTGCCCGAGGACAACCGAATAATAATAATAAAAATAATAATCTGGTCTTTTATTTCTCGCAAGCGCCAGTTCTTCCAGAGGAATTCATTAGCGCTCGTAACTCAGTGCACCACAATCAAGAGAAGTGTGGTGCAGTTCACCTGTAGTTCAAGCAACAACAATTATTTAACATGGCAGCAGTTAGAGTCTGTAACGACCTGTCACTGTGCCACTTGCAAGATCATAACTCCTACAAAAGAGAAAGGTTTTCAACTGTTTTTTGAAAGTCTATGGAGTTCTGCAGCTGTCTAATTGATAAAGGCAATTCATTATATAACCTAGGAGCCACAAAAGAAAAGGACCGATCAGAGAAAGAGGACTGTTGGATAGCTACCGGTTCATCAAGACGCAGCACATCATCACCGCTTCTCAGGATCGCACCAGAACGTGCTAAAGGGCATCTCAAGAGGTCAGCAAGATACTGTACTTGGGTTCACCAAACATAAGTGCCTTAAAAGTCAAAAGACACAATTTAAACTCTATCCTAGCTTTAACTGGCAACCAGTGCAGCTCTATCAAATGTGAAGAAATGGGGGTTCTTGGAGGCAGATCAAATATGAGCCTCACTGTTCTATTTAGTATGGACTGAACTTTTTGTAGCAAGTAATTAGGAAGGACAACCAATAAGGCATTACAATAGTCCACACGTGATAGGACAATTGAGTGAACCAATGTTAGAAGACAGCGCTTGTTAAGAAACCGTCTAACTGAATACAAGTTTCTGATTTGAAGATTACAAATTTTGATGACCTGATTGATGTGATTCTCATAGTTCAATTTAGCGTTAAAGTATACTCCAAGGTTTCGCACTGAGCTTACTGGGCGAAGTTGAGAACCTCCCATATCCAGAGTCACTACATTTTCAGCATCATTTCCCCTTCTATTTCCATGAATAATAAACTAAGAACAGAAGGGGAAAAATATAGAATGAGAAATGAAAAAATATGCATAAACCTGCCATGGTCGTTAAATGCAGCCAGATCATCACAGCATTTGTCCCAGATCCACGTCTTGGTAACTGTGTGACTTTCATTAGGGTCGTAAAGAAGCTGGTGAATATACTGCATTTAATATTATTGGTATGAAATGGGTAATAAAGGTGTCAATATTAAGCTACCCATTAAAAGGTATATTGGTGGATAAGGGAGCCCACCTCACTTTTTTTTCTCTTTCTCTTCCTCTTTCTTTGGCTTGTATCCATTCGGCCCCATTCAGCCTACTGTTTTAAGACGTTTACCCCCATCCAGGTATCAATATTTTCCTGGCGAGCGGTAGCGAGCCAGCATATATATATTTTTGTTTTGACAGCAAGCTAAATATGTACATTTTTCAATAGAAAAATGTCTCCGACGAAGCCAGATTTCTTCATACAATGCTGGCTCGCTATCGCTCGCCAGAAAGATATCGACACCTGGATGGGGATAAACATCTTAAAACAGTTGGCTGAATGGGGCCGAATGGATACAAGCCAGGGGAAGAGAGAAAAGGAGAGAAAGATAAAAAAAGCCGGTGACCTCCCTTACGCCCATTACAGTACTGTATATACAAGGAGATAAAAGTAAAGCACCGTCAATATACCCAATGATTTCATGTACATTTTCATACATTTGTTATACCTTTATTGTGTTAGTGGGTTGGAAAACACAATTTCTTTAAAAATACTTCTTCCTATTTTTCGGATTATCCAGAAGCCATCACTGAACTTATGCTAAATGTTAGTTAATAAGGAAAACACAATACACAAATCTAGTAAAACACATTTTATTTTTCACATAAAAGTATGTCAACATTCTAGATAAAAGAAGTTTCTGTACATATTTACAGCTTTGGAATAAAATGTAAATAATCCAGTGCTATAGTCCGTTCAGTCTAGGTTGGGCAGACATCGTAACTTCTAACCTCTGTAACTAAAAGAAATCTAGAGCAAATGAGCTGTCAATTTATACACATATTCCCTAGTCAAGTCTTCCTATCTGGTAGAAATGTTAGCTGGATTACTCTAGTCCTTTTTGAGTTATGAGAGGTTAGAGGTTACAATTTCTGCCCAACCTAGAATTAACAGATTATAATATAAAGAACCAATATAATCAACATGAAGAAGAAACAACTATCAATCAGTCTCTACACTACATAGTCTATTCACTATAAGTAAGCCCAAAAGAACTTGAACAATCGGCCTAACATTTCTATATAATATGGGAAGAGGCGGCCAGGAAATTTAGGTGGAAATGTGTAGCCCGTCCTTTTTGAGTTATACAGTAAGTGATAAAGGGCGGTCACCGGCTTTTTTTTTTATCTTTCTCTCCTTTTCTCTCTTTCCCTGGCTTGTATCCATTCGGCCCCATTCAGCCAACTGTTTTAAGACGTTTATCCCCATCCAGGTGTCAATTTCTTAATGGCGAACGATAGCGAGCCAGTATTGTATGAATTTTTCTATCGAAAAATGTACAAATTTAGCTTGCTGTCAAAACAAATATATATATATATATGCTGGCTCACTGCCAGGAAAATATTGACACCTGGATGGGGGTAAACATCTTAAAACAGTAGGCTGAATGGGGCCGAATAGATACAAGCCAAAGAGAGAGGGAGAGAAAGAGAAAAAAAAAGCGAGGTGGGCCCCCTTAATGGTGAATATTTCCGGCCTAATTATAATGAATAGAGACTATACATACAGTAAAATGTTCAAGTCAACAGCAACGTCTCTGTGTGAGTGGTGAAGGAAGAGTGTGAAATTTGTGAATACGAACCCTCTTAGTATTAGGACGCCTTTCTTCCATTATATTCAGGCTATCATAGACCATTTTACTAAGCGTTGTTTCCACATAGCGATTTTGATAAGTTATTTTGCCTTTATATTGTCTTTGTCCAAGTTTTGGTTTGCAAGTTTTACATTTGAACTCATGGTTAGAAAAATATCATATGAGGATGGGCAACGTTTCTCTATACTGTACAGCTTCTTCATGTCAAAACCCATCCTCAAATGGCGTTTTTGTGACCATTTTGTCAGTTTCTAATCTACATTTTAGTCATCTTTGGAAGGTCCTTTAAGCATCAGAGAGGTAAAGTTTAATCTAATTTATTAATTTCACTCACAACACCAAACACCACCCAATGAAATTAATGAAAGCATGTGCTCGACCCGGGATTCGAACCTGGGTTACCACATACAGATCTTAAACACTCAAACCATTACAGCATCAAGACAGTACCTCAATGAACCCTCTGACTTCCAAAATTTATCTCTAAACTAACTAAAATTGTCTACTGCTGGCCATAATAATAGGTAGATATGCGTCCTCAAATACTGAACAGGCTATAGCCTTACTAATAACATCCCTGGTATGGTGATGGGCTGGTCTATCAGAGTGAGAACTGAGCGATCTCTGCCATACCCATAGCTTACTCTGACTGTTCCTTTTACTTATATATTTTCTAGATCTCAAGTGACGGCGTCTTTTCCGTGGATTGACCTCCCAATCTACCAAGATTGGAAGCCAAAGCGTCACATTTTTCCTTTGCCCGTCAACTTTCTCTTCATAATTGCTGAGGGGCACAGGGCCCTGAGTGGGGCTTTGGTTTCCCGGTTGTTTCCGCACCCTCCTCAGCTCCCCGCCATGGAGTGGCTTCGGTCACCCAGGCTTTATTGTGGTCCGCAGGGAGGGTTCTGTGGGGGCGCTCAGCTATGGCCTTGGCCTTGCTCGGTGCCTTGGGGCTGTTCGGCCAGGCAGCATGGGGAACAACAACAACAACAACAACATCCCTGGTAGCATCTTTAGTATACCTAGTTAATAACGCCTAGGGTAACTTAACAGATTCGCACGTGGTAGTTCGATTAGTACGCAGTCGATAAATAACTAGAACATTATAGAAAATAGAAAACAAAATCTGATTATTGGTGTTAGATTAATTAATATAGAATGAGCCTTAAATACCTTACATTATGACACTGAAGAGTTTAGTGTTAACATTTTTAACAGTAGAGTTTAATTATATTGAATTAATTTTAATGTAACTGATTAATCTAACTCTTCTAATTTTCTTGGGTTGTAATAGCTACAGTATAAAAGTTGTGCATTCAAATATAACAAAAACTATACACATAATAGGTGTTCCAATCCTTTGTGTGTTGTAATATGAATACATTAACAGAAGAACACTGTTTGTGTACCATTTTTGTTACAATACTGTAAGGTGTTCTAAATTTGACAGTGTATGTTGAGTACTAATTGGACAACCGCGTACAAATTGGGTAGTGCCCCTTACTTGAGTGAGTATATAGTATAGTGCCAATAATTATATAAGAGCACCCATAAGAAGTGTTTGAGTGGGGACCTGCGAAAGTGGTCCTTATAAAATGTTTTCAATCACCTATATCAGATCTCTTTAACAAATCTTGAATTGTACACCTTAAGACACAAGACCCAAAATATATCTTCGAGCACCATAAATGAACCTCCACAATGTAATTACTGTATAAGGTAAAAATTAAATGAGAAGATTCGATAGAGTTCGGGATAGCTTTGAAACCTTGATGCCGCGATTTATGTCCTACAGTGTACATCTGTTATGCTCGCTTATTATTATAACCACCAAATAACAATGATATTAGTACTTATTTTCTAGAAACAAAAATATATACTTTATGTAATTATTAATACAGTGTAGCCTACCATACTGGCTTTCATGTTTCTTAGATGAGTTTGAAATATGTTTCATTAATTAAGTATTTTAGCAATGTATAGTGCCTACAATCATATAATATAAGAAGGACATATACTGTATATTATACTTTACATTACAGTATAACAATAAATTTTGGGAGTTTTTACATTTTAGAAAACCATTATAAATTAACTTACAATCCACATTTGGTTACAATGTAAACATAAATTATAAAATATTAACTGGTTTACTACCGTACATTGATTGACTAAAATAATGTGCAAGTTTTGTTTTCTAGTACATTATTATTACCTTTAATAATATTAAGAAATCAACCAATATGCAACATTCATTTAATATCTTTTTCATACCAGTTTAACTCTATTTGGTCCGAGGAAGATCTTTTTGGACCTTTGTTTCGCTCCATTAGTTTGGAGAATTTAAGACATTTGACCCAATTAGTTTGGCAATAATAAGACTCTTCATCCCATTCAGGTGTCGATTTTTATCTAGTCGAGCGATAGCAAGCCTATACCTTAGAAGAAATCGGCCTTCAGCCGAACATTCCTCATTGAAAAATGTATAAATTTAGCTTGGGTGGGCATTCTTACAATTTGAGAGAAGTCTGAGAAGGCCTTTTTATTAGCCTAGGGGACAGATTAAATTACATTGCTTGAAAATGGCAAAAGCAAGCAAAATCCTTAATAATAATTAAACAATATATCATAATAACTCACAAGACGTCGGACCAGATAGTGTTAAGCGTATTAAATTATTAGCCATTCTCTGTAATTGCATATCATACTAAAGTAAACCATTGTCTCACAATATAGCCTACTCATTATAAATGCATCAACAACATAATGCAACCTATTACATATAATATTCTTTAGAAGCGACTTAATATGATACAGCTTAGTTTCACTGAATCTTCCTTGTAAAATCACATTATTACAGTAATAACTATTTTCAAATACAGTATGTATATATTATGCATATGGTTTATATAAGCATTTAAGTACATAGGTTTTCTCATATACACCTCACTTGCAGACAGAAAAGGAACTATAGCTCTTTAAGTGTTTAGTAGATAATTTTTCCGGGACATTAAAGCCAAACTGAATGTGGCCGTTCTACTTAAGAGCTTATGTAACAAAATCCCTAGCAAGTGTTTTTATTAACAACATACAGATTCACTCTATACACATGTAGGCTACAGTTCCAAACAACACCCTCTCGACTCAAATAGCAGGTGATACGATACAGATCGTAAAAAAAAAAAAAAAAAAAAAAAAAAAAAAAAAAAAAAAAAAAAAAATTAAATGGGAGGCAAACTATACATATTTGGTAACCAATTGTCTCCATGCAAGGAACTGTCGGTCTATCATATATTGTTCTTTTATTTCAAAATTTTATTTTATTAAGCGTTATTTCCACATAGCGATTTTGATTAGTTCTTTTGCATTTATCTTGTATCGTCCCAGTTTTGGTTTGTTTATTTTGCAAGTTTTACATTATAATACATATATTACTGAATACCCTCTCTGTTTATCGTATTATCATCTATCTGTCGAATGGAGAAACTATTGTCTAGAACTGTAGCTTGATAATCTCTCCCAACCCCAATATATACAGTGGTTATTATCTACAGCAGAAGGTGAGGGTCTATCCTGGACTGGCATACTGTGGCTCCCCAGACTCAGCCTACTGTAGAGCCTTAAGAGTTGCATAATAAAAACAAAAATTATCCTAGAATTGAACCTCATACCCAATAATTAGAATTCTTCGTGCATTTGAAATGTGGTTGAGACATACTAAAGTATGTGAACAAAAGAAGAAGAAAAACAAGTACTGTACAGTATCTTTGTCTCACAGTTGACTACGAATGGTGCTACGATGATGATGATGATGATGATGCAGTTTTTACCACCATACACTCCCTGCTGAATAGCAAGGCTAGGGTGGGTGCCCTGATGAATCAGGGACTTAGTGAATAGTTGCCACAGATTGCTAGACCGCACCGTTCACCAACAGCACTGACATCTGCCAATAACACACTGGCTGGCCTGAGGCTCGAACCGCCAACCTCACGGTTAGCAGGCAAACGCTCTACCAATCGAGCTACGGCCTGGTACAATTTGTCTTCTAAACAACAATGTCATGTTCGTGACGGTTGTGTCCTATCTAAAATTGACCATCTTGCACATAAACACTATGACTCGTTGGTATAACGATCTGTTATACTGTGTAACCTAGCAGAAGGACACTGGTACTGGGGTGCATGCTATCCAGGAACAGCAGAAAATTATCCCATTCAATAAATTATGCCTTTCTTCCTTATATTTTGGCTGTCTTTAGACAATTTTATGCAGCTTGGGAAGGACCTGTGGGAGCCAGAAAGGCAAAGACTATCTTTATGAACCCACTGACTTCCATATATCCTCCCTCACTAAAATTAGACGATTCTTTGAAGTTTACGAAGAACCTGCTGGAGTCAAAGGCAGTTTCATTTAACTTATGTAATTATATCCTTCCTAAATTGCATAGACTCGTCTAATGGTATCCATTATATAATGAAGAACTGTTATGTAGATTTTTTTTGTTATAGGTCAACATAGCTCAGGAGAGGATGGAGTGAAGGGGAGTTGGGGTGGGTGGACAGTTTTACCATGCACTGTATACAAGAAAGGGTTTAAAGAAGGTAAGGAAAGGGTAATTATAATGTCCATATTCATTTACCCTTGTAAGGAATATTGGTAGTGATTAGCCAATCAAATATAAGGTTTGAAGGTTATTGAAAGTGTTCGCCTGCTTGTTAGGTTAGGTTAAGTAGAGCAGATTAACCAGACCACTGAACTGCTCGTGAATAGGGTAATTAAAGTGTCTATAATTATTTATCTTATAAAGGAATACTGTATCGAGTGTGATAATATACCCATCTAATTTAAGAACAGAACGGTACATAAAGTAATCAAAGGTAAATCACTACCAATATATCCATCTTGATTTACCTTTTCTCTACCCCAGATTATCTACAGGTATGTATTTCATTAACCCATATAAGACATTATTTCACATTAAATGCGAGAGACAAATAAGCGATTGAAGAGGCGTATTAACAGCTGCAGCGTAAACCCTTTCAATATACTGTACCCTGACACTATATGGGTTTAAAGAAGGCATGAAAAGAGTAAAGTGTTTATAATAATATACCCATGTAACTGTAAAGGTATACAAACCCATCTAATATAAGGATAACTAGGTAAACCACTATCATTATACCAAATGAGCATATGTACGGTGGCGCTAATAAGTCATGTCTCAGCTGTCATTATGTTTGGCTCCCTCTGTGCTGTATTAATGTCTGTCAGATGTTGAATAGGGTGGGTAAGTGGAGGAACATGTTGGTATATCTCCCTCAAAAAGAAGAAATCGTGTGTAAATATTTCTGATATCAATTATAGAACAAAATAAACTTGGTGCCGAGACATGACTTACTAGCCCGACTGTACCGTATGAAACCCTTGATTTTATACAGTGTACCATGATGCATTTCTCCATATTATTCTGGCTATTGTTAATCCATTTTATGCAGCTTAGGAAGGGAATGGTGGAATTAGAACTTTAATATTGATAAACATTATGCCTTCGATTCCTAGAGAGCCTTCCAAAGTTCAGTAAACTTGTCTAACGTTAGCCAGAATACCGTGATGAAAGCCTCATAACATTGAAAGGGCTAAATGCCAATTTATACAAACAGGCTACTGATTCTCCAAAATGATGGGTATGAAAAAGGGTACGTAAAGTGTCGGCATAGTAATCTACCTTTTTAATGGTGGTCTATACAGTATTGGTGGTAATAAACCCATCTAATACAAGGATAGAAAGGCAAATCACCATCAATATCCCCAATGATCTTATATACCGTTTTTACACCCTTCATTTTTCACAGTGTACTAATTCTCACAATTGGTTAATATTGTCATTGTTGATAACTGAGCAAACCTTTTACGACTCGCTTTACGGCTGCCGTCTATTGAAAATTTCTTTAGTACAAATAAGACTAAAAAATCTATGTATATACCTTTATACAAAAGACATCACTAACCTAAAAAAAATATACTTCTGGCGATATGTATACCAGTTTTATCACATCTAATGTGAACTGAACGCTATGTATTACGATATTCTCTTGGTATATGCATTGTAAATATCAAGGGTATAAGAAGGGTATGAAAAAGGTATCGGTATACAGTTAACTCCCTTTTATCCAAAAATCATGAGTCTTGAAATTTTGGATAAGCGATTTTCACAGATAAACAAGAGTCCTTCTTTATAGAGCTAAATATGTGTACAAATGGCCAAATTTACTGTTTTCAATGCATTTAATTCCATTTATAGGCGATCTTAACTTCAAATTATCATCTAACTCAAGCTATGTCTACTTTAGAGGGGTTAAATTGCTGCAATTAAGCACTCAGAGAGGCTTAAATAAGTGAAAACTAGTGAAAAACATGGATAGTTGGTTAACTGAAATTTTTGGATATATGAATTTTGGATAAGAGGGAGTTTACTGTATAAAACCATTGAGTAGATTGATGGTGATTTAAATTTCTATCCTAGTAAACAATATCACCAACATACTTTTAAATAGGTCGATTGCCATGGACACTTTAAATGCCCTTTTCAAACCCATTATTTGTTACTGTATGGTTGAGACATTGATGTGGGTTTCACCAATGTGCTTTAAGTGGATATATGATACCTGTACACTGTCAATAATAATGGGAATGACGAAGGTAATTAAATTGTCCGTAATAATACAGTATACCCTCATGCAGGTATATTGGTAGTTATAAGCATATTTAACCCCTTGAAGCTTTGATGCCTTTTAGTAGTTTATTTTGGCTATCATTAGACGATTTTATACAGCTTAGGAAGGATCTGTGGGTGTTAAAAGGGTAAATACTATCTCAATCATCCCTTTGACTTCCGTATACCGTTACTAATCTGAATAAAATCGTCTAATAGTAGGCAGAAAACAGAACAGAAATGCGTACTGGAGCTTGAAAGGGTTAATATAAGGATAGACAAGTAGATCACCATCCATATACCCAATGATCTAATCAGTATAGGTTGCCAGCGGTATAGATTGTCAGCGTTTTATACCTTTCACTTTTTACAGTGTGGTATATAATTATGGTTTTGAGAAGTTGCTCAACAACAGACAGAGGGGGAGAGGTAGACCGAATATGAGGTGGAAGGATGGAGTGAGGAACTACATGAACGAAGGCGGTGCTGGTTGGGGGGAGGGGCGTCGACTGACTGGGGACAGAGGTGCATGGGGGCGGTTCGTTCGTGGCCACCCCTTCGGGGATCACGGCGTCAGGCAATAGATAGATAGATAGATAGAAGTTGCTGAGGCTTGCAGCAATGTGCCTTAAGTGTTTATATAATACGCTGTCAACTACGGGCTATCACGGCATTGCTTGATTGATTGATAGAAAGGTAAATCACCATCAATATACCTAATCATTCTATATACCTCTTGCATACTTTTTTTACACCCTTCATTTTTTTTAGAGTGTAGTGTAAATTTATCATTACATTTAAGGGGGGTCACCATTTTTTTTTTATCTCTCTCTCCTTTTCTCTCCTTCCCTGGCTTGTATCCATTCGACCCCATTTAGCCAACTGGTTTAAGACGTTTATTCCCATCCAGGTGTCGATTTCTTCCTGGCGAGCGATAGCGAGCCAGCATTGTATGGAGAATTCCGGCTTCGCTGGAGAAATTTTTATATCGAAAAATGTACAAATTTAGCTTGCTGTCAAAACAAAATTATATATATGCTGGCTCGCTACCGCTCGCCAGGAAAATATTGACACCTGGATGGGGATAACCATCTTAAAACAGTAGGCTGAATGGGGCCGAATGGATACAAGCCAAAGAGAGAGGGAGAGAAAGAGAAAAAAAGCGAGGTGGGCTCCCTTAACATATTTGTATGAGAGTGAATGTTAACTGTAGTGGAGTATGTGCAATGTGTCATATTTTTGGTAAATTGAGGGAATATAAATTTTGTATATATGTGTTTATATTTGTGTATATAGTTGATGTTACAAGTAGTGTGTGTTAATAGAAGGAATACTATGAACTACTGACAAACTTTATAACTGTATGCATATACAGTATATATATATATATATATATTTATGAAGAAAAACAAGTCTAGTGCCTATGCAAATAATGGATATAACAAACTGATGATCGTAAGGATGCAGACTAAAAATAGATACACAATTTCTATACTGTCAAATTATTATGGGTATGAAAAGGTTAACTAAAGTGTCCATGATATACTACCCTTATAATGGTACTGTATATTGGTATTAATAAGACCATCTAGCATAAGGATAGCAAGGTAAATCACTATCAATATACCCAATGATTTTAAATACCATCTTATACCCATTTTATACCTTATATTTTAACAATATAGAGTATGGGCAAGGATGTAGTGTTCGGGTGTACTGCCCGCCTTGTTTACACTACGCGGCGGCGGAGGACACTCGCGATCATGTTCCCGTCTATTTTGACAGCTGTTGGATACAATATTGACTTATTGTCATCATCATATAAATTGACAGCAGGGGGCAAATAACCGAGAAAAAAATCGCCGTCAAAATAGACAGGAACTTAACCGTGGCGATCAACCTATGTAAACATGACGATCGTACGCCCGAACACTACATACTTCCCAGAGTATGTTGTTTAGTATATGTCAACAGCACTGTGCTTTATAATATTACTATATTTTCCTTGGTTGAATCCATGCACTTCATATTATCTGGTAATATTTTCATTAACCGTTTCAGCATATCATGACACTATTTAATTAATTCTGACTATTATTATCAACTTTATTGAGCTTAAAAAGGGTCTGTGGGAGTTAAGCTGGATAACTGAGATCGATTTTATCCCTTTGATTGCTAGAGGTCTTTCCTAAGCTGCACATTGGCAAGAACAAAATTAAACAGATACTCCCAGATCATTTCCGAAGTAGTCTCTTGAGTAGGCTACCTGTTAAAATTTTCAAAATGTTAATCTGGTTATCATTAGGTAAAAACTATTTTGATTAACCTTATAACTCCCATAACTACTTCCTGACCAGTTTAAAATAGTCTAATCATAGTAAACTAACATGAAGAATATCCTCGCTGCTTACAGTACAGAAAAGGTTATGAGACAAGGAAATGAAACAAAAAGTGTACCTGTGCATACATGAGTGAGTCCCTTTCAATATAGATATGGTGCTTTTGGACTAGGCAATCATTACGTATAACCTTCCTTTTTACATGCTCTCAATGACAATTATGGACTTAAAGGTGGTATGCAATGGGTAATTAAAGTTTCCATAATAATATACGCTTATAGAGGTACAGTACATTAGTGATGGACCTATCTAATAATAAGAATAGAAAGGTAAATCACTAGCAATATACCTAATGATATTATATACCTTAGCTATAACCTTGATATACTGTATACTCTATATATACAGTATATATATATATATACTTACTGTATAATTATACCAGTATATAAAATTATTATTTTTACCATCATTATTATTATTATCATCATCATTATTAACACTATTAATATTATTTTATTTATTTCCAAATCTAACACTCCCCATACTGCACCCCGGTCACAGTAGAATGCCAGGCCTATTGCTCTATCGCAGGATATGTTCGTACCATAATACATGAGACTTACTCATCGAATATTATTCTACGTTTCTAGGAAAAGTGCCTTTATATTTCGTTAAAATGGTGATCATGTATGACTTAATTGATTTTGAAAGCTTATGAAGCATGCACAGAGAAGTTCCCCCGATAGCCGATATGATTATTAATATCTAAAAACATCTCTGCATTAATATACTCCACGATATGTATGAGAGGATAAGTATAAACAAAGATGACCATGAACACTTCTTATGCATGATTTCACTATACTGTATGTAACTCTTTCTCTGTCATCAATATTCTAATACAGTACCTTTACACTAGAATCTTAACTGTACAGTATTTAATTTTATTTACCTTTATTACACTGAAACCCACAGAGCATATAGGATTACCATCAGTTGTCATTACTAACTGACATATACACTTAACACGACAGAGTCTTTACTCTGACATACTTTTGGCATAGACAAATCTTCTTATACCAAAATCGTAATTATGCGAATACTTAATTTTAACTACACACATTATGTCAACCTTTATTATCATCCTATAGTTTTTCTCGTTATTTATAATTTCACAAATAGTGTCTATTAATGCAACTTGATTTGCCTCCTCTTTTGATTATGCAAAAAGATCTAATTTCATGATATGTATATATACAGTACAGTACACTGTATATTTGTCAAATTAATGGATACTCTAATTTTATTGCATTATCATCTTGCACAGTTAAAAGTTAAATGTAGATTTCATTAAACTAAATTTGCTCATATCAGTGTGTCTGTACAATATTGTGAAAAGCATAAAGATATTATTAATTTAACACCCACAAGATATCCGTTACAATTATTCACTTGGTTTATCCCGTGAAACAGGTTAAAGTAATCACTCTTATTTGCATGTTCTCAAGATTTCTCAACACTTTAAATATGGAGTTTAACTTATTGATTATTATTGGAAGGTAGAGAAGAAGGTAGCCTTTGGTTGGGAGTCGATTAAAATTACCCCTCTATTAATGGATACCCATGAGTAGCATTTATCGGTAAACATCCCCCTAGTATGTTAAGTTTTACTGAAATGTATTTTTACACAATTATGTCATGTACAAATTATATCAATATAATATATCGATATTCTAGAATGTTTTCATAATTCTTTCTAATGAAGTATCAAACGAGACAATATATAATCAGTCCTAAAACAAAGTCCCTTATTTAAGTCATTATTATTAATAATGTAAGGTTAAAATAATGCTTCACAGTTCTTAGTATGTCTTTGGAAGTAACAAAATGGATATAATAATGTATGTTCATGATAATTTTCCTATATTTCTTCTCATAATTTTCTTATGTCTTGAAACGAAGTTGTCCCGGTTTGATACTCAGTGTCTTGTATTTGCCTATACTTGGCCAGTTTTTACCACTTTATTTTTGCATCATGTGTATGGCAGTATATTAACCCTCCAGCCCCGGGAGACGTCCTTAGATGCGCGGTGGAGCATCCCGAGAGACCATTACATCAAAATGTTTTGCTTAACAACAGGAGTAACTTTTAGGAAAATAACAAAAACAAAAATATAAACAAAACAATTTTTGCTGAACAATAGGATATTCAAGTTAACAAATTATTAGAATATTTTGGCCCTGTTTTAGTCCTCCAAATGAAGTTGCGGTGATAAATTGATGGTGTATCTGTGTACTTAACCACTTCAGTACGATGGTGTCATTTCCCTTCTATTCTGGCTAACCTTAAACCATTGTACACAGCTTATGAACAACATCTGGGAATCAAAGAAGTAAAATTTACATCAAGTGACCTTATGATGCCAACAAATCTTTTCTACCCTGTGCAAAATTTGTCCAATGAAAACCAGAATATAGAGCAGGAAGACAGTATGGTACTAAAAGGGTAAGGTTCGAGTTAAATGAACAACTTAAAGCCAATGTCACACAAATAATTACAATGGCATACTGTAACAGAGTCTGAAATTGGTTAAAAGTTATCATACTATTCTGAAGAATATGTATTTAAGGATTTTACAAGAGCAAGAGTTACACAATTCTAGATTCAGTCATAATGAAAAGGAAAATAGGAGTTAATTAAGTTCAATACAGCCGCCGCTAAAAGTCCTCGTATGATGGCAGTTTTACAGCATATGTATCCGAGTCATAAATATGTAGTACAGTAGTGAAAAACTTAACTGATAACTTTTAACTAAATCATTAAGTAGTTTATATACTATACTCTTGAATATACATATTAAAGCAACGATCAATATCATGAATCTCTCATCATTAAGTGATTAGGCTACAAACTACGATACAAGTTTACTGCGAAAGCAGGTGTCTCACACAAGGTTTGAATGGCAAAATCCTCCAAACGGCACCGTAACAATAAAGGTACAGTACTGTAATTGCCAATGAGGAATTATAGAGGCGAAATACATCCAAGTTTGTGGGTAGCCGGAGTCATACGAGCAAGTTTATTGGCTACATGTATCAGAACCTTGAATATGGTTACATTTCGAAACCCATTAACGCCATCAGACAGTACACTAGGACCATACGGCTGGGAGAGTGTAGATAGCAGAGAATGGGTGTTGTAGATAGAGGAAGCTGTTAGAATGGCTTTGGTATGTGTGTTAATAGTCTGTATACGTCGTCGAGGTGTCCCCGAACTGGGTGCGAACATGATATACATGCTAGGACATACTTCCACACCCTCTAAATGTCCGCCACGGCTGGGACTGAACCCAGGTCAAGCAGATTCACACGTGAGCGTGCTCTCCACTCGACCGCTGCGGCTCTAATACAAGTTATAAACTTATTCTGATGTTTATTCGTATAATAAATTGGACTATACAAGATTAGAAGCTCCAAAATACAGTCATAATGAAAGAGAAAATTGTCAGATAGTAGATTCTATTTTAGCTACTTTTTGACTCTGATACTGTGACTCTGATATATCTGCCACTAAAATGCTTGTTTGACACCAATTTATTCCCTGGCTTTTAAGATCTGAACCATGGATGAGTCCCCTAGCCCATGAAGTGTCTGATGAGGAGGATGGAGGAGAGGATGCCAATGAAGAGATGTGTGGGTGGTTTGCGAGGGGTGGCGGATGATGAGGCACCCTCACACACCTGGCTCCCAGGGGCGTACTTGGTGCACTTGAACTGAAAATGGGAAAACCAGGGTCAGTCAAGATGGGGGGGGGGGGGGGAGACAGAAAAAGAGTAAATAATTTAACTGTCAGTACATAATTTTATATGTACTGTATATTCTGCCTAAGATTAGTCTAATTTATTCAGTTTAGAAAAACTCTGGGAGACAAAAAAAAAATCAGATATAATCTTTGATTTCCACAGATAATTCCTAATCAGAAACAAACATCTAATGATAGTCAGAATATATTTTTAAAAGATGTCTAACTATTCATAGGGTTAGTATCTAAGATACAAAATAATATAAATGCTGTTCCTTAGCCAAATTAATTTTATATATGTACACAAAATTGATAAGTAAATTTATACCTCAGAGAGTTTAGTTTTCATGTAATTGAAGAAATTCATGTTGAAATTTAATTCATTTTACCAATGTACAGTATGTTAATGTTAGCATTCATGAGTAACAAGCAACCAAATATAATTTAATTTCTTTTAACTTACAACACTAATATATATACATTTAAATATTTTAACCATCAAACTTTCATATTAATCATAACCAATTTAATCACACACGTTAACAAAGATCACATTCTAATTCGAAAACAGCAACTTAATCCGAGACAATACTGGCATCATGCAAGAACACATGCACAGTGCTCATCTCGTACACTCTGCCACCATGCAGTTAATGTCTGTTGGTTTAGATTCCCAACAGACAACAGCACCGGCCGCATAATGACATGCTAATAACCTTCACAGCTGATCAGCCAACATAGAAATTGTACATCCGAGAAATCAAGTATTTTTCCCCCCCTTCAAAACATAGATGAGGACAGCCAAGCAGAGCCCCGCTAGAACTCTCTCTTGCCAGGCTTGCTGTCACACAAGGTAATAGACTGGTTAACATGAGCGCTTTTTCCGGCAACCTTTTTCAATAAATCTGGATTGTCTTGGTGGTGTAATGGTTAAGGTGTCTAAAAATCTGTGTGTGATAACCCGGGTTCGAATCCTGGTGGATCACATATATGCTTTCATTAATTTCATTGGAGGTGTTTGGTGTTGTGGTGAAATTAATAAAAAATAGATTAAAGCTTCATGAGAATTCTATCCTCTATGAAAATCTATCATCAGCCTAGTTTTCGATGCCAGTGGAATAAATTCCAATAAAATTCCCTTAAGTTTGCAGAAAAAAACGCCCATACAAGCCCGTCTTGTATTAGTTAGCACTCTGGTCAGTACGGTGGACTGTTGGGAGCAGGGTATGGCAGCTACCGAGGCCAAGAAGCAGTAAGCAGCAGCAGAGTTATGGTTGGACCAGCGGCAGAAGTGGAAACATCAGAAACAGTGTGTGAGTTCATCTGCGGGAGGGTCACACTGTGGTTTACCTCGACATTAAGAGCACTCTTCTGGCAGCACCCCCCAGAACCACGGCTTCTTTTGGGCGGGGTCATGCATTCACCGTTATTTCGCCTTCAGATCCTAGTTGGCAGGCATTTACTAATGTCTTCAAGCTACTGGGAGAAGCTTATCAGGAACAGTGAAGTGATTTTACTCATCAGACCCTTTGTTTCATTTTAAGAGGACACTGAAACATAGCTTTTTCAGGAATTACTTAAACTTAATCTAAGACACAAAACATTATCAGAGACGATTCTTTCTTAATGCTTCCTTCTTAATCAAACAAGATATATTTACAATAGCTAATGCCCACTCTCTAAATTTTCACTCTATATTTGAGAAGGGATTTCTCATATATATGTATATAACAACATCATTATAGTTACTGGTATGGGGAAGATTATTTTACACAACATATTGCAACAGCTGCAAGAATATACACTAATTGTTTTATTTAGCTTGACATGTGGTCTACCAATTGAGTCACGATTTACTTGAGTGGCCTTTTCCTTGTCCTTCGATTCATGTAATATTTCTGTGCTTGTTCTAATAGTACTGTTGATGCCATGGTCAAAGTGATCAACCATTGAAGGATTTAGCCTGATATTATTGGTTTCAGAAGTGTTTTTCACATTATCTGAATCTCCTTTATCAACCTTCATGTTAATTTTCAGGGTCGTAACATTTGTGTTGGACTCTGGCAAAAAGGCTTGATTGTTCTGAGAAGGATACATAGGCATTTTCGTGTCAGTAATATTAACTATTGAACTTGTCAAAAGACCCTTACCCTTATCACTTAAGCGGTCAGAGTTTTGAGTTATTAAAACAAGAGAAATATTATTAGATTCAGTTTCTTCATTAGGATGGACCTCAATTGCAGGAACTTTTGAAACCTTGGTGATATTAACATTTATTTCTCCATCAGGAATTTCTTCTATTGTGCGAATGAATGTAGGTGTATTACTACTGGAAGGTGTGTTTTCCTTTGCCAAAAAAGTGTTTTCTCTGAGTGACTGATTGCTTTCGTTATGAGAATGATCTTTGACAGTCGGATCAGTCGTTTCAACATCCACATAGGGAAGGAAATCAGATTCCAAAATATCTAACACCATTGGAACGAATGTAACGGAGGAAGTGAACTTATTTTGCTCCTTCCACAGTAAGGTTTCGTAGGAGGCGGGTGCTGGAGGAAGAATTACTGCTTCCATTAATTCTTCGTGCAGATTATTACGCATCCACAGATTCAGAATGTTGGTTGGACTCGAGGAACCTTTATGTGTACTATGATGTAGGTCTGTATTATGATAAAGGCTTGTTTGGGGGTAAGTAGATACAGATTGATCGGTAGCCATGTTTCCATTAAAATTGGTTTGTACATATTCAGTTGTAAATTGTTCATCTACAATAGGCTCAATGTGAGGGAAAACATTAATCATATTCGTTGTTTTTTCTTTACTAGGATGTTTCTTGTCCAGATATATTTTTGGCAGTTTATCAACACTTTCACTACTATTCTCAACATTTTTTGAACTGCTTATTGTAATATCTTGTGTATATAGTTCGGTATGTGTGGGCTCCTTAGCAACAGTAAGAGATGCATTTACTGGAGTTGCAATATTTTCCTTGGAATAAAACATGTTACTGTCATTTTCAATTTCCTTCGCATTTTTACCATCATTACTTTGATCAATAACCTCTATTAGTGCAATACTAGTGGTCACATTTGCCGATCCGATTTTTTCTGTTATATTACGCATCTCTTCTCTTTGGCTTCCAGCAAATGTATTCTCCCCTACTGTTCGACCTGCATGTCTTCCTGTATGATTAACTCTCCTACCTTGGTGATTCCCCACACGTTTCTTACCAGATGGTCTACTGTTGTGAAAGATTCTTCGTCGCCTTCCGGGTCTCTGAAAGCCACGATGACGATGTGCAGAAACAGGCTTAGTTCTCGGTCTTTGCCTGATAGGAATTCTGCTAATATTTTCAACAGATTCTTCTGGAAGTGTGGTTGCATTTGCTTCCTCCTTTGTAACGGTCACATTTGTAGCTACTGATGGCATAACTTGAGAATTGGTTTTACTCATGGATGCTTGCCTGTTATAATATTTGTTAATCTGACTTCCTGAATTATGAGAGTCATGCGATATTTCTGTTGTGCTATCCGTTGTTACTTGTGGGTTAGAAGAATTTGTTATATTTTGTGGGTAGATTAAAGGAGTGTTTTGAGTTGTACTAATATTTAAACCCAGACCTGTGAAAGGTCGCCTCATTAATGGTCGCCTTCTTCTATGGTTCCTTCTAAGACCAGACGATCCATACTCAGGTCTGGTAGGATTTGTTCCATTAAAAAGTCTTCTGATTTGACTGGTACCATTACCACTTGGAGGTAGTTGATGTACTGCTGACTTTCTTTGATGATTAGGTCTTCTAAATCTTCTCCTTGGATGTCTGATCCTGGGCCAGATTCTATCACGATGAGACTGTGAGGTACCAACCGTAGGTGCTGGTGGCCATCTTGGATTTGATGATTCTAACCCAACTGTTACATTTGTTCTTGTTTTGTGAAGTCTTCTTCGAAATGCCCTATTACGATGGCGAAAGTTTGTTCTTGGATCTGATTGTCCTTGTCTATATCTCCTCCTTCTAAATGGGGGCTGATTATTTTGTCTAAGAGGATAAGGGGAAACTGTCCTTCCAGACTTGGAAAAAGGAAGAGAAAAGTTAGATGGGGCTAATGCAGAATGATTTTTGCTTAGATTTTTTGATGCCAAGGGACGGAAGTTGCCAGCATATTTTCCTTGTTCGCGGCCATGCTTGTATTCTCTTTCCATATCACTTTCGGAATAATTCGACAACGAATGAGCAATTGCTTCCAGAGATGCAGTGGAAGTTGTTTTACGATTATCATGCAATGGACGTGCTCTAGAAGTATGAATATTAGTTTTAGTTATTAAGCTCAAAATATGAGATAACTGTACCGAGGATGAGCTGACTACACTGGTATTTGAATCACTGCTGTTTCTAGTAGATGTGAGTGAATTATTTCTGTTTTCTTCTACCACTACATCCAAAGTTGAAGCATTATTGACATTTAGTAATGATTCTGATGATGAAAAGTCATGATTAATAGTGCTTGCAAAAGGTGATGTGTTCGAAACCGAAGAATCTTGATTCATAGCATTATTTGGTGAGCTGGTAGTGCTAATTCCATCTACAAAATCTTCTTCAAGAAATTCTGAACTGGTTATATTTCCAGTTGATGTATGTTCTTTCACACCATTATTAATATGTTCACTTCTTGATTCAACCAGCTCGTGTTTGGTTGGATTCTGTTGGGTGCTGAGCTGGGTGGTGGTTGTGGGTGGTTCTTGTGGGCATATGTGTAACGAGTACTCAAAATCTGGACAAAGATCCTGCAAAGCAAAACAACATACACATAGAGTGAGTACAACCGCCTGCATAAGTAGCTGGTACACTATTAGACGATAAACTTAAGGGGAGATGGGTCGTTTTTCTAGATCCCTTTCCCCCTCATGTTTAGTCCCATTAGTTTGTAGATTTTAAGATGTTTGCCCCATTAGTTTGTCGATTTTAAGACCTTCCACCCCATTTTCTTGTCAATATTAAGGTCTTTCTTGCTATTTAGGTGTCATTTCTTTTTTCTGGCGAACGATAGTGAGCCTGTAATTTTGGCCGGCACATTTTTCTAGCGAAAAATTGACAAATTGATCTAGAAGGGGGATCTAATGGATGTTTTTTAAAGTTCGATGGAGGTCTAGGGAGGAAACTAAAATAATAATTAATATATGAAATAATCGACTTAAATATAAACCGCTCCCCCTTAAGACAGTGAGCATTGATGGAAGGATAACACTGAGTATGGGTATGTGTAAAATATCAATGTCTCAAAGAGTTACATTTGCACGTCTAAATGTATCAATAGTAACTTATCACTGCAGGCGATTGTCTATATCAGCTGTGGACAAATGGGTGAGGCAAATCTACTACTACTACAGGTCTCTCTTGATTTACGATTGGGTTACGTCCCTGAAAACCCGATCTTTAATAGAAAAAATCATATAGCATACCCTAAAATTAATGGAGTAAATGGGGATGCGTTCTGGGACCAGCCAAAACCCAAACCCAAACTCGCATAAACCTATTTTAATATAGAAAATCTGGGCATCGCATATAGAGGGAGACCTGCTATAAAGAATATCACTAAAGAATAACTACAAAATTAATCAGGTTAAACTAAAATTTGTAAAAATGCGAGATTTCAATAGCGATAATACAAAAATGAAACAAGGGCTTCTAAACACTGAGTGGCGCAGAGTATGGCAAAAAAAACCTAACACAATTAAAGCAGAACAAATAATATAACAAAACAATAAAACTAAAGCACACAGGTACCATAACCTCTTCTGTACCGGCGTCGTCCTTTTAACTTTATTCTGGCTACTATTAGGCGATTATATTCAGTTTATAAAGGGGCCTCCAGCAACTATCAGGCTTCGAAGTATCTCACTTAACCCTTTTCAGGCGGAGATGTGGGCATCATCCAGCTCTTCTGAGCTATCAGAAGAGACTGGATGACTCCGTCGATGACACCTGCCTGGGATGTAACACAGCACCCCATACCATGAAACACATAATAGAAGGCTGCATTTCACACAATCACTTACGCCAACAATATATTCTACACTCCTTGAGAGCTCTGTGGGAAAGCCCGACCGTAGCCATGGCCTTCCTTAGGGGCTCGGGGCTGTTCGGCCAGACAGCTAGGGGAACGACAACAACAACAACCTTTTTCACTACCACACATACTTCTTAATCTGAAAAAAATCGTCTAAATATAGCAAGAATAAACTTAAAAAGACGTCGCCGGTACAGAAGGGGTTAACAGTGAATATCCTCTGAGTAAAAAAATTCCAGTCAATGAATAAACTGCAGTGGCATATACAGTACTTAAAATTTTCCTCTCTATCATGATGGCATATATATATATATATATGTATATTATGTTCCCTCCACCAACCGACTTTACTCCTAAACTCAATTAATGAAATCAACAAATACATGTGGCAGTCCAGGGATTCGAACCTTATTAGACGATTTCATATACTGTAGATTAGCACACACTGTAGAAGTCTAAGGGTTAACAGAGATCGATTTTACCCCTTTAATTGCCAGAGGTTCTTCCAAAGCTGCACAAAATAGTTTAATGATAGTCAAAATAAACTGCTAAAGCGCATCATAATCCTCAAGGGGTTGATAAGAGAAATAATAAAAATCCTCAAAAAAATTTGAAGTAATTTTTTAGACTAAAATTGTTCTGCCACTGTCTGTACCGGCGACGTCTTTTTAATTTCTTTCTAGCTAAATTTAAACGATTTTGTGCAGTTTAAGAAGAATCTGTGGTAGTAAAAATGGTGAAGGGAGATAGTTCGAAACCTGTTAATTAATGGAGGCCGTTTTTAACACTTATGCTGCGGGCATATTTAGGCTATTTAGGGCATATTCAGGCACTCCTTAATGATTAATCAAGTGTCTGCATGAAATGAAATGTATTCAGCCGAAAACTAGACGTAAATAGCTTCAAAATGACACTAGAATGAGCTTCGTAGCTCACGGGGATCACCCGCAGCGCTACCATAGACATTGGGGAAAAATAGTTATTTATTAGCAATGTAGCGCTTTTTTGCAATTGGCAGCACTGCTGAGACCCGGGTCTGGGACCTCAGTTTGCCTCAGTGCATGGCTGGACGTGTTGACGGTCGGAGGTGGGTCTCTCGCGGTCCCGCCCACTGACACTCGATTTCTACGGCTTTTACAGGCTTTTAAAGCCTGTAGATTGCTGTAAATTGCCATGGCGTTCGGGAACGTCTCCCGCAGCCAATGGGTTAAGATGAATGTAATCGTCTAATAGTAGCCAGAGTTAAGTTAAAAGGACGGCACTGGTACTGAAGGGGTTAAACCAATTCTCCGTAGCCAACGACAAGTACAATCACGATCCATAGTTTCATTCTATTTCAGGCTTTGGGGAAACTAATGAAGCACCCTCATATGTCATTGGAACGTTGGCTGACTGTACGGTCGCGCTAATAAGTCATGTCCCAGCTGTCATTACGTTTGGCTGGCTCTGTGCTGCATAATGTCTGTCAGATGTTGAATAGGGTGGGTAAGTGTAAAAACATGTTGGTATATCTCACTCAAAACGAAAAAATCATGTGTAAATATTCTTGATACCAATTATTGGTCAAAACATACTTGGTGCAGAGACACATGAATTATTAGGCCGACTGTACATTCGACAACACCCCCATGTAACGGACGGGGCATGCGCATTAACCCCTTCTGCACCGGTTCCGTCTTTTGTAGAGTATTTTTCCTATATTTAGACGATTTTATGAAGCTTATGAAGGATATATGGTAGCTAAGAGGATTCATTGAGATAGTTTGTAGCCTTTTAATTAGTATTTTATGAAGCTTATGAATGATACATGGTAGCTAAGAAGATTCAGCGAGATAGTTTGTAGCCTTTTTTGACGTCCTTCGTAAGCTGAATAAAATAGTCTAATAATGACTGGAGTATATTGAAAGGAACGTCACCGGTACTGCAGGAGTTAAAAGTATGCAACCCCCAAATGTGTTCTTGTAAATCACATTTCAGCCATTTTCACCCATATTTTCAATAAACATATAATGCAGCTGTAACCTAGCTATTATATAAGAGCATCACTACCATATCCATTCTTTCCTAATGATAGAGAAATAGCTGCAGGAATAAATCATGTATGCTTAAGGGGAGGGTTTTAGTTTGTTCCCTAGACCTCCATCAAGCGTAAAATTACACCCCCTCGACCCCATTTCAAGATAAATTTTTATAATTTTCGGTAGAAAAATAATACCGACCGAAGGCCGGTTCATCTTAAATTACAGGCTTGCTATTGCTCGCCAGGAAAAAAATCGACACTTAAATGGCACGAAAGGTCTTAAAATTGACGAAAATGGGGCGAAAGTTTTTAAAATCGCCAAACTAATGGGGCTAACGTCTTAACATCTCAAAAGCAATGATATGAGGGAGAAAGGGGTCCAGAAAAGAATCCCTCAAGTGGAAATCTCCCCTTAAGCACTTCAGCCATTGTGTGTTGATGAAATATGACAACCGCTCTGAACAACATAATGCCAATCCCCCCCCCCCCCCCCTCACTCCCCTTACCTTGCTGTCCTGGAGGTAGTAGCAGGAAGTTAGAACCAAAGTATATGTATTAGATATGTATTTATTATATGGATTAGTCACAGTAACTCCACGCCTCCTCTATCTAGATTATGCATATATTAATATTTTTTAACTTATTGTTGGCTTCAATTATTATGGGAAATTTATGCATTGGATATTTATCATTACTAAATTAACCATACTAATAATTTAGTAAACAAGTTATGGGAGCTAGTGTAATATATATATGTATATATATATGTATATATATATATATATATATATGTATATATATATATATATATATATATATATATATATATATATAATGTAAGCCTAAATATGTACTAGCGAACATATGAACATTATAATACGAGATGGTCTCTTGAACCAAATGCTGATACAGATAATAATCATGATAAATCTCTGAAAAGCCCCACGACAAGAAAAAAACAATAATAATAAAATTACCAATAAATATATATATAAGTAAATACATAATTAAATTTATACACTCTACTGTATGTCTTGCCTAGGGCCACACATAGTCTCAAGACTGTAGCACAAAATACAGCACAACTCCTGACATGTAAGTTTGATATCCATTAAACTTGTTGAAACTTATGGTATGTTTCTGTGTTTAATCTAGTTTTAGACAAAACAGATTTTTTGTTCTTTTCAAAACAAAGAAGAATAGACGAGGATCATAGTGTAAGTAATGCCGAGTCTACTAAATAATAATGGCCAATGTGTATTTTATGCTCATTATAGGTCCACATGTATGAGACAAGCACAGAGTGCTGTAAAACATCCTGTGTCATTGTATCTGTCTGTTTGCATAATAACTCAACAACAAATACATTAATTTTGACGAGACTTAGTTTACATATTCATTTGATGACCACCCACACTTGATAATTGCATCGATACATTGATAATGAAATTGATATTCTCAATATGACCTTTTTAATAACCTCTGAGGAAGTTTCATCGCATGACATAATTATGTTTGGATATATGCGGAATATATGTTGATAAAAAAAATTTGCGCCAGGTTTTTAAAAATTGTCCCTATCTTTACTTCACAGGCATTGCAAAGTTTGCATAAGCAAATATGTTTGCTAATTATGCAATTTTGGCATTAATATGGTGTAGAGACAGAGCAGTTTCTTATTGTTTCCAAAACAAATATCAAGAAGGTAGCTGCAAAGGGACTAACGTTTCCAACAAGTTAAAATCGGGGCTGTTTGGCCAGGCAGTCTAGGGAACTACTACTACTACTACTTTTTCTCTTCTACTTCTACTACTACTACTACTTTTTTGTTTTTTATTTTTATTTAATATTGTACATACATTATATTTGACAAACATCAGATATTAGTCTATTCCTACTATTCTACTATACTACTACTCTACACCATGCAACTTCAATCCAGTCGCCTCCCTATGCGACCCTCTGTCACCGCTGCCTCGTAGTCCACTTCTGCCACCGTCGCTGGTTGTGGTGCAGACAGTCTTGTTCCCCGCAGGCATAGTAGTGCTGATCTGAGCAATGAGAAAGATAGACGGCACCTCATCCAGGCTACAATGTGGCTCCTGGGCTGTTTCTTCTTCTCTGCGATGATCTCTGCAAGCCTTGAATAGAAGCACTGGGCCCTAGGTCCCATCCCTCCAGATGTGGTGAAGACTAGTGGGGTAAAGCTGCCATGTTCGATATTTAAGATCCTTTCCCCATATGCCCTGACCTTCTCTTGTTCATTCCTCTTGTGTGCAGCATCCAGAGACAGCCCGCTGTAGCTATGGGCCATTGGGTCAAATATTCTTACGTCAAAGAATGCTCGCTGTGCTCTTGTCCAAAAACTTCTTGCACTAACGTCCACTCGTGCTTCGTTGGATGTGTTGGCCGTCCTGTGCTGCAAGATCTCTCCCTCCAAGGGAATGAGTGATGGTTCGCGCACCACATCTCGACACACCTCCCTGAGCATGTTCGACGTTACATCTCTTACTTCATCGTGCCTGATGCTGATGAATCCTCCTTTCTTACATATCATGTTGTGGTCTGCATCGTTGTTGATTCCACTAACGCATCGATCGGGCAGTCCTTCAATCGGCCAATCATACCTCAGTGCAATAGCATAATTAAATTCTTGTTTGTTTAGATTGAAGCCTTTTGCCTTGATTGGTAGTGTTGTCAGCCAATTTGAAGCACTCGTTTCTTGTGCTATTTGTACTTTTCTTGTTAGTCTCAGGGAAAGTTGTCGCATCAATTGTGCCAGGTAATTTTTCTGTGAGTTTTGCCTCTCTGACGTGATGGTCTTTCTGATGTTGTAGATGTCCGCCTGGTCCACTTCACCGTTAGGATCTTGCGCTACGATGCGTTCAGTGAGAGATTCTGTTATCTTTACTGAGTTCTGGTGTTCCGTTGTCGCCCTTCTCACCGGATTGATGATTCCAAGCCCTCCTAACCTAGGAGGAAGTGCAAGCAACTCCCTCTCTGTAGCATTTGGGGTGTGGGACTTCATCCAAGCTGGGATGAGTTTGTCTCTGATGGCATCTTCTAGCGGTTGAAGTTGTGGACCCACGTTTGGAATGGTACGCATCAAGTAGGTCCAGCGGTGTTTGACCCCATATGTGAATGCCGAATATGCAGCCTACTACTACTACTACTACTACTACTACTACTACTAGTACTACTACTACTACAAGTGAGCATATAATTAAAGTATAGTAAGTCCCACAAAGGTCTCTCTATGCCGCCCCTCCTACCCCGCCCTTAAGGGAGCCCACTTCGTGTTTTCCTCTCTTTCTGTCTTGTATCCATTCGGCCCCATTCAGCCAACTGTTTTAAGACGTTTATCCCCATCCAGGTGTCGATTTTTTCCTGGCGAGCTTAAGCGAGCCAACAATGTTTTTAGTATGTTTTTGACAGGCTAAATTTGTACATTTTTTGATAGAAAAATTTCTCCGGCGAAGCCGGATTTCTTCATACAAGGAAGAAATCAACACCTGGATGGGGATCAACGTCTTAAAACAGTAGGCTGAATGGGGCCAAATGGATAAAACCCAGAGAATGAGAGAAAAGGAGATAAAAAAGCAGGTGACCCCCCTTAACCTCCCTAAGAGGAACTAACCAACCAGTGCCCCGCGGCCGCCCTCTAAAACAGCCGCCCACAAACTTGGCCTAACTTTGTGGTTTATGAAATGTAGAGCAGCGGTGGTAGTGGTAGTGGTGGGTAGAGACCTTATTGTACCAGAGATCGGCCAACCTCCGCCCTACTGATGCCTCTGGTGTCCCTACCCTCCCCTTACACTCTAATATGCCCATACCCTTAATAAACAATTGGCAATACTGGTACAAAATATACAGTTTGGTTTTGGGATCTAAATTCTACATGATCAAACATAAAATAAAAAATAAAAAAGAATAAAAACATAATAAAATTTTAAAATATAACACCCCGGGAGATTGATCATCACGACACCAAAATGGCGTCCCCCAAAAATAAATGTGTGTCTCAATTCTCTTACTCAGGATCTTACTCTGAGGCTGGCGGGACAACTAACTAACTTCCTCACCTGGCCCGCTCAACTCTCAGGGACCTCTAAAAGTTCACCCAAGTTTAATCTGGTGAAGTATGTATGTATGTATGTATGTGTGTGCGTGTGTGTGTTGGGGGTGGGGGGGGGGGGGGGGGTTAGGGGGCTATACTTGTCCATGTGTATGTGTGTTGGGGGGGGGGGTCTATACTTGTCCGTGTGTGTGTGTGTGTGGGGGGGGGGGGGAGGCTATACTTGTGCGTGTGTGTGTGTGTGTGTTTAAGAGAGAGTAAATAAGAAACTGGTGTAAGTGAACATTTGTGACGTCCCATCTGGGGCATGTGCAATGTGATTATCTAAACAATATATAGCAGCCCTCTCTTATAGGATAGTTAAGGGGGTAGTGCTTAGTTTTTGGATTAATTAAGATCAGTTTTACCCCCTTCGATTTCTGGAGGACCATCCTTAGTTAAGTAAAACCGACTATGTTTGCCAGCATCGAATTAACGTGTCATCACCGTATTGAACGGATTAATTATTTTATTATTCGAGGTCTTTATACGGCAGTCAATTATGAAAGGCTAAAATAGAGTACAATTAACATGAGCGTCTGAAAGGAGATACAAATATTATACTTTCTTCAATAGTGAGTAGCATTAACACACTGGCAGTTATATATCTAGCTACGTACACTCTTGGACATAAATGATGTCCCTTTCTGACTCCTTGAATTGCTCATATGAAACTTCGAAATGCATATACTAAGGAACAGACATGGGGTCAATTACTGGGGTTCTATTACTATTGCTATTATTATTACTTTAAATTGTTGTCTATTACATTACTATTACTATTTACTTTAGTTATCATCTACTACTATTAGTATTACTATTACTATTACTTGGTCATCTATTACTATTACTAATAATATTACTATTACTTACAAACCCTGCAATTATCTATTACTATTACATATTACAATTACCCTATGTCTGATAAGGAAGGAAGTAATGCCAATCTTCGATTTAGTTCAGGATTGCTTTGAAAACTTAAGGCAATGATTTATGTCCTAGAGTATACAGCCGCCACCAGAGATAGCTGTAACAGAGCATATTGTATTACTGTACGATACAATAGCTATTTAAGAGTATATAATGGAATTAATAATATGCAGATTCAGTACATAGCTTAGATAATGTAATTGCTATCAGCTATGTTTCAGTTATCTGTGTTGACGGCTGTACTTAGTTACTGATGTTAATTACTGGTATTATATATTTCCTAATTAGTTACTGGTGAAAATAGTTAATGGCTATGCTCTGACATAAATAATAGTTAAGGTTATTAAGATTCACCTGAACGATGGGTCCAGCCATGCGGTCCAGGAACTCCTTGGTGAAGAGGGCCGTCTCGTTGCCGCAGGTCTCGTACACTACGCGCTCAGAGCACTGCAGGTACTCTTGGAACGAGCTGAAATTAAATAATGATTATAGTTGTGCGAATGACGAAGAGATGTGCACACATATGCGGATATTGTTTTCTAGTCTGTGGTAAATGGCACAGGATGTTTATCAAGCCCATTAAATAGCTTACCTTTGCTCAATGAGACCATCCAAGATTACGTGCAGACAAAAAGTAAGGATTGTAAATTACACTGAAAGGTCCAGGCCAGATTTTGGATGGACACGTCAGCCAAATATATCCAACGATCCAAAACTAGGACAAATTTGTTGGACGTGTGGCTTCTGTGAAAGTACCTATTGTGTACAAGAAAAACGCAGGATATTGCTTGACATCTTTGCAGCCCGAACCTTTAGAAATATGAAGAATTCAAGTTTATTCATCGGGTTTCCTTCCTCCCAATTCACCCTATTATAGCTGTATTTAAGGTAACGTACTTTGACTGATACGAACAACCGAATAAATCAAAACACCGAAGGGGTTAATGACCAAGACTTTATCTGTCAACTCCATTATAAAACAGCACTCATCATCACCTCCCTTGCCCAGTAATACGATTAACTCTATAAAATTCAATCATATTATGTTAATGTGTTCCTTTGTCGTATGGTGCTGCATATGGGAGTGGTTTAAATAATCAATATGTTAAGGGGGGATGGGCCGGTTTTCTGTACCACTTTCTCCCTCTTGTTTAGCCCCATTAGTTTTCAGATGTTAAGATGTTTGCCCCATTAGTTAGTCGATTTTAAGACCTTTCACCCCATTTCTTCGTCAATATTTAGACCTGTTGTGCTATTTAGGTGTCGATTTTTTCCCTGGCGAACGATAGTGAGCCTGTAACGATTACAGTTCTTCTACAAATCAAACTGGATCCATATATTCAGTTCCTTCAAATTATGTACTGTAATTAAATTATATATTAGTTCATCCAAGTAAATTTCAGAGCATATTATAAATGTTAGGTGGGCCACTTCCATTGAGGAAACAAAATCAAAGCAGAATCTTATTGTCTGCCGGAAGCTGAAATATTTTAAAACAGGATATTTTTTCAAGATTGAAGAGTGACATCTCAGAAGTGTTACAAATACTATAAACACTAATAATCAATTGAGTCACATGCATCATACTCCAAGCACGCAGAAACCAACCAGCACAGGATGATGACGTTCTTGTTTTTCTCCCGTTCGGTGAGTTGGACATCCGCCTCGTTGATCTTGTTGAGTCCGGCCGTCTTGGAGTGGTAGGTGACGGAGCACACGTTGTACTTGGGGTTGACCTGACGCATGCAGGGGGCGTGGCGGATGTACTCTGCAAGGTCAGGGTGCCAGTTAATAGACTGTACGATAGGAATGACTTCATGGTTTAAGCTAAGTCGATCTATGTAAAGCTTATAAGCGAGTGTACGATATATATATATATATACAGTATATATATATATAATTAAAAACTAAATTACAAGGGACATATACTGTATAGTATACCAAGACCCAGACATAAAAACAATTATAATGCGTTATTTCCCTCTGGGAGTGACGACCTGTTGTTATGGTCATGTAAGGATATGTCAGGACTACTTGTGTTGCGTGGAACCCATGGATTAGAAGTTCTTGAACGGTTCCGAAGCCCACAAAAATGTCAACAAATGATAATGCCATACACCGCTGGATTCTAGATGCCATAGGGATTACTATTTGGAAAGATAACATTGGCTAAACATTTGGAAAACGATACCAAGGTGAGGGTATTTGGTATTTTTAGCTTTCTGTGTTAAAATATCTAAATTATGATAAGACCGAATCGACTAGTCTATGTCTCTTGCTTTGTTTGCTCATGGCGTTGGGAGTCCAACGTTATATGGCATTTTAATGTTTGGCCATTTGTGTGGGCTTGGGTGCCAATTGATTTTTTTTTTTTTGGATGGGTTATAACTGAACGAAATCACTTGAATTATTCTTGTGAACAATATTTTTTTGTTTCCTATAAGGATAAGTTTGAAGTTCTTGTGACACGCTAGCCTAAATCCAGTGGCTTAAATTTTTTTTTTTTTTTTTTTTTTTAGGAATTCATGTGGGATTGTGAAATCTGGGGATATTGTACCCTAGACTTATACATACGCTAAAGCAATATGATAATTAAAGGCTTTATAAAACTCCTGTAGCCACAAAGAAGTCCACAAAGAAATACACCTTACACCATTGAATTCTTATGTCCTAAGGAATCCAAAAATTAGCCTAACTCAGTTTTGAAATTTGATATCCAACCCCTTAACTTTGCAGGCAATATCCTGTTTTCAAGTATTTACCTATATAGGCTAGTTGTATTGTTCATGATGATGAGAACCCAACATTATATGGCGTTTTAAGTGTTGGCCATTTATGTGGCCTTGGGAGCTCATTTAATAAATACAAATACTATTACGCTTCTAATTAAATAGTCTACCTGTCAATTTAGAGCTATATTAGAGTTTAAACTATCTCTTATGACATTTAAGGTCCTTTTGTTTCGTAAACATATATACCTCACGCCATATTCTGGCCGACCTGTTATGTCACCAATAGGCCCTGGTACGATTTTGCGAAGCAATGATAATAATTTGTGCCTAGAGGGCCCTAAAGCTGTTCAACAGTATTCTTTCTCTATTGATGAGAAAATTGTCCTCAGTTAAATCATTATAATGAGCAGCTCTACACCCTTCTCTTCCAGAAAAGCTATGACCTTGTAAGCGTTGTTGTGACGAAGGATTACAGAGTTTAGTTGGTGCCACGTCTACAGTGAAAGTCCCAGGTACTATACTCCGTGTTGGTTATATTTTTCCAGATGGATGTAAAATATCATGTCTACATCATGATTACTCAACTATTGGATATACTTTATAGAGAAATATATTGATAATTATTTAATCTTGGTATTGATATGAAGTAGAGACATAACAGTTTTTCTTAAAGAAAAAACAAACAAACATTGAGCACTATGAAAACCAGATAGGGAAAATGCGACTAAAACATTGTGCCCCAACTAGGTGTGTATATTTTATACTCACCCCCATGGACTCTCAACCCTTCTCAATAATGAATGACATTAGCGGTGCTGTAGACCAGTTGCGCATTTACAATGTGAATGCTCGTACCCGGTCATGATCGAGCTGATAGCATTGGTTACAGACGACACTCACATACGCAGCCACTCCGAAACTACAGTAATATTCAGCATGCATTTCATACAACAAGTGATTTAGAGGTGGAGTCGTAGGCTGAATAATCTTCTTCCAGGGACCTGAAGGAGATTGTGAGAATCTGTGAGCAATAATCTACAGCACATTAAAAGTAAAGAAAAAAATCATGGAACCAACCAGTCTGTTTGACTATAGGTAAAATTTCAGTGTACGTTCAACCTTAAACAAGCCTATCGTGCAACCCAGGCTAATTTAGCTATCCGGTAACCTGCAGCTGCCTGTGTCGATCTGTCTGACGCTGCTTTACTATGCATTGCCCTGATGAATCAAATGTATATTGTATCAACGCGAACCATGGAAAATGAAGGTAGGGACATGTACGGTTGGCCAAATAAGTTGTGTCTCCGCGACGGTTTCCTCGCTGTGTGCTGTATTTATGTCTGTCAGATGTTGAATAGGGTGTGTACAAATAGGAACATGTTTGTATATCTCACTCGAAACAATGAATTGATGATTACCTAGTGCTGATACCAACTATTGATCCAAATATACTTGTTGCCGCGCAATGGCTTATTTGGCCGACTGTACGCCTCATTGGTTGTTGGAGGGATGGAGTCGAGGATGTTACGGGGGGGGGGGGGGGAGGGGGGGGTTTGTGTTCGCTTCTTTTATTACATTCCTGATGTACTGTTTTGATGGGTGTATAAATGTTGATTTGGTATTTACTTGATGTTTTGCTATATATTGTATATAAGCACAAACATAGTATTGGAAGTTAGCGGGATGAATGTGTTTTTTTCTGTTCTTTTATTTAACTCGTAAATTTTATTTTCTAAGCGGATGAGTGAGACAAAAGGCAAAACTGCCTGTGACTAGTGCCTCCCCCAGAGTTAAAAGAGTGACAGGGCCAAAATCAAGGAACGTTCGAGCCAAAATGTCTAAACACGGAGTTTCAAGCAATTTAAGTCATAGGATGAATTTAGAGAGCAAAACTATTATTGGAAGTTGCCATTAAGTCCCTGCATACATTTGTGTCCTCTTCTCTTTATTTAACTCGTAATGTATTGTGATTATTGTGTGTAAAAATTAAAAACAACGTAATATTGAATACATGATTGTGTGCTGTTTACTTATTTAACTCGTGATATTCTGTTCTTCCATTTAATATTTAATACTCGTAATATTCTGTTGTGTGTAGATTCGTAATATGCTGCTTTGCTGCATGTAGGAAGCAGAAACATCGTAATAAGTTGCAATAAAGGACAAAAACATCGTAGTAAGTTGCAATAAAGGACAAAAACATCGTAGTAAGTTGCAATAAAGGACAAAAAACATCGTAGTAAGTTGCAATAAAGGACAAAAACATATTAGTAAGTTGCAATAAAGGACAAAAAACATTGTATTAAGTTGCAATAAAGTAAAAAAACATCGTAGTAAGTTGCAATAAAGGACAAAAGCATCGTAGTAAGTTGCAATAAAGGACAAAAACATCGTAGTAAGTTGCAACAAAGGACAACAACATCGTAGTAAGTTGAAATAAAGGAGAAAAAAACATCGTAGTAAGTTGCAATAAAGGACAAAAAAACATCGTAGTAAGTTGCAATAAAGGACAAACAAACATCGTAGTAAGTTGCAATAAAGGGAAAACAAACTCGTATTAAGTTGCAATAAAGGACAAACAAACTCGTATTAAGTTGCAATAAAGGACAAAAACATCGTAGTAAGTTGCAATAAAGGACTTTTATTTAGCACGTTATAGTCTGCTATGTTCTGTGTGGAGTCTGTGGACTTGTGTAAATGTTGGTCTGCTAGTGTTTACTTAAGGGGAGATTTTTAGTTTGCTCCCTAAACCTCTACCAAGCTTTAACAAACAATAGTAAAATCAAAAGACCCCCTCATTGAGATCAATTTGTAAATTTTTCGGTTTTATGGCATTCTGTGTCATTTAGGTGTCGATTTTTTCCGGGTGTGCAATAACATGCCTGCATTTCTACCGATAAAATGCACAAATGTATCTCAAAGGAGGTATTTTCTTTTTTGGGTTAAGCTTGATGGAGGTCTAGGGAAATACACAATTTGTGTTTTATTATTGTATTTAGCTTGTAAGGTTCCGTTATGTTGTGTGTAGCGTTGTATTAATGTTTGTGTTTATTAGTTTATTCGTGTATTGTACTGTGTTGCTGTACAGTATGTAGCCTTGTATAGTTGTTTGTGTTTAATTATTATATTGAGCTCGTAATGTTCCGTTTTATTGTGGGTAACCTCGTACAAATGTTTGCGTTCCGTTCTTTTAATTAACTCGTAGTGTACCGTTTTATTGCGTGTAACTTCGTATGTCTGTATTCAATTATTGTATTCAATTATTTCACTCAATTATATACATACATATACATACAATTATTTTATTCAACTCGTAATGGTCCATCTATTGTGCGTATGTTTGTATGTTTGTGTTCTCTTATATTATTTAAGGGGGGATGTGCTGTTTTTTTCTGGCAATCTTCTCCCTCGTGTTTAGCCCATTGGTTTTTGGATTTGTAGACATTCGGCCCATTAGTTTGGCGATTTTAAGACTTTACGCCCCATTTCTTTGTCAATATTAAGACCTTTCGTGCTATTTGGGTGTCGATTTTTTCTTGGCGAGCGATAGCGAGTAACCGGCCTTTGGCCGGGAAATTTTTATACCGAAAAATTTACACATTTATATATATATTTTTTTTTTTTAAAGTTTGATAGAGCAAACTAAATCCCCTCCTTAAACCATTGAGCCGAACCAGTAAATTATGTTGCACAATACCGTCTGAGCTCCCTTAAGCTTTTAGTTCTGTGTAGAATGTAGACAGCAAAATATCATATTTTGGAAGTTGCCTTGATTGACTCTTATAAATGTTGCTTTGTTATCATTTTTTCAAACTCAATATACTGTTTGGTTGCACGTAGGAAGAAGACATATCATATTTAATTTTGCCGTGACTGACTTGTACAAGTGTAGCTATTCCTTTACTTTAACCCTTCTAGTACGATTGGCTATCGTTAGACGCTTGTATTCAACTTAGGAAAGGACTTCTAGGTATCAAGAGGTAAGGAATATCTCTATGGGATATATCTATATTCCTTATAATTTCGTGTGAGTGTGTGAGTGTGTGAATGGAATGATCATTGTATATTTTAAATACGAATGAATACATTTTGATTTAATTAAATATTACAAATCATGTGCTTCACTTTGGCAGTTAATATTATTACATGACTATGCTGTTGGCGTTATAATGACCTCTGATGATTTACGTCGAAACCAATTTTCAGCTTTACGCAACAGCCGGAATGGATATACTGTATATATGGCGTTAACCTCCAGTTCACGATTACTCTTTTCTTCCTTAAATTCTAGCTACCAGCAGACGGTTTGAGAAAAGGTAGTATTTAAAACTTAAATAAACATGGAATTTGAAAATAAAACCAAAGTATTCTCTCAAATTTACCTTCTTAAACTTTCCATAGAAAGATTGATTTTTGTCTATCATTAGCCAGAATCTCTTTTGCTATTTCTTCGTTTTTGCTCACTTTTTAAACTCCAATATACGAATATCTGAATAAACTCTATAGGCTATGCACTATATTTAGGCCAAAATCAAGACCCAATTTCTTATAACTCACAATAAGCTCGACAAAAAGGAATGTGAATGTTCATACTTATTTCCTGGTTAACTCTTCCCAAATGGTAGAAATGTTAGCTCAATAATTTATCCAGTAATTTTTTTAGTTACAAGAGGCTAAAAGACAGGATTTCTGGCCAGCATATAATGAATAGACTATAGTGATGTCATTCGCTCCAATCCTCTCATGCAGTCTCCCTACCATCCACCCCGACTTATGGTTCTTATATACACACGCACGCAACTGCTCGCATATACACCAACACACACACACACACACATACATACACACGCACATAAAAATACACCAACACACACATACATCAACACATACAAACACACCAACACATACAAATACACCAACACACACATACATACACACCAACACATACAAATACACCAACACACACACACACGCACATACAAATACACCAACACACACACATACACCAACACATACAAATACACCAACACATACACATACACCAACACATACAAATACACCAACACACACACATACAAATACACCAACACATACACATACAAATACACCAACACATACAAACACACCAACACACACATATACACCAACACATACAAATACACCAACACATACAAATACACCAACACACACACATACAAATACACCAACACATACAAACACACCAACACACACATATACACCAACACACACACATACAAATACACCAACACATACAAACACACCAACACACACATATACACCAACACATACAAATACACCAACACACACACATACAAATACACCAACACATACAAACACACCAACACACACATATACACCAACACATACAAATACACCAACACACACACATACAAATACACCAACACATACAAATACACCAACACACACACATACAAATACACCAACACATACAAACACACCAACACACACATATACACCAACACATACAAATACACCAACACATACAAATACACCAACACATACAAATACACCAACACATACAAATACACCAACACATACACACATACAAATACACCAACACATACACATACACACATACAAATACACCAACACATACAAATACACCAACACATACAAATACACCAACACATACACACATACAAATACACCAACACACACATATACACCAACACATACAAATACACCAACACATACAAATACACCAACACATACACACATACAAATACACCAACACATACAAATACACCAACACATACAAATACACCAACACATACACACATACAAATACACCAACACACACATATACACCAACACATACAAATACACCAACACATACAAATACACCAACACATACAAATACACCAACACATACAAATACACCAACACACACACATACAAATACACCAACACACACACACATACACCAACTTATCTCTGTCACCTGTCCTATCTCTCCAGTACAGCCACCCGATCCTCCTAGCCGGCGGCGCTTGTGGCACTTTGGCGCTGCAGACTGGGAGGCTCTTCGGCAGTACTTCTTTGATTTCCCATGGAATGATTTCTGCTTCCATGGCCGAGGACCCTCGGAGAGTGCTGAACGCATTACCGAGGTAATCCTGTCGGGCATGGAAGCATACATTCCATTCTCTTTCTCTCAGACTAATGCTAAAAAATCTTGGTTTACTCACGCCTGTTCTACTGCTGTCCGCAATAAGGAGGAAGCATTCAAACGGTACCGACGCCTTAAAACTCAAGACTCTCATTCTTCATATGTTTCTGCCCGGAATCAAGCCAAATCTGTTCTTCGACTTGCCAAACACTCTTTCATCAATAATAAATGCACTGAACTATCCAACTTTAGCTCTTCCCAAGCTTTCTGGCATCTAGCCAAAAACCTCTCCAACAATTTCTCTTCCTCGTCTTTCCCTCCCCTTTCCCACTCTGATGGCACAACCATCACTTCTTCCTCTGACAAAGCTAAACTCTTCGCTCAAACTTTTGCTAGAAACTCCACCTTGGATGATTCCGGTGCTATTCCTCCCTCTCCGCCCTCCTCTCTCTTACTTATGCCTAATATCCTAATCTCTTCTAAAGATGTACTTTCTACCCTCTCTGGGCTTAACACTAATAAGGCGTACGGTCCGGACGGTGTTCCTCCTGTTGTTCTCAAAAACTGTGCTTCCGTGCTGACTCCCTGCCTAGGCAAACTCTTTCGTCTCTGTCTATCCTCTAACGTCTTCCCTTCATGCTGGAAGTTTGCTCACATTCAACCTGTCCCAAAGAAGGGTGACTGCTCTCAACCCTCCAACTATCGTCCAATTGCTCTTATCTCTTGTCTTTCTAAAGTTTTTGAAACTATTCTTGCTTCCAAATTTCTTAAGCATTTCTCTTCTCATAATCTGCTCTCAGATCGCCAGTATGGCTTCCTTAAGGGTCGCTCTACTGGTGATCTTCTTTCATATCTTACTAACTCTTGGTCATCCTCCTTTCGGGACTTCGGTGAGACTTTTTCTATTGCACTAGACATATCGAAAGCCTTCGATAGAGTCTGGCATAAATCTTTAATTTCTAAACTACCCTCCTTCGGTTTCTATCCCTCCATCTGTGCCTTTGTCTCTAATTTCCTTTCTGGCCGTTCCATAGCCGCGGTTGTGGACGGCCATTGTTCACTTCCTCACCCTATAAACTCCGGTGTTCCTCAGGGCTCTGTCCTATCTCCTATTCTCTTTCTAATTTTTATAAATGATCTCCTTAACTGTACCTTAATTCCCATCCATTCATACGCAGACGACTCAACCTTACACTACTCCATTAGTTTTTCAGAACGCCCCAGCCAGCAATTCCTCAACGACAAACGTAATGAAGCCATAGAACTCTTAAATTCTGATCTAAATACTATTTCCAATTGGGGCAGAGAAAACCTTGTTAACTTTAATGCTTCCAAAACCCAATTTCTCCATCTATCTACCCGTCAGGATCTCCCAGCGGACTATCCCTTATTCTTCAACAATGCAAAAATCAACCCTTCATCTTCTCTCAATATTCTTGGTGTCTCTTTTTCTTCTGCTCTCATTTGGAAGGACCATATTACCAGTCTTGCTAAGGCAGCCTCCCAGAAGCTGGGTGTGCTCAACCGCCTTAGGGGGTTCTTTTCCCCTGCACAGCTTCTTGCTCTGTACAGGGGCATAGTGCGCCCTTGTATTGAGTATTGTTCACATGTGTGGGGAGGTTCCTCTCACACCGCTCTCCTAGACAAAGTTGAAAGGAAGGCCTTTCGTATCATTAACTCCCGTCCACTCACCAACTCTCTGCAATCTCTCTCTCTCCGCCGCAATGTTGCATCTCTCTCGCTATTCTATCGCTACTATAATAATCAGTGTTCCTCAGAGCTATCCCAGTGCATACCACCTCCTTTACGTAGGGCACGTGGTACCCGTCTTGCAACTCAATCCCACCCCTACTCTGTGCAACTCTCCAACCCAAGAGTGAAACGTTACTCTCAAACTTTCTTCTACTCAACAGCTGAGCTCTGGAACTCTCTCCCAGAATCAGTCTTTCCCTCTTCCTATGACTTAAATTGCTTCAAACTCCGTGTGTCCAGGCATTTTGGCTCGAACGTCCCTTGATTTTGGCCCTGTCACTCTTTCAACTATGGGGGAGGCACTCGCTATAGGCAGTTATGCCTTTTGCCTCCCTCAATCACATAGAAAAAAAAAAAAAACACATACAAATACACCAACACACTCACACATACAAATACACCAACACATACACACATACAAATACACCAACTAACACACACACATACAAACACACCAACACATACAAATACACCAACACATACATAGGCTACATACAAATACACCAACACATACAAATACACCAGCACACACATACATAGCCTACAAATACACCAACACACACACATACACAAATACACCAACACATACTCTCACGTACACAAATACACCAACACACGCACATACCTTTATTCCTGTGTGTTTTTATTTTATTTTTTATTTTATTTTTATTTTTATTTTTGTTTTGTTACCCCTATACAGTAACCATCAGCTGACATGACCGCGGACACCAATAGCCTCATATCTCCCCCACCCTTTAGTCTACATACCAACAGGGCCACCAAAAACATTCCCGGGCAAACATCCTCCAACCACTAAGAAAAGGCAACGAAATCAAGTGAAAACATCCCTCTAAAGCCGACTATATCGTTCACCAATAGGCAGGTCTTTGTTCAGTTATGTACAGTCACTCATAACAATTCGTGGCCCTCACCTATTTCTAATTATGGAAGTATATACTGTATATCTCTCAAAACGAATTTATGAATATAATTTTCTATGAATTAACTACAAAACTATATCTACTATTTATTAAAAAGCAAGTTCCATCCAAAAATCAAGCTAGATAGTAATATTTGAATAAAGCAAAACATATGGGGTCCACGAATGTTTCTAAGTGACTGTACCTGTTGTGTGTCGAGGCTGTTCGAGGGTTTATATTGAGCCAGTATTTATGTCTTAGTGCGTACGTAAAGCATGTGTCCAATTGTACAGCACATTCAGGCAACAATGTCGACACCAGTAAAAAGCTGTGAATCAAATGCAAACACCTTTGTAACGCCGATTATATAATTCACCAAAAGCTTTGTCTTCGTTCGGAGATGCACCAACAGTGTGTATGTGTGTGTGTATGAGTATGAGTATGTGTGTGTGTGTGCGTGTGTGAGTGTGTGTTTTCAGCTGTATAGCACATCCGCGTTAAACAAAATCAAACACAAAGAAACAGCATCGAAACAAATTCAAACTCTTTTAAAGCCGATTGTATCGTTCGCCAAAACCCAAGCCTTCACTCAGGGATGTACAGTCGGTTCCAGAAGTTCCTTTACCCCACTCTATGTTTACATAGTTTATCTGGCTACTTGTATTGAGTATTATAATTTAGCTTACTACTATACACACATAGATCGAAACAATTATCAAGAAAATCATCTAGCAGTTTCTTTAAGACAGTAGTAGTCGAATGAGTAGTGAATCAAAATTAGTTCTATCTATCTATCTATTGCCGGACGCCGTGATCCCCGAAGGGGTGGCCACGAACGAAACTGCCCCATGCACATCTGTCCCCAGTCAGTCGACGCCCCTCCTCCCATCCAGCACCGCCTTCACTCATATACTTCTTCACTCCATCCTTCCACCTCTCATTCGGTTTACATTTCCCTCTCTATCCTTCCAGCTCACTCTCGTACACTCTCTTAGTCATTCTCTCGCTTCCCATATGTTCCACATGGCCGAACCATCTCAAGGTGTTCCTTTTCACTCTTCCAGCAAATCTACATCCACACCATACCTCTCTCGTACTTCGTTATTCGTCTGTCTATCCCTCCATGTAACTCAGCACGCACTTCTCAGGTAACTAATTTCCACCCCTCTCACTCTTGGTTTGAGTCTCTTCACCAACGTCCATGCTTCGCTCCCATAAGTCAATGTCGGGATTACCACACTATCATGCAAGGACTTCTTTACTTCCATGCTGACCACCTTATTTCTTGTTACTGCTTTCAGCGTTCCTACAACCCTCTTCCCCTGTTGCACCCTCTCCCGCACTTCTTCATCCATACTCCCATCTTTACTCAACACACTGCCTAGATACTTGAATGAGCTGACATTCTCCATAGCCTGACCGTTCAACTTCACCTCACACTCTGTGGCTGCACCCCTTTCAAAGACCATAACCTTGCTCTTCCCCGCATTTACCCTCAGATTCCGTTTTTCACACACTGTTCCCAACATTATTTACCAGCCCCTGCAACTCCCATTCATTATTACTCATCAGAAATGTATCATCAGCAAACAGCAGTACAGGTAACTTCCACTCGTTTCCCTCCCTTATCAGAGGTACACCAACAACCACTGGTCTTCCTTGTATTTCTTTCATGACTTCATCCATATACTGTATATATTGAACAACCATGGGGACATCACACACCCTTGCTTTAACCCATCATTCAGATAAAAGAATTCGCTCTGCTCATTCTCCACACGTACTGACACCTTATTTATGCCTTAAAAGATCGACCCAAAGTTCCTGACAATGACTGTACTAACTGATATTATTATTATTTTTGTTCAACTGTACAGCCAATAACCGCGGAGGCCGTAAAGTCGAAGCTCATACTGCCGGCGGTAAAAGTGCTCGACCGTATATATACCTGGGGCCCATCACACCCGTCCATCTCCCCAATCGAGGGAAATGGCCCAATTCTGTCGGCTCCCTAATTTGTTGTTCATTATTTTCGGCTTATGAAAACATAACTCAGTTAGCCCAAAGTAAAAAAAAAAAAAAAAAAAAAAAAAAAAAGGGGGGGGGGGGGGAGAGGGAGGAGGGGGGGAAATTTGAAGGCATTTTGCATACGTACGCACATTCCGACAATACATTTCAAGGGCTATACGAAAAAAGAAATTGGGTGTTGATTTTTATTATCCATGCCTGTACCAATATTCGGGAAAATTGGAGTGTGGTTTTTTATTCCCGGTGGTGGCTTCGCTCGCATCTCTTCCTCGTATTCCGGCTATCATTAAGGGGGTAGTGCTTGGTTTTTGGTCTATATATTCATTTAATAATGTATTTTTTATTTTCTTCGCTATGCCTCCATCAAGCTTAGAAAAACAACCCCTATAGACCCCCTGTCAAGATAGCGAGCCTGTAATTTAAGAGGAACCGGCCTTCGGCCGGAACATTCTTCTGTCGAAAAATGTACAAATTATAAGTTTGATGAAGGTCTAGGGAGGAAACTATAAACAAATAGATAAATACGCCCATCCCCCCTTAATGCAACTGATTGATGATTTGCTGCAGCTTAGACATAACCAGCAGGAGTGAAAAGGGTATAAATGTTCTCAATATATCTTCCGACTGACATTTGACCTTTCTAAAAATACATCAAATCGCTTGGAGGTAGCTAGACTATAATTATATAAAAAGACGAGTCATCTGCTTGAAACTGAGATACACATTACCCGTTCGAATCCTAAAGGGCCTTCCAATATATTTTTAGTTAAAATAGGACTTCAGACGCTATCAACCCTATTGGATTATTAAGCCAGCACACTGTACGTCAGGACTGGAGCCTCTCTGCGAAAATTCCAGTCCCTTGCCTTCCAAAGCCGAGTAAATGACCTTTATATTGTTATTATAAATATTTGTTTTAAACATCGTTCATAACATCAATAACACCCCAAATGAAATGAATGAAAACGTGATTCTCCCAGGATTCGAACGCAGAATATCACATACAGAACTTACATGCTCTAACCATTACACCATCAAGACAGTGAAAACCCATCATATAACTGAATGTGATCAAAACGAACCACATTATCAAAACGAACCACGATCCACCGACTAACTAAATAGGTTAAAATAGATGTATTTTAATGAAGCTGTGTGATATTAAAGTCTGTTTCATAAATTAGCACTCAGTTACATATGAACATAAGAAAATGATATTCTGCAGAGAGCCGATTGGCCCACACACGGCAGATCCCTTTCACACCCAACCCATCTAGTTCCTTACTCTCACGGCAGATCCCTTTCACACCCAACCCATCTAGTTCCTTACTTTATGTTCGACATGACATATAGAAATAAACAGAGTTCAAGGGACTATAGAACTAACAGGCGCGCTCACATATGCGGATTTTGTGTTTGAGTCACGTGATAAATAGCTTGAAATGAGGCACAGGCGTTTATGAAGCCCATTTGCACAAGAGGCCATCCAAGATCAACCGGTAGAGCCACAGTAAGGCTATTGGATGATACTGATGGTCCCGGGCAACACCTTGGAAGGTCACTAGGGTCCATAACTAGCCACCAATTAAGGGGGGATGGGCGTATTTATTTGCTCATTTATGTATCTTTTTACTAACTTTTTAGTTTCCTCCGTAGCCCTCTATCAAGCTTATAAAAACACCCGCCCAAGACCCTCCTTCAAGATACATTTATACATTTTTTGATAGAAAAATGTCCCGGCGAAGGACGGTTCCTCTTAAATTACAGGCTCCCTATCGCTTGCCAGGAAAAAATCGACACCTAAATGACACGAAGTCTTAATATTGACAAATAAATGGGACGAAAGGTCTTAAAATCGCCAAACTAATGGGAATGCAGGTTTTTCATAAACTGAATAAATATATTTAGAAAAATAGGATTAGCAAGATATATTTGCGTTATGCAACAGTTCAATTGGTTGCATTCAATAAATGAATCTTAATCAAAACATTATTCACGAAATTTGCATTTCCTATGATACTGTAATTAGTAAGTCTAACTCAATAGATTAATCTAATATAATTTTAGTAAAGGGAATGTATATTAACCCTCTCACATCCTTATGACGCAGAGATTGCCAGATTAGCAATAATAAATAGAGTTCTCTCACACTTATAATTACCTCTCCAAAATTAGTTTTCTGCCCACAGCTAACTCAAAGACAACTGCAGAGGTTGAAGTAACGAAACTAAAGGTTTCTAAATACCCCTGATGGTAACAAAGGCTTTAAAGTAAGCCCTGTATACCTAATAGGCTCAAAATTGCGTCAAGAACGTGAGAGGGTTAATTTGCGTAATATTAATGATGTTACTGGAAGAACAATCAAGCAGCTTTCTATTTCTTGTGTGTGTGTGTAATTACAATGCAATCATAAATTGACGTAATTGAACCAGAAGGGTTAACAATACGAAGACGGGGTTGCCGCGACCTTCAAATTTGACAAACGCCGGTCTGTGTCATCTCCTGCAGGGATTCAGACCCTCCCACCACCTTAATACCCCCCCCCCCCCTCCTCCACCTCCCTAATAATGGCCACAACGGCACCACCTACGAGTCTCAACCCCCCCTCCTACCTCTTACTATTCCCTCTCCCCCCTCCTCCTCCTCCTATTTCCATCACCTCCCCCTCACCCCCCTTCTTCTTTCCCCTTCATATTCCCTCTCTCTCATCCTTGTACACCTGTCCTCCATCCCCCTCCCCTCTCCCCCTACCACCTGTCACCCCCCCCCCCTCCATCCCTGACCAATCCCGCGGCTATATGTTGTCAAATTTACGATGAAAACGCTATTACTGCCATACCGAACCAGGAGGAAATGTCTCCACTAGTATTTTTCACGGTGGGGCGATATTGCAATATAGCCCGAGCCGCTGCAATATTGGCTCCGGGGCGTGAGAACATCATCACCGTCATTACAAAAAAAAAAAAAAAAAAAAAAAAAAAAAAAAAAAAAAAGGGGGCCGAAAGACATACGCGGAATATACATGTTGCAGGTGTCATGCACAGAGCTTGGGAATATTTGCACGGCACCAAATATCAATACACAAGCAATATTCTAGTCCCTTTACGACGAGATTAGGGATATGAGTAGGGTGCTCAAGTCAATATACACTCACACCTAATCACATACAAACACACACACGCACACACTAGTATGCAGGGCGACCAACAGCTCCCTGAGAACCACAATCGTTGGGTATCATCTTTATTGATAGCTCTCAAGTTAACTATAAGATTTCATCACTTAGACCTACTACTATATATCGAGAGTACATTACTGAAATCATGTGTAAGGATATAATATAGAAGGGAGAATAAATACAAATTGGTAAAGTAATGCAAAATCCATTTGGTGAAGAGGAAACATTAGAGAAAATTGCAATATGAAGCCTATAAAAAAAAAAATATATATATATATATACGGTATATATATATATATAAAGAGAGAGAGAGAGAGAATTGCGAGTAGTAGTGAACCAACCTGTCCTCTTTTTTTGTTTTTTATTAGGGATAGGCAGGTAACAAAAGGCAAAGCTGCCTTTAACGAGTGTCCCTTCAAATTCAAAGAGAGATAGAGAGGCAAGTTCTAGGTAAGGATTTCAAGTCGTAGGATGAGTGAAATAGTGCCATAGTTCAAGGTAAGGATTCCAAGTCGTAGGATGAGGGAAATAGTGCCATAGTTCAAGGTAAGGATTCCAAGTCGTAGGATGAGGGAAATAGTGCCATACTTCAAGATAAGGATTTCAAGTCGTAGGATGAAGGAAATAATGCCATAGTTCTGGGTAAAGGATTTCAAGTCGTAGGATGAGAGAAAATAGTGTTATAGTTCAAGGTAAGGATTCCAAGTCGTAGGACGAGGGAAATTAAGGATCTCAAGTTGTAGGATGAGGTAAATAGTGCCATAGTTCAAGGTAAGGATTCCAAGTCGTAGGATGAGGGAAATAGTGCCATAGTTCCAGGTAAGGATTCCAAGTGAGGGAAATAGTGCCATAATTCAAAGTAAGGATTTCAAGTCGTAGGATGATGGAAATAGTGCCAAAGTTCCAGGTAAGGATTCCAAGTCGTAGGATGAGGGAAATTAAGGATCTCAAGTCATAGGATGAGGGAAATAGTGCCATAGTTCTAGGTAAGGATTTCAAGTGGTAGGATGAGGGAAAGACTGACCTTCCTGGTATTGCCCCCTGGTGTTGCAGAGGTCCTTAATGACGCGGATAGTGCCGGCGTACAGCTTGTTGAAGTACTCCCGATGCTTCTGAGTCAGGCAGCGGCGGGTGTAGTTATCGATACACTTCAGGCCCTCCAGTAGAACCCTGAAGTGATATAGAGTAGTTAGCAAGTGGAAGGAAGGAAAAATTGGTAATATATGGAATGTAAACACATCATCAATATGTACGGAGTGTCATTAACGAACTACATAATGTTGTCGATGCACTTTAGACCCTCCAGCAGTATCCTAGAATGATGTACTCTCGTTAGCTATTGGAATAAAACACGAAAGAGATCTGCCTTAAGTGGGCCAATCGGCAATCTGCAGACTCCAATTTTCTTATGGTCTTATGCTATGTTTTTCTTATGTTCTACTCTTCAACAATAGGTAGGAAGCGTTGGTATTATTTGGAATGAATCATACACGATATTAATTGGAATGGCGTGTATGCAGAGTGTCAGTGTAGTTGGCCATGTACTGTAGGCCCTCCAGCAGCACCTTAAGGGGAGGTTTTTAGTTTTTTCCCTAGACCTCCATCATGCCTAAAAAAACACCCCCTAGTAGCCAGAATAAAGTCATCGGTACAGGAGGGGTTATGAATAAATAGTTTGTAATAGAGATAATTAGACAGAACTATGGTGCACGTAACAAAGCATTCACATCAGGGCTCGAAATTAGTACCGGTACCTTCAATACGATAAATAATAATAATAATAATCTTCTGGTTACTTATATAGCGCCCGTCTCTCCTCCTTCGAGGATTCGCAAGCGCTTGGCTTTCTTTAGTCTACCAGAGACCATTACCCATCCCCCTTGCTCATGGGGAGATGGTAACCGCCGGCTGTATCCCAGAAAAACTGTTCAATCTGAGCGGGGATTGAACGCGAGACCTTCAAGGTGGGAATCAGGCACGCTATCAACTGAGCCAGCCGGACGATGGCATAACTTAGATTTCAACCTGGGTAAATTGGATGGTATTATTAAGCTTAGAAAGGACATCGATGAATCCGAGGAGTACACACCTTTTCATTTAAGAGGGGAGGGGGGGGGGGTCCTTTTTATTTTGTATTGTTATATTTATATATTTAGTTTGATCCCTAGACCTCTATCAAGCTTAATACCCACCGCCAAGATAAATTTGTACATTTTCGTTGTGATTCTTTGTAACCAGGGGAGGTCATAGATAGTACGGGTCGAGGGACACTGGTCGATTAAACTGGTAAACTTTTTTGTCTCCGCAAGCTGAGGGTTCCGCCACTATCTTGCCGTGTGTCCCGTTCGTGCCTTTATTTGTTGTAGCCTTGTTCTGACCACTCGTACAATCTCATGCACAAGAAGCTGGTACAATACTATATGATAAACATCAAACAGGGAAGTGTCCATATTAATCTACTCATTTAACCCCTTCTGTACCAGCGACGTCTTTTACATTTTATTCTAGTTCTATTTACACGATTTTGAGCAGTTTAAGAATTATCTGTGGTAGTAAAAAGGGTTAAGTGTGATAGTTTGAAGCCTTTTAATTGCTGGAGGCCCTTTTCATACTGAATAAAATCGTCATATAGTAGCCAGAATAAAGTTAAAAGGACGGCGCCGGTACAGAAGGGGTTCAAGATGCATTGCTAATAATAAACCCACCTAATCTAATGATAGAAAGGTTTATCACTATAAATATATCCAATGATTCTATATACTTTACATACGCTTGATTGTTTAGAGTGTAGATACACTACAATGCCAAGAAAATATCCCCTATGTCACAATATATATATATATACAGTATATTTGTTTTTTTCGTCTCAATATTCCAAACTTACTCCCTCACGGGCGCTGCAACCAGCCTTTGCCATCTTGCCTTCACATACAGTATATATGGAGCTGCTTCGCCCTCGTGCTTCACTCTCTCACCCTCAATACTCGGACCCTCACTCTCAGAATGCCACCTATTGAGAAATTAACTCACTAGGCATTGCCCTCTCTGTAGAATATTTTGAATATGGAAATATTCATACAGTGCTATTTAAACAGGCAATTTTGTTGGAGTTTCGGTGGGCTTTGTGGTAATGCACTGATACCAGGTACAGCACAAATTCCATCCCAATAATATCTTCCCATTGATACATCGTGATTCTAACCCGGGACCATTGGATTACCAGTCCAGTGGCAAGACCACTCCACCACACCTGTCCTTAAGGGAGGTCCAATTGTCTATGTGTGCTAATATGGACACGTAAACGACAGCAACACTTATTATGTGCATAATATGTGTTATATTTGAACACACAATATATAAAGTGTGACCAGCCATATTTCTGAACCTATGAGGGCGACGTGGCAACTCACAGTCAATCAATATATTATTTGTGGCATGTATACATAACAATATAATGGTGTGTAGTGGCAGCAAGCTCAAGTCTCAGAAACTATACATGTGCACCCTGGTTCATATTAACAAGTGGATACAGTGAGTGGGCAGGAGAACACATGGAGAGCTTTCATTTTACAGTCTTGGCGATAAAGATTGAACAGGGCTGAGAGAGAGAGAGAAAGAGATAGGGGGAGAGAGAGGGAGAGAGAGAGATAGAGCACATCCGCCTGGTGAAAACAATAACTAGCGATCACGTCTAGTTAATAGCCTGTCACACTGGCGTCCTGACCCTTCCAACTTTAATATGACTGTGTTTCGCAAAGTCTGGTGCAAAGTCCTGCCAAATTGGGCAGTTTGTCCCGTTTTCCGTTAGATTTGCCAATGTCTTGCAGGGGCAAGGTCGAGGCAATGTCGGGTGCATGGGCACCAAACACCATGGTCGCTGCAAAGTCTCCCACATTTGGTCTCGTCTCAAAAATCCGTAAAGTCAGCCAAGGACGGCTAAGGTCGTGTGGACAAAGTCATATGTGTGAACGAGGCTTAAAGCAACTTACGGGCACATATTGTTGAGCTCGTCAACTGTAGCTGCGAAACCCAAGTCCTTGTTAGTGAGGACCTCCAGCAGCCCCACACACTCAGCTATGTCCCCATTGTTGCAGTCCTGGTGTCCCCCGGATCGCCGCCCCCCAGTGGTGGTGCTACCCTCGGCCCCACCACCGCCGCCGCCGTCACCTCCACTACCGCCTCCTCCTCCAGACCCGTTGTGGCGCCGACGACCCCCAAGGCCCCCTGCGTTCCGGCTGCGGTTGTCCTCTGATGATTCCTGTTGGGGGAGGGAGGAGAGAAACAAAAAAGGTTAATATTATAGATAAACAAACTGTCTAGTGTCAGCAATAAACATATAAATAAAAAAGGGAGCTTCCCAAGGCCAGCTCTTAGATGCTTCCAAAGACCTCAGTGGTGCTGCCCAAGGCCGAAGATGACGTCACAGCAGAAGCAGATGAAGTAACTGCCTCAGACATCTCACGCCTACACACAGAGACCAGGATCGTCACCATCCCAAGATTTTGTACCCCTGAACCGGTAAACCATGATGATTAACTCCTTACCACACAAGGGAAACAAATAGAACTTGCCTAGTGATCTTCCTAAATCAAATATTGATCTTCACACACTGTCCCTTGCTACCCATGCCAGGGATAATTATACCTCATACTCCCAAGACGATTCTGCCTTGACTGGTGGAGACTTTTATATATATATATATATATATATATATATATATATATATATATATATATATATATATATATATATATATATATATATATATATATATATATATATAATATACTGTATATATTACAGCACGTAGAACACGAATGTAATACAAACACTGTCAAACTTCCCTATACCCATGCGTTCTTTACGTAAACAAACTATCCAATGACGTGTTCACGACTTTTCACACCTATCATTAACTACAACACAACATTATTGATTACCTAAAAGTACTCTGGGTGGAAACCTAAAATATTCGCGTATGTTTAGCCTGCGTATTGACTAATCTGAATGTAATAAAGGGAATTATGGCAAAGCAGCGTATAATCATTAGAGTTCCAAGAAGTTATGCGAGTTCTGTATAACTGAATGATCGACCCGAGTATTGAACCAAGGAGTCCAGGGGCTGGATTCATCAACGCGTTTACCACCAACTTCGCTGGGTTAAGTCGATGGTAACTCATTTTAATCTGCATCAAAACTTATCCAAGAATAAATGTGCATATATTACTTATATACTTTATATTCCCATACTATTTTGGTATAGATAATAAGTCGTAGGCGTGTGCATAAACCTTTAACCGTCTTGGTGGTGTAATGGTTAGAGTATTTAAAAATATGTGTGTGATAACCCAAATTCGAATCCCGGTGGATCACATATATGCTTTCATTCATTTCATTGGAGGTGTTTGGTGTTGTGGTGAAATTAATAAATTATAGATGACCATGGCTTTCATAATGGTTTGCGTGCGGTGGTAAATGGTAATAACAAGTATGTTTTGAAAGGTAACGTTGCTGAATCCAAGCCTTATACAATATAGTATGTGGGAAGGACGCGGCCTGCACAACTCACACGCATTACCAAAGGATATACATTATTATGTTTGTTTTATTAAGGGGGGATGGGGGTGGGCTTATTAATTTGCTCAGTTATGTATCATATTATTATTTTTCTAGTTTCCTCCCTAGATCTTCATCAAACTTAAAAAATATCCATTAGATCCCCCTTCTAGATTAATTTGTACATTTTTCGGTAGAAAAATTTCCCGGTTCTTCCAAAATTACTGGCTTACTATCGTTCGTCAGGAAAAATAATCGACACCTAAATATCACGAAAGGTCTTAATATTGACAAAGAAATTAGGCGAAAGGTCTTAAAATCGACAAACTAATGGGGCAAACATCTTAAAATCTGAAAACTAATGGGGCTAACCATGAGGGAGAAAAGGATCTAGAAAAACGACCCATCTCCCCTTAAGATACAATAAATAGAGGAAGGAATAACAAAGATGAAATAAAAAAAGGTCCATGTGGCTAAAGGCATCCTCCATTCATAAAATTTCTAGATTATAATAGTATATATATATTTTTGTTCTATAAGTGGAAGAGAAGGGGATATCATAATGGTTGCTTGGCACAATATTTCATCAGGTTATACAATTAGAGGATAACTTGATAAGTTCGATAAATTATATTGCACACACACACTCGCACACAAAGGCACTCACCTACACACACCAACACCAACACACACTGACATACACCCACCCACACCAACACACACACTCACATACACCATCCACACACACACACACACACACCCATCCACACACACACACACGTGAAAAGAGTTGAAAGTATACTAGCTATATGAACAATATAGAGATACAGTCAAACACCCACCCCAAGGCAAAGTAGAGAGGCGGAAGGACTTCATCAGGCCGTAATCGGTTTTCTGTTATATCTTTGGCAAACCGGCTATCTCTATAATACCTGGTGTAGAGTGTTTGACCTTAAAGAAAAAGTAGTATAGTACTAATGAAATAGTCAAAATCAGGGGGTTGATAAATTTGGGGAAGTCAATTTTGTAGCCAGAAGTAGAGCAGATAAAATCACACACACACACACATACATACATACATACATACATACATACATACATACACACATATATATATATATATATATATATAATGATGGCAATAATTTGTCTTATATTTTCAAAGATGAGAGTGACCTTCAAGTACGGTACATTCGCTAGTATTACACGAGCTAGATATTATATTCCGTGTAATAATACTAAGAATTACAAAGGTATATACCCCTTAGATTAAATGCCATATGATTAATTCAATAATATGTAATTAAAATGCAGGTCTCTAATATTAGGGACTCAGATTACATGATCATATAACTATTGGAAGTGGGGGCTAATTATAGGCTAATTATAATTACTGCGTCCTTACTAAAACAGGTTATCACACGAGAGATTGTATCGTCAAATTTCGGTAGTCAAAAAATTTCCGGCAACATTTTTAGGATTGTTTTCACTGGTATTGAGAACTAGATTGAAGGTTGATTACAGTACTTTAGGTGATATCATTAATACGAAAAATATATTTCATATACTGTCATAAACCTTCATTATTCAATATTGCATAACACAAAGCTGAAAGTCTATTAGGTTTCCTGAAGATGGTAAGGCTGTGGTTGTTGTTGCTGTTCCCCAGGCTGTCTGACTGAGCAGCCCCAAGGTCCCGAGCAAGGCCAAGGCCATAACCGAGCGCCCCCACAGAACACTCCCTGCTTATCAAATAAAAAGCCCAGGTGACCGAAGCCACTCCAAGGCAAGGAGCTGAGGAGGGTGCGGAAACGCCCGGGATACCAAAGCCCCACCCAAGCCCTGTACCCCTCAGCAATTATGAAGGGAAAGTTGAGGGGCAAAGGAAAAATGTGACGCTTTGGCTACCAGTCTGCCAACCTCTAGGTTGGCATTGGGGAGGTCAATCCACGGAAGAGACGCCGTCACTTGATATCTAGAATATAAGTAAAAGGAACAGTCAGAGTAAGCTATGGGTATGACGGAGAACGCTCAGCTCTCACTCTGATAGACCAGCCTATCACCAAAGATGGTAGGGTAGTTGAAGTATATTGAGAACAGAATGACCACTGTTGGCTTTTCCTCTCTTAATAGGGGACAGGAAAACGTCTTCTGCTGCTCTTTCACTTACACCCTATAATAATCAGTTTCCATCCAGTGAGTCGAAATATATAGATCGAAGTCATAAAACTATCACTCATTTCTATATTCATTAATGTTACAGACACATTACTCTCAAATTCTATTCAGTACATTGCCCAATATACAAAGTATATATGATGCATAAAGTGACACCCCGTTCTTAACATTAATCATCAATTGCAAACCCCAATGCACTTGAATAAACTAATGTAAACATATGGTCCTCCCGGGATTCGAACTCGGGATACCACACCCAGAACATAAGCATCTAAAATTCTAAACCATTCCACCACCAACACAGTTAAAGGTCGAATACACGATCACGATTAATATCTATTTTCGAATTTTGGATATCAATCTAATCATGTACTCGACCCAACTGCATTATGGAAAGCGTAATGTTTTAGTGAGTGGAAAGAACAATGAATGGGGCCAAGATCACTAAGGATCAGCCTCGCTATACATTAGTTCCTGAACCTATAGAATTAATTATGGAGCTGAATCACCATTAGTAACATTATCGTCAGTGATTACCTATGGTCTTCACTCTCCAGCTTTAACTGTCCCATCTCACCCTACCCGTTCTGACGTTATCATTCGCTCAGATCTAGGTCAACTCTACTTATATCACTATGTCTTCTCTCAGTAGATAGCTATTTCCATATCAAAGCTACACGCTCTCCATCCACCCCCTGCCCCATATACGAATAACTGTGTTATCTTCTCAACACAATCCTATTCAATATACCCCTATTTCCCCACCTCACACCCTAAGATCAACCCATTACACCCAACCCAATTTACTCTATAGAACGCCCAAACCCCACACACCTCAAACCCCACCCAATTCCCTCTTGCAGATTCTCCCTCCCTCCCCCATCACCCTAACCTCACACCCTGTACCCCAAGAACCACCTACTCCACCCCGCCCAGAAGGAGTATCTCCTGTAGGCCGCCCAAACCCCACCCACTGTACCCCAAGAACAACCCACTTCACCCCGCCCAATTTACTCCTCCTGTAGGCCGTCGCAAAGTCCCCCAAACCCCACCCACTGCACCCCGCCCCCACTCCATTCCTCCACACTCCACTCAATAAACTCGGGCCTCTTAGCTGGCCCGCTGCAACTGGCCATGGCAAGAGTAGCTCCACCCACCTCCGCTCTTTAGCCCGCCCCCTCCCCGCCCTTCCCCCTCTCCCACTTATCCACTCCCCTCCCCTCTGTTCTCTTGGCAACATCCCCTCCCCGTACCACAGCCCCACCTCTCTCTAACCCTCTGTCTCCCCCGTCCTTCTTGAGATCCCCCTCTCTCTGACTCTTCCCTACCCCCACCGCCCCAACTTCTACCTCCTTGCACCCGCCCTTTACCGCCCCCCTCCCTCTCCTCTAACCCCCTTTTCCCCTCCCTCTCCTCTAACCCCCTTTTCCCCTCCCTCTTCCTCAGATCGTTCCTCCTGCTGTCTTGTACCCTCCCACAGGTCCTAGTTCTACCCCTGATTCTGCTCGATACCGCCCCGCCCTAACCCATCCCAACACCATCAACCATCATCACTATTATTATCAACATCATCATTACTCCTGTCACCATCATCACTATTATTATCACCATCAGCACAACGCTTAGATCGACATGCCCTCTCAACCAGTCAGTGTCTCTGCTACGGTTTCGAAACTTGCCTAATTTATGCTTAGCGAAGGTCAGTAGGATTGTTTGTAAGTAGATCTGCAATTACTGTTGTTGGAATTGCATGTCATTTGAGATGAATACATAATTAATCTATATATTATGATCAGTGTAAACATTGTAATCCATAGCTACCTTCTAACTCACTGAGGGCTTTAGCAAACTGGCAGTAAAAATGTATTCTACCTGGAGAAATCTTCCTTCAAAAGTTGTAGGCCTAATAGGTCGTGAGAAGACTAATTTCAGAAGAGAGTAGATAGCAGTTTGAATACTCTGCAATGTGTGTAGTTCAATTCACAATATCTCTTTCCACCTGGAGTATCTCCCTGAAATGGACACCTAGGTATTTGAAATACTGTTTCTATTACCCTCTGTACCGGCGACGTCTATATAATTTTATTCTAGCTATATTTAGACGATTTTGTGCAGTTTAAGAAGGATCTGTGGTAGTAAAAATGGTGAAGTGAGATAGTTCGAAGCCAGTTAATTGCTGTAGGGACTCTTTAAACTTAATACACTCGTATAATAGTAGCCACAGTAAAGATAAAAGGCAACGGTACTGAAATGGTTAACTCCGTGCAACTCTCTCTCCACCCCCCTAACTCTCTCTCCACCCACCTAACTCTATCTCCACCCACCTAACTCTCTCTCAACCCACCTAACTATCTCTCTCCACCCACCTAACTCTCTCTCCACCCACCTAACTCTATCTCCACCCACCTAACTCTCTCTCAACCCACCTAACTATCTCTCTCCACCCACCTAACTCTCTCTCCACCCACCTAACTCTATCTCCACCCACCTAACTCTCTCTCAACCCACCTAACTATCTCTCTCCACCCACCTAACTCTATCTCCACCCACCTAACTCTCTCTCCACCCACCTAACTCTCTCTCCACCCACCTAACTCTCTCTCCACACCCACCTAACTCTCTCTCCACCCACCTAACTCTCTCTCCACCCACCTAAATATCTCTCTCCACCCACCTAACTCTCTCCACACCCACCAAACTCTCTCTCCACCCACCAAACTCTCTCTTCACCCACTTAACTCTCTCTCTCTCCACCCACCTAACTCTCTCCACCCACCTAACTCTCTCCACCCACTTAACTCTCTCTCTCCACCCACCTGCTGTCTATGTCCGGTACTGAAGGTGTTGATCCGGTCGGTGTTAGGGGAGTGGAGGAGGGAAGAGGTGTCAGATCCTCCTCCACCTCCCTCCACCAGACTGCCCACATCCCTCACTGCATGACGGGCTTCGTACTCCTGACCCAGGGTCTCTCCTGCAGAAGAAAAATATAAAGCATTAGAATACATAAGCAAAAAAAAAAATATATATATATATATACAGTATAAATAAATAAAAAAATAAATACTAATACTAATACTAAATAAAACAAATATAAAAATACATAAATAAATAAGTCCCTCATCTAACAAGTTTAGTTAGGCCACAATGTTTTCAACTCTTTTTTTTTCACTTTCCTTCCCACAAGCCAGGCACTCTCGTCCAAAAGGGAACACAAGGAATTAGTGCAAATCAAAATTTTAAAATGTAAATACAATATAACAAGTCCTTCATTCAACAAGTTAAGGGGGGGGGGGGGTAACTTTTTGGGGCGATTTGTGCATGTTTTCATTATTTTTCTAGTTTCCCAAACATCCACGCCACAGCACTGCCCAACCAAGTCATGACGACTGTGGCTGATGTTGGTATACTGCTAACCATGCCTCAGCAAGACTCAACAGTCTCCCTGCAGCACTTGCAGTATCTGCAACCACACCAGCCTTAACAGTGTTACAAAAAGACAGCACCATAACAAGACTCTACTGTATATTAGGCAATTGGATTATAGAACAATAAAGTCCTGCCCCAACACTGTTCCAACATGCAAACACTGTTGCTGACACAGGTGTGGTGCCAAACAGCGCCCAGGTAAGATTCAGTCCCCTGTGGCACCTATCCGCACCCCACTAGCCTCAGCAGTGCCATAACAAGACATTGCTAAGATAAAGACTGTATTGCATAGTAATGGCTGTTGGTCCACAAGTCTATCGCCATCCCCCCTATTAGTCGGCTTGTACGACACGCAGTAGGATGCGTGAGGCATATATTTTTGTTTTCCCCTGGGGGAGAAAGTGGTCCAGAAAATCGGCCCGTCCCCCCTCAAGGGGGTAGTGCTTCTTTTGTTGGCCTATATATTAAGTTATTTTGAGTTTCCTCGCTACACCTCCATCAAGCTTCAAATAACAACACCTAGACCCCCTTTCAAGATAAATGTTTACATTTTTCGGTAGAAAAATGTTCCGGCCAAAAGTCGATTCATTCTAAGATTGCAGGCTCGCTTTCGCTCGCTAGGAAAAAAATCGACACCTAAGTGGCACGAAAGGTCCTAATACTGACACAGAAATGGGTCATTGGGGTGAACAGTTTTAAAATCGCCAAACTAATGGGCCGAACGTCATAAAATCTGAATACTAATGGGGCTAAACATGAGGGAGAAGGTGGAGCCAGAAAACCCCCCAGCCACTTAAGAGACCGGGAAATCCAAGAAGCGGTAAAATTCCCCCACTCTTGTTTCCCCTTCAAAACATTTCGACAAATCTCCCTCCCCCTTCCAGCTCGCTCGCTCTCTCTCTCTCTCCCCCCCCCCCCCCACCCACCCAACGCCTAGGTTAGCCTGTAGTCCTGGCCGCAAGTTTGTGATATAACCTAGTTCTGGCCCTCCGTATAGATAGATACCTACTGTAGATAGAGCGATATCGTTGGATATATATATATAAAGTTTATATAATTTATCAATTTACTAATATAATTATTCATTTCTTCATTACCCTCACTTGCATCTGTATCATAACGAGTTAATCCAATTCTTCATGATATCCCAAACATTTCAGAGTTTGGCTGTAGAGGCTAAAAGATTCCAATGGGTAACCAGATAGTAGGGCTCAAGACTGTACGAATTGTCCATCTCGGGTGAACAATATACACTAGCGTCCCGTCCAGCACTCGCTCCACCCTAGACAAATATGCACAGAGAACAGCCAACCCCTCACCATTTGAAAATCGATGAGGTGAAAATTGAGATGTTTCCTCGCTCTCGCTCTCTCTCTCTCTCTCTCTCTCTCTCTCTCTCTCTCTCTCTCTATATATATATATATATATATATATATATATATATATATATATATATATATATACTTCCATCGAGCGCGCCGATATACCTCTCTTATACGTATATTGTATTTATTTCTACCTTTTGCACGGGAATTTCCCTATTCCCCTGTCCTTGCATACAACGACGGTTCCCTCCTCGGCACTGGCAGGGATGGTGCCGCCCCCTGCATTGTTTATCGAACTGGCTCTCTTGGTGTTCTGTACCTTCACTGGGCTAGTAGTACACCAAGCGGGTTGGGCAAGAGGGAAAGGGTGGCTGACAATCAATGGCAAGGGCAAATGGAGAGTCACAATTAACTATATGTAGCACCAGCAAACTTGACAATAATCTTGACCCCTGAACTTCTTATAACTCAATATGAATGAAAGCAATCGGGCTGACATTTCTATCATTTGGGAAGAGTCCACCCGGAATTACATGTGGATATTTACAGCCAGTTTGCTCTAGGCCCTTTTGAGTTACAAAGAAGTCAGGGATCAAGGTTATTGTCAAGTTCGTTGGCGCTACCTATAGTTAATTGTGACTCTCCATTTGACCTTGCCATTGTTTGTCCGCCACCCTTTCCCTCTTGCCCTCTGTAACCAGATCTGAACTCGGCTGGCACGAGCTTTATTTCTGTTCATACTTTGATCACATGTAGGTCAAGCCTCATACACACAGGTTGGGAGGCTGACCAGGGATACCACATCCCCCCGGTTGTTTGTATTAAGTCAGACAAACAGTAGGACTAATAATATATTATGGAAAGAATAATTCCATACACTCACTCACCAGGGCACAGCTACCTCTGGGAACCGATGTCCGCGTCACACGCAAAAGAAAGTAACATTGCCATGATCCAGTTTCTCACTCTCTACATTAACTACATTATAATCTGCTCCCTTTTTTTTTTCTATATTCCAAATACTCCATCTCTGGCATAGGCTGAGAGCCTGTACATTCACCGTACATACAACGATGAAGCGTGTGTGGTTTCGTTCCAATCTAGGGAGTGAGACATGTGAAGCACTTTGGGATGCAACCAGCCCCCGCTATCTTGCCTTCGTAGGATGCAAGGGGCCCGGTTGCCCACCCACGACTCAAAGCAGCCCCATCTCTGAAGCTGCCTCGCTCCAGTGCTTCACTGTCTGATCTCCTAGACTCGGACCCTCACTCTCAGAACGCCACCTATTGAGCAATGAACTCACTAGGCATTGCCCTCCTGTAGAATATTTTGAATATGGGAATAATCATACAGTGCTCTTTAATCGGGGAACAATAAGGGTATTTTTGTTGGCGTTTCGGTGGGCTTTATGGTAATGCACTGATACTAGGTACAGCACAAATTCCATCCCAATAATATCTTCCCACTGACATATCAGGATTAGAACCCAGGTCCATTGGATTACCAGTCCAGGTGGTATGACCACTCCACCACACCTCCCCTATAGGGTTACTCTCAAAACCGAGGATGCTATTACTTTTCACTGCCCTGCACGATTATCTAAATCTTCACCATAATTGTTGAAGTTAAATCTGTCCTTCACCATCTCTTTTCTCTCTATGACTTAAATTAATTCAAACTCCGTGTGTCCAGGCATTTTGGCTCGAACGCCCCTTGATTTTGGCCCTGTCACTCTCTCAACTCTGGGGGAGGCACTCGCTACAGGCAGTTCTGCCTTTTGTCTTCCTCACTCACATAAAACAAAAAAAATATATATACTCATACACACTCTCTCCCTTTTACAAACACGCGCACAAACATTTACTCAAATGCACACACACAAACACACACACACACACTTACGTCATGTTCATTCGGAGGTCCATTAAGAACCCGAGACAATCCGGGGAAGAATCCCACAGAGTTCGTGTAGCAAGTTCGGTTCTGGTGGTGGCCGGAGGGGGTACCGTGCCTTATAAATTCTCTCCCCCCTGAGATGAGTTGAAGGCGTCCAGAGATAGTTTTTTGGGTGTGTTTATTTGTTTTCTTGACGAGGGGTGGGAGGTGGGAGGGTATGATGTGTTTTTCTTGTTTTTTTAGGCTCTGTGTCTTTAGGAAGTTTGTAGCTGCAGGGAGAACTGAGTTGTGTGTGTGTGTGTGTGTGTGTGTGAGGAGAGGCATGGTGGGTGGGATATTGGTGTGTGTGTGAGGAGAGGCGTGGTGTTTGTGTGTATGTGTGTGTGTGTGTGTGTGTGTGGTGAGGAGAGGCATGGTGTGTGTATGTGTGTGTGTGTGTGAGGAGAGGCTTGGCGTGTGTGTGTGTGTGTGTGTGAGAGAGAAAAGGCATGGTGGGTGGGATATTAGGATGTGTTCTGTGGTGATGTTCTTGTGTGGATTAATTTGTATGGGAGTGAATATTATACCATTGCAATGCCCTATGATTATAACATTCAACTAATCTATACTCTGTTTCATTTCATCTGACGATAAATTGAATCCCTTAGGAGGTGTGGCAGAGTGGTCTTGCCACTGGACTGGTAATCCAATGGACCCGGGTTCGAATCCCAATAAATCAATGGGAAGATATTATTGGGATGGAATTTGTGCTGTACCTAGTTTCAGTGCATTACCACAGCACACCGAAATGCCAAAACAAAATAGCATTGTATGAATATTCCCATATTCAAAATATGTTACAGGGGGGCAATGCCTAGTGAGTTAATTGCTCAATAGGTGGCGTTCTGAGAGTGAGGGTCCGAGTGTGGGGGATGAGACTGTGAAGCGCAGAGGCGGAGCAGCTTCAGAGATGGAGTTGCTTCGAGCCGGGGCGCTTCGCATGTCTCACTCACTAGACTGGAACAAGACCTCTCGGGCCTCACCATGTTCAGTGGTGTAGTGTAAAGGCTCTCAGCCTATGCCCGAGAGGGAGTAGTTGGAATATAGAAAAACAAACAAAAATCTCGATATTTAATGGAAAAATATGATATGTCTCTGCATCATATTAAGACCAAGTTTATATAATTAGAACCATATTTCACTACAAAATCTTCAAAATAACTGAGAAATCTTTAAGAGAACTTTGCAATTTACCACCAGTTGAAAAAAACAGACTATAGTTTGGCCTTTTATAAGTGGTGGCCTATGTCTCTCGGTTCCTCTCTCTCTCTCTCTCTCTCTCTCTCTCTCTCTCTCTCTCTCTCTCTCTCTCTCGTCGTTTTTAACCCTCTCAGTATTAAAGGACGCCCTATCCACCTGTTTCTGACTATGATTAGACGATTGTATGCACTATTATAATAACTTGTGGGAATCAAAGGGCTTAGGACTCTCTTAATTATCCCTCTGTTGTTGTTATAGCTTTTATAAACTGAATTAAATAGTTTACTAATAGCCAACACAAAATATAGAATAGCGTCATCAAATCCTCAAGGGGTTAATAAATAACTGATCTTTATTCTCATTTATCCTTAATTGTGTTCATTATTATTATTATCATTATTATTATTATTATTATTATTATTATTATTATTATATGTAGTAGCAGTAGTAGTAGTAGTAGTAGTATCAATATTACCATTATTATTACAATTATTCAATAATATATGTTTCTTCGTAGCCTATTGCTCGTTATGTGTTAAATATATAAATTGGTTCTGCTCCTTCATATCCTAGCCATGTGAATCAATATATGAATTCAGCCTGTCCCTCTTGTTCATCATCCTAATTTCTTGTGTTCTTTATTACGCTTATCATGTGTTTATTATTGAGCTTGTTCCGTTCCTTCATCATCCTAATTTCGTGTGTCCTTTATTACGCTTGTCATGTGTTTATTATTGAGCTTGTTCTGTTTCTTCATCATTTTAATTTATTGTGTTCTTTATTACGCTTGTCATGTGTTTATTATTGAGCTTGTTCCGTTCATTCACCATCCTAATTTCTTGTGTTCTTTATTACTTTTGTCATATGTTTATTATCGAGCTTGTTCTATTTCTTCATAATTCTAATTTATTGTGTCATTGATTACGTTTGTCATGTGTTAATTATTCAGCTTATGTTTATTTATAATTCCCATTTTTAGTGCATGATACTATAGTCTATTCGCTGTAAGTAGGCTAAAAAGCATGACCTCTAACCTCTGTAACCCAAAATTTACTAGAGTAATCGAGCTAGTATTTCTACCATTTGGGAGGAGTTAGTCAATGAATAGATGTGGAAATTTACAGCCAATTTGCTCTTTTTGAGGTACAGAGGATAGAGGTCATGATTTATCGCCTACATACAGCGAATAGACTATAGTTGTGCCTTTATTATTCAGCATGTTTCTCTTCTTCATCATCCGCGTTTCTTCATTATTCGTCCTCTGTGTTGTTCTTCCCTTTCCTTCTACCTCTTGTATCGTTATTCATTCTATTCCTCTCCTTCATTTTCATTCTGCCTTGTGCTCCTAGTTTGGCCTTTTATGAGAGGTGTCCCGTGTCTCTCTCTGCCTGCCCCTTCCCCCTTCCCTTGTGCTCTCAGTCCTCACAATTTCTCTTAACTCGATTGTCTTCTCTCTCTCTCTCTCTCTCTCTCTCTCTCTCTCTCTCTCTCTCTCTATATATATATATATATATATATATATATATATATATATATATATATATATATATACCGTATATATACTGTATATATATATATACCGTACTAAGTGCCACAATGTAACCTGTTCAGAGTGTATATTCTGCCAGGTCATCTAGTACCTGGATAGAAACAATTATCAACCTAGCAATGTCTACTAGAGAGATGAGTCTGGCCATAAAGTAAATAGGGGACTCTCTATAAAACAAAAAACAAAACAAAAACATACGGATGCGTTGATATTTTCGAATAAGCATGATTTGTTGTACTATCAGGACATAGCTACTCCCTATCTTGTTGTATGTGTGACAGATTTGGTCACTTAATATTGAATCGAAGAGGCGTGACAGCTCCTTCGTTATTAAATACATTGTCAAACTCATGGGCTACAACTTGGGCGATTACGTATTAAAGCAAAGTCAAAACAAGAAATACTAATAATTGTACTAAATACGGCTATATGCTATCGTGGTTCATCTATCGCTAGGCGCCTTGATCCCCCAGGGGATGGACACGATTGAATCGCCTCCATCGAGCCAATTTGTTCACAAATCCAACTTGTTTCGAGGAAGGGCTGCTAGCCCAACCGCCCATTGTTGTGTGTAGTGTGTGGGGTCTATATGGAGTGTTATCGCACCACTGAAAAGGCTGTGGATGTGAATGTAGTCTGTAACCGTTGTAATCAGCTCATAATGCTGACCAGGTGCTAGCATTCCCATTGCAAATGTGATAATTGTCTACTGTGGTTACCTACTAATATGATGTTATCAGTAAAGGCAACCCTGAGTGGAGACCTAGGGAAAATCCATGTAACCCATGGCTATAGGGAACTTATCAATCTAATAAGAAGCGATTATAGATAAAAAGCCGTGTTAATCAGCGTAGAGAGATCATGAATATAAATAAGGCACACACTATCACACCGTATGGTTGCTTTTTCTTTATGAATATATAGCGCATGATGCTATATTCATCATTCATTAATCAATCCTGTTGGCATAAAAACGAGAGGGGTACAAGTCAGATACTGGAGTACAAGTGTTGATGAAGTGGGCAGATAATTAGAACAAATTACGTGCATGGATAAATACTATATCATTATACATACAGAGATCTGTAAATAAACAACAACATTCCAACTCCTTTTGATAGTCATCCAGTTGAAACAGTAGTTATATTTTTGCTTATTTTTCTCGAGGATCGTACCTTTGTGTAGGTCCGTTAATGAGTGTGCTTACAGCGGAAAATTAAAGCCGAGAGCTAGAAAGATCTACCCTCCATTCATCCCTCTAAAACTTGAGCACTTTACAGGTATCTTGTCTTATTTTTGTCTCGCGATAGAGGTCCACTTCCCTGAACTGACTCGAGAGAGGGGACTATAGTCGATTTATTTTCAACTGACGGTAATTGCAAAGTTCCCATGAAGATTTCTCAGATATTTTTAAGATTTTGTAGTGAAATATGGTAATAATTATATAAAATGTTGTCTTAATATGATGCAGAGGCCGGTCATTTTGGACGCTGCCTTTTTCACTCCATTAGTTTAGAGATGTTTAGACGTTTCGCCTCATTAGTTAGACGATTATAAATCGCATCAGCCCATTCAGGTGTCGATGTTTGAGGGGAAAGCAATTGCAAGCCAGCAAGTTACAAGAAACCAACCTGCGACCGGCACATTTTCAATCGAAATTTGTACATACTGTATGTAGCTTGAAGGCATCCTGGGTAGCGATTGCTCAAAAATGGCAAAAGGAATTATAACCCTCTATGATGATTGAACAATATACATCACAATTACCCACAAGACCCATCTAATAAATGCCCCGGGCGTTAACAAAAATAGGGAAGAGAGAGAGAGAGAGAGAGAGAGAGACTTCAACTTGATAATAGAGAAACACATAGCTAAGTTTACCCCCACTGACTAGAGAGAGAGAGAGGTGTGTGGGGATAGACACAGTAGACAGATGTATATATATATATATATATAGAGAGAGAGAGAGAGAGAGAAAGGGTGTGGTCTGAGAACCCTGGGAGACAAAAAGTGGGCGGGGTAATTAGAAATGTCAGCCCCAGGAACCTTTTATAATGCGTGACTGTGGGGGTGGGTGTCTGTGTGTTTGTGTGGGTGTCTGTGCGTGGGTGTCTGGGTGTGGGTGTCTGTGTGTGGGTGTCTGTGTGTGGTTGTGGGTGGGTATTTGTACGTGGGTGTCTGTGGGTGGGGGTGTGGGTGTCTGTGGGTGGGGGTGTGGGTGTCTGTGGGTGGGGGTGTGGGTGTCTGTGTGTGGGTGTGGGTGTCTGTGTGTGGGTGTGGGTGGGTATTTGTACGTGGATGTCTGGGGGTGTGGGTGTGGGTGTCTGTGTGTGTGTGGGTGTCTGTGTGTGGGTATGGGGGAGTATTTGTATGTGGGTGTCTGTGTGTAGGTGTGGGGGAGTATTTGTACGTGGCTGTGTGTGTGGGTGTGTATCTCTGTGTGTGTGGTGGGTGTAACTAGGCGTGTGTCCGTGTGTGTGTATGTGCGTATCACACACACACACACACTCACACAGGGGGAAAGGTAACCAAACTTAACAAGCCATATAATGCATAACAAGGGAATCGGTATTAATATTTCACTGAAGAAAAAGGAAGGTGAAGAAAGAGAGAGAGAGAGAGAGAGAGATAATAATAATAATAATAATAATAATAAGAAGAAGAAGAGTGCGCGAGTGAAAGACCCAAAGGAGAGTGTATAATAGTTTGACAAGAAAAGGTAAATAATTTTCAAACTCAAGTTCATTACGTGCAGTCTTAGTTGCTTAGCCTTCCTACCATTACACACACAGACCCACACACACACACACCTTAGTACTAACTATTACTCATGTTTTATGAATATTTCTTCAAGGAGTTCATCACCCGCCTTTCTCTTGTGAGGAGATGGGTAATTTTTCTTGTCCCCCTTCTTCCTCATGTTTAGCCCCAATAGTTTTCAGATTTTAAGACGTTCGGCCCATTAGCTTAGCGATTTTAAGAAATTTCGTTCCATTTCTTTGTCAATATTAAGACTTTTTGTGTCATTTAGGTGTCGATTAGCTCGCCTATAATATAAGAGGAACCGGCTCCTGGCCGGGACATTATTCTATTGAAAAATGGTCTTACACCCAGAGAGGAAAACTAGATGACTTTAGCAACTGACAATGACATCAATCAATCAGTCAACAGTTGTTACACTCTAAGAGGAAAACTAGATCACCTTAGCAGCTGACAATCATACCTGACCCACTTCCCCCAGCATCACCACCACCAACAACAACACCTGAGGCACCAACAGCAGGAGGAGGAGGATGAAGGCCCTTAATACTCCTGGAGGTGGTGACAACACGCTCACAGCCCCTCCACACGGGTCCTTGGGGGCGGGGGGGAGGGTGGGTTGGAAAGAACCATAATACTAGTGTCACACGAGAGCTTTTGACGGCAATAAGCTTGGTCTGGCAGCTTCTAAATTATAGGTTTATCATAATGTCCCCACTAAAGATGGTGTATGCAGTCCGGTTTTCGATACTAACGCCTAAGATACCTCCAAATATGTCCAGGATAACAGTTGTTCATCGTAAATTGCCTGAGAGTATAATGGTGTGACATAGCGCCAACACCGAGACCTTGCTCCCACCTCCTGCAGAAGGGGAGGTGTATTGGACCAGCTGACGAGGGTAAACAAAGGCCTTCTCCACCTTGTATACCTGCGGACTTGTTATAAGCCCCTGGGAAGCCTGGGGACGAGTGGGAGAGTGTCTGCCTTCTCGACAACCAGGAGGCTTGGGTCTCGTGTAGGAATGATGGGATGCTACTACTTCAACAACTACTTACATTACTACTACTACTACTACTACTACGGCTGCTTCTGCTGCTGCTGCTGCTACTACTACTACTACTACTACTACTGCTAAGTCTACATCTCATTCTATTTGGGTGTGACTATGTAGCTGTGGATAACACTCACAAATGTGGTGTCCGTGGTTACACTGAGCACCCTGGGTTAGGTAAATCATCACGTAGGAAAGTATGTGAGCTGCTGTAGGCGGGAACTCTGCTGGGGCCACAGGCTTATCTGATGGCGGCACGAGTACCCCTACCCCTCTGTTTTTGTGACCAATTTGTCAGCGGTAATAATTATTTTATTAAAATGTAAGATTTTAAGTGTATATGCACCTCCAGGTGCTTCTTATCCCCTTGAGGACGATGACGCATCTTTGTGGTTTATTCTGGCTATCATCGGACGATAGTGAGTGTTTATATATGAACACTATTATACTTTTATGTGAATATTTATTCTTGGCTTGTAATACAGTAAATAAACTGTATTCTCTATGTAAATCATTTACGAAATAAAGATGATTGACTGATTGATTGATTGACTACAACTACTTTGCTAGCCAAATATAGTAGTGGCTACATCGCAATGTGCGGGAGTCTTTTCTTCACACAGGCGGCTTTCGAGAAATAGGGTACTCATAATGCAGCAGAACTTCCACACACACACACACACACACACACCCACACCCACCCACACACACACAGGGTCCCAGAATAGTTAGTTTTTGTTCCAGACAGGTTATAGGCAGAGTAAAGTATGCAATAACTAATAAAACAAAATTAAAGTGGGCGTTGTTGTTCAATACACGTAATCAGTAATGTGATGTAAATCGAATTGTATGTGTTACTAGAATATGTTTTGCATAACTTAAGGGGAGATTTCCAGTTGAGGGATATTTTTCTGGACCCCTATCTCCCTCATGTTTTGCCCCATTGCTTTTGAGATTTTAAGACGTTCGCCCCATTAGTTTGGCGATACTAAGAACTTGCGCCCCGTTTATGTCAATTTTCAGATTTCGTGCCATTTAGGTGTCGATTTTTCCTGGCGAGCGATAGCGAGCCTGTAATATATGAGGAACCAGCCTTCGGCCGGGACTTTTTTCTTCCGAAAAATTTACAAATGTATCTTGAAAGGGGGCCTAGGGGGTGTTTTTAATGATGGTTAGAGGTCTAGGGAGCAAACTAAAATCTTCTTTTAACATGGGGTGAGTAATTTTCGCGCTAGCTTGAACAAACAGGCTATACTGTAGGTCCCTTAAGGGGAGATTTCCACTTGAGGGAATTTTTTCTTTACCCCCTTCTCCCTCATGTTTAGCCCCATTGCTTTTGAGGTTTTATGACGTTCGCCCTAGTAGTTTGGACATTTTAAGACATTTTGCCCCATTAGTGTCAATTTTAAGACCTTTCGTGCCATTTAGGTGTCGATTTTTTCCTGGCGAGCGATAGCGAGCCTGTAATTTAAGAGCAACCGGCCTCCGGCCGGGACATTTTTCTATCGAAAAATGTACAAATTTTTCTTGAAAGGGGGTCTAGGGGGTGTAATTTTAACGTAGGGAACAAACTAAATACCTCCCCTTAAAGTATATGCTTTTAGAAAACGAGCTTATTATTATATAACTGTCTTGATAGCGTAATGCATAAGTGCGCGGAATGTCGGCGTGAGTGTCCTATGTTTGAGTGTTTGGAGTGCCACATGTATTTGTTGATTTCATTAATTGAGTTTAGAAGTGAAGTTGGTTGGTGAAAAAATACAATTCTCAAGCGCCTACCCTCTAACCCTCCCAGTGACTTCCTATCCCTATCCCTTCCTATCCCCTCCGATACTCACCATACAAGTAGCTCCCAATATAGACACTAAAGCCCTCCCCCGCGATGGTTTGGAGAAAGGGGGCGCTGATCCCCTCAGTGTCGTTGTTAGGAGACCATGGGTAGCTCATTGTATTGTTCTATTATGTATTTGTATAGCTTTCCCTAACATAAATATAATCAGTTATAGTATATTCGCTATCAATAGGCCATATTTGCTCACCCCTACCTCCTGCATATAAAAACAGGGCTAGAGCAAATGGGCTGTAAATCGCCACACCTATTCCCTGACCGATTCTTTCTAAATGGTAAAAATAATAACTCAATTATTCTAGTACCATTTTAGTTACCGTATGGAGGTTAGAGGTCAAGATTTCGGACCGAATTATAATGAAAAATTACAGTGTTAGAAAGTAAAATAAAAAATAAATAAATAAATAAATAAATAAATAAATAAAATAAAATAAGTAAATAAATAAAATAAAATACAAAACGTGGTGTTACTCAAAGGGTTAATTATCCAGCTGCCATACAAAATATTTCGAGAATCAAGCACATTTCCGTCTTCCAAACGATCGTGACTGACTTTTGACAATCTACCAACAAAATATTGAAAAAGTATCTTGACCTAAACGCACTTCCTTCTCCTAGATCATTAAGGGGAAGGTACTCGCTTTTGCTGGAACCCCTTCTCCCTCATGTTTAGACCCATTAGTTTTGCGATTTTAAGACGTTCGTTCACTAGTTTGGCGATTTTGAGACCTTTCGCCCCATTACTTTGTCAATATTAAGATCTTTCGTGCCGTTTAGGTGTCGAGTTTTTCCTGGCGAGCGATGGCGAGCCTGAATTTTTGCTTAAGGAATCGGCCTTTGGCCGGGAAATTTTTCTACCGAAAAATGTGCAAATATATATTGAAAAGGGGTATAGGGGGTGTTTATTTAAGCTTGATGGAGGTCTAACGAGTAAACTCAAAATTAAATAAATACATGAATAAGTAGCCCAAAATAACAAGCACGAGCCCCTTAACCCCTTCTGTACCGGCGACGTATTTTTCATTTTAGTCTAGCCATATTTAGACGGTTTTGTGCAGCTTACGAAGAACATGTGGTAGTAATAAGGGTAAAGTCAGATAGTTCGAAGCCTGTTAATGGTTGGAGGCCCTTGTTAAACTGAATGTAATCGTCTAAAAGTAGCCAGAGGAAAATGAAAAAAAGACGTCGCCGGTACAGAAGGGGTTAAAGAGGGTCATAACAATGGCTTTGAAACAATTTGAACACACGCCAGAAAAGTGCCCAAACATAAAAAGCCATCACGAATAACCAAGTACAGGCAGATTAGATTAAGTGAAGAATTAGAGGGTGACAGAGAAATGGGATAACAAATGCAGCAGACGGAAACAAAAGAACCGGAATTGAATTAGCGGAGTTGGAGGAAAAGATGAGGAGAGGGTTAAAAGAGAGAGAGGAGAGATCGAAAGAGGAGGATGAGGAGAAGGGAAATATAAGAGAGAAAGACTAGGTTATATATAAATGCAGAAGACGGAAACAAAAGAACCGGAATTGAATTAGCGGAGGAATTAGGAGGAAAAGGTAAGGAGAGGGATAAAAGAGAAAGAGGAGAGATGGAAAGACCGAAAGAGGATGATGAGAAGAAGGGAAATATAGAGAGAAAAACTAGGTTATATACTGTATAAATACAGAAGACGGAAACAAATGAACCGGAATTGAATTAGCGGAGTTGGGGGCAAAGGAGGAAAAGATGAGGAGAGAGATAAAAGAGAGAGAGAGGAAGAGATGGAAAGATCGAAAGAGGATGTGGAGAAGGGAAATATAGAAAGAAAGATGGGAGATGGAATACACTGGAATGAAGATGGGAGATGAAATACACTGGAATAAATGAATGGGAAAGAGAATATGAGCAAAATATGAAGAAACAAATATAGGAAAGAGATATATAGGCCTAAGAGACAAGAAATGAAAAGACAGAAAGAGGATTAGAAGGCAAATATATACAAAAAGAATGATGGGAGATAGAAGACAAGTGAAATCTGAAAACAATAAAGGAGAAATAGAATATGTGCAAAATATGAAGACATAAATAGAGATAACAGAGAGAAGAGGTGGAAAGACTGAAAGAGGATTAGAAGGGAAATATAGAGAGAAAGATGGGAGATAGAACAAAAGTGATATACGAAGAAGGTGAATATTTTCAAAGTGTAATAAAACTGGATACAGATAGAAGAGATGAAAAGATCAAAAGAAGATTAGGAGAAGGGGAAAATAGAGAGAAGGATGGGAGATAGATACATGTAACCTATGGTACCAAAAAATAAATCATAGTAAGAGACTGAGCAAAATTAAATAAAACAGGATATATATATATATATATATATAAAGGAGGAGGAAAAATGAAACAATAGGGGTTACAAGGATAACATAAAGAGAAAGAAATAGCTAGGAAGAGAATGAATGCAAAGTAAATAACACAGGGTACAGATAAAAGAAAGAAGGGCTGGAAAGAGAAAAAGAGGCTTAGAAAAAATACAAAGAAACAGATGGGAGACAGAACACAAGCGAAATATGAAAACAATAAATAAAATAAAGACATAGACAGCTAATGCGTCGAAATAAAACATAAACAAATTACAGATAGAAGAATTAGAAAGACCGAAAGATAATTAGGAGCAGAGGAAAATATAGCAAGTAAAATGGGGGATAATTAACAAGTGAAAATAAAAAAAGAAAGATATAACGATAAAATTAGCAAAATATAATAAAGCCAGGATAAAGAGAAAAGTAAGATAAGAGAGAAAGGCCAAACGAGAACTAGAAGCCGGGAAATGTATAGAGAAAGATGAGAGACAAAACACAAGTGAAATATGAATACAAGAGATCGATAGAAATAGAATGTGTAAAATAAATGAATAACACTAGGATACATATAAAAGAAAAACAAAGATGGAAAGACCGAAAGACGATTAGGAGAAGGGAAATAAATATATAAATAAAGAAAGATGGGGCATAGAATAAACGTGAATTATGAATACAAGAGATAGATAGAAATATAATGTAAGCACAATATAAAATAGAAACAGGATACATATAAACGAGAGACAAGATGGAAAGACCGACAAAAGGAACCAGAGAAAGGAAAATTTAGAGAAAGATGAGAGATAGAATGGAGTGAAATATGAAAAAAGGAGATAGAAAGAGAATGTGAGCCAAATAAAATAACACAGGATATAGGTAAGATACAGAACAGATGGAAAGACCAAATGAAGAATATGAGAAAGATGGGAGATAGCAAACACGTGAAACAGTGAATAAGAAGATAAAATTAAATGGGTACAAAATAGAATACAACAGGATACAGATACAAGCGTGGAGATATGGAAGATCGAAAGAGGATTACGGGAAAGGCAATATATATATAGAGAGAGAGAGATGGGGAATAGAATGCACGTAAACCATATCCAGAACACCCACAGAAAGAAAACACAAGCAAACATGAAAGACACAAGAAGGGTGTGTGTGGAAAATAATATAACAGACAATAAAATAACATGAATAAAACAAAACAAAACAAAACAATACTACAGGGCAATGTGTGCAAAACAATGAACAAGACAACTCAATAAATAGTTGGAGATCAAAATGAAAGAAACAGCGATCGACAGTGTGCAGAAATATATAAACATAAAACAAGATCAATGGACAGAGAATATAAAAGACAAACATATACACAACACAAAAAATACAATATTTAAAAAAAAAAAAAAAAAAAAAAAAAAAAGAGGGAAAATAGAAAGAAGGAAATGTGGAGAACTAGAAATACACGAACGATTACAATAAAAGAATACAGACAGACACAATGTAAAGGCTAGACTCGCCACCCAGGTAACAAAACAACATTGTCAAAATGGGAAGTTAAAACTAATATATATATATATATATATATTGTGTTGTTTAAATGATTAGACAGTGCTTTTATCGCAAATATAATTGTATGTCAATACAATGTGTAAATTTAAATTATTAATATATTTGTTTCATTTCTTTTAGAGCCTGAAGATGCCGCTATGATGGCGAAACGTTGCAATTGAACAAATGTAAACTAAGAAAAATATAAATAAAATGGAAAATTTTGGACAATTGGTGTTTGAACACTCCATACAAGGTAGAAAAGCATTAAGAAAATTAGAAAATATAAGCAAGAACATCAATAACTGTAATTATGCTGTCGTATTCAATTCAATATATATATATATATATATATATATATATATATATATATTGAGTATATATCACAAATACACGTGAGCCACTAAATGTTTCTAATCTCTCAGTGGGGTTCTGCCGTGGTGTAGTTGATTAAAGCGTCGGCTATCGTCCTGACGGTCGGCGGTTCGAACTCCACTGAGAGATTAGATATATATATATATATATATATATATATATATATATATATATATATATATATGGACCAAAGAGAGGGCATGAATATAATTGATAAAGTGGTACATGTAAATTTCATTACGAGAGAGAGAGAGAGAGAGAGAGAGAGAGAGAATGATTTTACAAGGTAGAATAATTATGGAATCGTAAATAACAATTTGACAGAAGATTTAAAGAACAGAGAGTACTTCAATCATGCATACAAGAGATTACCCCTTATCATATAATTTAAATAATAATACAAAAAGCTCTTGATATCAGAATCGCCGGAAACAAATGTCGAAGAGATGTCTATATCAATAATCATAGTACTCAGGGGTATTACCGGAGATCAACCAGAAAGTACTTATCTACTGTATATACGATCAGAGTCAAATAAATATATATATATATATATATATATTTTTTTTTTTTTTTTTTTTTTTTACCGACCACGGAAAGGTTTAAACTTGCTGTATATTCACATTCAATAGATGTATTTCCATGGATATAGCTTGATAATAATTTCCTCTGAGTTAAGGGGACATCGGTCATTTTTCTGGTTCCCCTTCAGTTCAGCCCCATTAGTTTTCATATTTTATGACGTTCGGTCCATTAGTTTGGCGACTTTAATACCTTTCGCTCCATTTCTTTGTCAATATTCAGACCTTTCGTTCAATTTAGGTGTCGATTTGTGTTACTGGCCCACGATAGTGAGCCTGTAATTTAGGAAGCACCCATTTTTCTATCGAAAAATGTACAGAATTATCTAGAAGGGGGATAAGATGGACGTTTTATTAAGTTTGATGGAGGTCTAGCGAGGAAACTAAAAGATAAATTAATATATAAATAAAAAGACACCCCAAAATAACCACTGTCCCCTTAACCCTTTCACATATATGACGCGATTTTGAGCCTATTGGGGATACTTTAAAGCCTTTGTTACCATCAGGGGTATTTAGAAACCCTTAGTTTAGTTACTTCAACCTCTGCAGTTGTCTTTGAGTTAGCTGTGGGCAGAAAACCAATTTTGGAGAGGTAATTATAAGAGTGAGAGAACTCTATTTCTTATTGCTAATCTGGCAACCTCTGCGTCATAAATGCCTGAAAGGGTTAATATAGTAACAAAGTGCATACGTGCAGTGTAATACGCAGACTGTACGACAGAGAAAAGTTTCAACAATGGTGTACAACTTCAATATCAAAATAATGGTATAAGTAGCGCCAACGAATTTGACAATAATCTTGATCCCTGACGTCTGTAACTCAAAGGGGCCTACAGCAAACTGGCTGCAACTATCCACACCTATTTCCTGGTGGACTCTTCCCAAATGATAGAAACGTCAGCTCGATTGCTTTTATTAATTTCGAGTTATAAGAAGTTAAGGGGTCAAGATTATTGTCAAGTTCGCTGGCGCTACCATTATAGTGCTCTTCACGAGAAGAAGAAACATAGAAGAAAAGACACATAGAGGAAGAAGAAGACACATAAAAGAAGACACAGAGCAAGAAGAAGACACATAGAGGAAGAAGAAGACACATAGAAGAAGAAACATAAGAAGAAACATAAAAGAAGACACATAGAAGAAGATGAAGACACAGAAGACACATACTGTAAAGGAAGACACATAGATGAAGAAGACACATAGATGAAGAAGACACATAAAAGAAGACACATAGAAGACACATAGAAGACACATAGAAGAAGACACATACAAGAAGACACATGGAAGAAGACACATGGAAGAAGACACATGGACGAAGACACATAGAAGAAGACACATAAAAGAAGACACATGGAAGAAGACACATAAGAGAAAACACATAGAAGAAGATGAAGACACATGAAAGAAGACACATAGAAGAAGAAGACACATAGAGGAAGCAAACGTCGAAAAAGAAGAAAAGCAAGAAGCGATAGTATCTGGCGCATGGATTAACACACACACACACATATACACTCACAAACACACATACACACACACGCACACGCAAACAAAATAATTGGCTTTATAGGCAGGTCATTTGAGCATAAATCCAAAGACGTTATCCTAACCCTTTACAATTCCTTAGTCCGCCCTCTTCTGGAATACTGCATTCAATCCTGGTGCCCTTATTACCAAAAAGATATAGACAAGCTAGAACGAGTTCAACGTAGAGTTACCAAAATGATACCTAGCCTAAAGAACAAACCATACGTGGAGCGTCATAGAGAATTAAATCTATTTCCTTTAACCCAGCGCAGATTAAGAGGCAACGTAATTCAAGTGTTCAAAATCATCAAAGGCATCGACAATATGAACTGTAGTAAGTACTTCACTATCGAACAATCTAATTACACGCGGGGAAACGGGTGCAACATTATTTGTAAATCTTTTAACTCACACGAAGCTAAAAATGTCTTCTTCAATCGAGTTGTCAACTTATGGAATGGGCTTCCCCGAGATGTTATAGACTGCAGCACCGTTGATTCATTTAAACTTCGCCTAGAGAAATATCTCGCATCAAACCCGCGACTGACTGACTGCGTTTGTAAATGAATAACTTTGTTTTATCCTCCCCTCAGTTACTAACCCATCTGTCCCCTACTAACTTCCTAATCCTGCCACGGACATTAGTTCCAGGGCAGTAGTTCTCTTTCCAATGTTCCCTTACCCACTCTAAACCACTGTTTGGACACTTGATCCTCAGTATTTTGGAGGACAAGCAGCCTAGAAGGGTCACTAGACCTGTTGTTGCTTGATTTCCTTTGTACTCCTTTGTACTAAATAAACAAACTGTGAAGGTGGTGGGTTGCTCGGCCTGGAAATTCCTTGATACAAGATTTATTATTATTATTATTATTATTATTATTATTATTATTATTATTATTATTATTATTAATACCATTATTAGTATTATCATTATTATATCATTATTGCCATCTATACAATTATTATTATTATTATTAGTATTATTAGTAGTATTATTATTATAATTTTGTATAACTATTTTCTATTGTGACACTCTTGATGATACGGGAGAATTTAGTTAGTTAAAATAGGACTTCAGAGGCTATCAACCCTATTGGATTATTAAGCCAGCACACTGTAAGTCAAGAATAATATCAGGACTGGAGCCTCTTTGCGAAACCTCCAGTCCCTTGAACGGGAGAAGAAGAGGAAGAACAAACAGAAGAACAAGAACAAGAAGCACAAGAAGTCTCCCCCTGTATCTTGCGTCTGGATTACCGACTTCTAGACTCTTCGGGAAAAAAACGAAGAAAAATATAAATAACTACCAAAACTGCTGGAGGCGTTAGGTTGGGGGGGGGGGGGGGGGGGGGGGGGGGGGGGGGGGGGGGGGGGGGGGTCGGCCTGGGAATTGCTTGGTATCGGGTTTATTCCCAAGGCTTCCCTCGGCCTCCTTGGGTTTACGGCCGAGTCCCCGCCGATTTTCATGTTTTCTACCTATATTTAGTTATTTATGTAACCCCTTCTGTACCGGCGACGTTTTTTACATTTTATTCTAGCTATATTTAAACGATTTTGTGCAGTTTAATAAGGGCCTCCAGCAATTAACAGGCTTCGAACTGTCTAACTTAACCCTTTTTACTACCTCAGATCCTTCTCAAACTGCACAAAATCGTCTAAATATAGCAAGAACAAATTTAAAAAGACGTCACCGGAAAAGAAAGAGTTAAATTACTATTTTTTCTTACCGAGCACTCTAAGATACACATCCTGGCCAAATATGAACCCTTGAACAATACAAATGAACTACTGGAATACAAATATTGGGTAAAGAATTAATGAAAAGATCCGGTTCAGTTCGGAATAGATTTGATTGATTAGATTGATCTCCTAGTGTACAGTACAGTTGGCCAAATAAGTCATGTCGCGGCACCAAGTATATTTCAATCAATAATTGGTATCAGCACTATCTAAACATTAATTAATCGTTTCGAGTGAAATATACACACATGTTCCTATCTTTACACACCATATTCAACGTCTGACAGACATTAATACAGCACACAGCGAGCAAAAAGTAATGACAGCGGTGACACGACTTATTTGGCCAACCGTACAAGAACTATTAGTTTTGCTTTAGTGTACACTCTAGGACATACATTGGGGGCGTAAGTGTTCTTAGCTCATTATTTGTGTATCTAATATTTGCATGTAGAAGGTTCGTTTTGCTACTTGAGGCTTTATATTGGGTCATGACTTGTGTGTTAGAGTGTACAGTTCTCGGCATACATAAGATTAAACCAGTTCGAACCTTTAGGAGGGGGATGGGTCGCTTTTCTGATTCTCTTTCTTCCATTAAGATGCTATGACATTCCCCCCATTAGTTTGTCGATTTTAAAACCTTTCGTCCCATTTATAAATCAATATCAACACCTTCCGTACCATTTAGGTGTCAATTTTTTCCTGGCGAGCGAAAGCGAGCCTGTAATTTTATGAGAAATCGGCCTTCGGCCGCTTCAGCCGGGACATTTTTCTATCGAAAAATGTACAAATTTATCTTGAAAGGTGGTTTAGGGAGTGTTGTGTTAAGTTTGATGAAGGTCTAGCGATGAGACTAAAATATAAATTAATATATAAATAAATAGACCCAAACAATATCCACAGTCCCCTTAAAGTAAAATGCTGAAACATATGGGCTATAATATTGTATTGTTACTATTTGTAGTGTCTCGTTTGCGTTCGATACTGATTCAAATGGGTGGTCGCCATTATTTTATTTATTTTTGTTTTTTTCTATATTCCAATAACTCCCTCTCGGGCATAGGCTGATAGCCTTTACACTCTACCGCTGAACTCGGTGAGGCCCGTGAGGTCTTGTTCCATTCTAGGGAGTGAGACATGCGAAGCACCTATTCACGGCTCGAACCCAACTCCATCTCTGAAGCTGCTTCGCCTCTGCGCTTCACAGTCTTACTCCCAGGCTCGGACCCTCACTCTCAGAACGCCACCTATTGAGCAATGAACTCACTAGGCATTGTCCCCCTGTAGCATATTTTGAATATGGGAATATTCATACAGTGCTATTTAATCAGGGAACAATGAGGGTATTTTGTTTTGGCATTTCGGTGTGCTGTGGTAATGCACTGAAACTAGGTACAGCACAAATTCCATCCCAATAATATCTACCCATGGACATATTGGGATTCGAACCCGGGTCCATTGGATTACCAGTCCAGTGGCAAGACCACTCTGCCACACCTTCCCTCGACTGTACAGTTCCGGCAACATTTTAGTGGGCAGGCTTTATTATCGCCTGGAAATGCGAATTTTCTTTGCACTGTTACATATCAAACATAAAATAAATTGAATTAGCATCGAACCCAAACGAGATAACACAGTGCTATGTAATATAATTATTCCTTCAGAGTTTAAATTTAACGATTCAATTACTCAATTGGGTATATATATATATTATGACTTGTAAGTGTACTTTGTTTCAAGTGATAAATGTTCCATAAATGCTGCGACATCGACCAGATTACGTCAACTCCTTCATCACGAGAGATTTATACTAAGATGAATACAATCGTCTGACGGTAGCTAGAATGAAATAAAGAAATTATTGTGAGTTTGAATAAAAAGTTTAGCAATACCTTTGGAGCCGAAGGGGCGAACATTATCTTGTTGGTGTCGCTCTATTTATGCTCGTGACTGTACAATCACCTTCAGTGAAAGGTGGTACGGTAATAATTCCATTCATCAGTTCTGACACGCTAATGATATATTTTTAAATATTCCATTTAAACACATGTCTAACTAATAGGGTGAAACGTCTTAATATCACCAAACTATTGAGTCAAAGCAGGGGTGATTAAAAAAGACCACCCACGACATAAACATGGTTACTGATATCTTTTTCTGTAACTTATAAATTCAATCTGGTAAAAGTTTAACTCGGTTACCTATTCCAGATCCCAGGCTTACTACCAGTTATTCCACCATCTTTATTACAAACTCTCTCTTACTCTCACTCTCACACAGTCTCTCTCTGTATGTGTGATTGTTCGAGTGTGTGTGTTACAATTCTCACCCCCCCCCCCACACCCCCTCCGACACACTCCAACACACTCTCACTCTCACTCCCTTAGCTCTTTTACCCTCTCAGTTATCTTATTTGTGCCTTTTTCTTTCTTCGAACAGGACGCGGAACTAAACATTGCCTGAAATGAGTGTCCCTTTTGATAGAAAGGATAAAACCAACATATGTATACTGTAATGTAACAAATTAGATACACGATGTGGCATGAAAATACGAGAAAGATATAAACAAATTTCCATTAATGATGTTCCAGAGTTCACAAGTTTAAATTAGTTCTTGGGTTAGAAAGCTATACAGCATAAGAGAGAGCTTGTCTGGAAAGCTGCGTGCTATATACCGAACATGGTTAACTGTAATATCCATATATATCCTCCTCCCAAAGCGTCCTTATTCTTCATCAACACATCTCTCCCCTTTCCCTTTTCAGCTTCTCTAAATAATACCCATCTCTATTCTGACATTCTTTCTCTCACTATTCCTCCTCCCTTGCCTTCCACAGAGAGAGAGTCCATTGACCTTCAGATCCCCTTACAATTCTATAAAAAACCAAAAGCTCTCAAATACTCTCTTCCTACTCAAATTACTTCTCACCTCTTCTCCAACTATAGTCTATATATTTCACCTGGCGGGGGAAAAAAATTATATCTCAGGAGTTGATTTATCGACACTTAAGGGGGGTGACCTGTTTTTGTTCTGTCCTTTTCTATCTTTCTCTGGCTTGTATCCATTTGGCCCCATTCAGCCTACTGTTTTAAGACGTTTATCCCCTTCCAGGTTACAATTTCTTACTGGTGAGCGGTAGCGAGCCAGCATATTTTATATTTTTGTTTGACAGCAGGCTAAATTTGTAAATTTTTCGATAGAAAAATTTCTCCGGCGAAGCCAGATTTCTTCATATAATGCTGGCTCGCTATCGCTCGCCAGGAAGAGATTGACACCTAGATGGGGATAGACCGCTCTCAACCCTCCAACTATCGTCCAATTGCTCTTATCTCTTGTTTTTCTAAAGTTTTTGAAACTATTCTTGCTTCCAAATTTCTTAAGCATTTCTCTTCTCATAATCTGCTCTCAGATCGCCAGTATGGCTTCCTTAAGGGTCGCTCTACTGGTGATCTTCTTTCATATCTTACTAACTCTTGGTCATCCTCCTTTCGGGACTTCGGTGAGACTTTTTCTATTGCACTAGACATATCGAAAGCCTTCGATAGAGTCTGGCATAAATCTTTAATTTCTAAACTACCCTCCTTTGGTTTCTATCCCTCCATCTGTGCCTTTGTCTCTAATTTCCTTTCCGGCCGTTCCATAGCCGCGGTTGTGGACGGCCATTGTTCACTTCCTCACCCTATAAACTCCGGTGTTCCTCAGGGCTCTGTCCTATCTCCTATTCTCTATCTAATTTTTATAAATGATCTCCTTAACTGTACCTTAATTCCCATCCATTCATACGCAGACGACTCAACCTTACACTACTCCATTAGTTTTTCAGAACGCCCCAGCCAGCAATCCCTCGACGACAAACGTAATGAAGCCATAGAACTCTTAAATTCTGATCTAAATAATATTTCCAATTGGGGCAGAGAAAACCTTGTTAACTTTAATGCTTCCAAAACCCAATTTCTCCATCTATCTACCCGTCAGGATCTCCCAGCGGACTATCCCTTATTCTTCAACAATACAAAAATCAACCCTTCATCTTCTCTCAATATTCTTGGTGTCTCTTTTTCTTCTGCTCTCATTTGGAAGGACCATATTACCAGTCTTGCTAAGGCAGCCTCCCAGAAGCTGGGTGTGCTCAACCGCCTTAGGGGGTTCTTTTCCCCTGCACAGCTTCTTGCTCTGTACAGGGGCATAGTGCGCCCTTGTATTGAGTATTGTTCACATGTGTGGGGAGGTTCCTCTCACACCGCTCTCCTAGACAAAGTTGAAAGGAAGGCCTTTCGTATCATTAACTCCCGTCCACTCACCAATTCTCTGCAATCTCTCTCTTTCCGCCGCAATGTTGCATCTCTCTCGCTATTCTATCGCTACTATAATAATCAGTGTTCCTCAGAGCTATCCCAGTGCATACCACCTCCTTTACGTAGGGCACGTGGTACCCGTCTTGCAACTCAATCCCACCCCTACTCTGTGCAACTCTCCAACCCAAGAGTGAAACGTTACTCTCAAACTTTCTTCTACTCAACAGCTGAGCTCTGCAACTCTCTCCCAGAATCAGTCTTTCCCTCTTCCTATGACTTGAATTGCTTCAAACTCCGTGTGTCCAGGCATTTTGGCTCGAACGTCCCTTTATTTTGGCCCTGTCACTCTTTCAACTATGGGGGAGGCACTCGCTATAGGCAGTTATGCCTTTTGCCTCCCTCAATCACATAGAAAAAAAAAAAAAAACATCTTAAAATAGTTGGCTGAATGGGGCCGAATGGATACAAGCCAGAGAAAGAGAGAAAAGGACAGAAATAACAAAAAGCAGGTCACCCCCCTTAATGCAAATACATAACACTACTATTGTATCATACCAATCAAATACATAACACTACTATTGTATCATACCAATCAAATACATAACACTACTATTGTATCATACCAATCAAACACATAACACTACTATTGTATCATACCAATCAAATACATAACACTACTATTGTATCATACCAATCAAATACATAACACTACTATTGTATCATACCAATCAAATACATAACACTACTATTGTATCATACCAATCAAATACATAACACTACTATTGTATCATACCAATCAAATACATAACACTACTATTGTATCATACCAATCAAATACATAACACTACTATTGTATCATACCAATCAAATACATAACACTACTATTGTATCATACCAATCAAATACATAACACTACTATTGTATCATACCAATCAAATACATAACACTACTATTGTATCATACCAATCAAATACATAACACTACTATTGTATCATACCAATCAAATACATAACACTACTATTGTATCATACCAATCAAATACATAACACTACTATTGTATCATACCAATCAAATACATAACACTACTATTGTATCATACCAATCAAATAATGTAGGTAAGAAAATAATTGCCCCATATAAAATAAAACTACTGCCGGTATGTATCTAATATAGCACAGTATAGGTAAGTTTTAATAAGTGACACCATATCATAGCTGAGTAATAGGGATGAAGACATGACAATTTACCGTTAACTAAGAACAAACGGATTATATAGCTATACGACCTTTTCCCTACCTACACTTATAATCATCTGTCACCTCACTTATAATCATCTGTCACCTCACTTATAATCATCTGTCACCTCACTTATATTTCCCACTCATAATCCCTTTCACTCTACCTTCTCTGCCCACTCATAATCCCTTTAATCTCACCTTATCTGCCCAAGCACAATCCCTATTACCTTATCTACTCTGCTCACTCACAATCCCTTTCATGGATTTTTTTTCCAGTTTGATTGAGGTCTAGGGAGGAAACTAAAAAATATATGAATATATAATAAAATAGACCCCAAAAATAACCACTGGGACCTTCATGACATTTTGTGACATCGACTTTTCTACGACATGAATCGAACAGTACTATACCCTGTTCCAAATAGGTAGTCCAGAAATCGTGGGCCCCAACCTCTGTAGCTCAAGAAGGGATAGAGCAAATTGCCTGTAAATTTCCACACCCATTCCCTGGTTTACCCTTCCCAAATGGTAGAAATATTGGCTCGAATACTCTAGTCGTTTGAGAGTTATAGAGGTTAATGCAAGAATTTTGGCTTACTTACTTGGTAAAAGGTATAGTCCCGAACTATTAAATACACATGGATACTGTCAAGGTAAAGGCATAGTAACTTAAAATAGTATACAATAATAATAAAAACTCTTCACCCTCCTACTCGTAAATACCCTCCCACCTCTGACAATCTCCTTCACAATCCCACTCACAATATCTCTCCCACTCCACGCCCCAGCTCACAATATCTCTCCACCCACCCTGCCCCGCCCCGCCCCGCCCCAGCCCTAGGTCACGTAAGCAGACAAGGCCCCCCCTCCCCCCCAACGCCCCCCTGCTCATGTTTGTGTTGGGGCGGACCCTGGGGACGGCCTCCAGGGCGCCCTTCGGAAAAATGCATTACCCAGGAGATACCGTGGTTGGTTGTGAGCGGGGAGGGGAGGGGAGCAGGTGGTGGGGAGATACAATGATAGACATATAGCGGGATTTGAATATTAAGTATATATTATATATGTATATATTCGTATATACAGTACATACAGTTTCTTAGCAGGTGGTGACAGATACAATGATATGACATATACTGTAGGACTATATGAATATTAATATATATGATTCTGTATGTATCATAATACAAAAAATAGATAGATAGATAGATAGATAGATATACTGTAGATATACTGTATATCGAATCACACGTTCACACATGTATATTATCATGCAGGTATACATATACTGTACTTCATAATACGGACAGAAGATTAGTATGGACATTGATATGAGCAAACTGATGCGTACTCCGATTTGTGGAAATCTAAATTGCACTTTAATAATCAGATAACAATTTCTACAACCAATCCAAATAAGAAACAAAATTACATAAAGATATTTACGAATTATGAAGACATATCATTGGAATGAAAAACGAAATTATTTATAAGAATACAACAAAACAGAATAGCGATTAACCGACTGCCTAAAGCGCACACACACACACACACACACACACACACACACACAAACACACACACACACACTGTAACTATACATTATGTGTGGCTTTGTGTAGAGAGTAGCATGGTAGGCAATCCCAAGAGGTGTTACAAGGTGCTGCTGCTGCTGCTGATGATGATGATGATTATAGCAGGGAAGAGGGTGTTAGTGAGACAGGAAGTATTGGACCCTTGAGTATTGTTACCACACCTGTACACACACCTCAGTCTCTCTCTCTCTCTCTCTCTCTCTCTCTCTCTCTCTCTCTCTCTCTCTCTCTCTCTCTCTCTCTCTCTCTCTCTCTCTGTATATATATACTGTAAGTATATATATATATATATATATATATATATATATATATATATATATATATATATATATATATATATATATATATATATATATATATATATATATATATATACTACATCTTTCTCACGCTCTCCCTGTGGAGCCTATGTGGGTTAGATTTAGGCGTATTTGAAATTGATAACTTTTGCTGCATATTACTCCAAGCATTCGTAGTATTGGCAAATTTATTAGACTGGAGTTATGTTAGGAGTTTGAGCATATTTGGATTGCTATGAAATTATGCTCTTCGTTTGAGCGTCTTCAAGTATTACTATCAGGTTATGGTTCACTAAAAACAAATCTCTAATTCAGTGTCAAAAAGCTATAGTTATCTGAAAAGCTAATTACAGTATTTACGAGAATGGATGACAAATGGCTAGACGAGTGATCATACAATAGCCTGAATTAAGGTGCTATTTTTTTTTTCTTCTATTACTTAATTTATTCCTTTATTTGTTTAGTTTCTTCGATAGACCTCCCTCAAACTTGGAAAAACACCCCCTCAAGATAAATTTGTACATTTTTCGGTAGAAAAATTTCTATTCGTCTTATAATAGGCTCGCTATCGCTCGCCAGGAAAAAAATCGACACCTAAATGGCACGATAGGTCTTAAAATTGACAACGAAATGGAGCTATAAGTGAAAAAATCGCCCAACTAATGGGCCGAACGTCTTAAAATGTCAAAACTAATGGGGTTAGAGACAAGGGAGAAGGGGTCCAGAAAAAACAGGCCATATCCCCTTAATGGGGGTGACCTGTTTTTGTTCTGTCCTTTTCTATCTTTCTCTGGCTTGTATCCATTTGGCCCCATTCAGCCTACTGTTATAAGACGTTTATCCCCATCCAGGTGTAATTTTTTTACTGGTGAGCAGTAGCGAGCCAGCATATTTTTAATTTTTGTTTGACAGCAGGATAAATTTGTACATTTTTCGATAGAAAAATTTCTCCGGCGAAGCCGGATTTCTTCATATAATGCTGGCTCGCTATCGCTCGCCAGGAAGAAATCGACACCTAGATGGGGATAAACGTCTTAAAATAGTTGGCTGAATGGGGCCGAATGGATACAAGCCAGAGAAAGAGAGAAAAGGACAGAAATAACAAAAAGCAGGTCACCCCCCTTAATGTGTGTCACATGGACGCATTTCCGGCAATTTTCGATGAGCAAGTTTGTTCTGGTACTATGTTGAGGCTCTTACGCATTTTGAGGCTCTTACGCATTTTGAGGCTCTTACGCATTTTGAGGCTCTTACGCATTTTAATCCTGAGACTAGATCCAAGGTAAGTTATAATAGGTAGCTCAATTCTAATATAACTTGAATTTTGAAGCTGCCAGACAACAATAGACCACTTGCGACTTTCAGGCTATAAGGAAGTTGGAGCCGTAGACATCGATATAAAACGGAAAGGCAATAATAATGTAGGTTTGTGATAGATAGAAAATATGGGGCATTTAATTGTATGTATTTATAAATGTACTACGACCGAATTTTAGCTGGTAATTCTGTTTAAGGGGGGGATGGTTCACTTTTTGGGCGATATTTGCATGTATTCATTATTTTCCTAGTTTCCTGCTTAGACCTCCATCAAATTAAAAAAAACAAAATCCATTAAATCCTCCTTCTATGATAATTTGTAAATTTTTCGCTAGAAAAATTTCCCGGCCGAAGGCCGGTTCTTTCAACATTACAGGCTCACTATCGTTCGCCAGGGAAAATATTGACACCTAAATAGCACGAAAGGTCTAAATATTGACGAAGAAATGGGGCGAAAGGTCTTAAAATCGACTAACTAATGGGGCAAACATCTTAACATCTGAAAACTAATGGGGCTAAACATGAGGGAGAAAGTGGTCCAGAAAACCGGCCCATGTCCCCTTAATATCGATGTGTACAGCTCCAACTTCCTTATAGCCTGAAACTCGCAAGTGGTCAATTGCCCGTAAACATTGACGGAAACATCGCTCGTGTGACACCACCTGAAACCAACACAGGTGACAGGTTACTCAATGTGCTACACTGTAAACCAACACAGGTGACAGGTTACTCAATGTGCTACACTGTAAACCAACACAGGTGACAGGTTACTCAATGTGCTACACTGTAAACCAACACAGGTGACAGGTTACTCAATGTGCTACACTGTAAACCAACACAGGTGACAGGTTACTCAATGTGCTACACTGTAAACCAACACAGGTGACAGGTTACTCAATGTGCTACACTGTAAACCAACACAGGTGACAGGTTACTCAATGTGCTACACTGTAAACCAACACAGGTGACAGGTTACTCAATGTGCTACACTGTAAACCAACACAGGTGACAGGTTACTCAATGTGCTACACTGTAAACCAACACAGGTGACAGGTTACTCAATGTGCTACACTGTAAACCAACACAGGTGACAGGTTACTCAATGTGCTACACCGTAAATATAATAGTGTTATAATAAAGGTATCGGTATATAAGATAATTGGGCATGTAAATAGTGATATCGCTTTTTATCATGTTATTAAACGAGTATATTACTGTCAATATACCTAACTGATAAAGGTTTATAATTATGGACGCTTTAAATGCCCTTTGCGTACCCATATATTTTAGAGTGTAGGAAGTACTGTATATTTCCTACTTTAATGGACAACCTATGTTTATTGATAAACTAGAATAGAACTACAATTAGTTTTAAGGGGAGGTTTTCAATTCGTTCCCTAGACTTCCATCAAGCTTAAAATTACACCCCCTTGACCCCCTTTCAAGATGAATTTGTAAATTTTTCGGTAGAAAAATGTCCCGGCCGAAGGCCGATTCCTCTTAAATTACAGGCTCGCTATCGCTCGCCAGGAAAAAATCGACACCTAAATGGCACGAAAGGTCTTAAAATTGACAGAAATGGGGCGAAAGTTCATAAAATCGCTAAACTAATGGGGCGAATGTCTTAAATTCTCAAAAGTAATGGGGCTAAACATGAAGGAGAAAGGGGTCAAGAAAAAAATCCCTCAAGTGGAAATCTCCCCTTAAGCAAGTGACACGATTAGACCTGTTTGTGATACAGTAATGCTTGCTATTAAAATGACATAATTATTATTTTTTTAATATTATTACTTATGCAAATCCTTAATATGTAAGTGTATGACGATATCTATATATAACTAGGGACTAATATAACTATATAGCGGACACAAATAAATTAATAGTATTTATGATAACGTGACAACTCATATCTCTCTCTCTCTCTCTCTCCTATTCAGCACCACCACCAGAAGACACACACACACACACACACACACACACACACACACACACACACACACACACACCGGCGCTAAAGACTCGCCGCCACAGAACTGTCGCTATTTCCCAAACTTGATATGTCTTTTCAGGCCTCTCTCTCCTTTTTCAAGAGTCGCTTTTTGTCCCACAGTGCCGGCGGGCGGGGGACACAAGAAACTCGTATAGATAGGAAAAGTTTAAGCATCGCCTTTGATGTTTTGACTCGAGTCGGCTTTCGCCCTAACTCCTTGCTGGATTAAAAACTTGCGGCTTAACTTAGCGGCCGAAGGAGGATACACGGTGAACCTCGGTACCGCCAACGTCTTTCAAAAACACTGAAGAAGGCGCAGAAAGAGAAATGGGGGTGGGAGGGGCATAGGGGGGAGGCGGAAGAGGTGGTGAGCGGGAAGGGTGAGGAAGAGGGGGGTGGGGACAAAGAAGTGGGGTGACGGTGGGAGGTAAGGATGGGGATGGAAGCGGGTGAGGTGGGAGAGAGTGACGAAAAAGAGTGGGGTAGGGGGAGGGGTGGGCGACGGAAAGGAGTGGAGTGGGTGGGAGAGGAGAAGGATGAGGTACGGGTGGGGGTGGTGAGTCACGGAAAGAGGTGGGGAGGAAGGGGAGGGGAGGGGGCGGGTGGGGAGGGAGGGAAGAGCGACATAGTGGGTGTGTATGTTTGTGGGAGGTGGAGTAAATGGATTTGTCTAGCCTAAGGTGGTCCGGGGGAGCGGGGAAGCCAATTGTGTTTGTCCATCGAGATCGGGCAGAACCTAATAATATAGCATCATACCTTGTTTATTTAAATCTTATATATTACTTATTATATATGTAGCATATATATTACTTATTATATATGTAGCATATATATTACTTATTATATTGTCTCCCTCATTCACATAGAAAACAAAAATACGTAGCATACCGGTATCATTAAATTATTGAACAATCCATAGGTACTGTCTGAATTTACCTACCTTGAGTTTACCTTGACTTGATTCGGCCCCCTCAGCGGCCTCGGCGAGAGTTGCTCCCCCAGAGTATGTTTGCTGCCAGTGTTTGATGCAGCAGGCTATTCGAGGGGGCAGCTCTCCCCCCTGCGAAGTATGGCTGATCAAGCACCAACTTGAGATGGTTGTCCAAGGCTTTTTTTAATACTTCCGTTGGCACGTCCATCAGGTTTCTCACGTTCTCTGGCATTTTGTTGAAGAGGCTCGGTCCCCTGTTTGTCAACCAGGAGTCCCTCAGTGTGCCCAGAGCTCCCCTACACTTTTGGGGTGGGATGTTACAATACCTTCCCCCTCTGTCGCTCCAGTTCCATGATATTGTGGTTTGAAGGTTTGGCACTAGTCCCTCGATAACTTTCCATGTGTAAATTATCAAGTATCTCTCTCTTCTTCGCTCCAGTGAATATACTGTAAGTTAAGAGCCTTCAGCCTATCCCAGTAATGAAGATGTTTTACCGAGCTGATGTGGGACGTGAAGCTTCTTTGAACACTCTCTATTTCGTATATTTCCCCGGCTTTGTGTGGAGATGTTAGCACACTGCAATACTCCAGTCGTGGGATCACCAACGATTTGAAAAGTGTTATCATTGGCCGGTCTTCTCGTGTCTTGAAAGTGCGCAGTATCCAACCTACAAGTTTCCTCGCCGCTACTGACTTGGCCTGATTATGTTCTTTGAAAGACATATTTTCTGACATTATTACCCCTAGATCTTTAACCTCTGATGTAGGGAATCATGGTCTTGAGAAGCAGTGTCATAATATATACGATCTACACAAACTTGGTAGGATTAAAACTAACTAAACTTAGCCCTTGAGGTAGGATGGGGCTCGGGAGAGGAAAGGGGGGGGGGGGGGGGTAGGATGGTTTTAAGGGAGAAAGGGAGGGGGGGGGGGGGAGGGGCGATAGAAGAGTTGAGGAAAGGAAGGGGGAAGGAGGGAGGAACGAAATCGGGGTAGGGGGGGGGGGAGGAGGGGGGAGGAGTGCGAAAGAGGAGTGAAGGTGGGTTACCATAGGAGGGGAATAGGGGGAAGGAAGGAGGGATATTATATGGGTGAGGGTGGGGAAGGAGGGGGTTCAAGGGAAAAGACAGAGTGGGAGTGAAAAAGACAGAGTGTGGAATGGGGAGGGAGGGGTTCAAGACAGAGAGTGGGAGTGGAAGGGGGAGGGAGGGATTCAAGACAGAGTGGGAGTGGGGAGGGGGAGGGAGGGGTTCAAGACAAGAGAGTGGGAGTGGAAGGGGGTTTGAGGGGTTCAAGACAGAGAGTGTGAGTAGGAGTGGGGGAGGGAGAGGTTCAAGACAGAGTGGGAGTAGGAGTGGGGGAGGGAGAGGTTCAAGACAGAGAGTGGGAGTGGAAGGGGGTTTGAGGGGTTCAAGACAGAGAGTGGGAGTAGGAGTGGGAGGGAGGGATTCAAGACAGAGAGTGGGAGTGGAAGGGGGTTTGAGGGGTTCAAGACAGAGAGTGGGAGTAGGAGTGGGAGGGAGGGATTCAAGACAGAGAGTGGGAGTGGAAGGGGGTTGGGAGGGATTCAAGACAGAGAGTGGGAGTGGAAGGGGGTTGGGAGGGATTCAAGACAGAGAGTGGGAGTGGAAGGGGGTTGGGAGGGATTCAAGACAGAGAGTGGGAGTGGAAGGGGGTTGGGAGGGATTCAAGACAGAGAGTGGGAGTGGAAGGGGGTTTGAGGGGTTCAAGGCAGAGTGGGAGTTGGGAGGGGGAGGGAGGGATTCAAGACAGTAGAGAGTGGGAGTGGGAAGGGGGAAGGAGTGGTTCAAGACAGAGAATGGGAGTGGGAGGGAGGGAGGGATTCAAGACAGAGAGTGGGAGTGAAAGGGGAAGGGAGGGATTCAAGACAGAGAGTGGGAGTGGAGGAGGGAGAGGTTCAAGACCGTGAGTGGGAGTGGAGGAGGGAGGGGTTTAAGAAAGAGAGGAAGACCTTTCGCCCCATTTCCTTGTCAATATTATGACCTTTCGTACTATTTAGGTGTCGATTCTTTTCCTGGCAAACGATAGTGAGCCTGTAATTTTGGAATAAGCGGCCTTCGGCCGGGACATTTTACTACCAAAAAATGTACAAATAAATCTAGAAGGGGGATCTAATGGATGTATAATTAAGTTTGATGGAGGTCTAGGGAGTAAACTAGAACAATAATTAATAAATGAAAAAATCGACCAAAAAGTGAACTACGTACCCTTATGACAGAGAGTGGGAGTGGGGGAGGAGGAAAGCGTGGGAGTGGAAGGGGGAGGGAGGGAATCAAGACAGAGAGTGGGAGTGGGGAGGAGGAGAGAGTGGGAGTGAAAGAGGGAGAGAGGGATTGAAGACAGAGAGTGGGAGTGAGGAAAGGAAAGACGTGGGGTTTGTGAGGGTCCGGGATATACGAGGCGACAGTCGGAGTGCTGGTAATGGCTGTGGTTACGATCATTATAAGGCGCCTTTGATAAGTTTGAGGCGCTGTGGCTCTCAAGTTTGTGTCCAGCCTCGGGTTGTAATTACTGGGGTGTGTGTGTGTGTGTGTGTGTGTGTGTGTGTGTGTGTGTGTGTGTGTGTGGTGTGTGTGTGTGTGTGTGTGTGTGTGTGTGTGTGTGTGTGTGTGTGTGTGTGTGTGTGTGTGTGTGTGTGTGTGTGTGTGTGTGTGTGTGTGTGTGTGTGTGTGTGTGTGTGTAGGGGGGGGGGATATGTGACTGTGTGGGTGTAAGTTTCCAAATACTCGCTGTCTCCATTATGGCTGTCGCGAAAACTGTAAACAGGCCGTCTACAAGGAGAGTGTTGGTTTCTGATTTCTTTATAATTACTGACTTAGCTGTGTGTGTGTGTGTGTGTGTGTGTATGTAAGTATGTGTGTGTGTGTGTGTATGTTTGTGTGTGTGTGTGAGTATGTGAGTGTGTGTGTGTTTCTAAACACTGGCAGGTTCCATTATGGCCAGCGTGAAACTCTGTCAACCAGGACAGCGGAAAAAATATTGTTGGTTTCTTTTACAGTAAATTTGTCTACCGTAACCCACCTTGTATACGTCGAAGTACTTATTATTCATATTGATTTATTCCAAGGGCTCTTAAAGTTAAAAGTTACAGTATACACACGAACAAACTAATATTCATGACGTATAGGTTTAGGCAGGACATTGCAGAGCTGTACTAACATTTGAGATTATCCCGTAACCCCTTCTGTACCGGCTACGTAATTTCAATTAATTTCTGGCTTCTATTAGTATAATTAGACGATGTTTGTGCCGTTTGAAAAGGGCCTCTAGCAATTAACAGATTCGAAGTATCTCTCTTAACCATTTTTACTACCAAAGATTCCTTTGATTGGGTTCTAGTCATGTGGTGATGGGCTGGTCTATCAGAGTGAGAACTGAGCAATCTCTGCCATACCCATAGCTTACTCTGACTGTTCCTTTTACATATATATTATCTAGATCTCAAGTGACGGCGTCTCTTCCGTGGATCCCAATCTACCAAGATTGGAAGCCAAAGCGTCACATTTTTCCCTTGCCCCTCAACTTTCTCTTCATAATTGCTGAGGGGCACAGGGCCCTGGGTGAGGCTTTGGTTTCCCGGGCGTTTCCGCACCCTCCTCAGCTCCCCGCCATGGAGTGGCTTCGGTCACCCAGGCTTTATTGTGGTCGGCGGGTAGGGTTCTGTGGGGGCGCTCGGTTATGGCCTTGGCCTTGCTCGGGGCCTTGGGGCTGTTCGGCCAGGCAGCATGGGGAACAACAATAACAACAACAACAAAACAATCGAAAAGACGTCGCCGGTAAAGAAGGAGTTAACCCCTTCAGCATCATGACGTCTTTTTACCTTTGATTCTGGCTAAAATATGATAATCTTATACAGTTTAAGAAGAACCTATGTTACTAAAGGGGTTTATTGAGATCGTATATACCCGTTTGAGTCGTGTAGGTAGATTACAAACTAAAGAACATCGTCTAATGGTAACCAGAATACTATGAATATTATGTAATGGTGGTGAAGTGGTTAATAAACCCACCAGCTTGGTAAGGACTCGAAGTAAGGAATATTTGGCTTGCAATCGACGACGGTATCCAATAGGCTACACTTTCCTCAAACGCGACGCTCTTTCAAGTCAAACAGTCAGCCGCCAATCTATCACTTATCGGCCACTTAATATTCACTTATCGGCCCCTCCCTTGGCCCTTTAGCACCCGACAGATGAGACCGGCCGGAGTCATTAAATGTTTAACTTGCCAATTATCTGAGTTTGGTTGACAGTCTTAAGGGACTAGGTGGCTGTATTTGTTGGTCTATTAATTAATTTATTCATATATATTTTTGTTTCCTCGCTAGACTTCCCTCAAACTTTGAAAAACACCCCCTAGACAACCCTTCAAGATAAATTTGTAAATTTTTCGGTAGAATAATTTCCCGGCCGAAGGCCGATTCCTCTTATAATTACAGGCTCGCTATCGCTCGCCAGGAAAAAATCGACACCAAAATGGCACGATAAGTCTTAAAATTGACAACAAAATGGAGCTACAGGTGGTAAAATCGCCAAATCAATGGGCCGAACGTCTTTAAATTCCAAAACTAATGGGGCTATACACGAGGGAGAAAAGGGTCCCGAATAACGACCCATCTGCCCTTAAGGCGGGGTCACACGAACGCTATTTCCGATCGGCATTATTTAATAGCAACAATTTTGGAACTCTTAATGCATAAGTGTTCGCAGCTAGATCAAACGTTTATTATTTTACGGGACAAACTTCTAAATTACATAATATTAAAATGCGATGGAAAAAAAAAATATATATATATATAATACTAATAATGATAATAATAATAAAGTAGACGTGCCGTTTTGCCCAAAATCAAAACGGCATACCCAACTCTGCGATGGGTCAACATCACTACAAGTCACTATCACCATTACTATCATCAACAGTACTACTATTATAGTCATCACTACTACTCTTACCATCACCACTACTACTCTCATCATCACTACTACTGCAATCATCACGACAACTTTCACCATCATCACTACTACTCACCATCATCACTACTACTGTCACCATCGTCACTAATGTCATCATTATCACTACAACTATCATCATTACTTGTCACCATCATCACTACTACTAGTACTGTCACCATCATATCTACTACTGTCATCATCATCACTGCTGTCATCATCATCACTGCTGTCATCATCATCACTGCTGTCATCATCACTACAACTACAACCATCATCACTAGTATTATCACCATTATCACTACAATTACCATCATCACCAATATTATCACCATTATCACTACAATTACCATCATCCCCACTATTACTACCATCATTTCTAATGTCAACTAAACTAACTTAACCTAACAAATGCGGGGCGAGATGTTTTCGCTCCCAGAACGAATGCGTTCTTAGTGTGAGAGCCCCGGGGGGGGGTTAAACCATATTTTGGACCTAAAATCATAACTATTGCATATATTCAAATAATCTTTTTTGACTGATGTTCGCATTCACGCAAAAAAATTTTGTGTGAAATTTGGTGAAAATCCGCCCAACGGTCTAGGAGGAGTTTCGAGACGGACGGACAACGAAAACGACGACAAAAAAAAAATTCCGGTGGTACCCACTATATGGGGGGGCGATACCAAACTCTGCTTACGCAGAGTTGATAAAAATAATAATAATAATGATGATAATAATAATAAAGTAGACGTGCCGTTTTGCCCAAAATCAAAACGGCATACCCAACTCTGCGATGGGTCAACATCATCACTACTAGTCACTATCACCATTACTATCATCAACAATACTACTATTATAGTCATCACTACTACTCTTACCATCATCACTACTACTGTAATCATCACTACAACTTTCACCATCATCACTACTACTCACCATCATCACTAATACTGTCACCATCGTCACTACCATCATCACTAATGTCATCATTATCACTACAACTATCATCATTACTTGTCACCATCAGCACTACTATTATGACCATCATCACTACTACTAGTACTGTCACCATCATATCTACTACTGTCATCATCACTACAGCTACAACCATCATCACTAGTATTATCACCATTATCACTACAATTACCATCATCACCAATATTATCACCATTATCACTACAATTACCATCATCCCCACTATTACTACCATCACTTCTAATGTCAACTAAACTAACTTAACCTAACAAATGCGGGGCGAGATGTTTTCGCTCCCAGAACGAATGCGTTCTTAGTGTGTGCCCCTACGGGGCACACACATGCAGAATGCCTTCATTGCAGGGGGGTCTGGGGGGCCCTGGGGGTAAAACCATATTTTGGACCTAAAATCATAACTATTGCATACATTCAAAAAATCTTTTTTGACTGACGTTCGCATTTACGCAACAAATGTTTGTGTGAAATTTGGTGAAAATCTGTCCAACGGTTTAGGAGGAGTTTCGAGACAGACGGACAATGACAACGACGACAGACATTTTTTTCGTGTGGTACCCACTATACGGGGGGCGATACCAAACTCTGCTTACGCAGAGTTGATAATAATGTCTGGTATGGTGGTCAGAAATCGATGAACTGGAGCTAATTATGTGACGGAGAAAATCATGCCTCCCTTTGAACTTGGAATCGTTTACATAATTCATAATTACCTTATTGAAATTGTGTAAGTAACTTCATTTTCTATCTCTATCAGACTTAACTACATGCTTTCCCTGTACCCACTTCGCACTCTCTCCACCACTCCTCTACTTCCCCACCGCTTCCACACTTCCCCAATACTCCCCTACTTCCCCACCACTCCCATACTTCCCCACCACTCTCCTACTTCCCCACCACTCCCATACTCCCCCACCACTCCTCTACTTCCCCACCAGTCCCATACATCCCCACCACTCCCCTACTTCCCCACCACTCCCATACTTCCCCACCACTCCCCTACTTCCCCACCACTCCCATACTTCATCCACCACTCCCCTACTTCCCCTATTTACCCACCACCACTACTTCCAGACCACTCCCCTACTTCCCCACCACTCCCCTAATTCCCCACCACTCCCCTACTTCCCCACCACTCCCATACTTCCTCACCACTCCCCTACTTCCCACCACTCCCCTACTTCCCCACCACTCCGCTACTTCCCCACCACTCCCATACTTCCCACCACTCCCCTACTTCCCACCACTCCCCTACATCCCCACCACTCCCCTACTTCCCCACCACTTCCCTATTTTCCCACCACTCCCAAGCATCCCCACCACTCCCATACTTCCCCACCACTCCCCTAATTCCCCACCAATCCCATATTTCCCCACCACTCGCATACATCCCCACCACTCCCATACTTCCCAACCACTCCCATACTTCCCAGCACTTCCATACTTCCCCACCACTCCCCCGCTTGCACTAATCCATCAGGACCATAAATTTCCCTTCAAGGTTGCAATGTCCTACCAATCACTACATTTTATAAAGATGTGCAACTGTTACCTAAAGAATTTCAGCAGTGATTTCTCTGCAGGCGTTGACAAAATCGAATCTAGTGAAATAAATGAAATTGCTTGGTGAATAATACTATGTATCTCCTATTACATTTCTGCATATTGTTCAAGGGGAGAGGGCTGATTTTTCTGCCCCCCCCCCCCCTTCTCCTTAATTTTTAGCCCCATTAGTTTTCAGATTTTAAGACGTTTGCCCCATTAGTTTGTCGATTGTAAGACCTTTCGCCCCATTGTTTTGGTCAATATTAAGACCTTTCGTGCTATTTAGGTGTCGATGTTATTTCCTGGAGAACGATACCGGTAGTCAGCCTGTAATGTTGGAAGAACCAACCTACCGACAAATTTATAAATTAATCTAGAAGGGGGATCTAATGGATGATTGTTTAAGTTTGATGGAGGTCTAGGGAGGAAACTAAAAAAAAATCTTAAATATATGAAATAATCTACCAAAAGATATACCCTTCCCCCTTATGTTCTGCGGTATGTATCTTTAATTCGAATATAAACACCTTCTTTAGGGTCTCATTATTTTGCCCTAATCAAAATAAACGCCCACATTACTAAATACAGGAAAGGCTGCACGAAGAAGCGTAATAATGCGTAAAAAGCGTATAATGAAGTAACAGCCAATTATGCACTAAATCACCAGTCTGATTCAGACGGCGCTTTTCCTCGCAACTATTTCCGGCACTTCAGTCTGAGTTTGTTAATGTTGTCACTAAAAATCATCTACCATCAGCATAGTCGGCAATATAAGTACAAAATGGCCCCATATTTTTGACAGAGTTAATTTGCCGATCAAAGTTGCCGGGAAAAGCGCTGGTGTAAATCCGTCACCACTATAAATCCTATTGTAACAGAGATCAACCAACCTCCGCCATATTTTGGTGCCACGGGTGTCACTAGCCTCTCTCTACACTCGAATATGTCCATAGCTACAGCAGACATTCGGAAATTCTGATACAGACTATATCATTTGGCTTTTGGATCTAAATTCTACACGATAAAAAATAAATAAAGTAGACGTGCCGTTTTGCCCAAAATCAAAACGGCATACCCAACTCTGCGATGGGTTACCATCATCAATCACAATCACCATCATCACTACAACTGCCACAATCATCACGACTACTGTCATCATCATTACTATGACTATCATCACTACTACTCTCACCATCCTTACCTTGAGTTACCTTGAGTTGTTTCGGCCTCCTCAGCGGCCTCGACGAGAGCTGCTCCCCCCGAGTAAGTTTGCTGCCAGTGTTTGATGCAGCAGACTATTCGAGAGGGCAGCTCTCCCCCCCGCGAAGTATGGCTGATCAAGCACCGACTTGAGATGGTTGTCCAAGGCTTTTTTGAATACTTCCGTTGGCACGTCCATCAGGTTTCTCACGTTCTCTGGCATTTTGTTGAAGAGGATCGGTCCCCTGTTTGTCAACCAGGAGTCCCTCATCATCGTTACTACTGTCACCATTGCCACTACCATCTTAATCACTACTAGAATCATTGATACTACAACTATCAACCATCATTACTACTATCATCACCGCCATCTTACAATTATCATTACTACTGTTAACATCATCACTACTACTATAACCATCATCATTACTACTGTCACAAGTATTACCATCATGTATCCTACTGTCACCATCATCACTGCTACTGCCATCATCACCATTACTATGATCTTCATCATCACCACTATTGTAATCATCACTACAACTTTCACCATCATCACTACTACTCACCATCATCACCAATACTCACACCATCATCACTACTGTCATTATTATCACTACAACTATCATCATTACTCGTCACCATCATCACTACTATTATGACCATCATCAATACTACTAGTACTGTCACCATCATATTTACTACTGTCACCATCATATCTACTACTGTCATCATCATCAATACAACTACAACCATCATCACTACTATTATCACCATCATCACTACTATCACCATCAATCCCAGTATTACTACCATCACTTCTAATGCCGACTAAACTAACTTAACCTAGCAAATGCGTAGCGAGATGTTTTCGCCCCCAGAACGCGATCATTGCTGGGGGGGGGGGGGGGGGAAATCCGGGAAAAGGGGGGGGGGGAACCATATTTTGGACCTAAAATCATAACTATTGCATAAATTCAAAACATCATTTTTGACTGACGTTCGCATTCACGCAACAAATGTTCGTGTGAAATTTGGTGAAAATCCGTCCAATGGTCTAGGAGGAGTTTCGGGACAGACGGACAACGACAACAACGACAATTTTGTTTCAGGTGGTACCCACTATACAGGGGGGGCGATACCAAACTCTGCTTACGTAGAGTTGATAATACCTCGTTGTTTGATCATGACGGTAGAAAAATGGCATGCACAGTATAAGACTGCTGCTCTCTCTCTCTCTTTCTTTTCTTCTTCTTTTCTATCCTTTCCTTCAACTTTCCTTTTCTTTCGGATATGCCATCTCTACTAGAATTAAGTCCTGACCACCTCGTTTGTATAGTAAGGTCTGTGTGGCCAGTGTATCTATGTAAGTATATGTAAATCTTCGTAAATCTCTCTCTTTTACAACCAGATCTCTAGTTTTCCCCCGGAGATGAGGAGAGAGCATGATCATAAGTTAGCCCTTGACATAATAACAGGAGTATAAACACCACATGAGGTCCTCCGCTGCTAACTCACCTCACCCTAGTTGACCAGACCCTTGCACCGGCTCTAATGAACAAAGCTCAGCCCTTCTGTCTGGCATAGGGGCAGGATGCACTATAACCCTTCTGTCTGTGTGTATTATTTAAGGGGGGATGGGCGTATTTATTGCCTTATTTGATGGTGTAATGGTTAGTGTGTTTAACATCTGTATGTAATACCAAGATATCCTTTCTAACCTATAAAACCACTTCCTTATCAACAGCTAAAACAAAACATTACCATTTCATCCAAAGGAAACATTTGTTAATGAGACAGCATGACTGCTTATTATATATTGTTTTCCTATGTGAGTGAGGGAGACAAAAGGCAGAACTGCCTATAGCAAGTGCCTCCCCCATAGTTGAAAGAGTGACAGGGCCAAAATCAAGGGACGTTCGAGCCAAAATGCCTGAACACACGGAGTTTGAAGCAATTTAAGTTATGGGAGGAGGGAAAGACTGATTCTGGTAGAGAGTTCCAGAGTTCAGTGGTTGAATAGAAGAAATACAGAGTTTCACTCTTGGGTTGGAGAGTTGCACAGAGTAGGGGTGGGATTGTGTTGCAAGACGGGTACCACGTACCCTACGTAGAGGAGGTGATTCTTCATGAAATTATAAAAGCCGACAAAAATATATAGTATATTATTCTAATACTCAAAAAGGAAAAACATTTAAGATACGATAAATTTACAAATAAGTTATATTACAAAACGGTCTACCCAAAACTGATAAAAAGAGACGAGAAAAGAAATCACTAACAACAATTAGAGAACAGAAAGACCTAATAATGCAGCCCGAGAGTATCTGCGTCCTCACAAAAATGGAATTATTGGAAGCGACTTATTTGGTGCAACGGGGTATATTCAATCACGGCGTTCTCGTCACCTTTGTCGAGTGCAAATTGCATTAGACTCGCTGCTCCTCTGAGAATTTGGGGCTCTCTTGGGTGTGGTGGCCATGGAAGTGTGAGTGTGTGTGTGTGTTTGATGGTGTGTATGTGTATATATTTGTGTTTGAGGGTGTGTGTGTGTTTAAGGGTGTTTGAGGGTGTGTGTATGTGTGTGAGAGAGAGAGAGAGAGGATGTGGGGCGATGGAATTGTGAAGGTGTGAATGTATGTATGTGAGGGTGTGGGGCGATAGAAGAATGAGTGTGTGTATGTGTGTGGGCGGTGGAAGTGTGTGTGTGTGTGTTTGTGTGAATGCATGCGTAGACTGTTGGGTGTGTGAGTGCACTTGTGGATTTCGGTAAGTTCACTGTACAAACCAATGCATTTGAGTAAGAAAATAAGTGTGACTAGAGGGGCGGGTGGCGGTGTTATTTGAGGAGGGGAGAGGTGATGAGAGAGTATATTAGGAAGGGAGGGCAAGTGTAATGAAGGGACGAGAGCTGTTCATAAGAGGGGGATATCGGCACACTATAGTCTATTCGCTGTAGGCGAGAAATCATGACCTCTAATCTCTGTAACTCAAAAACGACTAGAGTAATCGAGCTAATAGTTCTACCATTTGGGAAGAGTCAGTCAAGGAATAAATATGGTAATTTACAGCCAATTTGTTCTAGCCATTTTTGAGTTACAGAGGATAGAGGTCATGATCTCTCGCCTACTTACAGCGAATAGACTATAGAACACTACATTCGGCACACTAGGAACAGTACATTCCTTTATAGTGTGATCTGACTCTATTATAGAGAAAAGTGTAAATAATGCATAATCGTTTTATAAATATATGGATTTTCATGGGTACCAGAAAAGGTAGGTAAATATTTGAAACATCGTGGATTTCTCAGGGTTGGACATGCAGTTTTAACTTTAAAGTGGCACAGGATATTTGCTGGGTCATATTTATCTGCATGCCATTTTATATATCAGTATATACAAAATAGGGGTACAAATTCATTATCCACAAACGATCTCTGATCCCAAAGAAAAAGAACGACAAAAAAGTCGACAAATTTCATAGGCCTACGTCTTCGACGCAGGCAACAAATTCACTATTTCGACGAAATAAATCATAAACCAAATGTTTCCACTGAACCAAGTCTATGTCAGAAGCGTCAATTAATATGGTGTGTGTGTATTAAGGTTGGTCAACTGCTTTTTTATCTTTCTCTCCTTTTCTCTCTTTCTCTGACTTGTATCCATTTGGCCCCATTCAGCCAACTGTTTTAAGACGCTTTTCCCCATCCAGGTGTCGATTTTTTCCTGGCGAGCGATAGCGAGCCAGCATTGTATGGAGAAATCCGGCTTCGCCGGAGAAATTTTTCTATCGACAAATGTACAAATTTAGCTTGCTGTAAAACAAATATACTGTATATATATATGCTGGCTCGCTACCGCTCGCCAGGAAAATATTGCCACCTGGATGGGGGTAAACGTCTTAAAACAGTAGACTGAATGGGGCCGAATGGATACAAGCCAAAGAGAGAGGGAGAGAAAGATAAAACAAAAGCGAAATGGGCTCCCTTAAGGCCGTGAGCCAATCTGTGTGCAATACCCTTCATGTGAACCAACAGGCCTGAGCTGCTCCAGACGGGATATTCATCTTTCTTACTTCATCACTGACTCTCTCTCTCTCTCACTCTCTCTCACTCTCTCTCTCTCTCTCTCTCTCTGAATGATTTGTTATACTAGCTAATACTGAATCCTGGACTCGTAGTGATACAGGATATTATGTGTGCGAGATGTATCCTTCCATTATTAGAACGATTTTAGTCCATTTATAATGTCTATCTATGATTTTATTCAGCTTTAGAAGGCTGTATAGACCAAAGGGGTAAAGCCTATGTAAACTAGAGGGGCACTAGGGACAGCGCATACCTCCGCCTACGCTGGCGGAGGAATACGCCCAACTGATCACCTCTTAAGGGAGTCACCGGCTTGTTTTATCTTTCGCTACTTTTCTCTCTTCCCCTGGCTTGCATCCATTCGGCCCCATTCAGCCAACTGTTTTAAGACGTTTATCCCCATCCAGGTGTCGATTTCTTCCTGGCGAGCGATAGCGAGCCATCATTGTATGGAGAAATCCGGCTTCGCCGAAGACATTTTTCTATCGAAAAATTTACAAATTTAGCTTGCTGTCAAAACAAATATATATATATATGCTGGCTCGCTACCACTCGCCAGGAAAATATTGACACCTGGATGGGGGTAAACGTCTTAAAACAGTAGGATGAATGGGCCCGAATGGATACAAACCAAAGAGAGAGGTAGAGAAAGAGAGAACAAAAAGCGAGGTGGGGTCCCTTAAATTAGATCACTTCTTTCATGGCGCATATCCTATCTACCAACCACATTTCAAGGAAATCAATTTAAAACTGTTGATACATCTTGTTTACAGACAAATAGACAAACAAAAAGACAAACGGAGGCAAAAACATAACCTCGGAGGTAATTTACCCTTTCACTACCACAACTTCCAAAGCCGAATAAAATGATCTACTTATAACCACAATAAATGGTAACATTTTGTCCTGTACAGAAAGGTTACACCTATAGTCTATTTCCCTTACCTGACGGAGGATTACCATGTAATTATAAAGATTTTATAGCGAAAAACTGTATGCTATATTGTTAATTGTGCAAATATTCCCTGTTTATATAACATAGCAAAATATAATAATTAATATTTTTCCGTTAATAACCGTCTGCTGAAAGAAAATCGTCTATAAGTATGTAATGTTCCACAAAGATATAATCATTCCAAATAGTAGAGAGAGAGAGAGTGCAAACCTACGCTGGCGGAGGTAAGCGCTCTACCGATCGCCTACTAAATGGAATTAATTCCTCCTTGGCGCATATCCTATCTAGCCACCACATTTAGTGAACATCGGATCATAACGTTGTGAGCCGCCTACACTGTCGGAGATATGCGCTCTACCGATCACCTCTTCAGCTGAATCACTTCTTTCGCACATATTCTTTCTGTCCATCAACTTTCGTGAAAATCGGTTAATAATTTTTTGAGATATCTTGTTTACAGACAAAGAAACCGTCAGACAGACAAAAGGGGGTAATAACATAACATACTCCAACTTCGTTGGCGGGAGTAAAAAGTGATTCACTATTATACACCTGCTAAGAGTCCCAACCGTCTGAATATTGCTAAACCAATTTATAGGAAGTCAGAGGGCTTAATGTGGACAGTCTTATCCTATGGTATATATTGTAAAATGCTGATAATTCCTAATAACACACACGCACACACATTCTCTCTCTCTCTCGCCATCATGTAAACCAACAACCCTGAGCTGCTCCAGACATGCCATTCATCTTTCCTGCTTCATCATTGTAGTATCTCTCTCTCTCTCTCTCTCTCTCTCTCTCTCTCTCTCTCTCTCTCTCTCTCCATGTGCAGGACTAACGATAATGAACAAATACAAAATAAAATACTAGTAGTCACTTTAGACCAATACAGTTTAATTTATGTTAAGGAATATTCTTTAGCAAATCATTATGCAGATAGAGATCGAAGCAATTACTTTGAACAACAACACCAACAATAATAATAATAATAATAATAATAATAATAATACGGAAAAATAATAAGAATACCTCGTAGTTTTTTTCTTTTCTCTCTCTCTCCCTCTCTCTGAGTTGCATCCATTTGGCCACATTTAGCCTACTGTTTTAAGACGTTTATCCCCATCCAGGTTTCGATTTTTCCTGGCAAGAGGTAGCAAGCCAGCATATTTTTAAAAATGTTTTGACAGCAGGCTAAATTTGTACATTTTTTAATTTCTCCGGCGAAGCCTGATTTCTCCATACAATGCTGGCTCGCGAAAATCAACACCTGAATGGGGATAAAGATCTTAAAACAGTAGGCTGAATGGGTCCGAATGGATACAAGCCACAGAAAGAAAGAAAAGGAGGGAACGTAGCTAAAGACTCATCCTTTGCTTGAAGGCTGATCCACACGAAAAAAACTTTACTCGAACCTTTTATTAAAAATCGGGTCTAGCAATTTATGAATATTACTGTCATAAACATTTTGTCACGTATAGTAATTTCCTTACAAGCTATACTCCATTCAGTTGACCCGTGCATCTGGCTTCTAACTGGTGTTTTTATCGACGCTCTTCATGATTGGCTATCTTATCAGTACCCTTCCCGATACCAGTGAAATAATCGTCATGAAAAAATACCTGAATAAATGTTTCAATCAAACCTTGCTTGAAAAATATCCCCCTCCCACTGGCCATCCATCCTCGCCGATCCAGCTAATTGTGGGTGTAGTCCTGGTGGTGCATATTATCCCCGGGATGATGGAGTACCTGAGGCTGGTGGTGGTGGTGGTGGTGGTGTGGGAGGCCAGTCATCAAGCCGCCTCACACGGGGATCAACATGGCTTATCTCACATCGGTTATTACTGCTTGGGTCTGGCAGGGTTCTTCTTGATTATATTCTTTTTAAAACTCCATAGGTTTAGGTTATAACCATTGGAGTCGATGGCAGGTGGAGTGGATGGCAGTAATCAACAGGCACTGGCAAGGTGCCCATTGCCCCTATCGCATCCACTAGCTGGTATGCAATGCCACAGTCAATGACAGACTATCAGCATTTACACCATGTAGCTTACCACGAATCTAGAATTTTAATTATGCTGTCTGTACTTACTCTTTTTGATGATACCAATCTAAAATAGTCTGTTGACAAAGGCAAGGGCAGTTTTATGACATGTTAGAGAGCTTATCATAAAGTACTGAAACTAGCATATTTTGACTCCCAAATAATATATCACCAGATAATTATGCTATGAATCAAACGCGCATCTGCAGAAATACGAGTTCAGAGCTACGACATTACCAGCTTCCCTCACACACAATTAAGTTGGCACAATATACAAAGAACTATGATATAAACAATTTAATATGTTTAGCAGCTCAGCCCAAGGAAGTATTTCTGCCTTGGGTCTCGTGGAATTACCTGGATTCTACTTTCTCTCCCAAACTTTTGAATGTTGTTTAGATATTATGTTTTGTCTCAATCACCTGGGGTAATATATTAGCTTCATATACACAACTCACTTATCTAGTGCTCTGGTTTGACGTTCAGTTGATAATATGCAAAATTGAGGCTCGAGTACGTAAAAATAGATAAGATAAATATTAAGAAATCCGCACACAACATTCTGTGCACTTTATCTGGGAGTTTGAGTCAAGGATTGTAGGGCGTGGTGCCACAGGGGAATTTAGGAATATTTGCCAACTCAGAATGAGAGTTGAGCGTCTCTGCCATACCCATAGCTTACTCTGACTGTTCCTTTTACTTATATATTTTCCAGATCTTAAGTGACGGCGTCTCTTCTGTGGATTGACCTCCCTACTGCCAACCTCGAGGTTGGCAGACTGGGAGACAAAGCATCACATTTTTCCTTTGCCCCTCAACGATCCCTTCCTAATTTCTGAGGAGCACAGGGCCTTGGGTGGGGCTTTGGTGTCCCGGGCGTTTCCGCATCCTCCTCAGCTCCTCGCCTGGGAGCGGCTTCGATCACCTGGGCTTTCTTAGTGGCAAGCAGGGAGGGTTCTGTGGGGGCGCTCGGTTATGACCTTGGCTTTGCTCGGGATCTTTGGGGCTGTTCGGTCAGACAGCCTGGGGAACAACAACAGCACAATAATAGATACATTTCTTATAAATGAAGGGCATGTTTGGGTGTTCGGTGTTTGCTTGTAATGTATTTGGTATTCCTTCCTTCAGTATGTCATATGCAAAATATAGGTTGCTAAAGGGACAAGCATATACACAGAAAATTAAAGCCAAATGGAACTGTAAACACAGCTAAAAAGTACTCAGTAAAAACACATATTTGCACCATGTTCAGATATTGAACTGGTAACAGAATTTATCATGATGGTATATAATTTTAGGTAGTTGGATTCGGTATAATCCTGTGTAGCGGGCAACCGTGTATACAGTATATATCTCAATAATTTGGTAATGTAAGAATATATTTTTACATTTTACATTCATAAATAGTACACTAATATAATAGGTTAGGTTAGGTTAGGTTAGGTTAGGTTAGGTTTTGGTTTGGTTAAGGGGAGATTTCCACTTGAGGGATTTTTTTCTTGACCCCTTTCTCCCTCATGTTTAGCCCCATTGCTTTTGATATTATAAAACGTTTGCCCCATTAGTTTAGCAATTTTAAGAACTTTCACCCCATATTAAGACCTTTCGTGCAATTCAGGTGTCGATTTTATCCTGGCGAGCGATAGCGAGCCTGTAATTTAAGAGGAACCGGCCTTCGGCCGGGAAATTTGTCTACCGAAAAATTTACAAATTTATCTTGAAAGGGACTCAAGGGGTTGTAATTTTAAGCTTGATGGAGGTCTAGGGAACAAACTAAATACCTCCCCTTAAAGTAGGCATCTGAAAAACAGTTACCCGCTACACAGGATCTTACCGTGGATTCTTCTGCAACATCAATTTAGAAACTTTCAGGCTTGAATTGCCCAAGAAAATTGTAGTAACAAGCGCTCCGATTCAAAATATCGACAAGACAGGCAGGCGCACAGACAGACTAAAGGCGGTGTCACACGATCTCATTTCCCGGCAATTTTCGATGAGCAAGTTTTTTTTCTCGTACTATTTTGTGGCTCTTTCGCATTGGAATTGGAAACTAGATCGGAGGTAGCTAATGTTAGGTAGTTTAATGCTTATGGAACTTACATTTTGAAGCTGTCAGACAAACAATTGCCCGTAAAAATTGCCGGAAAAAGTCGCTCGTGTGACACTGCCCTAAGGGGGGTCACCGGCTTTTCTTATCTTTCTCTTCTTTTCTCTTTTTCCCTGGCTTGTATTCATTCGGCCCCACTCAGCCAACTGTTTTAAGACGTTTATCCCCATCCAGGTGTCGATTTTTTCCTGGCGAGCGATAGCGAGCAAGAATTGTATGGTGAAATCCGGCTTCGCCGGAAACACTTTTCTATCGAAAAATGTACAAATTTAGCTTGCTGTCAAAACAAAAATATGTATATGCTGGCTTGCTACCGCTCGCCAGGAAAATATTGACACCTGGATGGGGATAAACGTCTTAAAACAGTAGGCTGAATGGGGCCGAATGGATACAAGCCAGAGAGAGGGAGAGAAAGAGAAAACAAGCGAGGTGGGCTCCCTTAACCGAAACCTCAGACTAGTGTATAAAGATTCGTCTGGCTCGCATGAATAACCCAAGTCCCCCAACTAATGATTACCTATAATGTGTCCTTTTCCAGCATATAAGCGTATATTAGAAGCCAATACTTCGACCCCGCCACCACCACCACCACCAGCAGTAGTACCAGCAGTCACACATACGGACAGAGACACACCACACACGCACACACACCCACCCACACCCACACCCACACACACACACACACGCCAGGCAGAGATCCTAGAGTCACGGAGATCGGACAACTTCCGCCTTATTGGTGAACCTTAGTTAGGTAAGGGGCAGGTAGTCGCTTTTTCTGGACCCTCTTCTCCCTCATGCTTATCCCGATTAGTTTTGAGATTTTAAGACGTTCGTTCCGTTAGTTTGAAAAATCAAAAATCACCCCATTGTTTAACATTTACGGCACTAAATGGCCGTCCAAATATAAAGATGGTCGCTCTCTCTTTCTACAGGATCACTAATGCCAGGCTGCGTGTTAAGGGGGTAGTGCTTGTTTTTTTTCCTATATATATATATTTATTAATTTACTTGTGAGTTTCCTCGCTAGACCTCCATCAAGCTTAGAAGAAAAAAACCTAGACCCCCTTGCAAGATAAATTTGTACATTTTTCGGTAGAAAAATTTCCCGGCCGAAGGCCGGTTTCTTCTAAAATTCGAGGCTCGCTATCGCTCTCCAGGATAAAATCGACACCTAAAGGGCACGAAAGGTCTTAATATCGACAAAAAATGTGGCGAAAGGTCTCAAAAACGCCAAACTAACTGAACAAACGTCTTAAAACCTCAACACTAATATGCTAAACATGAGGGAGAAGGGGGTCCAAAAAAGAGCGAGTACTACCCCGTTAATTTGATATAACTGAAATTGACAGTTCGTGCATTCCATAATACACATTCTGGATTTTTTTTTGTTTTTCTTTTAATTCCTGGAACTGTTCAATGATTCCCCAAAATGCATACACTTGCTAAAAATGAACACCAATATTTGAATACGTTTGGGATGGCTTCGAAACTTCCTGGCCAGCATTAGTGAGTTAGAGTGAGAGTGAGCATATATATATACAGGGTGTTTGAAAATGACACCATCAAAATTACAGGGCGTAATATACAGTGAACAGGAAGGAAACACATCTAATTTGCCAATGTGATATTATGTACCGTTAATGTGATAAGAGACACTTTAAAAGATGTAAATAAATCCAAGCCAATATGATGGATGAAAATAGGCAGCAATTGTCCGAACACTGATCCCCTTCTCCCCCCCCCCCCCCCACACACACACACACACACACAGTACATACACCATCAAACCAGTGTCATCACAGAAAGAGGGAGCTATATCCCCCTCCAGCCCCGAACAGAGAAGCTTACAATGAGTTATAAGGAGGTACTCTATGATGTTTTCTATTTGTTGTGAGTTTAAGGGGGCCAACCTCGCTTTTTTCTCTTTCTTTCCCTCTCTCTCTTTGGTTTATATCCATTCGGCTCCATTCAGCCTACTGTTTTAAGACGTTTACCCCATCCAGGTGTCAATATTTTCCTTGGCGAGCGGTAGCGAGCCAGCATATAAATATTTTTGTTTAGACAGCAAGCTAAATTTGTAAACTTTTTGATAGAAAAATGTCTCCGGCGAAGCCGGATTTCTCCATAAATGCTGGCTAGATATCGCTCGCCAGGAATAAATCGACACCTGAATGGGAATAAACGTCTTAAAACAGTTGGCTGAATGGGGCTGAATAGATACAAGCCAGGGAAAGTGAGAACAGGAGAGAAAGATAAAAAAAAACGGTGACCCCCTTAAGAAGTGGGGAATGGAGATCCCCACATAGGGATAAACATAGAGCATAGGGATACAATCGTAACATTTGATGAATGACATAGTGGAAATATAATATTACATCGCTATAAAAACAATAGCAATCGAACACAAGCGAGACGATACAACATTATATCATATCCTCGATTTTTCAGAGCATGGCTTTCAAAGCTCAAAGACTCAAATGGGTGAATATTTGTGATGGGTCACGGTGATCAGATATGGGATGCAAATAGGCATTTTGGCTCGACTGTTCCTTGATTTTGGCCCTGTCATTCTTTGAACTCTGGGGGGAGGCACTCGTCACATGCAATTTGCCCTTTGTCTCCCTCATCCACATAGGAGAAAACAAAACAAAATACAAAATAAATCTCCTGGCCCTCTCTCCACCACGGAGAGACCATGCAGTAGGCGAGACCTTTCATTTGTTTTATTTCTATTTGTTTATTTAAAAGCCATGTTGGTGCTGTAATGATCAAACAGCGGGGTGATACTGTATATTTGATCAGAGAACAGTGAACTTAGATTACAAACAAAACTATTGCATATAATAATCCTGTATCAAAATTGTTATATATTTATTATAGTTATGGACATATTTGAGTTTAAGGGGATAGTGCTTGTTTTTTTTAGCCTTTATATTTATATATTTTTGAGTTTCCTCTCTAGACCTCAATCAAGCTTTAAAAAAACACGCCCTAGACCCCCTTTCAAGATAAATGTGTACATTTTTCGGTAGCAAAATGTCCCGGCCGAAGGCCTTTTTCTTCTAAAATTACAGGCTCGCTATCGCTCGCCAGTAAAAAAATCAACACCTAAATGTCACGAAAGGTCTTAATATTGACAAAGAAATGGGGCGAAAGGTCTCAAAATTGCCAAACTAACGGAAATAACGTCTTAAAATCTCAGAAAATTTCCAGAAAAAGCGAGTAGTATCCCCTTACAGAGAATCAAATAACACCAGTGACATCAACACGGCGAAGGTTGGTCGATCTCGGTGACTGTAGGGTCTTTGCCACCCAGAGATGCCAATCCATAAAGCGAGTGTCAAACACGAACGACTGCCTGATAAAGCTTACACCAACGCCGCCCCCTTCTAGATTTAGCGCCATCTATATTCCTGCCGCGACCCTAAACTCTCCTGCTGGGGATATGGGAAAGGGAGAAAGGGGGGGGGGGGAGGAAAGAAGGGGGAAAGGGAGGAGAGTAGGGGTGGAGAGTCGAAGGATAGAGAAGGATGAAGGTGAGGGGAGAGGGAGGAGAGTCAGAGGGAATGGGAGGAGAGTAGGGGTGAAGAGTCGTAGGATGGGGGGTGGGGTAGTGAAAGGAAGGAAGAAGGTGGGAATGGGAGGAGAGTAGGGGTAGAGAATCGTAGGATGGGAGGGGGGTTAGTTAAAGGAAGGAAGAAGGTGTAGGGTGGGGGAGGAGGAGGGGGGATAGGTGTAGGGTGGGGGAGGAGGAGGGGGATAGGTGTAGGGTGGGGGAGGAGGAGGGGGGATAGGTGTAGGGTGGGGGAAGGAGGAGGGAGGATATAGGTGTAGGGTGGGGGAACAGGAGGGGGGATAGGTGTAGGGTGGGGGAGGAGGAGGGGGGATAGGTGTAGGGTGGGGGGAGGAGGAGGGGGGATAGGTGTAGGGTGGGGGAGGGGGAGGGAGGATAGGTGTAGGGTGGGGAAAGGAGGAGGGGTGATAGGTGCAGGGTGGGACAAGCAGGGAGGATAGGTGTAGGGTGGGGGGAAGGAGGAGGGTGATAGGTGTAGGGTGGGGGGGGGGGGGAGGAGGAGGGAGGATAGGTGTAAGGTGGCGGGGAGGATAAGTGTTGAGTGGGGGAAGGAGGAAGGAAAGGTGTAGGTTTTAAGATGTTTATCCCCATTCAGGTGTTAATATCTTCCTGGCGAGCGATAGCGAGCCATCATTGTATGGAGAAATCCGGCTTCGCCGGAGAAATTTTTCTATCGAAATATGTACAACTTTAGCTTGCTCTCAAAACAAAAATATATATATGGTGGCTCACTACCGCTCACCAGGAAAATATTGACACCTGGATGGGGGTAAACGTCTTAAAACAATAGGCTGAATGGGGCCGAATGGATACAAGCCAAAGAGAGAGGGAGAGAAAGAGAAAGAAAGCGAGTTGGGGCCCCTTAAATATATGGTAAGTCACTGTTATGTGGCTATATATGCACGTCACGTCCAGGGCTGTGTCAATAGCTTCCTAAATGGTCTCACAACATGGAGCCATTTATATCCGCGAGTATGGAGGCAAATAACACGGTGGGGAATTCCGATACACTTTTTATTGAGCGGTAATTCTATGAGGTACTGTCACAACTTCGGAAAATTAATGCCAACTTGGTTTACATGACTAAATACAAAACCAGGTGAAAACAATAAATAATACAATAAATAAATAATAATAATAATAATAATAATAATAATAATAATCGAACTATGATTAAGTTTTCTGATTTGTATTTGCCATCAATCTTCTGTATCACAGGAGGTATAGGAGTATATACAAATTATTATACACATCGATGGTCATGAAAGAAGTCGCAGAGTTAATTATATTGTTTGTACTACTGTAGGTCCACAGAAGTGAGTGAGTTTTAACGTAGATTAATATTTCTACTGATTAGTTAAGAGTGAATACAGCGACAAAGTCAAGTCATTTGATCGGCTCCCAGCAAGCTAATACTTTTTTATTTTCATCTGACGATAAATTGAATCCCTTAACAGCTAATTTCTCAACACTTAAAGGAAAAGTATGAAATTACTGTGTCTCATTATCATATTAAGACCAAGTTTATATAATTCACACCATATTTCACAACAAAGTCTTGAAACTAACTGAGAAATCTTGATGGGAACTTTGTAATTTACCGTCAGTTGAAAAGAAACAGAGTATAGATATGTTCTTCATTTACAGTAGATGCAGGCTGAAGTTAGCAAGTTGAAGTTGTCATATGACAGAATAATATAAATCTATCTCGATAAAAACTACTAAAGGAACGGTACAGTTAAAAACTATTATTCTTTAATCATAATAAGCACAACACAGTTGTGCAAGCAAATACAACAATAATAATACTGTTATTATGTTATTTAATCAAAGAGTATTTATAATCATACCAATAGGAAGTTAAAACACACTTAAACTATCCAAACCATCTGATAGTGCTGTATTAACACACACACACACACACACACATATATATATATATATATTAACTTGTGCATTCGAGTGTGCTGTACACCCTAGGAGACATATCGTGGCATTAATGTTTTGCGTCAATCTCGAACTCAATCGCAACTTCTCGTCAATTATTTACCTAATATTTACACTTTGGAGTTTCGCTTATGTTGTTCGAGGCTTCACGTTGGGTCAGGATTTATGTTTTGGAGTATTCGTGTGGTTCCAGTGAGGTAGGTAGGAATGAATGGTTTTATTACTCTTGTTGATGCACTCATTCCTCAGTGCAGGTAGGAGTCGCCATTCCCACTAGACTGGTCGAACATTGATTTTCTTGGGTGACTTACTTGAGTACCCAGGGGAATTGCGTGTTTTCTGGCTTCTTCTTCCTTATATAAAGACAAAATCAGAAGTTGGACTGTACACGCTTGGTGGACACACATAGAATATGTAATGCACTAAAATCAACATTTCCACTCCAACTCGGAAAGAGCACTTTAATACGGTTCCCGGACATTTCAACCAGTAGCTCTCAACCAGTGCCAAATCAACCAAGACCAACCAAACCAGTGCCAAAATATAGTACTAACCTAACCTAACCGTATTGGATGATTTAGTACAGGTTGAGAGCTACTGGTTGATATGGTCTACTGGTTGAGTTGTCCGGTCACCGGACGTCCTAGTATCTTAAAGACGTTTCATCTAATTAGTTTGGCATTAGACATTTCATCTCTTTCAGGTGTATGTATTTTAGGGGAGGTGAGCGATAGCATACCTACAATCAAGGAGAAACTGGCCTTCGGCTGGGAAATGTATTTACCGTATGTGTTTTACTTGTTTAGCTTGCACGGGGTCTGTGGGGAGTTTTAAGGGGAGGTTTTTAGTTGATTCCCTAGACTTCCATCAAGCTTAAAATTACTCCCCCTAGACCCCCTTTCAAGATAAATTTGTACATTTTTCGGTAGAAAAATGTCCCGGCCGAAGGCCGGTTCCCCTTAAATTACAGGCTCGCTATCGCTCGCCAGGAAAAAATCGACACCTAAATGGCACGAATGGTCTTAAAATTGACAGAAATGTGGCGAGGGTTCTTAAAATCGCCAAACTAATGGGGCGAACGTCTTAAAATCTCAAAACCAATGGGGCTAAACATGAGGGAGAAAGGGGTCCAGAAAAAAATCCTCCGGTGGAAATCTCCCCTTAAGAGAGAAGCGGGTCGGGAGAGGCGTTTTTTCTTAATCTAGGAGGCAAGCTAAAAATACACTGCTTCAAAATGGCGGCAGCAATCCAAACCTTCAGTAACGATTAAACAATATATCATAATAACCCACAGAAAGTCACACCCAATAGTGTTAATTAAAAGGGTGGTAGCCCGAGGATGCTGTTCATGCTGTCGAAGCCACACACACACACACACACACACACACACACACACACAGTAACACACACATATACACAGTAACACACACACACACACATACACAGTAACACACACATATACACAGTAACACACACACACACACACACACACACACAGTAACACACACACACACACAGTAACACACACACACAGTACACACACACACACATACACAGTAACACACACATATACACAGTAACACACACACACACACACACACATACACAGTAACACACATATACACAGTAACACACACACACACACACACACACACAGTAACACACACATATACACAGTAACACACACACACAATAACACACACATATATACAGTAACACACACATACACAGTAACACACACATACACAGTAACACACACACACAGTAACATACATACACAGTAACACACACACACACACAGTAACACACACACAGTAACACACACACACAGTAACACACACACACACAGTAACACACACACACACAGTAACACAAACATACACAGTAACACACACACACAGTAACACAAACATACACAGTAACACACACACACAGTAACACAAACATACACAGTAACACACACACACAGTAACACACATACAGTAACACACACCCAGTAACACACACACAGTAACACACACACACAGTAACACAAACATACACAGTAACACACACATACACAGTAACACACACACACAGTAACACACACACACAGTAACACACACACACAGTAACACACACACACACAGTAACACACACACACACAGTAACACAAACATACACAGTAACACACACACACAGTAACACACACACACAGTAACACACACACACAGTAACACAAACATACACAGTAACACACACACACAGTCACGATCAACAGTTCCCGGGGCCGGAGTCATTAACCCCTTCTGTACCGGTGACGTCTTATATATTTTCCTCTAGTTATATTTAGACGATTTTGCGCCATTTTAGGGGGGTGACCTGTTTTTGTTCTGTCCTTTTCTACCTTTCTCTGGCTTGTATCCATTTGGCCCCATTCAGCCTACTGTTTTAAGACGTTTATCCCCATCCAGGTGTCAATTTTTTACTGGTTAGCGGTAGCGAGCCAGCATATTTTGTATTTTTGTTTGACAGCAGGCTAAATTTGTACATTTTTCGATAGAAAAATGCCAAATGGATACAAATCAGAGAAAGATAGAAAAGGACAGAACAAAAACAGGTCACCCCCCTTCAACACATCTCATCTCGGGGAATGGTAAGTACGAATGGGATAGAGATGCCGAGGACTCCAGATCTACCTCTACTTCCTTGCTTTCAACTCCGGATATCTCGCTGGTAATATGATAGAAGACTTAATTTTTTTTTTTTTTTTTTTTTTTTTTTTTTTAGCAGACTGGTGCCAAAAGAGGGATATGAAGTTGAAGTCAAGGTGTCAAACTGGAGCCATTTTGTTTGAAGTCTTCAATGAAAATGAGAAGGAATACAAGCAAATTAACATGAAATGGTATTGTTTGGGCCATTTCATCACTTCCAAAGAAATAATTTGAACTATAAACCACAATTCGATCTTTATATAATAATAATGAAGACTAAAAATTACGGATTCGGCTCTCGTTTGGCACCCTGGTTGAAGTTGCGAAAGGTAGGACCCGACTTCCGAATGTGCCTGTACCTAGGGCAGCCATAAACGAAACATAGGGCTGGATGTTCGGTAAAGTGCCATCAAATCGTCTAATGGTAGCAAAATGAAAAGAAGCACGGCGCCATCATCAGAGAGGGTTAGTTTGAAGGAACGCGACTTCTTTATCTGACAAAACCCGTCTAATGGGGGAGGCACTCGTTACAGGCAGTTCTGCCTTTTGTCTCCCTTACTCACATAGAAAACAAATATTATAAGAACAAGTAGCGCCATCAACTGAAGGCGTTCATTTGATCGAACACGACTAGCTAAACTAAATAACAAAATCGTTTAATGATAATCAACAATAGAGTGAGAAATAGGTCCCAATATGGAAAGGGTTAAGTTGAGGTGGCGAAGATGCGCCCTGACTTCCGGACGCGCCTGTACCTAGGGCGGCAATAAAAGAAACACAGGGCCGGATCTTCGGGAAAGTGCCATAAAATCGGACGCTGACGGTGGGAAGGGGCACTGGCTAAACTCTCCCAGGGGGGGCCGACCGTAGGAACCTATAGCTTCATTTGGGCAACCCAGTTAAACCCATTCAGTACCGGTGGCGTCCTTTTCATCACATTCTGGCAACTATTAGACGATTATATTCAGCTTAGGAAGCACCTCTAGCAATAATAAGACTTCACACTATCTCAACGAACCCTTTTACCTATCACAGATCCTTCCCAAGCTGCATAATATCGTCTAAATATAGCTAGCATAAAATATAACACACGTTGCTGGTATTCAAAGGGTTAAGAACATAAGAAAAATGGAAATCTGCAGAAGGCTTATTGGCCCATATTTGTTCTTCTACACCTTTATGCCCTACACTACAGCTCTCACTGTAACCTATACACCTTGCACTACATCAGTTCCGAGCCTTCGTACAGTCAATAGCTTTCTTCTATTCACGATGTACCACAGGGATTAGTCCTTGGACCTGTGCTGTTCCTCATCTGTCCGACATCACTCTCGTACAGTCTAGTAGTCATTCTCTCGCTTCCCACGCAAAAATCTCTAAATTGGCTGACCATAGGTAAATGTTCCACTGTATTTCAATCACATTCAACATATCTAGCAGAAGTTCCTACCCACTTTTGTTCTGAGTATAGTTAAACATAGGCCTGTCATAATTGTTTAATAAGATGCGTACCACCTTTAATTCACTGCAGGCGATTGTACAGTTGCCCACATAAGTTCTGTTCTTCTCCGTTGCCCTATAGATAAACTAAAATAAATTCTCCCCTTAAGCAATTTAAAGGCTTACAATGGGTATAGAGGTCTTAGAGTCTAGTACGAACCGGCCATCACGGTTGCATAAAATATACTCGCTCTCCAGACCCCCTTGCTACATTGTGGGCCCTGTGTCCTTGTGTGACCCCCCCCCCCTCCCCGTCTGGCCCGTACTGTCGGCACCAATAGTCACGTAACTTTACCCCTTTGATTCCTAGAGGACCCTTAAAATCTGTGTTCAAATAGTTTAAGGGGGGTATTGTTTGGTTTTTAGCCTATATATTTATTTATTCACTTTATTTTTTAGTGTCCTCGCTAGACCTCCATCAAGCTTGAATAAAGATAAATTTGTACATTTTTTCGGTAGAAAAATCTCCCGGTCGAAGGCCGATTCCTCTTAATATTTCAGGCTCGCTTACGCTCGCCAGGAAGAAATCGACACCTAAATAGAACGGAAGGTCTTTTAAAATTGACAACGAAATCGGGCAAAAAGTCTTAAAACCCCCGTCTGGCCTGTACTGTCGGCACCAATAGGCACGTGACAGAGGCGGAAGGTCGGTGTCACACGAGTACTTTAGCGGCGGATGCATCGGAGCCACGTACAGTATCCGAGTCAACCCTTTGAGTATCCGAGTCAACCCTTTGAGTATCCGAGTCAACCCTTTGAGTACCAGTGTGTTATCTTTGAGTACCAGTGTGTTATCTTTGAGTACCAGTGTGTTATCTTTGAGTACCAGTGTGTTATCTTTGAGTACCAGTGTGTTATCTTTGAGTACCAGTGTGTTATCTTTGAGTACCAGTGTGTTATCTTTGAGTACCAGTGTGTTATCTTTGAGTACCAGTGTGTTATCTTTGAGTACCAGTGTGTTCATCTTTGAGTACCAGTGTGTTATCTTTGAGTACCAATGTGTTATCTTTGAGTACCAGTGTGTTATCTTTGAGTACTAGTGTGTTATCTTTGAGTACCAGTGTGTTATCTTTGAGTACCAGTGTGTTATCTTTGAGTACCAGTGTGTTATCTTTCATTCTAGCTGTACTGTCCACCATATTATGCAGCTTAGGAAGGATCTGCGGTGGCTGAAATGGTAGGTTGGGATAGTTGTAGAGTCTTATTATTGCTAGAGGTCTTTCCTAATCTGAATAAAATCGTCTAATAGCTGCCACAATATTTATTAACAGGGCGTCACCGGTACTGTAGGGGTTAAGGGGAGATTTCCACTTGAGGGATTTTTTTCTTGACCCCTTTCTCCCTCATGTTTAGTCCCATTGCTTCTGAGATTTTAAGACGTTCGCCCCATTAGTTTGGCGATTTTAAGAACTTTCACCCCTTTTTATGTAACTTTTAAGACCTTTCGTCCCATTTAGGTGTCAATTTTTTCCTGGCGAGCGATAGCGAGCCTGTAATTTAAGAGGAACCGGCCTTCGGCCGGGAAATTTTTCTACCGAAAAATGTACAAATTTATCTTCAAAGGGGGTCATGGGGGTGTAATTTCAAGATTGATGGAAGTCTAGGAAACACACCAAAAACCTCCCCTTAAAGAGTAGCTGAAATTAGTCTACTGTCTAACCATTTTCTCTTTCATTATGACTATGTTGTATGTTAGAGCTCCTAATTGTACATAGACTAATTTAATACACGAACACACAGCAATTAAATCCAAACAATTAGCTTTCTTAATTGTGTATAGACTAATTTAATACACGAACACACAACAAATCAATCCAAATAATTAGCTAACTTGTAGGGGATTCAAGGCTCCGATACATGGAGCCGAAAAACTTGCTCACGTGAAGCATGGTAGCCAGAATAACATGAAGAAAGCCGTCACAATACTAAAAGGGTTAATGTTGGATAGAACCCACAAAAAAAAAAAAAAAAAAAAAAATGGGGATTGGGCCTAAGTAGATCGATAGATAGATAGAATTCTACTAAACAGGTCATCCTAAGACACTGAAGGGGTTAACCCATTCTTTACCGACGATGTCTTTTTGTGTTCATTCAGACGATTTTATGAAGCTTAGGAAGGACATATGGTGGCTAAAACAATTGATTGAGGTAGTGTGTGGCCATTTACCCGATAGACATCCTACGTAAGCTGAATAAAATCGCCCAAATAGTTGCCAGAATACAATATAATGTACAATGAAGGGGTCACATGATGTAGGGCTACGATTATTGTCTTGTAGTGTACGATAGAGGGTTCACTTTGGGCTACGATTTTTGTCTTGGGATGTACAGTCGCGCTTGTAAATGATATCTCGGCACCAAGTATCAGCCATATCGAAGCTTCATTTCTTCGTATCAAGTGAATTATACAAACATGTTCCTACACTTACCCACCCTATTCAACATCTGACAGACATCACTACAGCACAAAGCGAACCAAACGTGATGACAGCTGAGACAAGACTTATTAGCGCGACCGTACACTAAAGGGATCATATACTGTAGGGCTACTATTTTCGTTTCGGAGCATACGATAAAGGATTATCAGTGGGCTACGATTTTTGTCTTGTGTTACGATCTGCCGCGCTACGATTTCTGCCTGGGAGCGTAGGAACAACCCCATCTCCGGAACATAAAATAAACCCGGGTCCTGGCTAGTGTTGCCAATGTAGCTACTTTCCCGCTAGATCTAGAGGTGTTTACTCCGATCTAGAAGCAATTTTTTACATTTTGCGACATGAATTCTAGCGATAATCTGAAGATTTGAGCCATTTTAGTGCGATATTGTAGAGATGGTGGCATTATTGTAGAGATGGTGGCATTATTGTAGAGATGGTGGCATTATTGTAGAGATGGTGGCATTATTGTAGAGATGGTGGCATTATTATAGAGATGGTGGCATTATTGTAGAGATGGTGGCATTATTGTAGAGATGGTGGCATTATTCCAGCGATTGTCGGCATTTACTTACTATCTAGCGGACTTGATTTGGTAACCCTGGTCCTGGTGGCAACCGTGGTGGAGGGAGCAAGGCGGTGGAGATGTGGCCATGCATAATTCAAGCCGGGTCACCAAATACTCTAATATCTGCTCGTAAAACACCCGACTAGGCCTACCCTCCTGAGACTGACCGCCGCTGCTGCTGGGAAGGGATGGAAAGGTGGGAGGTCAAAACTTAGAGTGGCTACTGCAAGATTTAGTATGTTGCAAAGTGACCGGTTTGCAATGTTGATATGTTGGCTATTGGTATATTTTGTTATTGCTTTGCACGCCGCTGCAAGAGACGTACACTCTACGAATACAATATGTGTATATCAAATGGAAATATAAAATGTCTATATTTATATATCCTTATTAATTAGGCATATTAGCAGTAAAATGCCAGTTAAATATATGGATAGAAATGTATATCACTCATAAGATTCCAAGTATTATATATACCTTTATTATACCTTTCTATTTTTACAATAAAGTGCGCAATGCTGTTGCTTTCACACCTGTAAGTGTATTTGTGTGTATGTGTGTACGTTTTCACAAAATATATCGAGAACGAATAAATGGAATCTGAAGAAACTTCATACCAGAACATATACCATTACAAATGATTGTAACGGAAAACAAGCAGCAACAGATATACTAGTCCGCAATGATGAAGGATAAATATTGGGATACTATACAGAATAAAGTACGGTACATTACTGAAGCACGCACACAGGCAGTCAGTGATTTGAGGCGAAACATGTGTCCATGTAAACGTTGAAAGTTTGGATTCTGCAACATTCTACGACATTGTTCGCCAGATTGTTGCACAGGTTAAGCTTATTCAGTTTAGTAGGCCGCATTTCTATTCTATTTTCTTGTTATTATTATTATTAAATTGTATTTAGATTACGAAGGATGTATGGATATCAGACGTTAATTGAGACAGCCTTTACCCTTTTAACTAACAGAGCTCCCGCCTAAGCTGTATAAAATTGTGTAATAATAAACAAATGAAACTGTTAAACCTCCCAGAATCCTCAAAGGCTTATAAAGTGTAACAAATGTACACATTAGGCATACAAGGAACCATTCATTATACGCTGCAAAATGAAAGACGAAAAGCATATAATATAACAGGAATTAATCAAGGAAAGGTTATATGTATAAGTGAGAATATTATGAGAGCCGCACACATATAGAAAACAAAGAAGAGACATAACAGTAAATATACATGAAATGAAAAATAATAGGAGGGAGCACAGGATTTCCAAGTGGTGTACTGTATACTGCATAATTATATATAATTATATATATATATATATATATATATATATATATATATATATATATATATATATATATATATATATATATATATATATATATATATAAGTAAAAAAGGAATCCAGGAAAAAATTAGTCCTGTGGTGGTGAGAATTTTATGTGACCCAATAGAGAGAGAGAGGAAGAAAAAAAAAGGAAAGATAACCAACAGCAGTATAATAAGACAGGAACGGGAGAATGGATATGTATGTATAAGAAACATTCCACCAAACATATAGAAAGGTAACCAAAAGGAAAGGAAATAGAAGACTTGGACAATCACAGACAAAAATATCCAAGAAACAGGACAAATTAATAATGATAACAAAACAGGAAACATGAATAAAGATAACACACAGGAACAAAAATACAGGTAGCATAACAGGAGAAATTAATAAAGATAAAACAGGAACAATGAATAGAAAATTAAGAAAACAGGAAACATGAATAAAGATAACAAACATGAACAAATATACAGGTATTAGAACAGGACAAATGAATAAAGATAACAATACAGGAAAAATGAATAGAAATAAAAAAAAAAAAAAAATTATTAAAGATATCAAAACAGGAAAAATAAACAAAAGATAACCAAACAAAGCAATAAGAAAGGAATGAGACGCGAATACAGAGAGGACACATACCCAAGAAAAGGAAAGAAAGAAACTCCCCCCCCAAAAAAAAAAAAAAAAAAAAAAAAAAAAAAAAAAAAAAAAAAAAAAAAAAAAATAACAATAAAATAAATAAATAAATAAATAAATAAAAAGTAAATATATACATAACTTAATTAATTAAAATAAACGAATAAAATACAATAATATATAAAGTAAAATACACATAAGCATAACAAAAATAAATGAAAAAAAAAAAAAATATATCAGAACAGGAAGACGTGGATAAACAGAGGAATCATACCCTGGACCAAATAATAAGTCCCACAGTGTACGAGGATTACTGGAGGGCCAATTACGAGAGCGGGAAGATGACAAAGCATGAGACGAAGGCAGGATACGACGAAAATAGAGAAAATGTAAGATAGTAAAGAAATAACATATCGAAACATGTATAGGAATTATCAAAAACCAATCGAATAATAGCTTATATAGGAATTATTAAAGACCAAAGTAGTTCAGTACCGCACTCCTAGACAAAGTGGAGAGGAAGGCCTTTCGTATCATTAACTCCCGTCCACTCAACAACTCTCTGCAATCTCTCTCTCTCTCTCTCTCTCTTCGCTGCAATGTTGCATCTATCTCGCTATTCTATCACTACTACAATCATCAGTGTTCCTCAGAGCTCTCCCAGTGTATACCACCTCCTCTACGTAGGGTACATACTTACCAGTCTTGCAACTCAATCCCACCCCTACTCTGTGCAACTCTCCAACCCAAGTTTGAAACGTTACTCTCAGTCTTTCTTCTATTCAACAGCTGAGCTCTGGAACTCTCTCCCAAGATCAGTCTTTCCCTCTTCCTATGACTTAATTGCTTCATACTCCGTGTGCCCAGGCATTTTGACTCGAACGTCCATTGATTTTGGCCCTGTCACTCTTTCAACTCTGGGGGAGGCACTCGCTACAGGCAGTTCTGCCTTTTGTCTCCCTCACTCACATAGACAAAATAAATAAATATATAAATCACACACTATTGAAACCAAATGATACCTCCTCGTCCGTGTATAACTTAATCAAATACAATTGATCTAGCATTCACTTTCATAGGGTAATCTATCACAATCTAACATTTTATATCCTAGCCTAACTTTAACTAAGCCAATAACAACTTAATGATGTGCGGACGAAGTATCTCTAACATGGTGAAGAAACTCGCTAAAGTTGACAACCACGAGAAACCAAAGGAATATATTTAGCATTGTTAATATTTCTTATCACCATTATTCCTTGGTAATGGTATCAGAAAAGGAATGAATAGATTTACTGATACTATATAGTTTACCCAGTGCAATGCACATAGCATGCATGCATCTATTAGGGGTAAATATCTGATTTAATACTTTGTTTTCTACTTCTCTGATTACCCGTATCTCTATATACACACACACACACACACACATATATATATATATATATATATATATATATATATATATATATATATATATATTTTTTTTTTTTTTTTTTTTTTTTTTTTTTTTTTTTTTCTATATTCCAACTTACTTCCTCTCGGGCATAGGCTGAGAGCCTTAACATTCACCGCTTTACAATGAACAGTGAAGCCCGTGAGGTCTTGTTCCAGTCTAGGGAGTGAGACATGTGAAGCACGTAGAGTACAACGAGCACCTGCCATCTTGCCTTCACATGAGGCACGGTGCTCACTCATGGCCCGAAACGACCCCATCTCTGAAGCCACCTCGTTCCCGTGCTTCACTGTCTCACTCCCTACACTCGGACTCTCACACTTACACACACACAACGCCACCTGTTGAGCAGATAACTCACCATTGGATTACCAGGCCAGTGGCAAGACCACTCCACCACACCTCCCCTATATATATATAAAATTAGGACGAAGATTCAGTTATCAATATTAAAATTCCACACGCCCAAAAACTGTATGCTATCAACAATGCCTATACCGTACAATCATCATACAACCATTCAAATATTTCGTTCCGATCCCAGTGCATAGACACCATATTACTGCAAATAATAATTCAGACGCATCAAATCATTATTCCAACACAAAACATTTACCAGAACAAAAGGAACACTATCACAATCATTATCACTAAACAATCACCGCTACGATCACCAACACAAAACGAACACTATCACAATCATCACAAAACGATCACCAACACAAAACGAACACTATCACAATCATCACAAAACGATCACCAACACAAAACGAACACTATCACAATCATCACAAAACGATCACCAACACAAAACGAACACTATCACAATCATCACAAAACGATCACCAACACAAAACGAACACTATCACAATCATCACAAAACGATCACAAACACAAAACGAACACTATCACAATCATCCTCACAAACGACTACCACCACCGCGATCACCAACACAAAACCCCAGCCCTCTTCCTCTTAAGGGGAGGCAGTTTTTTTTTTTAGTCCTGCTCCTCCCTCATGTTTAGCCCTATTTCAAGATATTCGCCCCATTAGTTTGGCGATTTTCAGACCTTTTGCCCCATTTCTTTGCCAATATTAAGACCTTTCGTGCCATTTAGGTGTCGATTTTTTCCTGGTGAGCGATAGCGAGCCTGTTATTTAAAAGGAATCGGCCTACGGCCGGGACATTTTTCTACCGAAAAATGTACACATTTATATCGAAGGAGGGTCTTGTTGGTGTTTTTTTTTAAAGTTTGATAGAGGTTTAGAGAGCAAACTAAACCCCCTCCTTAAACCATTGAGCCGAACCAGTAAATTATGCTGCACAATACCGTCTGGGTCCCCTTAACTCTAACAACCTTCCTAAATATTTACCCAAGATCGTTTTCATCCAATCAGAAGAAATTGAATCATAAATTTCTACCGAGAGGCGAATGTCAGACGAGCCTTCATTCAATTTTCTGGAGAAGTTCTAATTTGGTAGCCTCAAAATGTTATAAACATTTCGCCATTTCATATAATTTACTTAGTTAATTTAGTTATTGATACCCATACCATACAGCCCCTAAACAGAATACAGCCTTAAGGGGGGTCACCGGTTTTTGTTTATCTTTCTCTCCTTTCCTCTCTTTCCCTGGCTTGTATCCATTCGGCCCCATTCAGCCAACTGTTTTAAGACGTTTATCCCCATCCAGGTGTCGATTTATATCGAAAAATGTACAAATTTATCTTGCTGTCAAAGCAATAATATATACATTGAAAATATTGACACCTACTGTAGATGGGGGTAAACGTCTTAAAACATTAGGTTGAATGGAGCCGAATGGATACAAGCCAGAGAAAGAGAAAAAAAGCGAGGTAACCCCCTTTAAAAGAGTATCTCACCACGTCCCGATAGTCTGTAATAAAGCTGGCGTACCGTAGCCGCTGCCGTATATAAAGATTATAGCCGCGGAGGAGGAGGGTAGTAGCCTGCACTGTACTCATACGTAACCCGGGGAGCTGGGGCCCTATCCTCCCGGGGGCCGTAATTCGTGTTGTCCTTAAGGGGGGGGGGGGGAGTGCTTGTGTTTTTTAGTCTATTTATGTATCTATTCCTTTATCTTTTGGTTTCCTCGCTAGACCTCCATCAAGCTTAAAAAACACCCTCTCGACCCCCTTTCAAGATAAATTTGTACATTTTTCGGTAGAAAAATTTCCCGGCCGAAGGCCGGTTCCTTCTAAAATTACAGGCTCGCTCTCGCTCGCCAGGAAAAAATTGACACCTAAATGGCACGACAGGTCTTAATATTGACAAAGTAATGGGGTGAAAGGTCTCAAAATCGCCAAACTAACGGAACAAACATCTAAAAATCTCAAAACAAATATGCTACACATGAGGGAGGTCCATAAAAAGCGAGTACCACCCCTTAATTCTCGTCCTCTGTTCCCCTCCCCCCCCCCCCCAGGCCCACCTAATTCCCTTCCAAACAGTCTTCTTCATAGCCGGTATTGATTCGAAGAGAGAGAGAAAGCGAGAGCGAGCGAATGATTTAGAGCGACTGGGCGGCCATCTCTGGAGACGGCCCCAGGCTCTTGAAGGCGGATCCACACTAGAGAGTTTACTAGCAACTCTAGATCAGTAACTTCATCTCGGCAACATTACGAAATTATTGATCAATGGTAAAGGCAACATGGCTGAAATTGAAATTTAAATTTAAATAGTTTATTTAGCCAAAAGACATTACATTTAAGTTGTAACAATATTATTAAAATGGCTGAGCCCTTTTGAGAGTTTCCTCTCCTAAAAGCCTCCATAAATGTATTCGAATACTTAAAACATGTACTATAAATATAAGAGCATGTTCCATAGCGAACTGCCTACAAACCCATAAGGTCCACGCAAACATACCAACAGTCTTTCACTTGGTGTCCATTAAGCTAATTATGCATATGAGTACAAAATATAGTCTTTCACACCTATAAACAAATCACTAGTATACTAATTAATCTACATTTACCTGCAACTGACATATACCTGGACAGGATTACAAGCATCCTCATATTACCCAAGTATAGAATTATGAAGGTATATAAAAGGCAGTAAATAACAGGTGAGAGAGTTAAGGATATTTCAGAAGCCTGCAGACAAGAATTGCAGATTTAAGTTGCAAGGAGAGGCGCCCGTGTCGTACCCGCCCTTTACGCTCTGCCCCCCCCCCCCCCCCCCCCCCCTTGCCATCTTGCGGCCACTCCCAAGAGGTGTGTTTCTCTCAAGTGTCTAGACCACGCCTCTCATAGCCACCTTAAGGACAGGTTTATAGTTTGTTCCCTAGACCTTCATTAAGCTTAAAATTACACCCATTAGACCCCTTTTCAACGGAAATTTGTACATTTTTGGTTCCTCTTAAAGTACAGGCTCGCTATCGCTCGCCAGCAAAAATCAACACCTAAATGGCACGAAAGGTCTTAAAGTTGACAGAAATGGGGCAAAAGTATATAAAATCGCCAAACTAATTGGGCGAACGCCTTAAAATATCAAAAGCAGTGGGCGTAAACACGAGGGAGAAAGGTATGCAGAAACAAATCCCTCAAGCGAAAATCTCCCCTAAAGACTCCACTGAAGAGTACCAATCATATTGTAGCTTAACCCCTTCATGTACGGGGACGCTATTCTAATTTGGTCTGGCTCACATTAGACGGATTTTTTTCAACTTAAGAATTATCTCTATAATTAAAAGTTATATAAGTTATAGCAAATTTACTTTTCTTACTTCAAGAGAACCTTTCTCATCTGCCTAATACTACTGTACTTAAATATGGCTAAAACCTTATGAAAAGACGTCTCCCTTACTTAAAAGGTTAAGTGTATATAAACCTACTAATACTCTTACAATAGTGTAGTGTTTGCCAGGGGCCTCTAGCTATTGAGCTCAGTAAAGTTGCCGAGTGTTAAACAGAATATATATATATTAAAATAAAGTATATTGTATTCAAGAATCACACGAGGTAGTTTTAATTCCGTCATTCCTTAGTTGTCGAGAATCGCTTAATACATCACGAATACAGTGGAAAATATTATCATTGTAAGGAATACGAAACATATGTGTATGTTTGTGAGCGTGTAAATGCATGTGCGTGAGAGAGAGAGAGAGAGAGAGAGAGAGAGAGAGAGAGAGAGAGAGAGAGAGAGAGAGAGAGAGAGAGAGAGCAAATTACAAGACAGGTATGTATGTGTGTGGGTGTGTGTGTGAGAACGTGTTTGTGTGTATGTGTGAGAGAGCGTGTGTGTGTGTGTGTATGTGTGTTTGTGAGAGAGAGAGAGAGAGAGATAGAGCGTGTGTGTGTGTATTATGTATAACTCTAACACAATAACGAATCCAGGAAGGCGAACTAGGAAGTGTGGTTGTGGTGTGAGGATGATACCGCGAGGCAGGTCTGCTCCAGCCACACTTTTTACAGTGTGTGTGTGTGTGTGTGTGTGTGTGTGTGTGTGTGTGTGTGTGTGTGTGTGTGTGTGTGTGTGTGTGTGTGTGTGTGTGTGTGTGTGTGTGTGTGTGTGTGTGTGTGTGTGTGTGTGTGTGTGTATGTGTGTGTGTGTGTGTGGTGTGTGTGTGTGTGTGTGTGTGTGTGTGTATGGTGTGTGTGTGTGTGTGTGTGTGTGTGTGTGTGTGTGTGTGTGTGTGTGTGTGTGTGTGTGTGTGTGTGTGTGTGTGTGTGTGTGTGTGTGCGTGCGTGCGTGGAGGTGGGCGGATATAATAAGGTGAGTTTGCGCGTGTTTATCGGAATAAGAAAGGTGTCTGAGAGTGTGCTTACGTGTGCGTGTGTGTGAGAGAGAATGAGCAATGTACGTGGTGTGTGTGTATCTGTATATGTGTGTATGTATATGTATGTATGTGTGTATCTGAATGTATATGTATGTATGTGTGGTGTATCTGTGTGTGTGTGTGTGTTGGTGTGTATCTGTGTGTGCGTGTGAGTGTGTGTGCAGGCCAGAACAGCGCCACCAACCAGCCACTCACTTTTTACAGTCCAAGTTTACAGAGGCTAGTATTTTCTCCGAGGCACTATGGCTGTCTCGCTACACGGGCCACCTCGAGGACCACGACACTACGAGACTTTCTAATATAAAAATATTAAGTAAAAAAACAACATAAAAAACTAACATTAATAATAATAATAATAATAATAATAATAATAATAATAATATACAATAAAGGGAAATAAATGTATCGCAAACGAACACCCAAACGGACACTACGAGCCTCTCTCTCTCTCTCTCTCTCTCTCTCTCTCTCTCTCTCTCTATCTCTCTCTCTCTCTCTCTCTCTCTAAACAAAATAAAAAACACGATATATAATAACACAAAAGTAAATGTGAAAGAAAAGAAAGCACGACCATCAACATGTAGTCCTTGCAATATAAGACACTTAACAATAGGCTAATTATTATAGAAGCATAAAATCAAGTGCGAAAGAAAAGAATAGCACACCCATGATCATATAATTTGCAATATAATACAGTTAACCCCTTCAGTACGATGTCAATTTGCATTTTCTTCTGACTGTAGTTAGAGAGAGAGAGAGAGAGAGAGAGTACAAAGGAGTACAAAGGAAATCAAGCAACAACAGATCTAGTGACCCTTCTAGGCTGCTTGTCCTCCAAAACACTGAGGATCAAGTGTCCAAACAGTGGTTTAGAGTGGGTAAGGGAACATTGGAAAAGGAACTACTGCCCAGCCACTAACGTGGCAGGACTAGGAAGAGAGAGAGAGAGAGAGAGAGAGAGAGAGAGAGAGAGAGAGAGAGAGAGAGAGAGAGAGAGAGAGAGAATCATAATATAAACTTATCTATTAGAGCGGAAAATCTTGGCGAATGTACAGCAACTGACAAATGTTCGTGAGCTCTTGCGATTTCCTTTATGCACATATATCCATTTATATCTATGTTATAACAGTTATATGTTTAATAAGCATATTATATGTATTGATAAATATATACTTGATTTGATCTGAATATTAATCTCAATGTATATATTTGCACAAAGAATATCGCAAGACCTCACGAACATTTGCCAGTTGCTGTACAGTCGGGCTAATAAGTGATGTCTCGGAGTGAGATATACTAACATGTTCCTACACTTACCCACCCTATTCAACATCTGACAGACATTAATACAGCACAGAGCAAGCCAAACGTAATGACAGCTGGGACATGACTTATTAGCGTGACTGTACATATGGCAACATGTGCCAATGTAGCCTTACCAAACCCAGCCTCAGTTACTCCAACCTCTTGCATATCTATACCAATGCGCATATATATAACAAATATCCGAATAGTAATATAGGTATGAAGAGCCTCCATCAGTATAGGCCAGGTGTTGCTACTGGGTGTCACACGGCAGCCGAGTCCAATATGTTTAGTCTTAATCATTGTATAATCAGATATGTAGAGATAAATTGATGGTTTATAGTTCAAATGGTGTTTTTGGAAGTGATTAAATGGCCAAAACAATGCTATTTCGTGCTGATTCTCTTGTATTCCTTCTCATATTCGTTAAAGTCTTCAAACAAAATTGCTCCGATTTGACAACCTATATGTATGAATGGTCAGAGGTGGGTTGGATAAAATCAAATTTCTACAGGGGAGAGGGGGCCGAGCGAGGGGGGGCACTCACCCCCGAACAATCCTGCGGCGACATTATTCCCACAATTTTATCACCGCAGACAATGTCGTTTCATTTTCCTTTACTACCTCGCTCATACCGACAGTTCCGATCGTGGCATAATTTGTGTGTGTGTAGTGGTGGATTGTGTGGGAGGTTCGGGTGTGGAGGGAAGCGAGTGGATTAGAGGGTGGAGGCTGGTGGAGTAGGTGGAATTGAGTGTGGTTGGTAGGGGTGTGGAGAGAAGCGAGTGGATTCGAGGGTGCAAGCTGGTGGAGAGCTAAGAGTGGGTGAGCTGAGTGTGGTTAGTAGTGGCAGGGAGATAGGTAAGTGGATTTGATGGCGCAAGCTGGTGGAGTGGTAAGAGTGTGTGTGGGTGTGGATGGCTAAGTAGGCGGGGGAGTGGACAGAAGGGAGTGGATTAAGGATGCTCGACGGAGGAGTATAGCTAGACTGTGTGGGCGTGTAGTGGTCTGGGTAGGTGGTAGGACTAGACAGAAAGAAGGGAGTGGGCGGGGGGGGGGGGGGGCGGAAGGGAGTGCATTAGAGGGTGCAATCTGGTGGAGTAGTTAGAGAGGGTAGGCGTGAGGAGGGTTGAGTGGGTAGGGCTGTGGGTAGATGCTAGCAGAATAGAGGGTGCTCGTGGTGTGGTGGATGGAGCATTATGTACAGTTTTCACACATGCAGTTGTTATCGAGGCACTTTTAATTTATATTTTTAACAATATATCAGCTTACAGAGAGAGAGAGAGAGACGCACTTTCCAATTCAGCAGATTGCATAGTACTAGAAGAGTAATATCACTATATACCAAGTAGTGTTTCACCCAAGTAAATACTTTGGTTCCCGAAAAAAAGTAAAACAAGTTGTAATAGTACAGTTACTCCTATTGACTGTTAATTCTTCAAGCGGAATTGGGAGGAGGCTAAATTTGGGACTATTTGTGTATTCCTACATATTTGCCAATTAAATTAGCTGTCTATATACAGCATGGATATCGTTCTCAGTTAATTTTGAGGATAACAACAAGTGTATATGATTAACTACCAGTACCTGACGAAGAACTCCATTATGCAGTGGCGGTGGGTGGGTTTTAGGGGGGCGTACCCTCCAATGACTGCCAGTGCCTGAGACGACCGGGGTCTTACCTGTGAGAAAGAAAACAAAATATTAGTAATTCTATAAACACAATACAGTATAGTTGATCAAGATAACATAGTAACAGCATATCATAAATTTACTAGTAAACTTGATAACTTCAGAGTTTCACATACAGAAACACGCACCCACACTTAACAACTCACACACTTAACGGAGTAGTTTTTATTCATTTTTTTTGTTGGGGGGGAGGGGGTCTATTTATTTAATCATATAGGATTTTTTTTAGTTTCCTCGCTAGACCTCCATCAAGCTTTAAAAGTGTTACACCCCTTCGAGATTAATGTGTACATTTGTTGGCAGAAAAATGTGCCGGCGAAAGAAATGGGGCGACATGTCTTAAAATCACCAAACTAATGTGCCGAACGTCTTATAATCTCAAAACTAACGGGGTTAAATATGAGGGAAAAGGGTGCCCAGAAAAACCAACCATCCCCCCTTTAAACGAAACACAGCATCAATACGGCATATGTTGGCCGAACTCTGTTATTAAAGGGTCTCCAGTGTGATGAGAGTGAAGGAAGAAGCTGATGGGCCGCAACAATCAAGGTGTGCTCCTTCATATCAACAATCCAGGTGTGCTCCTTCATATCAATAATCCAGGTGTGCTCCTTCATATCAACAATCCAGGTGTGCTCCTTTATATCAACAATCCAGGTGTGCTCCTTCATATCAACAATCCAGGTGTGCTCCTTCATATCAACAATCCAGGTGTGCTCCTTCATATCAACAATCCAGGTGTGCTCCTTCATATCAACAATCCAGGTGTGCTCCTTCATATCAACAATCCAGGTGTGCTCCTTCATATCAACAATCCAGGTGTGCTCCTTCATATCAACAATCCAGGTGTGCTCCTTCATATCAACAATCCAGGTGTGCTCCTTCATATCAACAATCCAGGTGTGCTCCTTCATATCAACAATCCAGGTGTGCTCCTTCATATCAACAATCCAGGTGTGCTCCTTCATATCAACAATCCAGGTGTGCTCCTTCATATCAACAATCCAGGTGTGCTCCTTCATATCAACAATCCAGGTGTGCTCCTTCATATCAACAATCCAGGTGTGCTCCTTCATATCAACAATCCAGGTGTGCTCCTTCATATCAACAATCCAGGTGTGCTCCTTCATATCAACAATCCAGGTGTGCTCCTTCATATCAACAATCCAGGTGTGCTCCTTCATATCAACAATCCAGGTGTGCTCCTTCATATCGACAATCCAGGTGTGCTCCTTCATATCGACAATCCAGGTGTGCTCCTTCATATCAACAATCCAGGCGTGCTCCTTCATATCAACAATCCAGGTGTGCTCCTTCATATCAACAATCCAGGTGTGCTCCTTCATATCAACAATCCAGGTGTGCTCCTTCATATCAACAATCCAGGCGTGCTCCTTCATATCAACAATCCAGGTGTGCTCCTTCATATCAACAATCCAGGTGTGCTCCTTCATATCTACTAAACAACCCTTTCTCTATTGATCGACTTCTGAAAGTAGATTTACACGAACGCTTTTTTCACAACTATAATCTGCAACTCTCATTTGGCAGCTTTTATAATAAATGTTGTATGAAAATTATATAATGTGTCTATTAATTAATATAAAAATGTTGCAGATCAAACGTTGCGGGAATAAGCACTCGTGTAAAACCCCCTTCATATGCACACCATACTCTGCAACCATGCTGGTGCAATTACATATATTTGGTATATCGATGTGGAATGGGTTGAATAAGACTAGGTTAGGCCAACTCTTTCAACATTAGAACGTATTTTCTCACATTTTTCGGGCTATCAGTAGATGAGTTTATTCAGATTTGGAAAGCCCTCGAAGAATGAAAGAGGTAAAGTATGTCTCAGTTAACCCTGACTTTAAAAAAACACATAAATAATAATAATAATAATAATAATAATAATAATAATAATCATAATAAATATTTACTATAAATAATAAAAATGGTACATATATATAAATAAATCGGTCCTCAAATGCTAAAGGGTTAAATTTATGTCTAGTGGGGAGGGTTGACTAATATCAGGCCTTCCCTATGCTGAACTGACCCATCTCGGTTGGAGAAAAAAACAAAAAAACAATCAGTCTTGCCCCTCAGCAGACGCCGAATTTGCCGCACTACCCTCAGACACACCAGGTGATCATTAGGACAAAGCCAGAACAAGGCGAAGGAGAGGATGAGGATGAGGGTAAGGAAGAAGAAGAAGAGTAAGAAAATCTGGATGTGAACAAGAAAATTAGGAAATTAACTTATAAAGGAAGAGAAGAAGAAAAAATGAATAGAAGAAGAAGAAGAAGAAGAAGAAGAAGAAGAAAATAGAGAAAGGAGGAGGAGGAGCAGCAGAAATCACACACAAACACCTTAGCGTCAGAAAATCACGAAGTCCCAGTATCGGAGTCAAAATTCCACTAAAGAAGAGCCTATATTGTCTGACTATATTCACCTCCATAATGTATTTTTAATACTTGTCGTTCATTGTTTTGAGTAGCCATACTTAATGGGAAATTAGTTTCAAAACACTAATAATAAATTGAATTTTAGCGGATACCAAATTCACACAATTCGCTGCGAAACTTATTGGAGCGATACTGGCCTCTCGATAACTAGTCAAACTTCTAGGTAAAGTATATAATATGTTTTTTATTTTGAAGGACTTCATTAGGCCCCCGTGTTTTTGTCGTTTGTAATTATTATGATTAGCTATGATATGCTGGAAGTAGGCGAGATTAAAAAAAATGCACGCAACTCTGCGGAAACTGGACATACCATTTCACTTAGTTACTACTTTTAAAATGCAGATAACCCCTTCAGTATTATGACACTTCTTTCACTATATTCTGGCTTGGCTATCAGTAAACTATTTTACAGCTTATAAAGTATCTCTACAACACAAGGAGACAAATACTGTATATCTCAATTATATCTCAAACTCCCAAGACTACTACTACTACTACAACAACTATTACTTTTTTTTTTTTTTTTTTCTTTTTTTTAATTTAACCACTCAGTCTGTGCATCCCCTCTTTGGACCCTAGACCAGGTCAGAATAGTCATCAAAGCGCCTGACTTCGTTGTCATTCAGCTACTTCCTATTCCGGGGTAAGCACTCAGACTCATCATCGTGGATTACTACTACTACAACTATTACTACTACTACTACTACTATTACTACTACTACTACTACTGCTACAACTACAACTACTACTACTATTACTACTACTACTACTACTACTACTACTACTGTACTAGGATGTTCTTGTTGCTTTAGCTAATTTTTATAATATATGCTTTAGTCATTGCTATCTACCTTGTGAACTTCTGAAAGGAATCATTACGCCTATAATTAAAGATAGAAAGGGAAATATATCCAAGTCAGATAATTACAGACCTATTATGAACTCTTCATGTTTACTAAAATTATTTGAAATTACTATTTTAGATATATTAAGTGAAAACATTCAGATTAATCAGAGGCAATTTGGTTTCAGGAGAGGCATGTCAACCACGGATTGTTGTTTTTTACTAAAAGAAATAATGCATAAATATTCAAGATCAGATAAAACAGGAATTGCTACCTTCATAGATTTTTCCAAAGCCTTCGATCGAGTAGATAATTTTAATTTAGGTTTAAAGCTGTTGAAACTAGGTATACCTAGCGATATTGTGTATATGATAATGCACTACTTACGAAACCAACTTGCCCGGGTTACATGGAAAGGATTTAATGGTATGTTTTACTATATAGATAAAGGAGTGAGACAGGGAGGCATTTTATCTCCATTTTTATTTAATGTGTATATTAATGAAATTATAAATGAAATATCAAAAATGGAAATTGGCTGCACAATTGGATCAACCAGATGTAATATTTTATGCTACGCTGACGATATAGTACTTATCTCATCATCAACTCATGAAATGGACATGATGTACAGTCAATTTAGTAAACTTGTGGATAATCACAAACTCCTCATAAACAAGAATAAAACTAAATGTTTTATATTTAATAGTAGAAATAATAGGAATCCTATTGATGTAATACAATTGGGTAATGATAATTTGGAAGTGGTGCAGAAATTTAAATACTTAGGTCATTTATTGAGCAGTGATAACTTGGAAGACTTAGAAGATGTAGACTGTAGACTCAAAACATTTTATGCTAGCTTTAATAGTATAAAGAGGGATTTTACATATGTTAACTTGGAGACAATGATATTTTTATTTAACTCGTATTGTAAGCCTGATTATGGGTTGGCATTGTGGAATAACTGCAAAACAGGAAAATCTAGAATTTTTAAAACTTTTAATATTGCATATAACAAGGCTATGAAAAAAATGATTGATGTCCCAGTGTATACCAGCAGTCATGAGTCTGCCAGTGCTTGTAATCTTCTGTTGCTAAACCATCATGTCTCACTAATACAATGTAGGTATGCTAAAATAATTGAAAAATCTAGTAACTACATTATAAGAAGTAATATGTCTTTTTTTAAATCGGGTTACTTTTTTCCGAGCATTTACAAAAGAATGAAGGATTCTTACTCAATTGATATCATACATGAGGAATTAGATATAATTTCGTCTAGGATTAACTGGATATAGAGTCACGAAGAAAGAAGAAACCCGATATACAGTATTTGATATGACGACATATTTTTATTATGGTATATGATGGGGTTTCTTAGTATACCTTCCTGCAAATGGAACTATTGATTTATGTAAAATGAGTATTCTCAAAGCTAATATTCGTAAAAAAACAAAAACAAAAAACAAAAACATTAATTGTATTTGCTGATGAATTTTAATATTAAATCCTAGTGTACTGTATAATTATATACTCTTATAGCTACGGTGGTGAACACAGGTCTTTACTAATAGGATGAACATTCATTGTTTGTTTTTTTAAATTATTTTTAGTTTCTTTTTATATCATTTTGCAAATATACCAAGTTACATAAAAAAAAACTTATGTATTAGATATGGCATGTAATAAAACTATATGTAATCTCGTATTACGAAATAAAATTGATTGATTGATTGATTGATTGATTACTATTACTACTACTACTACTACTACTACTATTACTACAACTACTACTACTACTACTACTACTACTACTATGATTTTGTCTTAAGTAGCTCTTTCTGTATTTCTCCTCCTTGCGACAGATTAGCAATGTATGATACAAGAAAAAGAAAAAAAAACACACACACATTAACATTACATACACCAATACACCCCCTAAACACACTCACTTACAAACGCTAACAAACCAACTTACATATTTTACTATGCATGCCAACATACAAACACAACAAACATAGTTTCACCATACACACACACACACACACACACACACACCTTAACAACACAAACACGCATAATGAGAGGACTTAGTTGATTTGATGTCACGGGAGGGGGGCCTTCATCAAACACCACACACACACACACACACACACACACTCTTATACCCTTCTTCCCCCACATCCTCCAACACACGCTAACAACACAAACACTTATACTGCGAAGGCTTAGTTAATTTCAGGTCACGGACTTCATCAAACACCACACAAACATCCTAAGAATACACCCATATGCATACACACACACACACCCTAGCACCACCACCACACCTTTACAGACACACACACCTCTACACATACCAACACACCTCTACACACACCAACAAACCTCTACACACACCAACAAACCTCTACACACACCAACACACCACTTCACACACACCCTAGCAACACATCACTACACACAAACACACACACGTTTACACACCCCTCTACACACACACCAACACACCTATACACACACCAACAAACCACTTCACACACACCCTAGCAACACGCTTACACATCACTACACACACACACTAGCAACACACCTCTACACACACCAACACACCTCTACACACACACCCTAACAACACACACACACGTATAATGAGAGGGGCGGGTCCATTTGATGTGACCTGCTGGGGGGCCTTCATCAAACACCATCGAGTCGTGTCTACTAACTCATTACCACCAAGGCCCTCTCCACGATTAACTCATTTACTTTCTAATTTGTCCCTTTGCTCATCTTGTTGATCTGGTTTAGCTGTCTACAATTTAATTTAGCCAGAGAATGGTATATATAACTCCAGTGAATTGTCTTATTAATAGTATATTTTCTACAGTTTCTTGCACTTACATTGAGCTAGATTGTTCCATAAACACCTTAATTGAACTGTTGTATCGATAGTGTAGCCTAATCTTGTCTATTAAACCGTTTCTTCACATACTCATCTACAATAATTGTTGGCGCGTAATATATATATATATATATATATATATATTATATATATATATATATATATATATATATATATATAGTATATATAGTATATATATATATATATATATACCGGTATATATATATATATATATATATATATATATATATATATATATATATAGAGAGAGAGAGAGAGAGAGAGAGAAAAAATATACATAGTTTATATATACTGTATACTGTATTTATATATATATTTATAGTTTATATAGTTTACACTTGTATAACTACTATACCTTACGGAAGGCTTATAGCAATCCATGGGTTAAGCGCGCAATCATACCACACCTGACCTTATAATTATATAACCCAGAACTTTACCACCCATACCCTAATTAACCTGATAGCAAACCAAAAATCTTACCTAGTATGAGATCAGACCTGCCATACCTTAATTAACTGACCAACCATACTTACCTTTCCTTTATTATCAAAACTATAACTTTACCTAATTCAAGTTCAGACCTAGCCTAGCTTAATCGAGCAACCATAATTTACCCACCCTTATACCAAACCCAGAATCTTACCAACTATACCTTAGTTGCCATTATAGAATAACCCAAAACTTTGCCTCCCATGAGTTCAAAATCCTAGGCAGCCCTCTAGCTATCATCTAGAGCAATGAACTAACCCCCCCACCCATTCCTCTTTACCCACCGATTTCCACCACATTCTACCTTCACGTCTTCAGTCACCCACCGTCCCCCATCTTGACGACCCGATTACCCCTTGCTCCCTCATCTTCACCCCTCCCCCCTCACCCCGATGCCACACACCTATCTTCACGCCCCAATACCACCTCCCCAGTATCACACCCCAATGCCACCTTCCCCGTCCGACGCCGCCTCCCCCGTATTCATCTTCCGATGCACACACCCCAATCTTAACATTACACCGTAGCACCCCACTCCCCCATCAAACCACCCCACACACACCCCTCTCCATGTCCCAGTGCCCCTTTTCTGTTCTTCACGCTACGATGCCCCTTCACACCATATTCACGCTCGGATGCCTCTACCCCCGCCCCTTACCCTCTAAGAACGCCTCGATGCCCTTCTTCCCTCTCACCTCTGTACATGTCTAAGGAACTCCCCCCCCCCCCCCTCAACCCTACCTTCACACTCTGATATCCTACCCCTCCCGCTCCCCTCTTGACTCGGGTAACAGGTGAGACGGAAACAGGTCGTCTGGAAATCATTTAGGAGGTTGTTCCAGGCAGCAGGTCCCGTTCCGATATTATTGTTGATGGCTAACACAGTGCCTCGCTATTGTTGCACTCCGTTTAATAGCCGGGAACAGATACGTGGAAAGTCGAGTAGCGCTCCAGTAAATGAGGTGAATTAATATAGTGTTGTTATTGGAAGACAAATAATGAAGTTGACGTACAGTCATGACCATTAACACTAGAACTCCTTCTAACGATACAAATGTGACAGTGAACATTAAACAGTTAATCCAAGTAATATGATCATTGTGTCTAAAGGAGTTTATCAAAATAGTCCAAAAGTGTATCAAAAAATGTCCTCCATATATTGCCCAGAAATTCTTGTTCAAGACTGTGACATGTTCAATTTGCCACGAAATTCTACACTGTTGTATTTAATATGAGTTACAAGGAGTAACAAGTAATAGTTAGTATCTTAGGGAACTTGCGGTCCATTCCGAGGAGATACTCGAAGTGGAAGGAGAGAGACTGTTTAATGCACTACACTCTTTACAGAGTGTGCAAAATACTATCTACTCTCTTCTTGAACTGCTCTACTGAAGAACTATTTACAATTTCGGGGGGAAGTTTGTTCCAGGTAAAACATATCTTATAATTATGTGAAAAGGTTTCAACATATACTAGTGCTGAACCTTTTCAATTATAATTTCCAGCCATGATTGTGTGTTGTATTCATATTGTTGCTAAACATTTTGCTATAATCCACATTTCCAAACCCATTAAGTATCTTAAGTATTTAAACAAGAGTGAGAGAGTCAGCGAGAGACAGAGAGTACGAGAGTGCGAAAGAGAGAGAGAGTGTGTGTGTGTGTGTGTGTGTGTGTGTGTGTGTGTGTGTGTGTGTGTGTGTGTGTGTGTGTGTGTGTGTGTGTGTGTGTGTGAGACGGAGAGAGAGTGAGAGATAGTGAAAGTGAGTGGGAGTGTGTGTGTGTGTGTGTGTGTGTGTGTGTGTGTGTGTGTGTGTGTGTGTGTGTGTGTGTGTGTGTGAGTGAGTATGTGTGTGTGTGTGTGTGTGAGAGAGAGTGAGTGTGTGTGTGTGTATGGTGTGTCTGTATGCGTGAGTGGAGAGAGAGAGAGAGAAGGGGGGGGCTCTACATACAGCTCTCAGGGGCCATATTTAAGCTCTGACGTGACTCTATCTGCCGGGGTATAGAGCTGGGGGGAGGGGGGGGGGGGACGTTCTTACACACGTTCCAGTCACTTATGAGGGATGGGGGGGGGGGAAGGAGGGGGAAGAGAAATGTACTTTATATACACAGATTGTCACTTCACATTCACCGACAACTAACCACATTTACAGACACACGCATACATTGAGCAAACACACACAAATACAGATATACATACACACAGAGAGCCTACACACCTTCAATTTAAACAGACACACAAACACATGCATACAGAAAATACACACACAAACACACACTCACACACACCCACATGTAATATTTTTAACATCGTTCTTAACACCATAATGTAAATATGTACACACACAAACACACGTATGCACTCAGCGACAGAACAGGAATAGATTACCAATGATAATTTTTGCAATTGTACTTTTGGAAGAACCAAATTACCTCAAGTTCTGTTGTCAAAGGAGTAATTATCCTATGTGTAAATATGAATTACTAAAATATTCTTAATTAAACAGTAGCTGTGAGATCAAAATTTGCAGTATCCAAGTGTTTCAAATTCTGTGAAATAAATAATCATTAGTATAAATTCAATTAGTATACTATTTGCCAAAGCTTTATAAATTCATGAAAAAATAGAGAAGACGAATTCTAAAAAAAACCCAAAGTCTGATATCGATCAGTGAGGAGAGAGAGAGAGAGAGAGAGAGAGAGAGAGAGAGAGAGAGAGAGAGAGAGAGAGAGAGAGAGAGAGAGAGAGAGAGAGAGAGAGAGAGAGAGAGAGAGAGAGAGAGAGAGAGAGAGAGATAGAGAGAGAGAGATATGCATAACTACAACAACAGACAGAAAATGCTAAACCCATTCGATCACCATATAATTAACAGCCAGAGAAAGAGAGAGAGAGAGATAGAGAATAAGAGACAGACAGACACAGATACATTTACATCTACAAAAAGCGAAAACACAAACCAAATGAACATAATAGAAGAAATACACGATCCTTTCCTGCCTCTCAAACCAAACCTGAACTGACCAATTCAACATATCAAACAAACACACACACACACACACACACACACACACACACACACACACACACTAACGCAAATCCAGGGCTACAGTAAAACGATAGTCCATTCCTGTCCCCATCCCCAAACCTAACTTGAACTCGCCAATTCATCAACGAGAGACAGAGAGAGACATACTGGTAAAGACAAGAATAGCAATAAAAGAAGCTATAAAGAACAAATCCAACGCAACCGTATATCGACCCCCCCCCCCACCCTCACCGCCCAAAATATATATTATTATGTTTTTTACACCAACCAACTTCACATCTAAACTCAATTAATGAAATCAAATATAAATCACCTGAGCTCCCCTACTCAGCAAAGAGAGACAGATAGAGATAGAGTGGTAGAGACAGGAATTTAATCGAAACAAGCTATAAAAGAACAAATCCAACGCAACAGCATGATGACACGAAACTCCTTTCCTAGCCCCCCCCCCCTTTTCTCCCACATCTCACCTGAACAAAAGACAAAAGGTGGAAATGGAAAATCTAACAGCATGAGAAGCTATAACACACACACACACACACACACACACACACACACACACACACACACTCAAGATAAATCGATCGCGACACTAAAACGACACTCCCTTCCCAGACAACCCCCCTCCCCCAAACCTCACCTAAACGCCCCGACTCAGCACCCCGACATAACGACCCTCCTTGTCCCCGTCTGTGTCCCCCCTCCCCCCCAAGCACATCGTAACCTGATTGTCCAAGTTCCCTTCAATAGAGGAGGAGGTGGGGGTACGAGTGGAGGGGGGGGGGGAAGGAATAGGACAATTCACTGAGGAAGTCACTTGGGGTTGGGACGAATCGATGGGGCCTTATGGGACCTATAGCCCGTTTTTTTTTTTTTTTTTTTAAGCAAGCGAGAAATTGACTCATCCCCATCTTAAGGGAGGATCTTAGTTTGTTCTCTATATCTCTATCAAGCTTAAAAATACACCTTCAAAACCCCTTCGAGATAAATATCCACATGTTTTCGTTAGAAAAATTTCCCGGCCGAAGGCCAGTTCCTCTTAAATTACAGGCTCGCTATCGCTCGCAAGGAAAACAACCGACACCTAAATTGCATGAAAGGTCTCAATAATGGCAAACAATGGGGAGAAAGCTCTTATAATCGTCAAACTAATGGGGCGAATGTCTTAAATTCTGAAAACTAATGGGGCTAAACATGAGAGAGAAAGGGTCCCATAAAACATAACTATCCCCCCGCAACTTCTCTGGGAGTTGGGGGCTAATACTAAAGGTGGCTCATTGATGAAGGTACACTCGGATGCCATAGTATCTAGCCCACTCATACAAATTCCTGGATTTCACCTATTTCTAATTATGGAAGTATATATCTGGAAACAAATTTATGTTTATTGTTTTCCATAAATAAATTACAAAACTATATAATATATAGTATATATATCCTCGAAGGAGGAGATACGGGCGCTATATAAGTAACCAGAAGATTATTATTATTATTATTATATTATAATAATAATAATAATAATCTTCTGGTTACTTATATAGCGCCCGTATCTCCTCCTTCGAGGATTCACAAGCGCTTGGCTTTCTTTAGTCTACCAGAGAGACCATTACCCATCCTCATGGGGAGATGGTAACCGCCGGCTGTATCCCAGAAAAACTTTTCAATCTGAGCGGGGATTGAACGCGAGACCTTCAAGGTGGGAATCAGACATGCTATCAACTGAGCCAGCCGGACGGCTGACAATGCCAGCCGGACGGCTGACAATGCCAGCCGGACGGCTGACAAGCAAGTAATATAAAACAATAATTCCAGATTGTTTTATTTGCATACAGAAAAATATAGGGGGTCCACGAATTCTTATGAGTGGGCTAGAGACTATGGTATCCGAGTGTACTTGGTTGGCATAAGCATAGGTGATAAGTTCTCTGTTTAGGGTTGTATATAGTGCCGAGGTCTACATCCCTAGACAACAACAACAACAACAACAACAACCACAACAACCACAACCACAACCACAACCACAACAATAACAACAATAACAGCCCTAGACAAACCCCCTCCATTGTCGGTGGTAATTACTATTGTGTTGCCGTATTCCTATAGTCTGTTAAGGGGGGGAGGGTTTATTTTTTGAACTATCTCTCCTCCCCTCCATACCCACCCCACCCATCCTCACTCCCTCCCCCTCCCCCTCTACCCAACCCTTACTCCCTCCACCTCCCCTCTTTACCCAATCTACGGGGGCCCCCCCCCCTCCCCGTCCCCTCAGCCCTCTCCCCTCTTTACCCACTCTTCCGTCCCACCACCCTCCACCTCCTCTCCCCTCACCATCCCCTCCTCTCTCGCCCCTCTTTACCCATCGTAACTAGTCTTTGTAATCCATTGTAACACACACAGATATTCTCTCTCTCTCTCTCTCTCTCTCTTTACCCACCGTATCTAGTCTTTGTAATCAATTGTAACACACACAGTCATTCATTCTGTCTCTCTCTCTCTCTCTCTCTCTCTCTCTCTTTCTTTCTCCCTCCCTCCCTTCCTCTCCCCTCCCTGTCCCCTCCTCTCCCCACTGCATCTGGCGTCTTGTTTGATCCATCACCCCCTGGGGAGTTAGCCAGTTGCGCGCCGGTGGGAGGAGAGAGAGAGAGTTGTTGTTGGATGGGGTTGCTTCGTTTGCTCAAAGTTAAAACGCGATCACTTAGGGTCAGGGTGTATGGGGGACTGGAAAGAGAGAGAGAGAGAGAAGTATTGGCATTGTCTTCTCAATAGCCAATTATGAGAGACTATAATTTTCCTTGTACTACCTGTGAGCCTAGCCGCTACAGAGGCTAGAGAGAGTGAGATAGCCTGTCACACTGAGAGAGAGGGAGAGATAGCCTGTCACACTGAGAGAGAGGGAGAGATAGTCTGTCACACTGAGAGAGAGAGAGAGATAGCCTGTCACACTGAGAGAGAGGGAGAGATAGCCTGTCACACTACAAAGGAGTACAAAGAAAATCAAGCAACAACAAGTCTAGTGACCCTTCTAGGCTGCTTGTCCTCCAAAACACTGAGGATCAAGTGTCCAAACAGTGGTTTAGAGTGGGTAAGGGAACATTGGAAAGGAAACTACTGCCCTGGAACTAATGTCCGTGGCAGGACTAGGAAGTTAGTAGGGGACATATGGGTTAGTAACTGAGGGGAGAATAAAATAAAGTTATTCATTTACAAACGCAGTCAGTCGCGGGTTTGATGCGAGATATTTGTCTAGGCGGAGTTTAAATGAATCAACGGTGCTGCAGTCTATAACGTCTCGGGGAAGCCCATTCCACAAGTTGACAACTCTATTGAAGAAATTCTTAGATTCGTGTGAGTTAAAAGATTTACCAATAATTTTGCAACCGTTTCCCCGCGTGTAATTAGATTGGTCGATACCTTTACCTTTTGATACCTTTTGATATGTTCGCCGCTCTTCTAGCGGCACCAAGGAGCGCGACGCCCCTCGTTATGGGTGGTGATCTGGTGCAGTAGACTGTTTGAAGCGACAGCTCGCTCCCTTGCGAGGATGGGCTCGTCTGGCACTTTTTGCAATTCGACATCTAGGGCTCTCTTGAAGTTGTCTAATGAGATGTCCCTCATGTCTCTTACTCACCGATAGTGAAGTACTTACTACAGTTCATATTGTCGATGCCTTTGATGATTTTGAACACTTGAATTAAGTCACCTCTTAATCTGCGCTGGGTTAAAGGAAATAGATTTAATTATCTAAGACGCTCTTCGTATGGTTTGTTCTTTAGGCTAGGTATCATTTTGGTAACTCTACGTTGAACTCGTTCTAGCTTGTTTATGTCTTTTTGGTAATAAGGGCACCAGCATTGAACGCAGTATTCCAGAAGAGGGCGGATAAGGAATTGTAAAGGGTTAGGCTAACGTCTTTGGATTTATGCTCAAATGACCTGCCTATAAAGCCAATTATTGTGTTTGCCTTCTTAACAACTTCTGAACATTGTTGACTCGGTTTTAGGTTACTCGATATTGTTACTCCCAGATCGGTTTCTCTGTTTGAGCTGAGTGCCATTCATCGAATAGTTTGCTTTCTCATTTAGGTATCCGATATGTAGTACTTTACATTTATCCGCATTGAAACTCATTTGCCAAATTTGGGCCCAATGTGACACTGAGAGAGAGGGAGAGATAGCCTGTCACACTGAGAGAGAGGGAGAGATAGCCTGTCACACTGAGAGAGAGGGAGAGATAGCCTGTCACACTGAGAGAGAGAGAGATAGCTTGTCACACTGAGAGAGAGTGAGATAGCCTGTCACACTGAGAGAGAGGGAGAGATAGCCTGTCACACTGAGAGATAGGGAGAGATAGCCTGTCACACTGAGAGAGAGAGAGGGAGAGATAGCCTGTTACACTGAGAGAGAGGGAGAGATAGCCTGTCACACTGAGAGAGAGGGAGAGATAGCCTGTCACACTGAGAGAGAGAGAGAGATAGCATGTCACACTGAGAGAGAGGGAGAAATAGCCTGTCACACTGAGAGAGAGGGAGAGATAGCCTGTCACACTGAGAGAGAGGGAGAGATAGCCTGTCACACTGAGAGAGAAAGAGATAGCCTGTCACACTGAGAGAGAGAGAGAGTGAGATAGCCTGTCACACTGAGAGAGAGGGAGAGATAGCCTATCACACTGAGAGAGAGAGAGAGAGATAGCCTGTCACACTGAGAGAGAGAGAGATAGCCTGTCACACTGAGAGAGAGGGAGAGATAGCCTGTCACACTGAGAGAGAGAGAGGAAGAGATAGCCTGTCACACTGAGAGAGAGAGAGGATGAGAGGGATAGCCTGTCACACAGAGAGAGGATGAGAGAGATAGCCTGTCACACTGAGCGAGAGGGAGAGATAGCCTGTCACACGGAGAGAGAGAGAGAGAGAGAGAGAGAGAGAGAGAGAGAGAGTGAGATAGCCTGTCACACTGAGGGAGAGGGAGAGATAGCCTGTCACACTGAGAGAGAGAGAGAGATATAGCCTGTCACACTGAGGGAGAGAGAGAGATATATAACCTGTCACACTGAGAGAGAGATAGCCTGTCACACTGAGAGAGAGATAGCCTGTCACATTGAGAGAGAGAGAGAGAGATATATATAGCCTGTCACACTGAGAGAGAGAGAGAGAGATATAGCCTGTCACACTGAGAGAGATATAGCCTGTCACACTGAGAGAGAGATATATAGCCTGTCACACTGAGAGAGAGATATAGCCTGTCATACTGAGAGAGAGGGAGAGATAGCCTGTCACACTGTGAGAGAGAGAGAGAGGGAGAGATAGCCTGTCACATTGAGAGAGAGAGAGTGAGATAGCCTGTCACACTGAGAAAGAGGGAGAGATAGCCTGTCACACTGAGAGAGAGAGGATGAGAGGGAGAGATAGCCTGTCACAGAGGGAGAGAAAGAGAGAGAGAGAGATATATAGCCTGTCACACTGAGAGAGAGAGAGATAGCCTGTCACACTGAGAGAGAGAGAGAGATAGCCTGTCACACTGAGAGAGAGAGAGAGAGATAGCCTGTCACACTGAGAGAGAGGGAGAGATAGCCTGTCACACTGAGAGAGAGAGAGGGAGATATAGCCTGTCACACTGAGAGAGAGGTGGGTGACGGCCAGTAAGCCAAGACAAGCATTTCACTTACAACAATGTCATGGGTCCACTCAGGTCAGATCCATCTTATAAACCTGACCGCACTATATGTATCTGTAATTACTTTAGGTTTTCATTCGCTCATTAAGATGCAGTAGCTCAACCAAGAAATGTATTTTACCACAGCATTACTTTAAATAATGTATATAAAGCTAAATAGATTATGACTGTCCTAAGCTGACCTAACAATATGATAAGCTATTGAAAACATTATTGTCTTCATACAACGGGCATTTTGGGTCGAAGTCCATCACATCATTTATGGCAGAATTTAAGTAGTGTGATGACCCATCACTGTTCGATAAGAACTACAGTAGATCCACTAAAGCCGGTATCACACGAACTATTTTTCCTCAATTTGTATCGTTAATACTGGTCTGTCAGCTTAGGACTTCAAAAGTAATTATGTCTTCTAAAGCAATATATTCAGTTTGGATTCCGACGCTACGGTACTTAAAAGATTCTCAAAATGTTGCCAGAAAAAATGACGATAAAAGCTCTCTTGTGATACTTACTTGACTAGAGGGAATGACTTAAGACAATCTTGTTAGTATTAGGTGCAGGTAAGTTATCTATGGGGTGAGTAGTTTAGGCTTAATTTGGTCTTGTTTAGTTAGGTTAGGTTATATTTAAGCCGGTATCACACGAGAGCTTTTATAGTCAACATTTGATGATCAACATTTTTCTGGGAGCATTTCTGGAATATTTTGCACTGGTATCGGAAACTAGACTGA